>CM057045.1:33396914-34636914 GCA_029948455.1 Solanum rostratum
AGTAACCCTTCAGATGCTCTCTCCGCCCATGCAGAATACCCCCGGCCGGTTCCGCCGGGTAAGGCCAGGAGCTGGTTTGGGGAATCACGGGGCATTACTTATTCAGGGGGGACTTGATTCTGAAATGGAATGGTTGATAGAATTGATATTTCATAGAAGAATGACCGAGACCATAAAATCGTTTCACACCCGCACATGTGGCTGAATATATAAGGAAGTTCACACACCCTTGAAAAATCCATCCTGTATCCCTGACCTGCCAGCTTGATTGCTTGTCTTATTTACCTTTTTCTTAGCGAGTGATTTATGTCTGCTCCTTTCGGGTCGCCTGACCTGGGTTGATGGCGCTTCGTAATGGCTTGTCTGGAGTCCAACGGCTCTCTAAGGCTTCGATGTACTAGTACCTGCCACTAAAACATCGTGAAGGATTCAGTGAACATCTTGAAACTTAGTAACACAAGACAATTCACTGAATGGTTGTTGGCTCTACCGGAGGAGTCTGAAATCAACAACGTGTAACTGCTTGGGCATTGAGTCTTCCGCTGCTTGAGGAAGTATGTGAGAGGATCGATGTTGAGCAGAAGTGGGGTTAAAGCAGCCAACAACACATCCCCCTTTACTTAGTAGGGCTTGAAAGGCTGGACAGTTTGTTTTCCTTTCCTGTCCAGTATTTTCAATCCAAGCCGAAATAGGAAAAGCCGCAAGCACTACTAGGCTCGGTCGTCGGTTGAACGTCAGTAGGGTTCGATATTCATTCCTTACTCAAATAGGAAAGTGGCAGTCTCAATCTAGAGGCGTGGTCCAGAACAAGCCTTTCCTTTGCGGATCCATGGGGTTTTTGTTTTGGTTACAAGAAGTGCTTCTTTGCTCGCTTGCAGCGCCTCGACTTGAGTTTCTGCTGTAGGATTGAGTGAGGTGACGAGAGCTGAAGCCAAGGTTCCTTGCTACGCTCCATAGATGTTCGTATGATTCTTGTGGATTTTGGGTGTGTTTGAATTCAGCCTCTCGTTAGGTCTTCACTGAAGGATTGTCCACCTTCTCAAGCCTCTCTACCATACCCAACGAAAGTGACAACGGATGACTTCCATTACTAAATGGAAGAACTTTTCAAACTAGTTGATAGTTGTTCCCTGGTTGCACCCCACAATGGGTTCTAATTTACTAAATCACATGTTTCTGTTTTCGGAACAGCACATGTAGACTTTTTTGGGGGAGAATCACTCGGCGCGGGGCCTCCCGTGTGAAGTCAGGTGATGGTCAACAACTCAGGCAGGAAATGCTAAAAGGCGGCTAACGATCCAAGAGCTCTTTCCCCCTTATACGCTCTAAAAAAAGGGTATGTCGGGTTTTTGGACCCTATGTTGAGTAAGGGTTCCAAACCTTCCAAAAGTGATAGGTATGTGTTATTTCTTGGCACTCTCTTTCTATATTATGCCAACCTAAAGAGCGATGGAAAGTGGATTTCAGGTTTGATAGTCTCGAGAAGGTATTAGCCACCGGTGACCATACTTTTATAAAAGCACCATTGGGCGGTGGTTCCTCTCCTTCCTCTTGAACATCGAACAAAAAATCGATCTCGCCATCAGCTCGACTAAGAGTTTCGAATAAAAAAGGTAAACTGAACTTTACTTAAGACGAAGGAAGCGAGTGCCGAAAAAAATCGCTTTCTTAAGGCTTCAAACGACTAGTCATTAAGACGACTATGAATGAAAGGTAAGGAAGTCCTTTTCTTGACTTAGCCTGCGTGCATTATACCTAACCTTTTAACTTGATTTCAATCTTAACAAAGAAATGAAAGCTATCTCTTTGCTCGCTTGCAGTGCCTCTTAGTCTTTTATTTTAGCCTGCCTTGTGAAGATCTCTCGGGTGTCTATGGCAGATCCGATCAGTCTCATGATGAAGAGAATTTCCGATGTTGAAAGGTAGCGTCACGATAACTTAATTTGTCTGGTAAACTAGTCGGGGCTCCCCATGGTTTAGTAAAAGGGAGGGGATATTTTTTCTTCATCCGGGGGTTCATTCATTATGGACTGAAAAGTTAGCTAATTAGTGAGGTCTTAAAAATGTCATAGAATTCATGATCGCATTTTTGCTTTCAGTAAGTAGGCGACGCGAATCTATGCTTTCTATCTTTCAATCGGATACCAATTGCTTGGATGCGTTTGAAAGCCTCGAGATGACTTGCAGAAAAATGCTTTCTAGGTTTGTCTTGTGTCTTCGAAACAAACGGTCCATTTATTGATGGGCGAACGATGGGGATTGAACTTGCGCGTGGTGGATTCACAATCCACTGCCTTGATCCACTTGGCTACATCCGCCCCTACCCCCGCACAGGTTGAAGTCTCTATCTACGATCAGATCCTTTCTGAACTCCCCTATAACCGCTTATCAAAGAGAAGCTTTTTCCTAGACTATAGTGGCAAGTCTATCGTTGTGTTTCGAAATTAGGGGAAACAAAGCTTCAACAAGTAGAAGCTTCCTAGCAAAGCTTCAAACAAAGAGGTTGGGCTGTTCACTTCATTGATTTGACTTCACTTTACTTAAGATTAAAGATAGGGGCCGGGCGGGCAGTGAAGGCTCATTTAGTAGACATCGAGTGAGTTGCAAGCACCTACTCCTATCAAAATGAAAAGCAGCAAGTGGAACTTGAACTTGAAGAAGCGAGCCTCTATTAGAGAAAGCCATTGCGCGCTAGCCCCTTGTATAGGGTTCCAAACCTGCACACCCTAAACTACAAGCTTTCTTTGAAGTCCCTACAACATGGGATATTTGAAGAATCCCCTTTCTACAAACCTTTCTATAATATAAGAGAAGCTCTTCGAGCTTTCTTCGCATGCTTGGGCGCATCCCCTTTCTATTAGTAAGGTTGTCAAATTTCCTTTAGTTCCTTTATGACTATAATCTAAATAATAGGGGTAGGGGGTGCTAACGAGAAAGAAAAGGGGTGCGCTAAGTCTTAGGCTTTCACGCAGCTGCTATGCCCTTGCTTCTTGCCTTATATTTTACTAAGAAGTTAATCTAAATAGAAGCCCTTCTTTCTCAAAGTCAACTTTCTCCCTTCTTGCTTTAGTGAAATAGGGGGCGCTAACGCGACCTTCCTTCAGCTGGCTTCGCCCTATCTATTCATCTATTTTCTCAAATGGATATTTAGGGATCTCTCTTGCTCATAGATCTTGAAAGTAGATCAATATCCATTTCTCAATAGATCTATTTATCGATAGAAAGAGATAGATCTATATATGGATCTATCTCCATATCTAAATATGGAAGAACTGACAATGAAAGCGCGTAACCTACGGAAGGCTCTCACCCTGTCCCCGACATTGTTCTCCGACGATGTCCCCTGGGAAAAAGGAGCTGAAAGCCACTTGACTCTAAGGAAAGGAGCCACCATTCTCTTTCTTTCTTCTTCCGATCAGGACAAGTGGGTTGGTTCGTTTCGTCCTCCTATCTATGCAATTCTCTGTCAGGAGCTGAAAGCCACTTGACTGTAAGGAGAGGAGCACCCCCTGTTTTTTTCTTTCCCTCATAAGCCTCTGCTACTTCCATAACATGGGCCTTTGACGTGTTCCCCCATATATGTGGATTCTTATCTTCTTTAGTGATGTATGCGCAGATCGGACCCCAGCCCTTTTTTGCCTGGATGTCGCATTGCATTTGCTCGAACTCGGGAAACACTTTCCTAATCTGGCTTCTAAAGCTATTTTTAGGTGCCCTCTCGACCTTTCCACCGATGTTCTAATATAACCCTCCGATTCTATGGTTCTCCCTGGCTACGAGGCCTCACACGGGTAGAGTTCGGTATTCCTTTGTCGATGGCTGACCCAGCTCTTTCCTTTCACCAGTCGGTAAGTGCATCCTATTCCTATTAAGTGGGGCGGCAGTTGCTAAATAAAAAGGTGGCGCCATTCCTGCTAAAGAAAAAGCAATTCTTCATCTAATCTCTGTTCTAGATTCTGGTCTTACCAAGTCACCTTTCTCTAAGGCTAAATAGCTAAATATCCCCGTACTCTTTTTTCCTATTTTCTTTATTCTTTCATGTCGAGCTTTCGAAAGCCACTGGGGAGGGAGAATGAACAATCGACTGCTAAAGATCTTGAATAAAGCATTGATAGCTTTGCAGAGGAGAAAAACTTTGATTCTTCCTGAAGGTCTTCCTTGCATGCTGAAGTGAACAGGGGCGGTACCAACTACGACTAGAAAGCGGTCACTCCTGTCAATGAATACCATTCATAATTGTCTATGTTAGTAACATAGCCATGACGACTTTGTTTTACTGCTTGAGGTGGTGATAGCTTTTATATATTTGCTTAATTATAAGCTTGCATAGTGCTCTTCCTATTTGTTTGTTTTCTCGGCTTTCTTCTACCGAACCGAACGAAGACAGTTTCTTGTACCTCTGTACCTATTGCACTGATATCTTCTCTTTCACTCTCTTTCTTCATACAGGAAAGGTGAAGATTGAATCGAGAACCGAAAATGAAGCAGGAATAGACTTGTCCTTTGGTCGAGTTTGCTTCACTTCCTGAGCCCTCACCACTTCCTGCGACAACTAACAAGGGGCATTTAGGACAACTCGTTCATTTAGCACAACTTCATTCCGCTCGGGCCTCTCTTTGGAGAGTCCCTTCTTTCCAATCTATAAATAGAATACTGGCTCGCTATTCATATTATTTCTGCTTGACCAGTACCAAGAACATTTTCACGGAATTCTGGGTCTGGGCGCTTAGCAGCCCCTACTTTCACATTTCTTCCTATGTTGGTCTACTTCCATTTAGACTGACCTGGCTCTGGCTTAGAAGACAGAATTTCATGAGATGTAACAGAAGTTGTAGAGATAAAAGTAGGACTAAGACTAAATTACTCAAAACTAGCATTGAAAGTAGGTCCCTCTTCAGCAGTGCTTTCTTTCACAGCAAGAAAGAATTGAATTAGCCTTGGAGAACTAAACTACCTTGATCTGAATCTCTGGAACTCACAGAAGACCAAGGCCAGTCCACTCTCCATTCAGCATAAGCTTGGGATCTTTCTTTCCTAAAGCATTTCCCTTGAAGCCAGGTCTTTCTTCTCTTCTTTAAAGCCTGGAGCTGGACTTCTTTTTCCTGACTCGATTCACAGTTTAATCACACTAAGCCAGAGCCCAACCAGGGTGAGAGAGATAGGAGAGTAGGGACGGGGAACCAATGTCACCAACTTAACTAGCAGTCTCGGATCTTTGAATAGACAGAGAGAGATGCTCTTTCTGCAGCCCAAGAGCGTCTTCGTTCAAAGAGCTGGCAATCACTTTCTTCCCACCCGAAAATCGTAGTAAGCCGGGAGAAAGACATTCATATATTCCCCAGGCACGGGATAAAGGGAAAGAGAGAGCCGAGAGCTAGGAATGCAATAAAAAGAATTTCTCTCGAGCGGGAATCTTCTTCTTTAGCACATTAAACTTCTTTCCCCGGAGCAGCAACTGAAAGAGAAAATACCAGTTTATTCATCTGCACCGGAAAAGAGCTAAGCCCGGAAGTCACGGAGCTCTCTTCTCTTTCAATGGCAGCAACTAGTTTAAGTTCAATGTCAGCTGGATTTCTAAGCACTAGTCTTTCCTTCTCACCTGCTAATTTAAAGAAAGAAATAGAGTCAACCCATGCACCTTTCGCAGGGTGAGCAAAAAGCCTTTCCCTGGATCCTGGTATGAACTCAAAAAAAGCATTTACCCGTCGCCTGCTTCATCTGCAGAGCTTCCTCTTGTTCACAGCAAAGAGAGCGGATTCGTTCAAGCAAGCTAATCACATTACCCTTTCTAGGGTAGGGGTACGATAAGATGTCATTACTCTCTTTTGCTCCCTCACTCCTTGAAGAAGAGCGAACAACTGATCTTTCCTGGTCCTTTCGAACCAGTCTTTCTAAACCTGGAAAAAGACTTTGGCTACGATTCGATCTCGAAAGCGTAGACTTCATAAAAGGCGACTGACTCTTCCATTGCTACATGAACCATCCGCTCCTTTTTTGATTCTTCTTCTATATAAGTGAATAGATCTTTGTGATTCAATCAATTCGATTCTCGTTCTCACCCTTGGCGAACTCCCTTTAAGGACAGAAGCGCATCCAAACCCTGTTCTTTTGTATTATTTGTTGGAATAGATAATATACATATATGATCAGATGCATATGTAGGTAAGGATTGCTTAGAGTTGGACACAGAATGCCTAATTCAAATTGAAATGTACAATGATCCGGCAAATAAGATTTTCCTTTTCTTAAAAGAGAAAAAAATGAAATAGATCCACTTTCTGGATTATTGCCGATGTAATCATAAAAAGCGAATTTTTCAGGGACCGGATAAACTTTGATTTTTAGCTAACCCAGCACCAACTCTTCAATAGATTTCTTGCTGGAGTTCCTTCCTTTAAGCCAGGGAAGCTGCATCTACTTTAATTGATGATTTCTCACCTTCAGCCTCTATACTATATTACATCAAATAGAAGCGATGGTACAGATATTGACCTAACCAAGCTAGTATGAATCATCTCAACTCCGATCATGGTGGATGACTGTGGGAGATTAGTTTCAAGCCACTGCCTCGAGAGCTGCCTACGAAAGAGTTCCGGCTATGCCTGGACATCATAACATTCATAAACGAGATTGATAGATGAATAGAGGAGTCCAGCGACAATCATTATTGATTCGCCTGGGAGGAGTTCAATCGCTCGAACTCAAAGAGATGAGCCTAAGAGTGCCCCAAGCCAAAATAGAGAGAGGAGAAGAATGCAACTATCTAATCAGGATCACAGTTCCGACCATTCCTTTGAAGGCCGAAAGGTGAAGAAGTGTTTAGCCACACTCTCTGCGGAACAGTCTTATCAAAGTGCTCTCTTTAACAAATCAAGCAAGACAGATGGAATGAAAGAAAGAAAAAGTTGCTCCGCAGCTCGCCCAGAAGAAGATAGACCCGCCACTATAGATTTGTCGATCCTTGGGCTTGGCCAAGGACATACCCGGCATACTAAGACTAAGATGAATCATCTTAGTTCCTCAACAGGCCTAGTCCCTAAATCCCTAAACTAAATAGGACACTTATAATAGCGATCATGGTGCATCAGCTCTTTCAGTCACTACTTCCTGTGTCGCACCTACAGTGGCAGAAAGTTTGATAAGACTCTCAGATAAGAAAGATCAATCCTGAATAAGCTTCAGCTGATTCTCATTAGAAATCTTTTTATAAGCAAGAAGCTATCAATAGGAAGATAATTGCCAGGTCAGTCTGGTCGGAAAGAAACTTGCTTACACCTTGCTTTATATTGAAAGAAGTCTTCCTCCTTGAGAAGGTAGCCTTTCTATCATTTAGTGGATAACTCCTTGCTCCATTCCGCTTAAGGTGGCGCGCCTTAGTCCCATAAGCTTATGCCTATACCTGCTTTCCCTTGAAATATACATAGTAAACCACTTTAAACTCGTAGTTACTCTTGGCCCAACTCTGCCCGGGGGTTGGCCTTTTAAGGCTTATTTCACTTTTTTTTTCTTTTTCTCTTATTGCTAATTGGAACTCCGGCTCCGGTAACCTCCTGAACCTTATCCATTACGTCAACCCTTCTTCAACAAGGGGAAGATAGGAGGTAATTCCCTTTTTCAAGGCCCCTAACCTAGTCCTGGTTTGGTTCTCCAGTGGAAAGATTTGAGATACCTTCTCCTACCCTATAAAGTAAGGGAGACTGACACTATGCTTTATAGAAAGCGAAATCGTGATAAGGAGTTGCGGAAAAGTCCCCGAAAAAAGGAAGCGACTTTTCCCGGAAGAGCAGAGGGGACAGTCTTTGGCCAAGGTAAAATAAAACCAGGCCTCCCCTTCCACCCAAGTGGACTATTCTCTCCTTATGGAGTCTAAGAAAAGAGAGATATCCTTGCGCAAGGTGAAAGATCGATGGCCTTCAGAATTCTAAAAAGATCAAGAATTACGTGCCTTTAGATCCCGTCTTTCTTGATTCATAATCAAGATGAAAGGTCGGATGTACTTGTTCAGGTCAGGTCTACTTTTGGTCATTCTTCTCTCTGAAAAATCAAATATTGCTCAAAGAAAGTGACTCGTAATCCCTTCTCGAGTATTATCTTTGCTGTGGATGATCCAGTCGGTGTGCGTATGAACAAACGGATTCCACCTCTTTATGGGCTATATGCCCTGCTTGTCCACCATACCCCTTTCAGAAAGGGTTGCCGTGGTCTCCAAGAATCTTCTTCCGACCTCTGAGGTGGTCCGTCAAGTCCTCTAGCCTAGGGTAGTCAAAATAAAGGCAGCATTCTCTCGTCTTTTATTTCCCTTTTTTCTGAGAGAGATGTCGTCCTTCCAGTTCCTGATGAATTGAGTCTGCCATCTATTTCATAGTAATCATGAAAAGCAAGACCATTCCATTTGCATCTCTAGAGCATTCTGTATTCCTACGTGCCCCATCTTCTCCACTCTATCTCACTGTGGCCACCCTTATTGAGACGATTGCTGGGCCAGACTCCACTGGTTCTTTGAGATTGGCTTCAACTGATGTAAGGGTGAACCCATTTCACTACTTCAGCAGCCATTAGATGTGGATCGCTATGTGAATGGCTCAGGTGACATCCTCAGGAGTAGGGAAAGATCACTCATTATAGACTTGATTTCGAATTGGAAGCGGTGCTCTTAAGGCCTTCAAAAAAGAATTGAGTTTCATATCTATATATAGCTGCAAAAACAAGAAAAACCATTTCCTTCCCATCGAATCCTTTTCGTTTTTTCACTTTTTCATTTTATGTAGCTGTGAAAAGTCACTTTCTATTGAAAAGAAGGTTGACCGAGTTCGTTTAAACAACATAGAAAAGGTGTATTGAAAGAACGGTGTAATGTCATAATACACGAATGAAAGAGGCGTAGGGACTTCAAATGGTGGAAAGAGAGAACAGTATAGTGGAACATGTCTTTGAAACGGGGTCTCTCTGGCAATTGAATATTTCCATTCGTAACTCAATTCAATCGCGTTGGTTTTTCCAAGAAAGGAAAGGGAGTCGAAGAAAGAATGAGATGAAGCTAAATCAAGCTAAGGTCGTAGGTCGACGTCAACAAGAAAGATCCCTCACGGAACACGGACCCAATCTCATAAAGCTTTGAAGTAAACATTGATTTCTCTTTTCTTCGGTAGGGGCTTTCCAATGTAATGGAAGACCATAATTTGTTCCAGATTAGCTAATTTACTTTTCTACGATGCTTGTTGTTTCAAGTTTCAAGAAAGGATAGGCCTCGATCGGTGAGTTCAGCAATAGGCAAGCCCGAGCTAAGCAGTCCTAACCTTTCTTCCGAAATAACCAAAAGAAGGGTTTCTCCTATTTCCTGGGTTACTTTTGCTTGATATCTTATCTTGCTTCTTCTACGGAAAGGGGGGTACAGTGTATGCACCTTCCTCACGAAAAGAGGTAAAGTAAAATGGTTTGTCCCAAGTAAGAAGAATCCCTGGACTCTCCTCCGGCTCTTGGCAAGGAAAGTACATAAGAGGGTGTACTTTCTCAGAGCTCTTTCGAATGCCTCTTCCTTTGACTATGATTGGTTCACCGGGCGAACTAGGTATTCTTCATTGCAGGATTCAAGGTTTGGGTGGGGCTCAATCGAACTACCCTTAGGGTAAAATCGATAAGTTGTTCCCCTCTATTTGAAGAACTTGAATCGACCTTGTTATTCGATGAGCATTCTTCCTGGTATTGAAGCATTTAATTAGCTGGAAAGCCAAGAGTTGAACTATGTTCAACGAAAGTAAACTAGCTTGTTTTGTCAGGTTAAGCAGAAGTATCTTACTCCGCCAATTTGGAATTGGATTACCTTTTTTATATACGTCACCAATTCCACGATGGTTGTTAGAATAGAATGTCCTTCACTCAAAGAAGAGAAAGTCCGTAAGCAGCATACCAGGATTGGATGGGTTTAGGTATGATCCCTTCGGTCTTCCTTTCGCTCCTCTTGTTGAGGAGAAGTAGCCCTTTAGTTCTTGTTGTTTATTTACTAAATTGTTAGGGGGAGCAAAGCGACCTTACCTTAGGGGATCTTCTAAAGTCAGAGTAGTTCTTTCATCAATAGCCCCTTCGGTTTCCTGCAGTTCATTCAATATGTAGTGTATGCGCTTAGTATGAAAAGTAGAGCGAGGTGTAGACGCTGTGATCCTTTAGTTCATTCAATATTCAATAGGAGTAGCTTCAGCAACAGGCACGAGAAGAGCAACAAGCGCAGTTGGGGTGTAGTCGTCGGAGTTGCAAACTGTATCTAATCACTAGGAGATCACTCGTCCCCTCGGTAGTTCCAAACGAAACATTCAGTTCAGTAAGAGTTCATCGCTCGTCCAAATCGGCTCAAAGAGCAGTTCTTGCTAAAGCACCTGAGCCGTTACAAAAAAGTCAAAGCAGCTATAAACTTCTTTTCTTTCTTTCTAGTTGAGGACTGACAACGACTTGATTCTCTACTCCACTTGGTTAATCAATTCTTGAGCAACTCTTCCTCATTCTTGGAAGGATGCTTCCAACCCTTAACTGAACAAAACGATCTAATCCAAACCAATCCTCAGTGAAGGGCCGAAAGAGTTGAACATAGTTCAACGAATCCTCGCCGCGGGTAAGCTTTTACTTGGTGCGTAGGCCCACATCAACTTATGAAATTTTTCCCAAATCATGGACAACTTGTAATCCTGCAAATCTAAACACAAAGACTTATAAAACCCACAAATATCGCATTGAGAACACAGAAAATCCTAAGTTTTAAGCGTAAAAAATGCTGTATTTTTATTGCACATCAGATTCATCCAAGCAAAATCTCTTATCCTTGAAGCCGGAGAAGGAGTCTTTGGAGAAGCAGCGGCTTGAGACAACATAGTGATTGCAGCTCTAAACTCATCATTAGAAATGTGGTGTGCTTGAGGGACTTGGGCAGCTTGAGGAGCCAGAGGAACTTGGTTCGCATTAACATCATTTCCCCTTGGCAATGTAGCACATCGTGGAGCTATTTCTAAAAACACTAAGGGACAATTATTAGGATACGAAAGCTTTGAAGGAACAATATAGAGTGAAAAAGAAGCAACATTTTGCTAAAACGTCTCGTAGCCTCCTATTCATGGATGTGGTGTGCGTCACACTATTGAACAAGACTTTACTAGACACAACATGTTGGAATCCCTAGGATTCTTTAAAACCTTATGATATGATACCATTTTTGTTACGACCTAGACCAAGGGCCTAGCCATGAATGTAACACCCCTCATGTTTTTAGGCTTGGGAAACTGAAGCATAAAAAATTTGATGATGGTCAGGATTTACCAGCCAGTTACGACCTATATATAGACCTACGAGCATAGATGTTATTGTGTAAAGTTCTCAGTGAAAATGAAAATTTAAGGATTTCTGGAAGTTAACCTAAAAATTAGTAGATGAGACCATATGTTTGCTCACGACCTATAAATAGTTCCAAAGGGTAGAGGCCCTGAGGCACTAAATTTTTTCTAAGTTTGGGGTGTTCTTACGAAGGGTTCTACGGCCCGTGTGTTTTTATATGAGCCATACTGCATGTTCTTGGATTAGAAGCTCTAGTTCCATTCACTAAAGTTTTGTGACACCCAGAGCTAAGAGTTAAGTTATGAGCCGTAAGTCTTTCCACGGACCGTAAGTGGGGTTTCATGGACGGCTTCGACAGTTTTTAATGAAGGGTGCTATTGACTTTTCCAATCCATCTAAGTCCTATATTACTTCATTTTGGCTACCCTAACCTACTTACCCTCTATAAAGTCCTATTCGTAACTTATTTAAAGCTTTCAATTCTCACAATTCTCTCAAGAGTTTTTAGTAATTCTCTCTCTAAGTAAAGAGTTCCATTAAAGCTAAAGCTTGGAAGTGGGACTAAGGAATTCCAGATTTTCTTCCCCAATTCTAAGGATTCTACTTAAGATATGTAGGGATTCATTCATGGATTAGTATCATCCATGAATCCCAATCCAAAACCTTTCTTTTTATCAAAATTCACGATGATTTCTTATGATTTTTAAGCTATGATTCCTAATGCATAGATTATGATTCCTATATGATGATTATGACTAATTATGCATGAATTATAATGACTTTCATGATGTATATTATTTTCAAGTAAAAGTAAGTGATTTCAAAGGAGGCATGATTAGGGCTTAATAATTTAATGTGGGTTCCCTTGCTAATGATCTAATTTGATTTTAATTGCATGTTTTCTTTATGAATCCTACTCAATAACATGATTTTTAACTCAAATGTTTGTGGACCCACACTTAGCCCTAGTCTTTTATAATAAAGCTATGGATTCCCATGTCTATGACTCTTAAGTATGAAAAACATGTTTTCTATGAAGATAATGATGATGATATTATCATAATGATGATGTTATGAAAACTATGATGATGATATGATAAAGAGGGTGATGAATACCGTAATGTATGATGATGTTAAGGAGGGAATGTCTACCCACTCTAGGATGAAATCCAGTAAATGGACTATTCTTATGAGATGATGTTTTCAAGAAAGTTATGATGATTATTTATGAATTATGAAAGTATGATTTTTAATGAAGTATGAACTATGTTGAAAACTATGTATATGCAAGTTTTACGTATTCCGTGGGATATGACTTAGCACAGAGAGGACTTTGGTAGATGCCATGGTCCCATAACTATGTGCCACTATAGGAATGATGTTTATGCTTGATGCCTTAAATTTGTGCTAATGGATCCAATTAGCTTAATGATGGGCACTCACCATGCTAGGATAATATCACGACCCAAAATGAATCACAACCAAAAAGAGGATAAAATAAAGCGGAAACCATCTCAAAGATAACATAACAAATTTCCCAAAATCTAGAGTCACGAGTACGAGAGCATCTAAAGTAATACAGAAGTGTAAATACACATGTGTCAAATGAAATACAAGGCTGTCTCATAGAATCTAATACAAGTTTGAAAAGAAAAGTAAAGGGAATCCCAAGGATCCATGATGACTCGAAGTCTGAGCCTCATCAATAAGACCGGGATTGACGGAGAAAAGTCTAAAAGAGTGAATCAACTATCCTGTGTGGGTCCCTATACTCGATCTGCAGGGACGAAATAGAGTAGGGGTGAGTACACCGAAATGTGCCCAGTAAGTTCTACCGACTGGATAAGAGAAATCAAAACAAGCATGTCATAACAAAAAACCTTATCTCTGCATTCAAAACGGTTAGGGCGCAATACAATATACATAATAATACTGAGCTAAGATATCCTTATCAACCCATAAATACCATATAACCACAATGTGTATAGGATGCACAACTCATCAATTCAAATACCAAGTGTGTCACGGCTATACCATCTGCCCATGGTCAAGGTAATATCAGAATGCCCCACAACCTTGCCACCTACCCATGGTCATGGAATATCACGATGCCACATCCTTGCCACTTGCTCGTGGTCAAGGTATACAAAGTATGAATCTTACCCTTGCCTCTTTCCCGGGTCAAGGGGGTGTACAAATGTGGATCATAATGCCCTTGCCTCCTACCCGAGTCAAGGGATGATACAAGCAACAACCAATAGACGTATATAAGTAGTGCATTACAAATATGCTTGTAAACATGTAGATTAGTATTAAAACAAAATACTGATGCATGAAACTCATTATAATCATATATACCTAAGGAGTAATATCAAGTGTCACACCTAATGCCTAACCTTCACCATCTTTTAGATCATCATAATTATATCAATAGTTAAGAGTGTCAATAAAAGCGGACCTTACTCATCCTAAGCATGAAAGAATATCCATATTACTGGACCTAACTCGTCCCAAAATACAAATATATTAATGATACTAGACCTAACTCAGCCCAATTAGTCTCACAAGTTTCATTAGTCACATTTGGTCTCAAGTCATCATCTTTCCATCATATTTCATCTCAGTTCATTGTTGGGATCACCATTGTATCACAATTCGGCTCAACCAGAATCACTTTTCCATCATTAATTCAACACATCAACTTAATTACATGATTATCCATCTAAATCTCACAATTATCACATGAACATGATCAATAACTCAAATCCAATCCAAGAGATTAGCTGAACCTACCTCGATGCCAAAATCACACTCGAATAAGCTTTTAACCAACTCAAGACCTCAAATTGATCTCCAAATTCGATCAACCAGTATCAACAATGGATACTACTCATCAAGAGAAGTATTTTGATATCCGCATTAGGAAGAGTTAGGCTTAGGAAAAAATGCTCAAATTTACAGCTAAAATTCTAAGTTCTCGAATCTGAAAAATAACTTTAGAATCAAGTTCTATACAATAAATTGAGTTCATGGGTGTAAATACCATTGGAATCAAGCTTAAATTGAATAGGAATCAATATTTAATGTTTGAAATACAGTCTTAAAATCCGCAATTTTTTGGGTTCAATTTTATGAAATCAAAGATAAAATCAGGATAAAACTCATAGAAAATGATTAGTTTAGTGTTTGAGATACTTACCCAACAAAAATATTCGGAAACCCTTCTTCAAAATTACCTCAAAGAGCTTAGAAAATTGAAAATCGATTTAGAATGGTGCTTGATAAGTTTAAAATTGTTCAAGTATAAAAACTACTCCACGGTTGCAAAGCCCATTCCGCGAACACAAAGACAAATTGAGTCACAACACTGTGAAAGCAGGACACATTCCACGAATGTGGAGCTCAGCCAACCCACACCCTCTGCACCCACTACACTAGGTATTAGCGTAAACAAACAATCCAAGTCTAATTTCCCTACTCGGATGGACTCTCAAAACCCATCCGGATTTAGAATTTCACAAAGAAGATATGTATTCATACAAGAAACTGCAATCCAGACTCAATGGATTCATCGAAAATCTGTTTCATGGCCTCCTCGCCACATTTACCAATGCAAGTTGATAAAACTAATTTAAAACTCAAAATACCAAAACTGCTCTAGTAAATTCAAAAGTTATTCCATGACCCCATTTCTAGGTTAGTTTCACTATTCAAAACTAGTGGAACTATCAAAATTTTGATATGAACTTCCGAACTCCAAATGTTGACCAAAGTCAAACTTTTGTTCTAAAAACAACTAAAATCACATCTTTGGGCCTAAAAACCTCATTTTAACTCTAAATTCTGTTAAGTAACTTCTCATAGTTCAGTTTGGATGTTCTGAAGATAATGGACTTGACGGATCTCCGATCTAACACTCAAAACTCAAAATGACATAAAAACTCACCTTTTCAATAACTTAAGTATCCAAAAATGCCAAAATTCATACTTTCAACTTTTAAAACTCAAGATTTCTGTTCCAACCATTCCAATAGTTCAAATTAGGCCCAAAACATATTATGAAAGGGTATATAGTAATTTTCACAGATAAGGAAAAAAATGAACAACCATGTCATTATATAATTTACCATAAAAAATAATATTTATCCTCAAACATAAAGGAAAAGAAAGTACCTGAAGTCTTAAAAAGGCTGGGATATCTAGTCCGCATGCGAGACTCCAACTCCCAAGTAGCCTCATCAATAGAATGGTGCCACCACTGAACCTTCATAGAAGGTATATCTTTGGATCTCAATCTCCGGACCTGCCTGTCCAATATAGATATAGGCTCCTCTTCGAAGGACAAATTTGGACCCAACTCAACAGAGTAATAAGAAATCACATAGGACTCTTTGGAATGTGCCACCGGAGCATAGAAACATGAAAAACATGATGAACAAAAGATAGTCTCAGTGGTAAAGACAACTCATAGGCTACCTCATCAACTCTCCTCAAAATCTCAAAAGGGCCAATGAATCAGAGACTAAGCTTGCCCCTCTTACTAGGACTTTTAATGCTCATACTTCACCTATTGACTATTCATAACCTTGGCCAGGAGCTGGGCTGTGTCTCTTCTCATACCAAACCACCAATAAAGCTATTTAAGATCATGATACATCTTAGCCACACCTAGATGGATGAAATATCCAGGACAATGGGCTTCCTCTATATTACCTAATCCCCAACTTTAGGCACACAAACTTTATCGTTAAGCCTCAAAACACCATCAAAATCAATAATAGCCACCTTGGCTTCACCTCTTAATACTTTTTCATGAATCATGCATAATCTGGGGTCCTCAAATTGATGAGCACATATCTAATCAAACAAAGAAGATCTAGCCTCAACAAAGGCCAAAATACTCCGAGGAGGAGAAATGTCCAAATGGACCATCTGCCAAACAAGCGACTGAACCTCTAGAGCTAAGGGTCTCTCCTCAGCCCTCATAAAGGCCAAAATTTCCATACTAGTAGCCTTCCGACTAATTGCATTTGTCACCACATTGGCCTTCCCGTGGTGATATAGAATAGAGATATCATAGTCTTTAAGCAACTCCAACCACCTATCATGTTAGATTAGGCTTAGAAAAGATATATTTGAGAATCTTGTGATCAGATTAGATCTCACGATGCACCCCAAAAAGATAATGTTGCCACAACTTCAGCACGAACATAACCACATCCAACTCCAAGTCATAGGTAGGGTAGTTTCTCTCATGCACCTTTAGCTGTCTAGAAGCATAAGTATCACCCTTCCCCTCTACATCAATACACCACCCAAGCCGATTCCTGAAGCATCACAATATACCACAAATGGAACTCCTCCTCTGGTAAAGCAATAATAGGTGCTGAAGTCAACAAATCCTTGATCTTTTGGAAGCTCACCTCACAATCATCCGACCACTAAAATGCACAACCTTATGAATCAATCTAGTCAATAGGGCTTCTATAGATGAGAAACCCTGAACAAAATGCCAATAATACCCCACTAAACCAAGGAAACTTTGAATCTCACGCATGGAAGTAGGCCTAGCCCAGTTACGAACAACTCCTAACTTGGTCGAATTGACTATAATATCCTCTTTTGACACAACATGGCCAAGAAATGCAACAACTCTAGCTAGAACATGCAATTTGAGAACTTGGCGTACAACTTCTCTTCGCTCAATCTCTAGAAAACAATCCTCAAGTGGAACATGATCTGCCTCACTCTTGGAATAGACCAAGATATTATCTATGACCACAATCATGAAGATGTCTAAATGGGGCTTGAACACTTGGTTCATCAACTACATAAAAGCAACAGGGGCATTATTCAATCCAAATGACATAACCACAAACTCATAATGCCCATAATGGATCCTGAAAGCTACCTTCGAGATGCCAGACTCTCGAACTCTTAGTTGATGATACTCAGACCCCAAGTCAATCTTGGAGAATATCGAGGCACCCTATGACTAGTCTAAAAGATGATTAATGCGAGCTATGAATATTTGTTATTGATGGTCAATTTGATAAGCTGATGACAGTCAATATACATATGCATAGTGCCATCCTTATTCTTCACGAATAATACAGATGCACCCCAGGGAGATTCACTTGGACGAATAAAGCCTTTCTTCAATAAGTCTTCCAATTATTCCTTCAACTCTTTTAATTCAGACGGAGCCATCCAATAAGGGGAAATAGATATGGGCTTAGTGCCCAGCTGTACATCAATAGCAAAGTTAATATCATGATCCGGCGCAACACCAGGTAAATCAGTTAGAAATACATCTATAAACTCTCTAGCCACCCTGGTAGTCTCTAATGATGGGGACTCCTAAGAAATAACCCAACCATGAGCTAAATATGCAAAACACCCTTTCCCCATCAATCGACAAACATGCATATAAGAACTAACACCCTTAGGATAGTAACTAGGTGCTCCAATCCACATTAACTGAGGCAAGTAAGGTAAGATAAGGTCACGGTCTTTGCATGACAGTCAAGAGTAGAATGATAAGGCGATAACCAGTTTATACCCAAAATTACATCAAAATCTAACATATTCAACAATAGAAGATCAACAACATTATCTCTCCCTATAAAAGTCATAACACAACCTTGATAAACCTGATTCTCTACTAAAGTTTCACCTACCAGGATGGATACACATATAGGCTCGGTAAGCGACTTACACATAATATCAATATCAAAAGTAAAATAGGCCGACACATAAATAAGTAGAGTCTAGATAAAATAAAACTGAAGCGGAATGATGGTACACTAGAACCATTCTTGTAATGACTGTATTAGAGGCCTCTGCCTCGGCTCTATCTAGAACCACATAACAAACTCTATGACCAACACCACCCTATGGGCCTCCATGGGCTCCACCTCTCCCTGTACGATGGCCTCCTCTAGCACTACCCCTCATGCCCTGAGAGGTATCCCTGGCTACTGCTTGAGGTCTGGAATCCTTAGTAGGAAATCTCCGATGTGGATAATGGTTGGTAAAGTGCCCGACCTCATCACAAATATAACAAGCCTTGGGGTCTCTCCCCTGAGATGACTGTGCTGATGAACCATCACGTCTAGCTGAACTAAGGGAGCTATCACGATCATTATGAGTAGGCCTAGACCTATCACCACTATCACATGCTGAAAGAGCTTCCTGAACTGCTCTCTGTTATGTTACGAGGGTTCAGTAAACTGATTGTGCTAATGCAATCTCTTCCTGCCACCCTATCTATCATGTCTGATGCACTCTATCGTACGAGTGTGATCCACAACACTCTAAAAACTGCCTCCAACCAGCACTAAAGAAGTTGTAGCCTCCTAAAGATACGCTGCTAAGCCCTTGCCAAACCATCGAATCCTTTCGAACTCAGTATGAATGCTAGACTAGACATATCTGGACAATGTATGTAATCTAGCCTCATAGTTGGAAACAAACATAGAACCCTACTGTAGTCTATCAAACGCATCTCGGCGGCTATCTTAGAGGTTGTGTGACATGAATTTCTCCAACAATATCTCAGTGAACTGCCCCCAGGTCATAACTAGGGATCCAATAGGTCTAGGAGCTACAACTGACCTCCACCACTCCTTGGCAAGTCCGGTGAACTGGTATGAAGTGTAGGCAGCCCTATGCGACTTAAGAATATCCAGGTTACACAACCGACCTTGGCACTCTGATAGAAAATCATTGGCTCTATTTCCAGGGATTCCATCGAATCACGAAGGAGCCAACCACATTAACCTCTCAAAGCTCTTTTGCTCCGTTGTAGACGTGGCTGGGCTGGTAGTAGATGGTGGCACCATAAACAAAGGAGGTGCAATATATGGAGCAACGTCCAAACTTTGAAACTGAGAACCTAAGCACGATCTAAATGTCTGAGTGGAACCATAACAGTCATAGGAGAATCTACCAAAATTGTAGAAGGACCAACATGTATCACAGCTGGCTCGGATGGGGCTATGGAAGGACAAACTGGTGCTATAGAGAGCAGTACATCAATAGTAGCTGAGGCTGAAGGTGCTCCCTCATATCTAGCCAATACTCTAAAGAGTAACTCCTAAACCGAGGGCGTAGTCTCTAGGGCTGACGATGGTAGAATAGGATCTATAGGCCCCGCTGGCTCATAAGCAGGCTCTGGAGAAACCGATCTAGACTGTCCCCTGGACGGAGTTACACCTCTAGCAATGCTTCACCTGGCCCTATCTTGAACTCTACCTGATCCTCGATTAAGAGCCACATCAGCTGCCTTGGGCTCTCCCATTGATCAACTGGATCTCATAATCGACATTTGCATAAAAGGAGTAGATTAGATACTTTCAAAGTGGGTAACATAAAGAAATGCACGAATAGAAGCAAGATGTGTAAGTCGTTTTCGAACAAATTCCCCATAGGCTGGCGAAGACGGGTGTGGATGTCTACACATTGATCCATGAGACTCTACTAGACACCTTGCTCTTGACTCACGAGCCCAACAAACCTAGTGCTTTGATACCAAACATATCACGACCCAAAATTGATTGCAACCAAAAGGAGGATAAAATAAAGAGTAACCATCTCAAAAATAACATAATGTCACGACCTGGGCCTAGGGTTTAGAAGTGACATGGCAAATGGGAACCCAAGAGTCCCCAAACAAGCCTCAAAGTATTAATGTTCACATCATCGGTTAAAAAATATATTAAAGTTAATAAACACATAGATTTAAGAGACGGGAAAGTAGAACTCACTCTATAGGGATATCATGAAAATAAGGATTAACATGGATCCACATAACACGTAGCATATACGAACTAAGGGAAAGGTAAGTATAACACACTCTACGGGGGAAAAACGAGACTTAGGATCTTTCATATCATAGCATAAATCCATATCATAATACTCATAATCAATCCATAATAACAATATCCAATAGGTACCCAGAATTATAATCTCCAAATACAACACAAAGTGTATGTCCATACAAGAGTCTATAAGATTTCCAACAATGCCTCTAGTCATAAGATAGGACGGGGGCCAAGACATGTCCTGGGCTCACTCTCAAAGTAAATAACATAAACGAAAGCAACATAGGTAAAGGAATGGTGGCTTGTCCTGGGAAGATAAGACTCACCACAACAAATGTCTCAAATCCGATCTAGTCATTAAACAATGGATGAAGGTAGTCTTTGGTTCTTACAAGTTAGATCATGTAGGCAAAAATTATGTGTTAGTACATTTGAATGTACTAAGTATGCAAACATGTAATGCATATGACTTATCAAACCTGCATTCAATGTTAGATTACAAGAACAAATAATATAGAAAGAGATGTATATAATAAGAGAAGTAATATACAATATGCCATGAAATCCATGATACACGAAATGCCATAATGCTCATATAAAGAGGGGATAGACTATAACCGACAAATCACACTTATGCAAGCTATTACACGAATTAGTCCGATGTAGACCCCCCATCGGTAAGAGAAGATTACTTGCCAAGGGTAATCTACACAACACCTTATGACCCAGTCTTTTCGGTGTGATGGACACCTTCCTTATGACCTAGTCTTTTAAGAAGTATTTCCATATCGTATCGTATCATATCATATCATATCATATCATATCATATCATATCATATCATATCATATCATATCATATCATATCATATCATATCATATCATATCATATCATATCATATCATACCATACCATACCATATCATATCATATCATATCATATCATATCATATCATATCATATCATATCATATCATATCATATCATATCATATCATATCATATCATATCATATCATATCATATCATATCATATTAGGATATAACCATTCCTCATGACCTAGTCTTTTCGGTAATTGCTACCACATACCTATGCTGGCACATGCTTCAAGGAAAGGGAGAGGACCCTTAGGGATAATCCTGATGCCCCAAATCCATCGGTGGTAAGTCAAACATCCCACAAGAATACTTATACATATACATGCTTTCAAAAGAGGAACAAGCTATTTAAAATCATTTCAATGCACACTTGGGCTCAAAAGCCAAACATATTTCTTAAACATTCATACATGGGCTCAAAAGCCAAATCATAGTTTATAATCATGCTTCTAAATCATAGGAATAACTCATTCACATATACGAAGTAGTGTATACACCCAAAATGTTCAAAGAGCCTTATCATAGATATTCATGGGATCATATTCTTGTCATAACCATAATCTTATCAAAATCATATACATAAACATATCTGGGCTTAACCCACTCCATAAACTTCATAAAATCCAATGCTCATGAATGCATGTACGATGAATGATATTAGAATAGCAATGGGTAATATAGATTCAATCTAAAATCATTAATATAATATGAAATTCAAGTAAACCCATAAGTAAAATCTACATTCAAATCATAATATTGATTACCCATGCTTAGATCAAACTTTAAAGGGACAGTGCATATTGAAATACTCATAATAAATATGTATTCCAACATATTAATTAAGCATAACCCACACTTCAATTGAATTTAATATGCACTAGTCTTCAAAATCCATATTTAAAGTAAGCAAAATTTTATGAAAAATCAATTGAAAAGAGTTTGGTGTTCTTGGTTGAAAGGGACCAAGAATCAAACAAACATACCTTATCTAACCGAGAAGAAACAAGAAGCATTTGATGAAGATTGGAGCCCTTCCTTGAATCCCAAGCTAATTCTCCACTAGAGTCTTTGAGAGGAGTTCTTAAGAGAATTGAATATAATTCTAAGTGTGAGAATAAATTTGAATGAGAAGAGATGAGTTTAGGTCATTTGGAGGTCTTAGGATACCATAGGAAGTCACAAAAGCCCCTTAGGAGTAGCCATAATTACAAATAAATCATTAATGAAGCGGAATAAAATTTGTTGCCAGGGGTCCCGCGAGAAGGTCTCACAGTCCGTACAAGGTCACACGGACTGTGAACCCTCCCGTGAAGCCACACTTAGCCAATTCATAGGAAACACTGCATAGATGGGATTTACCTAGACGAGCATAACATCTTGATCCGAACTATGAATGAGGTGAAAGCAGATGCATTGGAAAATTAATTCAAAGAGCTTCTATTTGGAAGGTTGTGGCCACCCAGTTCTTTTTGTGCTTAGAGATATGAGCATTTATAGGTTACCCTTCTATCGGTTCTTGTGAAAAGTTTAGCCAATAGAATTCCATACTAAGAAAATTGCATGCCAACACTCATACAGAGGGATTCACGGCCCATGAGAAGTCACACAGACCGTGTGGCCTCCGTGAAGCTCCACTTAGAAAATTTTGATGACAAAGTTTAGAGATGGTGATTCAATACTTAGAAAATTTTAATCTGACGCCCATACGGAAGGCCTCATAGACCATCAAAGGCTATATGGTCCGTGATGGTCCATGTGTGAAGTGCCTTGGCAAAAATATGGATTTTCAAGGACAAGGCTCTCCACACGGCTCATGAAGCCTCACACGGACCGTGTGGTGTTTTTGTGAGTTGAACCTTGGTCTTAAACCCTACATAAATGCCAACACTGTAGACATAAGGCCAAGGGCCACTTCAAGGCACCTCTACACGGTTTGTGTACCTTCACACAACCCATGGAGGTTTCCTTGAAGTGTCAGCCTGGTCCAAAATTTTCTAGAACAAAATTTCCATGTTCCATTAAGGTCATACAAAGTTTGGGTCCTTACATAAAATAAATCTCCCAAAATTTGGAGTCATAATTACAAGAGCATCTAAAGCAATACAAAATTGTGAATACACATGTCTCAAGTGAAATACAAGGCTTTCTTATAGAATCTGATACAAGTCTGAAAAGAAAAGTAAAGAAAATCCTAAGGATCCATGACGACTCAAAGTCTGAGCCTCACCTGTAAGACTAGGATGGATGGAGAAAAGTCCAAAAGAGTGAATCAACTACCCTGTGTGGGTTCTTATTCTCGATCTGCAGGGATATAACAGAGTAGAGATGAGTACACTAAAATGTACCTAGTAGGTTCAACTAACCTGGTAAGAAAAATTGAAACAAGCATGTAACAACGAAGAACTCTATCCCTGCATTCAAAAAGTTTAGTGCACAATACAATATACACAATAATACTGAGCTATGATATCCTCAAGAACCCATATATACCATATAGCCATAATGTGAATAGGATGCAAAACTCATCAATCCAAATGCTAAGTGTGTCACAGCCTTGCCACCTTCCCGTGGTCAAGGTAATATCAGAATGCCACAACCTTGCAACCTTTCATGGTTAAGGAATATCTTGCCACGTCCTTTCCACCTGCATGTGGTCAAGGTATATGAAGTTTGAATCTCACCCTTACCTCCTGCTCGAGTCAAGGGGGTAGTACCAATGTGGATCATAATGTCCTTGCCTTCTACCCGGGTTGAAGGATGATACAAGAAACAAATAATAGACGTAAATCAATAGTGCAATCCAAATATGCATGTAAACATGTTAAATAACATTAAAATAGAATACTAATGCATGAAAATCATAATAATCATATGTACTAAAGGAGTAATATCAAGTGTCACACTTAATGCCCAATCATCATCATCTTTTACATCATCATAATTATATCAATAGTCAAGAGTGTCAATAACATCGGACCTTACTCATCCCAAGTATGCAATAATATCCATATTATCGGACCTGAATCATCCCAAAAATACAATTATATCAACGACACCGGACCTAACTTGTCCTAATTAGTCTCACAAGTCTCATTAGTCACATTTGGTCTCAAGTCATCATCATTCTATCATATTTCATCTTAGTTCATTGTTAGGATCAACATTATATCACAATTCGGCTCAATCAACATCACTTTTCCATCATTATTTCAGCACATCAACTCAATTACATGACTATCCATTTAAATCTCACAATTATCACATGAGTATGATCAATAACTCAAATCCAGTTCAAAAGGCTTGCCGAACCTATCTCGATGACAAAATTGCACTAAGACAAGCTTTCAAAAAACTCAAGTCCTCAAATTGATCCCCCAATTCAATCAACCACTATCAATAATAGATACTACTGATCAAGAGAAGGATTTTGATACCCATTGGCATAAGTTAGGCTTAGGCTCAAATTGGTCAAATTTAGGACTAAAATCTAAAGATCCCGAATCAGGAAAATATCTTTTAAATAAAGTTCTATGATAAAAATGAAGTTTATGGGTGAAAATCCCATTAAAATCAATATTAAATTGAAAGGGAAATCAATATTTAAAGTTTGAAAAACATAGTTTAAAAATCCCCATTTTTGGGTGTTTAATTTAATTAAATCAAAGATAAAACTCATAGAAAATGATTAGTTTAGTTTTAGAGATACTTTTCCAACAAAAATCTTCAAAACTCTTTCTTCAAAATTGTCTAAAAAATCTTGAAAGTTCGAAAATGGATTAGAATTTGTGTTTTACCAGTTTAAAACTTTTCAGGTATAAAACTACTCATGATCGTGGAGCCCATCCTGCGAACGCGAAGACCAATCAGGTCACAACTTTGCGAACAGGGGACACAGTCCACGAACACGGAGCTCAGTAGACCTATACCCTCCGCGAACATGGAGGCTTCTCCATAAAGAAGGAGAAGAAACCTACATGCACCATATATTTTCAAAAACCAGCAACCCAAGTCTAATTTTTCTACTCAGAATGGACCTCCGAAACTCAACCAAACTCATAATTTCATAAACCAAAAATATATCCATACTAGAAAATAGCAATCTGAACTCAACAAAATCATCAGAAATCAGTGTCATGGCCTCCTTACAACATTTACCAATGCAAGTCGAAAAAACTAGTTTAAAATTAAAAATACTAAAACTACTCTCGACAACTCCAAAAATTATTTTGAGACCTTTTCTAGAGTTAGTTTCACCCATCGAAACTAGTAGAACTGCAAGAGTTCTGATCCGAGCTTCTAAACTTCAAAGGTTGACCAAAGTCAGACTTTTGTTTTGGAAATGACTAAAATCACAACTTTGGACCTAAAAATCTCATTTTAATTCTTAATTCAGTTCTATAACTTCTTATAGTTTAGTATTGAATTTATGAAGCTAATAGATTCGATGGATCTCTGATGACACTCAAAACTTGGAATGACACAAAAGCACACTTTTCCAATAACTTAAGCTTCCAAAAATTTCAAAATTCATACTTTCAACTGTTAAAACTTAGAATTTCAATTCTAACCATTCAAATAGTTCAAATTAGACCCAAAGTAGCTTATGAAAGGGTAAAATAGTAATTTTCATAGATAAGACAAAAAATGAGTAACTAGGTCATTACAGATAGAGCCTAAAGGGTGGGGTCAAATAATGGGTTCTCACCATACTAGGATATAGCCTACAGAGTGAAGATCAAGTTTACCTTGGCAAAATAGACACTTCTTAGCTTGATGTAGAGTGAACATCAGAATTCCATGTAATAGTTTGTATGGTCTTATGAATTTTAGTTAAAGTCTTATTTCCATGTATATTAAGGTTATGAATTGATTAATGATGCTTCTCCTCATGATTTTAAATGGCATTGTCATGCATATTGTGTCCTTATCTTTTGTTTATAATTATTCATATTGATATTATTGTAATGTTCCTTGGTTCATGACTACCTACATACTTAGTGCATTTTATGTGCTAATGTATACTCCTTTGCCTATATGTTCTAACCATGTAGGGATGGACGACGAGGAGATTATTGCATATTAAGACTAGCACTCAAATTCCTACGCTTGAAGACTTGTTGGTGAGTTCCCACGCTTCGGGAACAAGTCCTTATGATGCTATACCTTTCTTTTATGTTGAGGCTTTTGCATTTTCTATTTTGATGTTTATCTTGAGGGTGATTTAGTAAGCAATCTGCTAGTCCCCACCAAGATCCATGATGTAGAGGTATGATTTGGCTAGAATGAATCCTCCAGAGTTTCATGGTTCTAAGATGGATCAGGACCCTTAAGAGTTCATTGCAGAGGTGTATAAGGTGGTGGAAATTATGAGGTGTCTTTTGAAGAGAAGGCTGAACTAACAACTTATCAACTTAAAGGGGTGACTCAAGTTTGGTTCACTCAATGGAAGTCTGAGAGAGTTGAAGATGGTGTCATAGATTGGGAGATGTTCAAGACTGCTGTTCTTGATCTTTTCTTCCCTCTTGAGCTAAGGTAATATAAGGTGATGGAGTTCGTGAACTTAAAGCAAGAAGGTATGAGTGTAAGGGAGTATTCGTTTACTAAGTTTTCTAAATTTGCTCCTTCTTTGGTCGCTGACTCTATGGCCCGTCTAAATAAGTTCACTTTGGGTGTGTCCAATTTGGTGAAGGTAGAACGTAAGGCTGCTATGCTCATTAAGGAGATGATATCTCTAGACTCATGGTATATTTCATACAAGTGGAGAGTGAGAAGTTGCAAAAGATTAGGTCTAGGGAAGCTACGGGGGCTCGTTATGATGGTGGCTTCTCTTATGGTAAGTCCAGTGGTGGTCGATTCCAACAAGGTCAAGGGTCTTCAAAGGGTGCTCCTTAAAAGTTTGGCAAAGGGAAAGGAGCGAAGCTTAAGGTTTAAGGTGATGTTGTGAAAGGTTGTGCTATTCCCCCTAAGTGTCTCAAGTGCGAGATAAATCATGTTGGTGAGTGCTTGAGAGGTTCCGGTGCATGCTTTAGTTGTGGAAAGATGGGACACAAGATTTGCTGAATGTCCTAATGTGGCTAATAGGGATAAGGAAGGGCGTCCCCAAGGTCAAATGGCTCAAAAATGGCAAGTGCAACAAGGTGCCCAAGCTCATGATAATGGTCCATGTGGTAATTGATTCTATTCTTTACAAGCTAAATAGAAAGTTGACGAGGCTTTCGATATGGTTATTGGTATGTTTAAAGTCTTTGATCATGATGAATATACTTTACTTAATCCCAGTGCCAATATGCCTTTTCTTACTCCTTATGTTGCCATAAAATTTGATGTGTCTCTAGAAGTCTTATTAGAACTTTATTCAGTATATACTCCTATGGGTGAGTCAATCTTAGCTAAGAAAGTCTATAAAAGTCGTCCTGTGTCGGTCTTACATAAATTCTTCCCATGTGGTCTGGTTGAGCATGATATGGCCAATTTTGATGTTATCCTTAGTATGGATTGGTTGCATACATCTTATGCTTTTATTGATTGTAAGGACTCATAGGGTCACATTCTAAGTTCCTAATGAACCCATCTTAGAATGGAAGGGAACAAATTCTTTGTTCAAAGGAAAGTTTATCTCTTACATGGAAGCGATGAAATGATTTCCAAAGGTTGTCTACATCATGTTGTCTGAGTTATGGATGTTGAGTTCCATGTTCCTAATCTTGATTCGGTCCCTATCAGAAATGAGTTTCCCAACATCTTTCCTAATGATTTACCTGGTATTCCTCCTTTAAATGAAATTGACTTTTGCATTGATCTCTTGTCTGACACCCAACCTATTTCTATCCATCCGTATCAAATGGCTCTGGTAGAATTAAAAGAACTGAAGGAACAATTAAAGGATTTTCTTGATAAGAGATTCATAAGACCTAGTGTGTCACCATGGAGTGCTCCTGTACTGTTCTTAAGAAAGAAAGATGGTTCACTTCGGATATGTATGGATTGTCGATAATTGAATAAAGTAATCATGAAAACAATTATCCACTTCCAAGGATTGATAACATCTTTGATCAACTATGAGGAGCAAACTACTTTTAAAAGATTGATCTCTGGTCTGAATATCACCAATTAAGGGTGAAGGAAGATGACACTCCAAAGACGGTATTTAGAACATGGTATGGTCATTTTGAATTTATTGTAATGTCATTTGGACTAATAAATGCTCCTGTTGTTTTTATAGATTTGATGACCAAGATCTTCAAACTATATTTGGATATGTTGTGGTGATGTTCATAGATGATATATTGGTGTATTGATAGGGCGTGAAAGAGCATAAAGACCATTTGAGGATCATGTTGCAGATATTGAGAGATAGATAACTCTTTTACAAGTTTAGCACGTTTGAATTTTAGCTAAGAGAGGTGGCTTTCCTTGGTCACATTATTTCTAGTGATGGGATTAGGGTGGATCCCAAGAAGACAGAAGCTGTGAAGAATTGGCCTAGACTATTGTCTCCCTCTGATATTACAAGTGTTTTGGGTTTGGTTGGATACTATAGATGGTTTGTTGAGGTATTTTCCTCCATTACTTATCCTTTGAGGAAGTTGACCCAAAAGAAGGAAAAATTCCAATGGTCTGGTCAATGTGAAAAGAGCTTCCAAATGTTGAAGGATCATCTTACTTCGTCTCATGTTTTGATGGGCCCGAAGGTTCGAATAGTTTTGTTCTATATTGGGATGCCTCAGATATAGGTTTGGGTTGTGTGTTGATGCAACATAGAAAGGTCGTAGCCTATGCTTCAAGGCAATTGAAGGTGCACGAAAAAACTATTCAATACATGATCTTGAGTTGTTGGCTGTCATGCTTGCATTAAAGATTTGGCGACACTATCTCTATAAGGTACATGTTGATATATTCACCAACCATAAGAGTTTGCAATATGTGTTTCGCCAAAGGGATCACAATCTAAGAAAAAGAATATAGTTGGAACTTTTGAAGGCTTATGACATGAATGTGATATATTAGCCCGACAAAGCTAATGTTCTAGCCGATGCATCAAGTAGAGTATCTGTGGGATGCATGGCACATGTTGAAGGAGGAAACGAAGAATTGGTCAAAAAATTGCACTGTTTGGCTTGTTTAAGTGTTAAGCTGTATAGCTTGAGTTATGGGGATGTATTAGTACCTAAGGGGAGGAATCGTCTTTGATTGAAGAAATGAAAGCAAAGCAAGACATGGATCCTACTTTGGTAGAATTGAAATAGTTGGTGGCTTTTAAAATGGTAGAAGTCTTCTCACAAGGGGGAGATGGAGTACTGCACTATCAAGGGCGATTGTGTGTACCCAATGTGGATAGACCAAAGGATAAGGTACTTGATGAAGATCATAACTCCTAGTATTCTCATCTGAGATCCACAAAAATGTATAGAGATTTAAGAGAAGTGTATTGGTGGAATGGCATGAAGAGAGACATAGCGAAGTATGTGATGAAATACTCAAATTGTCAACAAATTAAGATAGAACATCAAAGACCTAGAGGTTTGACTCAAGTCATTGAGATACTAGCTTGGAAAGGGGAGATAGTGAACATGGATTTCACCAGAGGGTTGCCAAGGACTAACAACAATTTGACTCAATATAGGTAATCGTGGATTGAATGACGAAAATATACCACTTCTTGCCGGTAAAGACTTCTTATAGCACCAAAGATTATGCTAAGGTTTACATCAAAGAATTGGTGAAGTTTCATGGGGTATCATTGTCCATTATATTGGATAGAGGTGCTCAATTTACTTCTCATTTTCGGAAGTCATTCCAAAAGGGCCTTGGTAAGAAGGTGAATATAAGCACCGCATTTCATCCTTAAATGGATGGACAAGCCAAAAGAACAATACAAACATTGGGGGATATGTCAAGAGCTTGCATATTGATTTCAAAGGAAGTTGGGATAATCAAATTGACTGGGCCAGAATTGGTACTTGATACAATGAAAAAGGTGAAAATTATAATCTAAAGGTTAAACGCTACTCAAAGTCGCTTAAAGTCATATGTCAATGTGAGAAGGAGAGAACTAGAATTTAACGAGGCTGATTGGGTGTATCTGATAGTTTCTTCAATGAAAGGAGTAATGAATTTTGGTAATAAAGGAAAATTAAGTCCTAGATATGTGGGACCTTATAAGATAGTGAAGAAAGTTGGGAAGGTGGGTTATGAATTGAATTTGCCTAGGAAATTAGCTATGGTTCATATGGTGTTTAATGTTTCGATGCTAAGGAAATGTTTAGGTAATCCTAATTCTATTATTTCAATGGAGATCTGTCTATTGAGGAAGATTTGACCTATGAAGAGGTATCGATTGAGATTTTGGACCGCCAAGTAAAGGAATAAAGAGATTTCTTCAATCAAGGTATTATGGAGAATTTCACAAGTTGAAAGTGCTACTTAGGAGACTGAAGAGGATAGATGAAATGATACCATACCTCTTTCCTTGTACATAAGCTTAAGGTATTTAATAGGACCCATTCCTTCATAATTCTCATAAATACGAATCTCTTGCTAAGTGGCCTGCTACATGATTATAAAACTATTTTTGAATGATGTTTGATGCATAAGTTTGATGATTTTATGAAAATGATGATTAAGTTGCATTTATGTTATGATGATAACTGTATTCCTACTTTATTCAAAGTCTTCCTTTCTCATTCGAGGAAGAATGATCCCAAGGAGGAGATAATGTAATACCCCTCATGTTTTTAGGCCTGGGAAACTGAAGCACAAAAAATTTGATAATGGTTAGATTTTACGAGTTAGTTTACGGCCCGTATATGGACGTACAATCCGTGGTTGTTATCATGGAAAGTGCCTAGTGAAAATGGAAATTTAAGGATTTCTAGAAGTTAACTTACAAATTAGAAGACAAGTCCACATGTTTGCACATGGCACGTAAGTAGGTCCTGCAGGTGGAGGCCTCGAGGAACTAAAATTTGTCTAAGTCCGGGGTCTTTCTATGAAGTATTCTACAACTCGTGTGTTTTTCTATGAGCCGTACGATATGTTCATGGATTAGAAGCTGCAATTCCAGTAACTCAACTTTTGTCACACCCTAAGCTACGAGTCAAGTTACAAGTTGTAAGTCTTTCAGAGGCCCATAAGTGGGGTTTAATTGATTGCTCTAGCGGTGTTTAATGAAGGGTGTTGACTATTCCAGTCCATGTATGTCCTAAACTACTTTGTTTTTGCTATCCTAACTACCTTAACTGACTTAATCTCTATAAAGTCCTATTCCTGACTCATTCAAAACTTTTAATTCCCATAACTCTCTCAAGGGTTTTCAATAGTTCTCTCTTTAAGTCAAAGGTTCCATTGAAGCTAAATCTTGGAGGTGGGACTAAGGATTTCCAGATTTTCTTTCCAATTCTAAGGATTCTACTTAAGGTATGTAGGGCTTCATTCATGGATTAGTTTTATTTATGAAGCCCAATCCAAAACCTTCCTTTTTATCAAAATTCATGATGATTTCTTATGGGGTTTTAGCTATGATTCTTAATTCATGGATTATGATTCCTATATGATGATTATGACTAATTATGCATGAATTATGATGACTTTCATGATATATATGATTTTCAAGAAAAAGTAAGTGATTTCAAAATAGACATGATTAGGGCTTAATGATTTGATTTGGGTTCCCTTGCTAATAATGTAATTTGATTTTAATTGCATAGTTTCTCTACGAATCCTACTCAATATCCTTATTCTAACTCAAATGATCATGGACCCACACTTAGCCCTAGTATCTTATTATAAAGCAATAGATTCCCATGTCTATGACTCTAAGTATGAAAAATATGTTTTCTATGATGATGATGATATAATGAAAACGATAATGTTATGAAATCTATAATGATGCTATGATAAAGAGGGTGATGAATTCCCTAATGTATGATGATGTTAAGATGGGAATGACTACCCATATTATGATGAAAGCAAGTAAATGGACTATTCTCATTATATGATGTTTTCAAGAAAGCTAGGATGATTATTTATGAATTATGGAAGTACAATTTTTAATGAAGTATGACTATGTTGAAAACTATGTACACATATGTTTTACGTATTTCGCAGGATATGACTTAGCACCGAGAGGTCATTTGTAGATGCCATGGTCCCATAACTATGTTCTACCATAGGAATGATGTTTATATTTTATACCTTAAAGGCGTGCTAATGGATCCAATTAGCTTAATGATGGGTACTCACCGTGCTAGTATAAAGCCTAAAGTTTGGGGTCAAATAATTGGTTCTTGCCATGCTAGGATATAGCCTATAGGGTGAAGATGGAGTTTACCTTGGCAAAGTAGACTCCTCTTAGCTAGATGTAGAGTGAACATAAACATTCCATGTAATAGTCTGTATAGTCTTATGAATGTTGGTTATGGTCTTATTCCAACATATGTATATTAAGGTTATGAAATGGATTTCTGATTCTTCTCTTCATGATTTAAATGGCATGCTCATGCATATTGTGTCCTTCTCTTTTATTTATAATTATGCATATTGATATTATTGTGATGTCCTTTGGTTCATGGCATACCTATATACTTAGTACATTTTATGTGCTAACGTATAATTCTTCGCCTACATGATCTAACCATATAGGGACGGACGATAAGGAGATTATTCCATATTAAGGTTAGCACTTGGAAACCTAAGCTTGAAGATTTATTGGCGAGTTCCCATGCTTCGGGAACAAGCCCTTATGATGCTATCCCTTTTTTTTATGTTGAGGATTTAGCATTTCCTATATTGATGTATATCTTGAGGGTGAGATAGTAAGTTGTGTGCTAGTCCCTGCCAAGATCTATGATGTAGAGACATGCTTTGGACTATGAGTTGATGTATAATCCCTATGTGAGCTATGAAGTGTTTTTGTTGTATACTTCCGGTTGCTTAATTACTTGTGTATGCTTATTTTACCTTATGAATGCTTATGATATGAATACGAGGCTTAGATGAGATTCCTTCGAGTGTCGCATTCACCATGTCGTGGCTAGGCCCTAGGTCTAGGTCATGACAGTGACATGCCAATGTGACACTTGAAGGCATCCCATTCAAGCCTCATGTTCATATCATAAGCATTCATAAGGTAAAATAAGCATACATAGGAGAATAGGTAAGTAAAAGAACATAAAAGTAAGAATGTCATAGTTCCTATGAGGGATGTATACATCAATCCGTTAGGTCCAAATCATGCATCTAGATCATAGATCTTTGTGGGGTCTAGCACATAGCTCACCCTCAAGATATACATCAAAGGAAGAAAATGACAAAGTCGCAACATAAATGAAAGCATCATAAAGGGCTTGTTTCCAAAGCATGCAAACTCACCAACAGGTCTTCCAGCTCGAAATCTGAATCTAGCCACAGATGGAATAGTTTCCTCATCATTGTTCCTACATGGTTAGGTCATGTAAGAAAAGAAGTATGCGTTAGTACGTGGAATATACAAGTATGTAGGTATGCAATGAATCAAGGGATGACCCAATAATATCAGTATGCATAATAATAATCAATAAGATAAGGACACAATATGTGTGAGCATGCAAGTTAAAATCATGGGAAGAAGCATCAATAAAATTCTTTAACAACTTTAACATACATATGTGGGAATAAGAATGTAACTGACAAATAAGACCATGGGAAATATTATATGGAATATTGATGTTAATATATCTCAAGAAAAGAGGAGTCTACTTAGCTAAGGTAGACTCGATCCTCACCTCATAGGCTCTATCCTAGCACGGTGAGAACCTATCATTTGACCCCACCCTTTAGTCACTATCCTAGCATGGTGAGTGTCCATCATTAAAGCTAATTAGATCCAATAGCACACCTTTAAGGCATAAAATATGATCATCATTTCTATGGTGGTATATAGTTATGGGACTATGGATATGGGACTATGGATTCTACCAAAGCCCTCTTGGTGCTAAGTCATATTCCACGGAATACATAAATCATGTATATACATAGATTTCAACATAGTTCATACTTCATTAAAACCATACTTTAATAATTCGTAAATAGTCATCATAGTTTTCATGAAAACATCATGTCATAAGAATAGTCTATCTACTTTGATTTTCATCATAGTGTAGGTAGGCATTCCCACCTTAATATCATCATAAACATTAATGTTTTCATCATCCTCCTTATCATAGCATCATTATAATCATTGTCATAACACCATTATCAAATCATTCTTTTAAACATTTGGAACCATAATCATGAAATTCCATAACTTCATCTTAGGAGACTGGGGATAAGTGTGGGTCCAAGGAAAATTTAGTCAAAATCATGAAAGTGGATAAAGATTGATAGAGGACATGCAATGAAAATCAATTTGAATCATTAGTAAAGGAACCCATATCAAATCCTTAAGCCCTAATCATGCATACTTTGAAATCACATACTTTTACTTGAAAAATCATATATATCATTTTATTCATTATAATTGATGCATAGATGGGTTCAATAATAATGGAATAATCCTAATTCATACATCGGGATTTATAGCATAAAAATCCATAAGAAATCATCATGGAACTTTCACAAAAAGGACTTTTTGGATTGGGCTTCACGGATGAAATGAATCCGTGAATGATGTCCTACATACTTCAAGTAGAATTTTTAGAATTGAAGAAGAAAATCTAGAAAATTTTTGGTCAAATATTCAACTAGCTTCAATGGAATCCTTGTCTTAGAGAGAGAAATATTAAGACCGTTCAAGAGAAATTTGAGGATTAAAGGCTTTGAATGATTTTGGAATTGAACTTATAGGGGCTAAGTCAATTAATTCAGTTAGGATATTCAAAAAAACATCATTTACGACTTAGACGAATTGAAATTTTCAAAAAATTCCTTAATTAAAAACTATCGTAATTGTTAATGAGACCCTTCATACGGGCGGTGGTTCGTCTAACGGTTTGTAACTAGTCTCGTAGAACTTCATGTCACAAAAGTTGAGTTTATGAAATTTCCAGCTTCTAACCCACGACATGCAAAATGAACCTTAATTCCACTTACGGGCCATAAATCCTTCAGTAGAAGCATTCCAAACTTCGACAATTTTAGGTTCTTTGGAGCCTCTTTCCATAAAACCTTTTGGTGGGCCGTGGTTTCTTATATGGTCCATCCTAGTAACATGTAAGTTAACTTCCAAAATTCCTTCCATTTTTCATTTTCACCAGGTGCATTCCAAGAACCCTCCTATGACATGTGGTTCCTTCTACGGGTTGTAGACTGGCTCGTACAATCAAACTATCAACAAAATTCTTGTCTTTCAGTTTTTCAAGCTTAAAAACATGAGGGGTATTATAGGTTCATTGATGGAACTTGGAGTTGAAATTTTTCTTAGGGAAACTTTGATGAACCATGAGAAAGAATTATGGGTCATAAATAAAATCATGACCCATAGACAATGGTAATAGAAGGGGTCAGAATTTTGAAGAAAAAAACAAGTTGTAGTACTTTTTGTTTGAACTAACAAGATGGGACGTGAAAGTTTATACAGGCCATAGTTGGGGTTCGTAGAGCACCTTTTCAATACTTAAAACATTTTGTGGCTTCAAGTCAGTTCTACAAGGATGGTTTTATGGATCATACAATGGACTACTATACGTGATTTGTATTTGTGCTTTTGGTTTAGTTTTACTGGATGCAACACCTCACTAGAGAAGGCAATGACAGATCTTTAAAGATAGGATGGGCTCATAAAAGTGGCTTCATGTTTGGGATTCAGAGAGGGTCATTTTGGGCGTAGTTTTTATGGATAGACTTTCATGGGCCATGGAAGAGTCTATGACCCGTAGACCTAGTTTATGGAACCTGTCCAACAAATTTTAATTAAGGATATTTAAAACTTTTTCCATTCTCCTAATCCCTAAACTATGTCGTGCTGATCATATAAAATTTTCTCACAACAACTTTGATATTACAACCACACCTGGTTCATAATTCTTCACCCAATTTAAAAATTTTCTCAATGATTTTTCTTCTTCAAGGTTCCATTTGAAGGTTAAATTAGAGTTCTTCAAGGTTTCTAAGTTCTTCTCTAATTTTAAGGCTAGATTTCATCTAAGGTTGTAACACCTCGTACATTGGAAGGTTCAAAACTAGAATAGGAGTAGAAATTAGATTCTGGACAAGTAAGTACAAGCACACCTACAACTCGAGGTTGAATTTATGGGTTGTAAATAGGCCTCATGGATATGCATGAAATTGGAAAAAATTGGAAGTATGGGGGTCAATGAAAAAAGGTGTTTTACTACCTGTGGAAAGGTCGATAAGTCATACACCATGACTCATAGACTAGGCGAAAGAAACAAGGTTCTGAAGTTTGAAGAGATGTCACCAGATGAAAGGGGTTTACGGATCATGGTCTCTTTGATAGGTTGTCAATGAGGGTTCATGATTCGGTCTGAGGTGAGAAAATTATTCTAAGTCTAGGACGAAATTATGGGGACCATCTACAACCTGTAAAAGGAACCATGGGCCATAAAAGAGGGTTTGTAGCTTAGGATCAGAGGCTAATTTCAGAAGCTCAAAAGTGTAACTAGAATGAAACCCATGATCCTGAGTTGTAGTTTGATCTACGACCCATAGATTGGGCTGGTGGACCGGACTCGATAATTTTAATAAAGGGAATTTGGGTCATTTTTGACCTGTTTGACCCCTAAACTATGTCATTTTGACCCTATAACTACCCCTAACAACCTTAATTTCCTTCAAACCGCACTCATTCTCATTCACTCTCAAAACTTTCCCAAAATCTTCTAAGGTTTCTCTCTTGAGGATCCTCCATTAAAGCAAGTTAGGGTTGCAAGTTCTCCATGAAATTCAAGGTCAAACTCTTCCAAGTTTCTTGATTCTCTTCATTGAGGTATGTAGGTCTTTACCCATAAATAAGTTTCATCCATGGGCATTTAGGGCTTATGAAATTAAAATGGGTTCCTTGAATTATCATTTGATTTGTCTTCTATTGCATGATTTTGCATGAATTTTATTGATTTCGTGATTTTAGATTTAATTGACCATGAACTAATGTTTTACCCTTATTTTTATATAAAGTCATCATTTATGAAGAAGATTATAAGTATTTAAGTATGAGTCTAAATATGATTATGAAGGGTGACTCAAGATCCCATTATGATACAAATTGAGAAGGTCGAAGAATTGTATCAACCTTTCATGCAAGCAAGGAAGATGGATTATTCACATGATTTGAATTGATCTACTTGGTTATTAGACCTACCTTACAGGTTATGAAATTTTGACTACTACGACTTATGAATTATGGGGTTGGATAATATATTAGATGCCTATGTATTCAATGGGGTTTGACTTAGCACCAAATGCGGCTTGAGGTGGGGGATCGAACCAATGGATCCTTACATAAGGTTTCAAGTCACATAATGACGTGCTACTGTAGGTTTATGTTGCCAATATAGCCCAACTAGTGGATACACATATAGCATTATATTTTGTGACATCCACCTAGTAGGGTAGAGTTCTACCATAGCAAATACACTCCTCTTTCTTTGGTGTAGAGACAATATTGGGATTTTATGTAATAGCTTGCGTGGTTTAAGAGTCAATATTTTGGACTCATATAGAGCTTGAAATGCAAGAAAATATTATTCTCAGTGTACTATTGTGCCTCATATTCTTACTAATATCTGTGTTTGATGCTAGAATTAATAATGAAAGTGCATGAAAGGGCAAAACTCAACAACACGAGATGAAAAGAGCAAAAGTGCATAAAAGGCGGTGAAAAGCATCATCGTAGAATGATTCAATGGATCTGTAATACCCAACATCTTAGGTGTACTAGTACTATGCATATGGAATATGATATGATTTGGTAGAAGGAGCACCAACTTAAAAAGTGCCTAACTTTTAGATTGGAGGGCGGTATTTACGTCTAATGCTTAAGACGAGTGAGTGTATATAAGTTCTAAGCCCAATTAGGGAAATCGTGGCCTTAAAAGAAGTGAAAAAAGTGAGGTGCTTATAGGATTTATGACACTAATAGATGAGTCACCTATGTGCTTAGCTTAAATAGGCTAGGTAGATGGAGACGAGGCCCAACACCATATCTGTTCAAGTCCGATAATGAATAAAGCCCAGGTTAGAGGTGTAATTTTAGCCCACTTTTTTAGAATTATAAATGGGAAATATTATCAGCCCAAGATGAATAGAAAAAAGACCCAAGTACATTCACAACACACTTGATGATTTGGGCCCAAACTAAAGTGAAGGTAAAAGGGAAAATGGGTAGCCAAGGCCCATCAAATCGGAGCTCATTAAGGCCCAAGTGAAAGGGCCAAGCTGCTGCATCACTACCTTAATAAAATAAGGCTTAAAATGAAATATAAAGTCAGCCAAGAATGTCCTTTTAAAAGGGGTTAAAACTAGCCACTTCAAATAATTTAATAAAGCCAAAATCAAGTTTCCTTCCAAAGTTTCTCTTTGCTCTCTCTTACTTTTTCAAAGAATCCAAAGCACACCTTTAGGGTTCTTGAAGAGGAATTGATCCTTGAAAGCTAAGTTAAGTAGAAATACCTATGGTTTAGTATAAATTTTCTATGGAAAACATGAGGAGTATTCTAATTATACTTGTGCTGGAATTTTTGACAACATGTGTTTCAAAGATTGTTGTACACTTTTCTTGTTTATTTAGAGGCTTTTATCTTCTTGGTTGGCTGGATTATTAACTAAGATTTATGTTTTTCACAAGGTTTAGTTCTATAGTGATGTAAGAAGGTTGCTGCACCATTTGTATCTTCCGCAAAAATGAGTTCTTGTATGATATCTTAATTGCATTTTTAGTAGTAACTTGTGGACTGGTAATTGGGAATTGTTGTTGCATATCCTCCATCTACTTTGGTACTGTTATTGGAATATTTTTATGTGTAAATATGTTGGAGACATTTTGGTTAATGTTGAAACAGGTTTGGGATCGTTGACTTCATAATGTCGCGAGAAGACGTAATGTTATACTGCCTACTTATGTATTGTGTAGAATTTATATGTGTTGTGCTTTTGGAGCTATTGTAAAAATGTTTTAGGACTAAAACAAGCTGTATATGGCATGTACATGAGAATGTGTACTAGAAAATATGATTAGAAGTAAAAGGGTTGAAAGAATACTCTTGGGTTAACAATTACAAGCTTGCTGCCTGAGTGTTGTTGTTTTTCATGAGATTGGACTCTCAAGACGTGTTTATTAGCTGCTAGTTCTAGTTTTGTTACCTACCCTATTGTAGATAAATATTTGGGGGGAAACGAGGTTACTTTGAGATAATAACGACGTAGTACAACGAGGTATGTAAGGCTACTCATTTTCATCTTATTTCACATGAAATCTAGATTCTTCCTTGGAACCTAGAGGCACTTAGAAACTCCTACATAATTAATCACTGGCCTCCACTATTTAAAATGTTCATATATTCCCATACATAGCTATTGTCGATTCTGCATACCTACTTTGGAAACCAAGATACACGAGTTCCTTTTTGCTAAATAAAGCCCACGTGTTGTGTCATCCCCTATGCATTTCATTAGTTGTGTAACCTACTCTTTTCATTATGGTATCATGTTGCCTGATCATTTACATATCACATGTTATGCCTGTAGTTTTACAACTCTGAATATTATGATCACCAAAAATATCATCTCAAAAGTAAATAAAAGATAAATTGAAGTTGCTTGTTGATGGATGGTATCCCAGGGGTGGAAGAATTACCTAGCATGGGTCGATCCCATATTACCGGGGGTATCCTAGTGTGAAAGAAAAGCCTAGTATGGGTCGATCAAAATATAAATTTACGATTGATCAGCTAGTCATTTATATGATATATTGCGCACAAATTATACAGCAACGAAAGGTAAAGTAATAAAAAGGATATAAAGTACATGATTCCACAATATGACTAAAGGTGGTCTCTTATCCTTACACACCAGTGTATGATTTCATTTGAGTTCTTATTTCTTATACAGTATTTCTTACCTTACATATTCAGTACTTTATCTCGTACTGACGTCCCTCACAGGGGGCCTGCATTTCATGCTGTAGGTATATTAGCTAGTAGATCTTCCCAGTAAGAGTACAACATATCTAACTGCTGTTATTAAGCCCCAGGTTGTTTCGAGGCTCTGTGTGTCTAGGGCTTATATTTTTGTATTTTATAGTTGATCAAGAGGCGGGGCCTGTCCCTATCCTTAATAGATAGTGTTCCTTATCTAGAGGCTTCGTAGACTATGTAAAGTAAAGTGTCGTCGTGTATCATACTTTAGACATCATGGCTCCAACGGCCTAGTCATATGTATTTCCTTTTGGATTTTTTTATTACTGTCTACTTTCTTGAAAGCATGTTAAATGTGGAAACCCCTTATAATGTTCATAGAAAGTGTATGATTTTATGTTGGTTCTCCCGAGCCTTGTCGGCTATGGGTGTCAGCCCGCCTTAATGGGAGGTGAGAGAAAAGCAATTCAAGGATCCTGTTCTATGATGACTTAAGGAAAAGGTGAGTCAAGCTATGATGAAGGGCTTTGAAGTCACACAAAATGGAGTACTTTGTTGCGAATATAGATTATGTGTGCCTGATATTAATGGACTAAAAAGAAGGATAATGGAAGATCCCCATTATTCAAGATATTCCGTCAATCCAGGATCAACTAAGATGTATCATGACCTAAAGGGAATGTTTTGGTGGGGAGGCATGAAAAAGGACCCTACAGAATTTGTGGCCCAATGTCCGAATTGCCAACAAGTCAAGGTAGAGCACCAAAAGCTCGGAGGTTATATGCAATGTATAGAGCTTCCAATATGGAAGTGGGATATGATTAATATGGATATTGTTACTGGGTTGCCTCGCTCATTTCATAAGTTTGACTCCATATGGGTAATAGTTGATAGGCTCACAAAGTCAACACACTTCTTGCCGTTTAAGAGTGATTATACAGCTGAAGAGTATGCAAAGTTATACCTCAAAGAGATAGTTAGGCTACATGGGGTTCCAATCTCCATTATATCAAAATGGGGATCCCAATTCATTGCGAAGTTTTGGAAGTCCTTCCAATGGAGTTTAGGGACACAAGTGAATTTGAGTACAACTTTCCATCCTCAAACAGATGGTCAAGCAGAATACAACATTTAAACACTTGAAGATATGTTGTGGGCATGTGCATTGGACTTCAAAGGTAGTTGGGTGGACCATTTTCCACTTATTGAATTTTCCTATAATAATAGCTTCCATTCAAGCATCAAGATGGCACCTTATGAAGCTTTGTATGGAAGGAAATGTAGGTCGCCAATCGAATGGTTTAAATTAGGTGAAACCACCTTGCTTTGACCAGATCTAGTCCAACAAGCCATGGAAAAAGTCAAGGTAATACGACAGTGGCAAGAAACAACCCAAATTCATCACAAATCATACACGGATGCTTGAAGGAGAGGACTGGAATTCTCAGTATGAGATTGGGTATTCTTAAAGGTGTCTCCAATGAAAGGTGTTATGAGATTTGGTGAAAAAAATAAAAACTAAGATCACGTTACATAAGAACATATAAGATTATTAAAAGGTTTGGATAGGTTGCTTATGAATTAGAGGTACACCAGGAGCTCTTAATGGTTCATTCAATTTTCACGTCTCAATGCTTCATGAATGCATATGTGACCCATTTCGTATCACTCCTATTGAAGATGTGGAGGTTACAGAACACCTCACCTATGAAGAGGTACCTATTGCTATCCTAGATCATCAAGTTAAGAAGCTAAGGAATGAAGAAATACCTTCAGTAAAGGTACTTTGGAGGAACCAACAAGTAGAAGAGATAACGTGGGAGGCAGAAGAAGCAATGAGATCTAAATACCCTTATTTATTTGGAACTAAAGAGAAATTCTAAGATGCAGAGCAGGGGTGTTAATAGGTATGTGAGTTTAAATCCTTATTGTGTCATCAAAAGCTTATTTAAATGATTGTTTGAACTTGTTTAACCTATCCAATTATGCTAACATTCGGGGACGAATGTTCTGGGGAGGGGGAGGATGTAACACCTCACATCTTAGGTGTAATAGTCCTATGCATATGGAAGATGATATGATTTGGTAGAAGGAGCGCTAACTTTGAAAGTGCCAAATTTTTAGATTGGAGGGCTATATTTACGTCTAATGCTTAAGACGAGTGAGTGTATATAAGTTTTAAGACAAATTAAGGAAATCGTGGCCTTAAACGAAGTGGAAAAAAGTGAGGTGCTTATAGGATTTAGGAAGCTAACAGATGAGTCACCTACATACATAGCTTAAATAGGCTAGGTAGACGGAGACAAGGCCCAACACCGAATCTGTTCAAGTCCGATAATAAATAAACCCCAGATTAGAGGTGTAATTTTAGCCCCTTTTTTAGAATTATAAAGGGGCAATATTATCAGCCCAAGATGAATAGAAATAAGGCCCAAGTACATTCACAACCCACTTGATGATTTGGGCCCAAACTAAGTGAAGGTAAAAGAGAAAAATGGGCAGCCAAGGCCCATCAAATTGGAGCTCATTAAGGCCTAAGTGAAAGGACCAAGCTGCTGCATCACCACCTTAATAAAATGAGGCTTAAAATAAAAAAGAAAGTCGGCCAAGAGTGGACCTTTAAAAGGGGTTAACACCAGCTACTTCAAGTCATTTTAAAAAAGCAAAAAATCAGGTTTCCTTCCAAAGTTTCTCCTTGCTCTCTCTTGATTTTGCAAAGTAGCGAAAGCACACATTTAGGGTTCTTGAAGAGGACCTGATCCTTGAAGGCTAAGCTAAGTAGAAATACCTATGGTTTAGTATAATATTTCCATGAAAAACATGAGGAGTATGCTAATCATACTTGTGAAGGAATTTCGGACAACATGTGTTCTAAAGATTGTTGTACACTTTTCTTGTTTATTAACAGGATTTTCTCTTCGTGGTTGGCTGGATTATGAAGTAAGATTTATGTTTTTAACAAGGTTTAGTTCCGCAGTGATGTAAGAAAGCTATTGCACCATTTTTATCTTCCGCAAAAATGAGTTCTTGTATGATATCTTAATTGTTTTCTTAGTAGGAACTTATGGACTGATAATTGGGAATTGTTGTTGCATGTCCTCCATCTACTTTGGGACTGTTTTTGGACCGTTTTTATGTCCAAATATGTTGGAGACATGTTGGTTGAAGTTGAAACAGGTTTCAGATTGTTGACTTCGAAATGTAGCAAGAGGAAGTAATGTTATGCAACCTACTTGTGTATTGTGTAGAATTGTTATATATTGTTCTTTGTGAGCTATTGTAACACTATTATGGGACTAAATAAATATGTATATTACATGTACATGAGAATGTGTACTAGAAAATACGATTAGAAGTGGAAAGGTTGAAAGAATACTCTTGGGTTAATAATTACAAGCTTACCATTCGAGTGTCGTTTTTTATGAGATTGGACTGCCTAGACGTGTTTATTAGCTACTAATACTAGTTTTGTGAACTGCCCTATTGTAGATAAATATTTGGGAGAAAAGGAGGTTACTTCGAGATAATAACGATGTAGTACAACGAGGTATGTAAGACTACTCGTTTTCATCTTATTTCGTATGTAATCTAGGTTCTTCCTTGGAACCTAGAGGCACTCACAAACTCCGACATAATTAATAACCGTGCCTCCACTATTTAACATGTTCATATATTCCCATACATAGCCATTGTTGAATCTGCATACTTATTTTGGATACCAAGATATATGAGTTCCTTTTTGCTAAATAAAGTCCATGTGTTGTGTCATCCCCTATGCATTTCATTAATTATGTAACCTACTCTTTTCATTGTGGTATTGTCTTGCTTGATTGTTTACATGTCACATGTTATGTCCATAGTTCTACAGCTCGAAATGTTATGACCACTGAAAGTATCATCTCAAAAGTAAATAAAAGATAAATTAAAGTTGCTTGTTGATGGATGCTATCCTAGGGGTGAAAGAATCACCTAGCATGGGTTGATCCCATATTACGGGCGGTATCCTAGGGGTAAAAGGAAAGCCAAGCATGGGTCGATCCCGATATTAATTTATCACTTATCAGCTGGTCATTTATATGATATACTGCGTATATATTATATAGTAAAGAAAGGTAAAGTAATAAAAAGGACATAATGTACATGATTCCATAGTATGACTGAAGGTGGTTTCTTATCCTTACACACCAGTGTATGATTTCATTTGAGTTCTTATTTCATATACAGTCTGTCCTGCCTTACATATTCAGTACATTATCTCGTATTGATGTCCCTTATGGGGGACCTGCATTTCATGCTGTAGGTACATGAGCTAGTAGATCTCCCCAGTAGTAGTATGTGATATCCAACTATTGTTACTAAACTCCAGGTTGCTTCGGGGCTTTGTGTGTCTAAAGGTTATATTCTTATATTGTATAGTTGATCATGAGTCAGCCTGTCCCGATCCTTGATTGATACTATTCCTTATCTAAAGGCTTTTTAGACTATGTAAGTAAGGTCTGGTTGTGTATCATACTTTAGACATCGTGGCTCCAACGGCCTAGTCATATGTATTTCCTTTTGGCTTTTTTATTACTATCTACTTTCTTGAACGCATGTTGAATATGGAAACCCCTTGTAATGTTGATAGAAAGTGTATGCTTATATGTTGGTTCTCCCGAGCCTTGTCGGCAACGTGTGCCAGTCCACCTTAATGGGATTTTAGGCGTGACAATATAGCCGATAATGGATTCAAACCGCTTAATGTTGCAGAGTCCAACTCCTTAAATATGGAGTAAAAGAGTTACACTAGTGAAGGCTCGGCTGATCACCGAATAGGATTCGCTATGCACAATTGCATAGCCTAATGTTGTAGAGACCAAGTGTCACGCCCCAAAGAGGGGGGGAGGCGTGACTGGCACCCGATACCATTATTGGCCGGGCAAGCCACTAAACATGCTAGTGAACTAACTAGGGACCAAAAGAAAATCGGGCAGCATAACGTCTGAAAGACTAAGTCTGGACATTTTAGGTCATGACCTGGTCAACAGTAAATCACGTATATCAAGATAAGTAAACCCAAATGGTAAAGTACTAGCTAACCGACAAGGCTTCCACCATAGAGGTACAGGCACACACCATATATACATGCCAATCTTATGACTGGAGATTGAAAGACACAAAAGGACCAACCCATAATAACATGTCCACAATAGCCTCTAAGAGAATCACGAACACTGTCGGGACAGGGCCCCGACATACCCAACTGTACAACAAAAAGTAAACATCCTATGAAAGCTCCAGGAAGAGGTGGAGCTTACCAACTCACATCTGAATAAGGCTCCTAGTGGAGGGGTAAATCAAACCTCATACCTGAACCTGCATGCATGAAATAAAATGCAGCGTCCCCAGGCAAAGAGACGTCAGTACGAATAAACATGTACTGGTATGTGAGGCAGGAAGTAAAATCATAGATAACTGTAGTAAAAAGGTAAATAGAAATACCACTCATAACCAAATATGCATGGAATGCTCGAGTATCACATGTCGTGAATACATATATATAGATGCAAATGTATGACATACCCAACCAAATGCTAGCACTGATGGTCCTTTTCGGTAGATAACCAGCATCACTTCTGCCAACATGTGGCCATCTGTACCTTATACATATATATATTTAGGCGAATAGTCCCATACCTTTGATTATAGCTCAAAGTCCATGCGTAATGTGCAATGTATGATATGAATGTTGAATGCACATAGTAAGCCATAGCAAGAACTTAGCCAATCTTGGCTCATTGTTACACTTTTTCTCATAGCATCATAGTCATTGCAATTTAGCCAATCTTGGATCATTGGTACACTTATTCTCATAGCATCATAGTCATTGCAATTTAGCCAATCTTGGCTCATTGGTACACGTATTCTCATAACATCATAATCGTTGTCATAGCATATACAAATGGCTCGTGGGATTATACATGTCCTTTTTAACAAGTTTGGGAACTTAACCCAACATGTAGACTGAAGCCTCAACTTTGAAAATGTTCATAAAGGTGCTTTACATAATGATTATATTTGGTCCCATGTCAATTAGTAAAAGAATGTATTTAAACAGGATCAAGTGCCTTAGTAGTTTAGACAGGAGCATTTCACTTGAAAATATAGAAAACAAACACGTTACTTGTTAAATTCTTCAATTATATTTTTGTATGGAAGAAGGACTGATTTTGAATACTACATTCCCTTTACATTCTACATTTATTTTAATGGCACTACACCAAGAAGAGAAACACCTTGAACATATGAATAGGTAGCCGGGAAACCAACAAAATGATATATAGAAATTGAATGTGCAGTTTAAGCGAATGAATGCAATTTCAACCTAATACCATCATGAATATAACTCAGCTACAATCCAATGCCTTTCACAGAAGATCTTTCTAGCAACAGAATAGTAAGATATCATATCACATTTGACGTTTTGGGAAACTTTCCAGATTTCGTGCTAAAACGAAGGATGGAGCTTAGCCTTAACATACCTCTCCAACGAACGTCCAATTGCCAAAAGTTTCTTCATGGAAGTTGTTCCTTACGTCCTAAGCTTCTCAACGACTATATATATGCAGCTTAAAGACACCTATAAACAGTAAAAAATTTAGCATTAATGACCAGATTCGGCAAGGAGCATTTACACGAGGAAATGTCCGTAAAACTTCGTAAAAATGACCGTAAAGGAGCCCCAAAATTATTACTTGAACACACCAGCTGCAAACCAACAATAACCAACAAGAACACCATTTTTTTACACTGCAAAAACAGCCCCAAACTCAGCTAATAAGGAGAGGAAAACAATTGCAAAGCACAAGGCACGCATTTCTAGGCCCGAGGACGAATTTTAACGGTAAAAACGCGAAAAACTTCCCTAAATCACTTAGAGAACTTTTGGGAACTTTCTCTTCACTTTCATATTGGTTTGGGACGAAAATGGCTCATTTTTCAGCTTTAAAATGTCAAATAGCCAACATTAAGTTGGGTCAACCCGACCCGACCCGACCCATGACCTGGTTTCCAGCTCGGACAGTCTCGGTAAAACGGTCATAACTCTTTATTCTGAGGTCAGTTTGATGTGCGGTTTTGTGTGTTGCAAACTAGACCCATAGATATTCAATTTGATAGGTCATGGACCTTCTAACTTCTTGTAGTTTGGGAGATATGGCCAGATACAATTGACCTAAATTTAAGAAGGATTTCTTAGAAAAACTTACGGTAACTTTTTGCAACCTTTGATTCCAAAACTTAATGTATGACCTTTGTACTATTAAAATAGCTTTTAAAAATCCATTATTAGCAAATTATAAACTTTTAGTCCCATCCGAAAAGTGAAACCTAATTTAAACCTTCCGAAAAGGGCAAGGTGCCACTCGGGTCATTTCTTTAATCCCGCACGTGGATTTAGGGTATTCCTTTGGCTTAAAACTTTAGGTCCTTGATATTACCACTTATTTTCAGACTTATTATCCATAGGTGCTAGAAAAAATCACATATCCCTTATATAACACCACACTATTTAAATAATGAAAGACGGGAAACACGGGGTCTCACACCAAGGCCTACCTCAGATGATTTAAAAGGTGTTCAAGTACACATTTGGTTGATCACCAAAGTGTTCTGTAAGTAACAGAACTTTGAAAACCTTTAACAATGCAAAATATATTGATTTCAAGCATTTTTGGCCAAGGCACCTCACTATGGGCACCTCTACGAGTCGTGGTCCTTACCATGGTTCATGAAAGGTGCTCGTGGGAGGGACCTAACTATTTCTCCCTCGGTCTTTTCTAAGGAGAACACCACGGACACTTATACAATCTGTACAAGCTCCCACGACCCCTGGTGGTGCTTTTGTAGAGATTTCAAGCAAAATTTTTTAAAGTATCAAATCAGCATCTCGGAACTTGAACCTTTGTACGGGTGCTTTTCACAAACCGTATAGCCTTGCACGGATTGTACTACTTCTGTAAATTGATATGGGTAATTTTTCTATGTATAATAGTGCCATCTCAATGCTAAGGCACCCTCCATGGACACTTGTACGGTCTGTGGAGCTTTGTGGAGATGCCCAAGTGACCTTTCAAGATCCATTCAATTGGGGCTAGTCCTTTAACCTCCCAAATGTGTTCCATGCTTTCCATATCACCTCTATGAGCTCCATAATACTTAGTTTTTCATTCACTCGCTCAAACACTCTATGAATGCTCTTTTCAAGACTTAATCGAATGATCTCCATGAAACCTTCAAGCTCAAGAAAAACTCACATTCAAGTCTCAATCCAAGCGTATTTTTGTGGTTTAGGTTCATCACGGGTCTCATTTATCAAGCCAAGTTCATAGGAATTTCATTAGCTATACTTTTCACATGAACCGATAAAAGGATTAACTTTAAATAGTCATATCTCCTTCAAAAAAATGAAATGGGTGGCCCACAACCTATCCAATTGAAGAAGATTAAATTAGCTTTGCAATGCTTCTAGTTTCACCCAATTCTAAGTTCAGAGTAAGGCATTACTCTCTTTTTCGTAAAACTTGGCAGTGTAAGGACAGTGAGCTTTCACGAACCATGAAAAGCTTCATGACCCGTGAGACCATCTGTGGTGACTTCTGAATAAAATTCTAAGGCTCATTTTGTTGAGGTATTTTGGATATTTTGGCCCAGCCCCAAGTCTTTTTAAGACTTTTATACCCCCCCCCCCCCTTTACACTCCTGAACATCTCCTACACTAATTCTTACCTCTTATTCAAACTTTACACTTAGTTTATTTCATTACTCTTAACACTTTATCTCCAAGTCACTCATTCAATGGATTCAAGCTAGGGTTCATGATTCTTTCCAATCATAAAGATGCCAAAAAATTCTTACTTCTTAATTTATGAATTTTAAACTTAATTTGAAAATGAATCTTTTAAATTAGTGTTGATTTGATTAAATTGAGATAAGGGCTATACATAATTGATGTTCTTAAAGTGATATAAGCCCTATTATGTTGAATTTCATTGATATTATAAATGTATGAATATGCATGTCCCTTTAAATGTTGAATCTATGCATGGGTAATTTTGAAGTATGCTTTAATTGATGATTTCTTCATGAATTTACTTGGATTTCATTATATTATGATGATTTAACTATGAATTTCTAGTACCCCTGCTATTCATTCATTCCTCATGGCATATGCCTGCAGGAAGATTGATTTTCATGAAGTTTGATGCGGGTTAAGACCCAATTATGATTATGACTATGATTTCAAGAAAAGTATGATTATGAAATGACATGTGATCACATAATGTCTAGGATATGGCTTTTAAAGCAATTATGGGTGTTCATACCATCATGTACAAGTATGAATGAGCTATTTCTATACATGAAAGCATGACATGAAGTATGATTTGGATTTTTAGCCAAAGTATTCATTGTTATGAAGTATGTTTGGCTTTTAAGCTAAGTATGCACGATTATGAAGTATGATTTGGACATTAAGTCTAAATATGCATGATTATGATTTGAAAAGACTTATGATCCTATTTCAAGAATATATATGTATATATATATGTATTCTCGTGGGATGACTTAGCACCGAGTGGACTTGTGTGAGGAGGACTATCTCTAAGGGTCCTTAAATAAATCCTCAAGTCCCATAAACATGCGCAAACATAGGTTTATGTTTGTCCCTATTATGGATGATTATGTTTATGGAAATCCTTTCTGAATGGGTGTTGTTCACATAAGGTAAGGTACTCTCCGAAATGGGTGTTATTCATGTAAGGTTAGTGAAAGGGTATGTAAATCCTTTCTAAAATGGGTGTTGTTCCCATAAGGTAAGGTACTTTCCAGAATATGTGTTGTTCCCATAAGGTGAATGTATGGGCTACCTTTAATAAGTAATCTACTCTTTCTCCGGTGTAGAGGCAATAATGGGATTACAAGTAATAAGTCACTTAGTCTCATATATTAGTTGAGGTCCCATCCCCACTATGTTTAAAGTATTGTGGCATTCATGCATCATGAATTCACAGCGTATTGATATATTATTCTTTGTTATATACTTCTTTCTATATATATGTACCCATATCATCTAACATTGAAATGTAGGTTTAAATGAGTTCATGTATTGCATGCCCGCATACTTAGTATATTCAAACGTACTAACACATACTCTTTATCCTACATATATAATCTATCATCCATTTCTTGACAATTAAGTTGGATTGCGAGCTTGCTAGTGGTGAGTCCTTTACTCCAAGGACAAGACCCATCTTCGATCTACCTATTATGTTATGCTTACTTATGTCGTTACTTTGAGGTGAGCTCGGGATATGCCATTGCCCCCATCCTATTCTATGAACTATAGGCACTATATGACATCATGTAAACTCTACGCACAAGCTTGTTATGTATTATGCTATTTGCTTATGGAGACTATGATTAAGTTTATCTCATGTTGTTGATGTTATGATGATATGTTCATGATAAGATGTGGAAATGTAGAAAGTCCTAAGTCCCTTATATCTTGATAGCGTGAGATATACTTACCTGACCCTTAGTTCTTAAATGCTATGTGCTATAGGAATCCACACAAATCCCTATCCCTATTACATCCCCATAGTGTGAGTCATACTTACCAGCCCCTTAGAACATTGTGCTTATTGTATTATTATGTGCTTCCGAATTGATGATGTGCAAGTGAATGCTATGAGGTGTTTCGGGACTCTCAAGTACTTATTCCCCATGTCACTTCTAAGCCCTAGGCTCGGTCGTGACATGTTCGAGGATGGTCGACCTTGACAGATCACCAATGAATCGTGCATAAACTAAGCAAATTTTGTACGAGGCATAAAAGATATTTTTAGAGGACTAATAGAGAGATGACGCAACACAATCAGAAAAGTCATAGAGAGTACAATGAACCTTTGTTCTAGAGAGAGAAGTACACAAGAGATTTAATCCTTGGAGAAGAGGGTTTTGGAACCAAGCTTGGGGAAGAGGTATTGGAGCAAGAAGAGAAGAAATTCTTTCTATTTCCTTGTATTACTCTTTACCCATTGCAATGGAAGCTGATTTTGGTACTCTATTTTATCTTTTAGTTATGTTGGGCTGAAACCCTTAATGTTAGAGATTCATAAAATTGACATGGATAGTTTATTTATAATAGGGTCTTATCTATTTTGAATGTTTTTATATTGATTGAAATGAGTTCATATTCATTGCTATGTTTAACTGAAATCTAAAGGTTGCAAACTTATGGTGATATTTAGATCTTCAATAGTTGCATTAGTTATGAATGATTGAAGTGGGCAATGACTATGATAACTTGAAATATAATGGATTTTGGTTGAATGCCTGATTATGGTTAAACAAGTAAGGTATTGGATGGTTTTTTTACAAATTGCTTAGGACCAAGTGTGTTCTAGTGCAATTTCACATGTGAAGCTGTAATAAGTTCACGTGATACGTTGTTACTTTCTAATAAAAAATAGTAGTTACAAGCATTCTCGCGTACTCACATTCATTTGACACATTCATTCAAGTAGTAACATCCATTTGTTGATTTCTTGTCCCATGTTAACACACCTCTGAAATATTCTCCTAATAATTTGTGTTAATTCAAACATAGCAATTGTTTATTAGATATATGTTAGTTGCAATCACTCTTACTAATGCTACAAACCCTTAGTCTAATTTAATACTTCTAACTTGAACAATCATTCCCTAGGGATTCGACCCCAACCCCTTGTTGGGTAAATATGCAATGATGACCGCAATACTTCTTAATGTTTTTGGAGTATGTTGAGGCGGACTTCAAAATGGTGCCGTTGCCAGGGAACACTGATATGATGTGTTTGATTGAACTAATCTTTTGTAGTTGAACTTTCTTGTTTTTCTTTTCTTTTGTGTTGTTTTGATTTTCTTTTTAGGTGAATCTATGAGTAGCTAGGGGAGTATAAATAGTGATGACATTGTAAACCTCAGTGATGTTAATTGGGATCAAATTGGTCGCACTGGTGCCATTCGATTTCCCCGCTTGTGGGCAATGCAGTGTTCCACGGTACACGCACTATGCTCTACTTGCTCCAGTTGAAGGGATTATTTTGTGGCCTAGAATATAAGGATCCACATGAGCACATCCACATTCTTGTGGATGTATTTTCGCTATTTATCTTCAAGGGAGTTACTCAAGAAGCAATTCATTTGTGATTGTTTCCATTCCCTTTTTCCGGAGAAGCCATTAGATGGTTTGCAAAACTACCAAGAGTTCTATCACCCTATGGGAGGAGTTACTTGAAGCATTTCTTGAAAGATTTTTCCGTCCATCCGAATTGGTGAATTTGAGGAGGAGCATTGAAAACTTTAAAAGAATAGAAGGGGAACCATTTCATGAGACTTTGTTGAGATTCCAAAAACATTTGCTTCAATGTCCAAATCATGTTGTGCCAGACCATTTTCTTCTTCAATAATTTTATGTGAGTCTTGATGCAGTGAATAAGGGAATTGTGGACCAACTGGTGAGAGGTGTCGTAATGAAACAATCGTTTGTTGTAGCTTTGGCTTTACTTGATGACATGACAAAGATACATCGAGCATAATACACTTGTGATGACCTCATCTGATCTATGCCTAGGGGACCATCCAAAGAGAAAATTGCTAAGGATTAAGAAAGAGTTGAGAATATGGCTAAGATAATGACCCAGCTAGATCAGTTGACGAAACATATTATGGCTGCTGGTCGTAAGAGTGTAAATATTATTAGTTCTGGTACTAGTTTGCTTTTTGATGATGTACCATATGAGGCTCCTTACAATGAGGAGGAACATTACATAGGGAACCAAATGGTGGGTTCTCAGCCGGCGTTCCTAAGGCCACCTGGGAATCAAGGTTGGTATAATGATGGTGGTTGGCGTGAAAGAGAGTGGAGAAATTGGGATGGAGGATGGAGAGAGAGAAGGTGATAGAGTTCGACACATTCCCCCTCATGATAGGATGAAGCCTAAGGAGCCTATTGTGAATCCAAAAAGCTCTCGTACCGAAGTCATGCTCCCTAGAATTCTAAATAAGGTGGAGGCTTTGGGTAAAGTACTAAAAGAGATGAAGTTGTACTTTTCCTTAGTCAAACAGTGACGTCCCATTCAGCTTCAATCAAGCACTTGGTAATACAATAAGGAACAATCTCAACTCATCTCAACAACGACCAAAAGGAGGTTTGCCTAGCGACATCGTGGCTAACCCAAAAAGTGATAACCAATAATGCATGGCCATTACAATGTATAGTGGGAAGGTGATTGAAGGGAATGCATCTCTTCCAGATGTGGAGTCAAGAAATGGTGATAAGACCTCTTTATTTGAGGGGAATAATGAATCAAAAGTGGTTGGCGATATGATCATTGAGGAGGAAGGTAACTTTTTCGGCAATCCCGTGAGTGAAAAAAAATTGAAGTTGGGGGTAAATTGAGTAAATCTAAAAATGTACCTCCAAAGAGTTTTGGCTCATACTCAAAATTTAAATCCCCCCAGGTGAAGATTGATCCTCCTCTCAAAGGCTAAAGAAGAAGTATTAAGACACCAAGTTCCATAATCTTTTGTCAATATTCAACTCTCTCTATAGCAATGTTTTATTGGTTGAAGCTCTTGTGGAGATGTTCAATTATAAAAAATATGTGAAAGAGCTTGTGACCAAGAAAAGGAATTTTTAGTGAGAGAAAATCGAAGTATCACATCATTGTAGTGCAATTGTGACGAACAACTTAGGGGCAAAGAAAGATGACTTAGGTGCTTTCACCAGTTCATGTACGATTGTGGTTCCAAGGCTTAGTGCGATCTTGGAGCTAGTATCAATCTTATGCCTTTGACCATCTTTGAAGAATTAGGTTTGGACACTCCTTCTCTAACGACGATGAGATTACTTATGGTGGATCAGTCCATTACAAGATCGGTTGGTATCGTGCATGATGTGTTGGTGAAGGTAGACAAGTTCATCTTATCGGCTGATTTTGTGGTTCTCGATTGTGACGTGGATGTTGAGGTGCCAATCATTCTTGGTAGGATATTTTTCGCTACCGGTAGGGTACTAGTTAATGCGGAGAAGGGTGATATGAAATTTAGGGTGAATGATGATGTAGCTTTACTCAACGTGTTCAAAGTATTGAAGCAAGCCAAAAAGTTACAAGTAATTTTTGTCATAAAAAATATTGAGGAATCCTGAAATACAGGAACACTGTCATACCATGATATTGAAGAAGGAACCTCTTGGGAGGCACATCCAAGGTGTTGATAGTTTTAGAATAACTAGTGTAATTTGCGCAGGTGTGTTAAATGGAGATTTTTGAGTGTGAGAAAAAGGCAACAAGAATTTCCACTCGGTGGATCACCGAGTTGGAACAATGACCCCTCATTTGACCACCTTTTGGGGTATGTTTTTAGCCTTTGAGGTTCTATCAAATTAAGGCGATCAATGTTTCAATTCGGCGGATTGTCGAAATGGTTGGGTGATGGAAAGTTCCATCGCCTTTTGGTGCAGATGAAAAGGGTTTAAACACTGTACAAAAAGGCATTTAGGAACACATTCAACAAATCATCGATTGTGTTCACATGGGTAAGTTGGCATCCCCGAACCCCACGCCTAACCGACCTATGTGTTCTTCTCAATTTTCAGTTTTCACTCTTCACTTCCAACTTCTTCACATACTAAGGACATAATACCTATGTAGAATCTAAGTTCTCCATTTTCTTTGAGATTATGATTGCATATCATCAGCAGAATCATCTTTTTTATTCTCATTATCTGTATGTTGACAAGAGGCATATTTGGGCCCTTTTCTTTCATTTTTGTGCTATTCATGAGTTGGTAAGGTTTTAACATGGTTTTTGAAGAATGATGATCATTCTGCGATATTGGAAAACCATTGAGAATCATGTGTACCTTGTTAGAATGATTCCATTAGAACCCTAGGTTTCTATTTGTAATTGTTTGGTTGGGTTCTTGATTATATTGATTCTAGATGAAATTTATGGTTCAATTGTAATGGGTCTAGGCCATAATTGATTGTTGTGGTGCCTAATCATTGAATACGTTTGTAATCTGATCCCAATTTGATTGAAATGCTGTATTGATTTGCCTTTATGAGTAATTTGAGCTTGATAGTTTGAGGAATTGATATGAATGCATATTTTATGGTGTTTTTTGCCTTGTGTGTTGTTGGTAAAATCTGAGTACCCCATGAATTTGATCAAATGATATGAACTTGCTCGATGATAGAGTGAGTGACATCTTTCTTACGGGTAAAGTCATCATTGGGTCGAATTCAAGTGCTTGGTTTGAATGTCAGGAAGAAATAGAGATGTGAATGTATGTGATGATAAGTTGATGTTGTTGTGTGTTAAATATATCTCATTTTCTTGTGATACAATTTAGTTTGAACTTTTGGGGGAAATTTGCCTTGCCGGTCATTTTCGATGATGGTCATTTTAACTGCCGAAATTGACTAGGTGATGTGCCTAAAGGCCTCTTACACCACTTTTTGTGTCAGGTATTTATGATTTCTTTCACATTTAGCGGGTACTTTCGACCTCCAAATCAATTTGGCAGATCATCGAATACTTAAATTTGTCGCTAAATATGATAGTGTTTTAGACCCTGAAATCAGTAAAAAGGATGGTCATTTTGAATGCTGAATTAGTTTGGGGCATAACATGAGTCATACGTACCCGCCTTTTAGTTCTTATGTGCTATATGCTATGTGAATCCATGCAAATCTCCATCCCTACAATGTCCCCATAGCGTGAGTCATACTTACTCGCCCCTTAGAACTATGTGCTTATTGTTTAATTATGCTCTTTTGAATTGATGACATGTAAATGGATGCTGTGAGGGTTGTTTGGGGACTCTCGTGTTCCTATTCGCTATGTCACTCCTAGTCCCTAGGCCCGGGTCATGACAGAGATGATATTAGAGCACTAGGTTCATAAATTGTGTCAAGTAGAATCTCATTCATGGGTGTGAAGCACGCCACATCTATGGGTAGGAAAATACAAGGAGTTTTAGGAAATACCTCACTTTTTCATGATTCGTATCGTGCCATCGAATGTATCTTAAGGTTTCCTATCTCCGTCCCTCATTACCAAATAGGGAGAGTTAGTTTGGGACCATAATGCAATCTAGGAAGAGAAGATGTTGTAGCTTGTTACAACCCAGACCTAGGATCTATAAGTGACATAGAAAATGGGAACCCAAGAGTCCCAAAACAAGCCTTAGACATATAAAATGGGAACCCAAGAGTCCCCAAATAAGCCTCAAAGTATCCATATTATATCATTGGTTCGGAAATATATAAAGAAGTAGTAAACACATAGTTCTAAGGGACGAGAAAGTATGACCCACGCTATGGGAATATTATGGGGGATAGGGATTAGCATGATCAACATAGCACATAACACATAATAACTAAGGGGCAAGTAAGTATGACTAACACTATGGGGATAGAATGGGACTTAGGACTTTCCACATTACCACATCACATCATAAACAAATCATCAAAGTATCAATATTCAATAGATAGCCATAACCATAATCTCCAAGTAGCAAGACATAGCATAAATCCATACAAGAGTCTACATGTTGTAACACCCCACATCTTAGGTGTACTATTCTTATGCATATGGAGCATGATATGATTTGGTAGAAGGAGTACCAACTTTAAAAGTGCCTAACTTTTAGACTGGAAAGCCATAATTGTGTCGAATGCTTAACACGAGTAAGTGTATATAAGTTTAGGCCAAAGTGAGGAGATCACGGCCTTAAAAAAAGTGAAAGAAAGTGAGGTGCTTGTAAGACTTGGGAAGCTAACCGGTGAGTCACCTACGTGCTTAGCTTAAATATGTTAGGTAGATGGAGATGAGGCCAACACCGAATCTGTTCAAGTCTGATAATGAATAAATCCCAAGTTAAGGGTGTAATTTTAGCCCATTATTTAGCATTATAAAGGTACAATATTTTCAGCCCAAAATTATTAGGAAAAATGCCTAAGTACATTCACAACCCACTTGACAATTTGGGGCCAAACTAAGTAAAGGAAAAAGAGGAAAAAGGGCAGCCAAGGCCCATCAAACGTGAGCTCATTAAGGCCCAAGTGAAAGGGACAAGCTACTGCATCACCACCTTAATAAAATAAGGCTTAAAATGAAAAAGAAAGTCGTCCAAGAGTGGCTCTTTGAAAGGGGTTAAAACCAGCAACTTCAAGTTACTTTAACATAGCCAAACAATCAAATTTTCTTCCAAAGTTTCTCCTTGCTCTCTCTTGACTTTGCAAAGTAGACAAAGCACACCTTAGGGTTCTTGAGTAGGACCTGATCCTTGAAGGTTAAGGTTAGTAGAAATACCTATGGTTTAGTATAATTTTTTCATGAAAAACATTAGGAGTATGTTGATTATTCCTGTGCTGGACTTTTGGACATCATGTGTTCCAAAGATTGTTGTACACTTTTCTTATTTATTAAGAGGTTCTTCCCTTCTTGGTTGGCTGGACTATGAGGTAAGGTTTATTTTTTCAACAAGGTTAAGTTCTTTAATGATGTAAGAAGGCTTTTGTACCATTTTATCTTCTGCAAAAATGAGTTCTTGTATGATATCATAATTGCGCTCTTAGTAGGAACTTGTGGACTAGTAATTGGGAATTGTTGTTGCACGTCCTCCATCTACTTTGGGACTCTTTTTGGACTTTTTTTATGTGTAAATATGTTGGACACTGTTTGGTTGATGTTGAAACAGGTTTAGGATTGTGGACTTTGAAATGTAGCGAGAAAACATTATGTTATGCTGCCTATTTGTGTATTCTGTAGAATTGTTATGTGTTGTGCTTTGTGAGCTATTGTAACACTGTTATAGGACTAAAACAAGCTGTATATTACATGTACATGAGAATGTATACTAAAAAATATGATTAGAAGTGGAAAGGTTGAAAGAATACTCTTTGGTGAATAATTACAAACTTACCGTCCGAATGTTATTTTTTATGAGATTGGACTACCAAGACATGTTTATTACCTGCTAATACTAGTTTTATCACCTACCCTATTGTAGATACATATTTGGGAGAAAAGGAGGTTACTTCAAGGTAATACCGACGTAGTACAATGAGGCATGTAAGGCTACTCGTTTTCATCTTTTTTGGCATGAAATCTATGATCTTGCTTGGAACCTAGAGCATTTAGAAACTCCGACATAATTGATGACCGTGCCTCCACTGTTTAACATGTTCATATGCTCCCATACATAGCCATTGTCGAATCTTCATACATGCTTGGATACCAAAGAAAGATACGTTCCTTTTTGCTAAGTAAATTTAATGTGTTGTTTTATCTCCTATGCATTTCATTAGTTGTGTAACTTACTCTTTTCAGCGAGGCATTGTCTTGCATGATTGTTTATATGCCACATGTTACATCTACAGTCCTAAAGCTCTAAAATTCTATGACCACCAAAAGAATCATCTCAAATGTAAATAAAAGATAAGTCAAGGTTGTTTGATGATGGGTGGTATCTTAGGAGTGGAAGAATCACCTAGCATGGGTCGATCCCATATCACGGGGAGTATCCCAAGGGTGATAGGAAATCCTAGCATGGATCGATCCGATATTGATTTACCTTTGATCAGCTAGTCATTTGCATTATATATTGTGCACAGACTATACAGTAAAGAAAGATAAAGTAATAAAAAGGGCATAAAGTACATGATTCCATAGTATGACTAAAGGTGGTCTCTTACCCTTACACACCAGTGTTGATTTCATTTGAGTACTTATTTCATATACAATACTTCCTGCCTTATACATTCAGTATATTATCTCATACTGATGTCCTTTATGGAGGAGCTATATTTCATGTTGCAGGTACATGAGCTAGTAGATCTCCCTAATAAGAGCATGGGACATCCAGCTGCCATTACTGAGCTCAAGGTTGCTTCGGGGCTTTGTGTGTCTAGAGCTTATATTTTTGTATTGTATAGTTAGTCTTGAGGTGCCATAATAGACATTGATCCTTATCTAGAGGCTTTGTAGACTATGTCAAGTAAAGTGTGATCATGTATAGTACTTTAGACATCGTGGCTCCAACAACCTAGTCATATGCATTTCCTTTTGGCTTGTTATTACTGTCGACTTTCTTGAAAGCACGTTGAATGTGGAAACCCTTTTCAATGTTCATAGAAAGTGTATGGTTATATGTTGGTTCACCCGAGCCTTGTTAGCAACGAGTGCTAGTCTGCCTTAATGGGACTTTGGACATGAGAAAAAGTTATATCAGAGCGGGTCATCCTAGGGAGTCTACAAAGTCGTGCCTATGTAGAGTCTTGTTTATGGATGTGTTGTGCACCACATCTATAAGCAGGAGCCTATGTGGCATTTCAGAGTTATCATTTTCTTTCCATCCTTTAGATCGCGCCATAGAGCCTAGTGTTGTAGGTGGATTGTTTCTAACCTCTAAATTTTTTTGTACAATGAGTATGCCTAAAACAAAGAAAAGTAAAGGCAAAGGGAAGGAAGTAGAAGTGATAGCTGGTGTACCTTGTTGGGTGGAACAAAAACATCAGGCCTAAGAAGTGTCTCTGTGACAAACATCTCCAACTCCTCCAACTCCTGATGAACCAGGAAGTAGTGAAATTCCCCCAGAACCTCCTACTGATGCTATCATATCAGGTTTAAGAAATTCAGTCCAAATATTGACCCGTATAGTTGCTGGCCAAGTTCAAAGACAAGAATGCCAAGTTATAGGTGTAGGTGGTGCGAGTAGGGTAGCTAGCACGAGGATACATGATTTCCTTAATTTGGACCCTCCATCTTTAAACAGGTGAGATCCTAATGAAGATCCACAAGACATCATCGATAATATCCAACACACTTTGGATGTTATGCATGGACAGTACGAAAGCTGTGAAACTGGCAACATATAGATTTAAGGGTGTGAGTATATTATGGTATGAAGCTTGGAAGTAATCTAAACGTATAGACGCACCTCCAACTACCTAGAAGGAGTTCAAAAAGGCAATTCTTGACCATTACATACCATTAGAGATCCGAGAGACTAGTGCGGATAAGTTTTTGAATCACCACCAAGGGAATATGAGCGTGAGGGAGTATAGCCTTCAATTTAATTCCCTAGACAGGTATGCTCCTAATGTAGTCACTACTAAGGATGATAGGGTTCATCGATATATGGCTAGGTTAGATTCGTATCTGGTTAGAGACTGTACCATTGCTTCTTTGAATAAAGACATAGATATAGCGAGGATGCAAGCATTTGCACAAAAACTGGAGGATCAGAGACAAAGAAGAAGGACACGAAAGCTAGAAGGCCAGATCTACGCAGCAATATATACCATCCCAAGGTGAGTTTAGGCCTCGGTTTTCGCATAGAACACCTAGGCCATCATCCTCCTACTCTACAACTAGTGCTCCACCACAACTTCAAGGGTTTAGGAGTAATCCGTTTGGTCAAAGAAGTGAAGGCCAAGGTACACGGACAACAGGATATTCGGCAAGCCAACAAATGCCTCCTAGACTACCTTGCAAACATTATGGTGGGAGTCATTTAGGTACATGTCATGTTGGGACAAATATGTCTATTAGTACATTTCATGTAGAGGGGCAGCTAGCTCTAGTGGAGCCCAGAATCGTACTTATGCTCTAGGAGTTGGCAAAATTTGGAATCTTCACCCAATGTGGTCACAGGTACATTGTTTATCCTTTCACATAATGTGTATGAATTAATTGACCCTGATTCTACACTATCATATATCACTCCACCAGTTGTTGGGAAGCTTGAGAGAACACCTAAATTATTTAACAAGCCATAAGAAGTGTCTACACTAACTGGTGAATCTATTATAGCTAGAAGAGTCTATTATTACTGTGTAGTAACTGTTTGTGACCGTGACACATTTGCTGATCTTGTTGAAATGGTGGAATTTGATGTTATAATGGGAATGGATTGGTTAACTTCATGCTATGCCACTGTGGATTACCGAACTAAGAGAGTGTATTTCCACTTTGCAAATGAGGCGGTACTTGAATGGGAAGGTAATGTTGCGGCACCAAAGGGTAAGTTTTTCTTTTTTTATTTTAAGGAAAGGAAGATGATGTCAAAGGGATATATATGTGATCTAGTTAGAGTAAGGGATATAGAGGTTGAATGACCAACTTTTTAATCTGTTCCAGTAGTGAATGAATTTGTTGATGTGTTTCCTGAAGATCTTTCGGGTTTAACTCTAGAACGAGAAGTAGATTTTGGTATTGACTTACTTCCAAGCACTCAACCTATTTTTACCCCTCCATATAGAATTGCCTCGATAGAATTACGTGAACTAAAGGAGAAATTAAAAGACTTGCTAGAGAAGGGTTTTATAAGACCTAGTGTGTCCCTTTGGGGTGCACCAGTGTTATTTGTACGGTAAAAGGATGGCACCTTGACAATGTGTATTGACTACTAGCAATTGAATAGGGTAACAATTAAGAACAAATACCCCCTTCCCGGGATTGATGATTTATTTGATCAGTTACAGGGTGCCAAATGCTTTTCAAAAATTGATCTGAGATCATGCTATCGCTAAGTGAGGTTGAAGGAGAAACATATACCCAAGGCAACCTTTAGGACACTCTATGGTCAGTTTGAATTTCTTGTTATGTCATTTGGGCTGAAAAATGCACCAACTATTTTTATGGGTTTAATAAACAGGGTATTGAAGCCATTCACGGATGTACTCACGATAGTATTTATAGATGATATTTTGGTATATTCAAGATCAGAAGAGGACCATGAAAATCACTTACGACAAGTATTACAACGTGATCGACAATTGTATGCCAAGTTTTCCAAATGTGAATTTTTGTTAAAATCAATGGCATCCTTGGGTCATATTGTATCCGATGAAGGAATAAGGGTTGATTCACAAAAGATAGAGGCCGTGAAAGATTGGCCAAGGCCAACAACACCCACAGAAGTTAGAAGCTTTCTAGGATTGGCACGTTATTATAGAAGGTTTGTTGAGGGTTTTTATTCTATTTCTGCACCTCTAACAAAGTTGACACATAAGGCAACCAAGTTCTAATGGAATGATGCATATGAAAGGAACTTCCAAGAGTTGAAAAGTAGGCTAACTTCTGTACCTGTGCTAGTGTTCCCAGAAGGCACGAAGGGGTATGTGCTATATTGTGATGCTTCAGGAGTTGGCTTAGGGTGTGTACTAACAAAACATGGTAGGAAAATTTCTTATGCATCGAAACAACTGCGACCACATGAGAAAAATTAACCAACACATGACCTTGAGCTAGCAGCGTTTGTGTTTGCTTTGAAAACATGGTGCCACTATTTGTATGGGGTTCACATTAACATATATACTGATCATAAGAGCCTACAGTACATCTTTAAGCAAAACGACCTAAATTTAAGACAACGGGGATGGCTAGAGCTAATAAAGGATTACGATGTTGATATACTATACCATCATAGGAAAGAAAATATGGTAGCTAATGCTCTGAGTCGTAAGGCAATCATGAATATTGGTGATCAAACCATTGTAAGTAAAGGAATGGCTAAGGATCTACGTAAACTAGCCAATCTGGGAGTTCGCCTCCATGAAACTCCAAAGGAAGAGGTTGTTGTGCATAATGCTGCAGAGTCTTCATTGGTAATGGAGGTGAGAGGAAAATAGTTCAAGGATCCTGTTCTATGTTGACGTAAGGAAAAGGTGAGTCAAGGTACGATGAAGGGCTTTGAACTCACACAAAATGGAGTACTTTATTGCCAAAACAGATTATGTGTGCCTGATATTAATTGACTAAGGAGTATAATGGAAGAAGTTCATCATTCAACATATTCCATCCATCCAGGATCAACTAAGCTGTATCATGACTTGAAGGGAATGTTTTGGTGGGGAGGCATGAAAAAGGACCTTGCAGAATTTGTGGCTCAATGTCCGATTTGCCAACAAGTCAAGAAAGAGCACCTAAAGCCGGGAGGTTATATACAATGTATAGAGCTTCAAACGTGGAAGTAGGATATGATTACTATCTATTTTGTTACTTGGTTGCCTCGCTCATTTCAGAAGTTTGACTCTATATGGGTAATCGTTGATACTCACAAAGTCAATACACTTCTTGCTAGTTAAGAGTAACTATACACCTGAAGAGTATGCAAAGTTATACCTCAAAGATATAGCTAGGCTACATGGGGTTCAAATCTCCATTATACCGGATAAGGGAGCCCAATTCAATGTCAAGTTTTGGAAGTCCATCCAAAGGAGTTTAGGGACACAAATGAATATAAGTACAACTTTCCATCCTCAAACAGATGGTCAAGTAGAATGCACCATTCAAGCACTTGAAGATATGTTGTGGGCTTATGCATTAGACTTCAAAGGTAGTTGGGTGGACCATTTGTCGCTTATTGAATTTGCCTATAATAATAGCTACCATTCGAGCACCAAGATGACACCTTTTGAAGCTTTGTATGGAAGGAAATGTAAGTCGCCAATAGGATGGTTTGAAGTGGGTGAAACCACCTTGCTCGGGCAAAATCTAGTCCAACAAGCCCTGGAAAAAGTCAAGTTAATACAATAGCGACTAGAAATGGCCCAAAGTCGTCATAAATCATATGAGGAAGCTATACGGAGAGGACTAGAATTCTCAGTAGGAGATTGGGTATTCTTAAAGGTGTCCCCAATGAAAGGTGTAATGAGATTTGGTAAGTAAGGAAAACTAAACCCACGTTACATAGGGCCATATAAGATTATTAAAAGGTTTGGATAGGTTCCATATGAATTAGAGCTACCCCAGGAGCTTGCAATGGTTCATCTAGTTTTTCATGTCTCAATTCTATGAAAATGCATAGGTGACCCATCTCGTATCACTCCTATTGAAGATATGCAGGCTACAGAAGATCTCACCTATGAAGAGATTCCTATTTCTATCCAGGATCGTCAAGTTAAGAACCTAAGGAATAAAAAAATAGCTTCAGTAAAGGTAATTTGGAGGGACCAACAAGTAGAAGAGATAACATGGGAGGCTGAGGAAGCGATGAGATCTAAGTACCCTTATTTATTTGATGCCAAAAAGGAAGTCCAAGATGCAGAGTTGGGGCATTAAGAGGTACGTGTGTTTGAATGCTTAATATATTGTCAAAAGTGTATTTAAATGAAGGTTTAAACTTGTTTAACCTATCCAATTATGCTAACATTAGGAGTCGAATGTTCCTAAAGGGTGGAGGATGTAACACCCCACATCTTAGGTGTACTAGTCCTATGCATATGGAATATAATATGATTTGGCAGAAGGAGAACCAATTTTAAAAGTGCCCAGCTTTTAGACTGGAGGGCTATAATTGCATTTAATGCCAAACAAGCATGGAGTGTACTGTCTCCAAGGCCCTATATGAAAGAACAGGGTAAGGGAAAAATAAAAATGGTTGGAAAAAGGGATCCCAACAGTGATGATGAAGGTTCCCTCAGTGTGGAGTAGACGGACTCGGATGATGAACAAGCGGGGTCTAAAACCCCAATATATGATCCTTCAGAGCCGAGTAAAAAAAAGCACCAGATAGAGGCGGGGTCAAAAAAACTGCATGACCCATTCCTCTAAACCTCCCAATCTATTCGAGAGACAATATCCCCTCGAAATTTAAATAAGATAAAGGCTATGGGGCTAGGAACTATTTTCGAGGAGAGGAGCTTGTCTATTGACGGGGTAGTTGGCAGGTATCCTAAAATGTTTGACACATTGAAGTTTTATCATTTCCAATAATTCCCCACACCTCAAGAACCTTATGTTTCAAGCTGGGTCAGAGAGTTTTATCAAGCTTATGCCAAAGTCAATCCAAAGAGCAAGGGCCGAATAAAAATTGCTCCAAAATCAGTAGATGTTGTTAAAGTCTGAGGTGTGCTTGTTCCCTATAGCAAGATAGATATTAAAGACTTATTGGGTTTAAAATTTTGGGTCATACGTGATGTTGTCTAGATGATTGAAAAGGAAACCCTTGATGACATCAAGGCGTAGCTGGCCCCATTGATCAGTATTGAAGCCCCTTCGTGGTTTGGTGAAGGTGTGGTGATTGAGAAGAAAAAGTCGAATATTCCTGTGAGGTTTTTGTTTGGATTTATCAGTAGCAACCTCATATCATCACAAAATGACTCTATCCTTTGACACTCAAATGCGACATTAGTTTGTTGTTTCATAAACCACATCATGTTAAATCTTTGTTCCATCATAGCTCTCGAGATCCTCACTCGAGTCAAATAACTTGGACCTTACCCCTATTCCTAAATATCATTATAGTATTGTGCTGGAGAGCCAAAGTTCCTTTTGTTTGTGAGGTTGATATCGAGATCACTTCATTAGCCTTCACAAATATCTGGCGTATTGAGGTTGAGTTCATGCGGGATGAAGAGGATAGTGCTAGGAAGAAGCCAATAGATACCATGTCGATTGTGGATGTTGAAACTTGATGTCTCCCAAGTTACACCTCTTTTTAGAGGATAAAGAAGTCGTTGTCAAGAAATAGAACCTAACAAAGGTTAGGGTCAAACCCAAGAGAATACATAGATTCAAGAGAATTCAATGACTGCAATTTGAGTAGTTAACCGACTTACTTCCCCAAAGGGGGGATTTTGCAATAATCAATTGAAAAGAAACCTAACTAATGCAAGAGTGAAATCAATATGGGGAGAAACTAGGGTATTGTATTCCCCATGATTCCTTAACTCATAATCATTGGATAACCTAATTCTTTTATAGTGTGTAGCATGCAAGACAGTAAGTTAAGTTCACCAAGCCCTTTGGTCAAAGGTGAGAGGCTAATTTCATTATGTGACTTGGCCCATCTCCATAGTGTGCATTACTAACTTTTACCTATTAGTCCAAGTACAACCTCCCTTTGGCCCAATTCAGTTGATTAGACGAGAACATATCAATCGGATCATGTTAATTAATCTCTTTCGCAATTCATCGCTACCTTGCTCCATTCAATAACACTAGGCATGTTCTAATGTTGTCCACCACTAGAAAACATGAAAAGCAAAGAGAGTTAATTAATACATGCATGCACACTTTTCAAGAATTATGAATTATCCGACTTTACCTTGTTAGTTCTTCATTGTTTCCACAACCCTAGTTATGGATTTAGCTATTCATGATTTGTGTTGATGCAAAACTTATGAACTGGAATAACATAATAGAGTACTTACACAATTGAATTAACAACAAGCAAATGCAACTTCAAAGAGATTCACAAGATTAAAGATGAAATCAAAGTACAAGTGTTCTAAAAAACTCTCCAATGTTATCTCACACTGTTCTCTCTAATTACTGAGTTTTCTGAGTACTATGCATAATGTTCTGAAAAATAACTTAAAAACCTATTTATAATATTTAAAAGACAAGTCCTAAACACATTAGGATAACTAGGTTTGACACGCCTCACGAAAGGGTTTAGGGGTCGTATAGCATTCAATGGCTCGTAAACGGGGTGAAGCTGCTACTAAACTGGGCTTCAGTTTTACGACACCCCCTCTATGAGCTGTAAAGCGGTTTACGACCCATAGGTGGCTTCGTCTGATAAATCTTTAGAAAGTCCCAACCTCTTATCCTCAAGACACGAACTAAGATCTATGACTCGTTAATCAATCTACGACCCGTCTACATATTTCGTAGAACCAACTTCAGAAAATCAGCCCCTCATTGGAATCTTCAACGAAACCTGCTTCACGGCCCGTAGAGTGTTCTACGGCCCGTAAAGTGTCTCTTACTGCATCAATAATCAGCAACTTTTGTATTTCTTCCCAAAATCAAGGCCAATCCTAGAGTCCGGCGAATATAACACAAAGCACATAAAACCAACTAACATCGCATTGAGCACACAAAATTCCAAGTTTTAAGCATCAAAAGTTTTTTATATATACAACATATCAACACCCTCAACTTAAAATTGTTGCTTGTTCTCAAGTGATTGACTCAATCTATATAGATAATACAGTAACACACAGACCTCAACCCAATGGCATACATCACATCAATCTAAAACTCAAACACCCACACCACCTTTTAAAAATAGAATCAGATGGCCAATCTAGCAAACCAATATAGACTAGTGCATGTGACAACACAACTATGAAAAGTGAGGTACTATTAACAATCCACAATCACTGAATAAGTCTAATACTAACATTACAATGCAAGTGCCCCCACAGAAAAGAAGTCTCATATTTGACACTCAATGAGGTTTTCATGTATAACCTTGGGACTATGCAAAACGCACTTTCACAAAAGATATGCATGCATCATGCCTAATACCATACGCTTGCCCCTATACTGATGACTAAGACATTCAACTACTTAGACTAGGATCAATTAAGGACTTTCTAGGCTTGTAAAGTAGGCTCAAGGGGCTTTGGCACGGTATTTGGGAACATAGTTACTAACGACTCTACTTGACATGACGTTTCCCTCTACTTTTACCCTACCAACTTTATTATTTTCATCGCATTCTCCCTTTATCCTATTTCAAGCTTTTCAGGGTGCTTTCTTTTCATTTTTCAGCTTTGTGCCTTACTTTTATACTTCATTTTCCTTTTTAGCACACAACTAAGGCATCACTTATTTTTCTTACACCTAGTACATGATTTTCCCTTTTTCTCTGCATCATTAATTTCCCCCATATTTTTGTGTTTTACCCTTCCACCAACCATCCTTAACTTAGGCTTTTGACCTGAATTGAGATGCAAAATATCCATTCTCAAAACCATGGCCAGTTTTGGTAGCAACTCTCAACTTAGGCTTCTTGCCTCAGTCAAGGTGCACAATATTCAAGGAAAGACCAGGGCCAAATTCAGAACTTTACAACTCACAAGGCTAGGTTAATCAGGTTTGACAAAGAATAAGTACATGTTAGGCTCAAACGTTGGCATAAGGAATATATTGCAATTTTGGTTGGTCATTTAGGCTAAGTGGGATTTTGAGAACAATGGCCTAAGATCCTTACCTAATCCAATTAATCTACAGTCCAACTTAGAGTAAACGGGCAAATCTGAATTAGAACACACCACATGAAGATAGCGATTTCAGGCTCACACTCATATGGCACTGACTATATTATATCAACAAAAGACTCTTAGATAATGTTTTTATCTCAATTTATCCTCATTTATCAGAACAACATTGTCAACACACCTAAACATGTATGGCTACTACTAACTAACTAATTAAATTTTTTTTGTGGGTATCATTTTTCAAACCAAAACACAAAACATGTTATATGCCAAAGTATTGGTACTATGTGCTACAACCCTAAAGGTACTGATTCAATAGAAAATAAATATCCATAGGGAAAAAGAACACATGCAAGAAAACTGTAGGATAAAAAATTGGCATAGTTATGGACCCAAGCTACTCAGACTTCACTGAGGTCGATAACAATCCACACTCCATCGAAAAAGATGTGCGTTGTCCCCAATTCATGCAATCAAAGCACAACCAAGTATAAGGGATCAAAAATCATACCTGGACACCTAAGTGTTGGTGTGTGGTTGAGTCTGGCCACCCTCACTCTGCATGGTGGTCTCCTCTGTAGTAGCACTCTGTTCAAAGGGGCTAACACCGCTCAAACTCTCTCGCTCTCGTGCCTGTTGTCTCTCCTCATACTGTCCCAACTCTCTGAATACAAGCTCGAGCTCCTCCTCCTCTGTAAGCCCCACACATGAGCGCCTGACATCTAGATCATCATTCTCTATGTGAGGTCCCTTCGCATTGGAAGGCTGGATAGGCTCATAAGGAGCAAAAACATCTACCACTGGCAACGAGAGTGTGGTGTCTAGTAGTGTCACCGGTGCCACAAGTGTTGCTATCAACTCGACCCGAAGTCGTCGGATCTCCTTCTGAAGGGCCGTCAAGCCTGATGGCCAAACTGCACTCAACCTCTGCTATATCCTTCCCTCGAAGGTGTATATGTGGGCATCCATAGCGGATAGACAGTCCTGAATAACAAGAACTGTGAATGCTATCAAACAACCCTCCATGTCTGAAATTGCTTGGAAGACCCAGGGCCTAATCAGTTGTATAAGCTGAGACACTGTGACTCAGCATGAGATAACCTCTGGGGTATGGGCTGTAAATATATGACAGACACATAAAGCATGCCCCCGGGAGTAGCATGTAATGACATGGCCTGTGGTGCAGGAATAAAAGTAGTGGGCCCCTTCTTTTTATCTACATCGGGCTGCAGGGGCCTATCCTTAGTAGCAGCAATAGTGGCGGTAGTAGTCTGTGGAACCTCAGGTGGTGGTGCTGGGGTGAACATCTAGGGCATTGAAGTATGATGGCGTTGTGCTCACCGGAGTGCCACTAAGTTCTCCTCAGCCTTGATCAAGATGGCATCTAAGGTATGCTGGGCCTCGATCAGTGAGTCCAACTGGTTTAAGCTCTCTACCCTCGGCTCTAGATAGAGCCTGTACATCAAGCAAGCGAATGAGATGGAGGTAGATCTCTTCAGGGCAGCCTTGTGAATTTGCTCAGCGATGAGGCAAGCCCAATCAATATCATAACCAGCCAAGATGCTGGCAACTAGTAATGGATGCTCAGGAATCAAAGTATTTTTAGCAAGAGTCTGTCGGATGCATGATTTGACAACCGCTTAGTAAGACTTAGTGGGAATATTGAGCGAAGCCTTGGCAATAGGCTCCGAGTTTGTGGCAACCTATGCAAGTTTCAAACCCTAGTCAGCAATATAACCATCCACCCATCTCATCAAGTTGTCTCTTCGCTCTGGAACTCTCATCAATAATGGGTCTCTAGTTTTTCCCACTCTGTAGTTGTACTCAGCAGTGGATCTGGGGTAGGGAACTCTAGCGACCAGGGACACTGTTGAGTCTGTCAGATATGACTCGGGGCTCCTCATAAATGGAGCGGGTTGGTTTGCTCTGCTCTGTCTACTGTTGGCCCTCCAAATATATCTCCCACATGGTATCGATGCACCACTAGTTTATAAGAGCGCCTGGACGTGATGATCGAGGCAATGCCGAAGACTCTATCTCTGATCCTTCCTCATAAACTAACCTAGAGATGGACTTCTCTCTAGATGGAGTCAACTAAATAGAATCGCCCCTGTCGTTGCCTCTCTCATTAGACTAGGAAGTCAAAATGACAAGATCCTAAGTCTGCCAAGCTCTGGCAGCAGCTCTAGTTTGAGGTCTAGCAGCCTCCGAATCCAGGCAGACACTAAGCTCCTCTCCTGATCCACTCAGGGTAGAAACCTTTTCATCCTCTGAAGACTCATCTCTGAGCCTCCTTTATAGGGCCTTGATCTCGTCTCGTTTAGACTTAGGGACCATAGCACCTGAGCCATGAGCATTTGCGCACCTTGTTTATCCAAACAAATCACAAATTGAAATGCAAAAATAATTCAGGTTGAGTTGCAGAAGGGTCTACGAAAGAATCTTTACAGGCCATAGTGGGTACTTCGAGTCGTAGAGAGTTCTCGTGAAACAGTGACCACAATAATTTTTGGTCACTGGAAAAGTCTATGAGACCATGTATGACTCGTAAACTAGTTTACGAGTCATAGACTATATTATAGAGAGTTCCAGTGTCTGAACTTACTCCAGGCAGGGCTCTACAAGACATGTTTATGAGCCGTAAAGTTCTCTAATACTCATAGAAGGTCTCGACTGATGGATACTCAGAAACTCAAAGGTTCTAGAATCTTGTACGAGTGGCAATTATGACTCATGGAGTATTCCACGGGCCGTAGAAGCCACTCGTATACTAGAGACATAGTAACCTGAGATTCCAAGTCCATCACAATGAACCCCATATGACTTTTTAAACTTAATTCTAACATCATCGAAGCAAAAATGCACTCACCCACATGATTCTCACACCACAACCAAGGCCCATACACATTAATCAACATGCATACCCCATCGAAAATAATTAGGCATGTTTCCCAAACCCTTCCGACCAAGTATGAAAAATTTCACAACACAATTACGTACCTATGTTATCACCCACCATCTTACACACAATCAATTCATCACACATGGTGGGTGATTCAAGAGGTGCATAACATACTATTCAAATCATACTATCAAGGCTACGATACCCAATTCTGAACTCAAGAAAATATTTAAACATGGGCAACCATAATCTAAATTTCACACATGGATTTCGTGTCTAAACTACCATTCCCAACAAAATTTATAATTCAATCATAAAAATATAGGAAAATTAAAGGTGTTTCATTAACCAAAAAACTTACCAAGTTGTGTGATTAACTTGTAGAAGATGTAGGAGGTGAAGGGACATTAAAACCCTAGGTCACTAGAAAACTAGCCGAAAAACGGAGGTACATTTGCCATCAGTGGTCGGAATTTCTTGGGCGTGGGGTTGGACGGGTAGCTTTGTAAATTAGCTTCGCAATGGGGTCAAAATAATTTGACCTTATTATTTATACCTTGATCGGGTCAGCTGAAATCTAATGGGCCTGGACTCTATGAAACCCCAATTACGGGCTATAGAGTGTTTTACGGCTCGTGAATTATAATTCCGTATAACATCCAAATCCTAGTTTAAAGGATTGGGTTTCACGGACTAGTCTATATGTCATACAGTGAAGTACGACTCATAGAGTCGGTCGTAGAGACATTAACACTTAGAAAAATTTCAGAAAAGTTACCTGGGGTCCACAAGCCCCTTTCGCGATCCGTAGTTCTATCCATGGATCGTAAAGTTGGCTCGTGGACTAGAGTGAACAATGTTTTGCTCACTGGAAATCTCTATGAGATGGTGTACGAGTCATAAAGTGTTTTACGACCCGTAGAACCAGTCATAGAGACTATCTCTAATTCTCTTCTCAGCCAAAAATGGCTGGCTTAGTCATGCACTTGCTTATTCTTCTTAGAACATACTGTTATCCTATATGAAACCAGTCCAAATGTCCAAGAGTACAACCAAAATGCAAGAAAATATACTACCTATGAGTCAAAAATTGAAAATAAAGCTACAACTACACTATTACATCAAAAAAACCTTGGGTTGCCTCCTCGCAAGTAGAGCCTGATTTATTGTCGCGACACGACTTGGACAAATTGGTTGCTCAGACATCACCAGTTGCCCAGACATCATTCTTTAGATCATCTAGCCTCTTCATGTATTGACAGATATTGAAGAGAACCTCTTTGTCGTTCAATATGAACTTGGTTTAATATCTTCCATATCCACTAGTGCTCGCCCAGTGGCCAGGAACAATCTTCCCAAGATAATTGGGACATCGAAGTCAACTTCACAATCTAGGATTACAAAGTCTATAGGGAATATGAGCTTTTCAACTTTGACCAGCATATCATATAGTATCCCCAAAGGCTTTTTCACCGTACGGTCAGGGGCTCCCGATCCTAGCTTCTTGAAGACCATAAGGGGCATCAGATTGATGCTAGCACCTAGATCACATACTGCCTAGGCAAACTCCACATCTCCAATGGTTCAAGGTATAATGAAAGCACCAGGAGCTTCTCGCTTTTAAACCAAGGACCTTGTAGCAATAGCACTGCAATGCTAAAGCTCTTGGGAGAGCTCCTGACTCACAGTGCACTTATTAGTAACAAGGTCCTTCATGTAGTTTGCATACCCTTGCATCTTCTATAAAGCTTCAACGAGAGGGATGTTGATGGAGAGTTGTTTTAGCGTGGAGAGAAAGTGTTTAAACTTATTTTCCTCCTCCCTCTTTTTGATTCTTTGAAGGAAGGGAAGAGAAGGCCTAGGAATGGTCTTCAACTTCCGTGGTGCGTCATCATCTTTACTCATCCCGTCCTTGCTACGATTATCTCCTACATTTACATCCTTGGCCGCGACTGTCTCCTATCGAACATCATCCTCACAAACTTGCATGGGAGGTTTAATAGTGCTCTTCTTACCCTAAGTAGTAACTGCCACACAATGCCTTTCATTCTTAGGGTTTTGAACTGTGTTGCTACGCAGTGTACCCCTCTGATGCTGATTGAGTTGAGTCGATACTTGACAAAACTGTTGCTCAAGTTGTTTGATAGCCACAAAATCAGACTCAATCTCAGATTTCATTCCTCTCAGAGTTTCATCTTGAGTCTCAACTTTCTTCAATAGGAGATCAAACATCTCCTCACTCCTTGAACTACTTGCACCGATATCGCGGATATGTGGTGGCATATAGGGACCATTTCTGAAGCTGTCTCTGTGACCGCAATCCGCGGTTGTCCTTGAACGCTCCATCTCTATTGAAGTTCTGACCTTGGTTTCCTTAACCTTGTTGCCAATAGTCCTGATTGGACCATTGGGCGTTGGTTTTGAAAAGACCCCGTCGAATTAACAACAAAACACGTCTCCCCCTCATAATAAGACTCATCATACATGGGTGCACGTGGAGGTTGGAACAACCACATTTACTCACTCCTGGTTCTGCTTCATCATAACCTCCATACCTATGAAAATTCGGGCAAGCTCTTATATAATTTCTTCATTTATCTTTGCTTGCTCTGAACCAATGTTGACAACACATGAACTTTTAGTAGATGCTCTATCCATTTTCTCCCATGCAAAATGTTGGCCACTCTCCTCATCCTTTCTGTTGTCCTTGCGAATGGCTAATATAAGAAGATGCCCCCATGATAGTGTCAGCACAAGCCTAACTGTTCTCATTAAGGGCACAATAGAAGATATCCACCAAGGTATTATTAACTATCTTGTGTTCTGGGACACTCCTCAAGCATTTGGTGAATCGCTCCCAAGTAGTACTGATCAAATCACGAGAAAGTTTCTCAAAGTTATTAATCTAGTCCTTTAATTTGAGCTTCTTCGATCTAGGGAAGTACCTCTCTGGAAAGTCCCTCTGCAATTAAGTGTGACTGGTGATCGAACTCTGTGGGAGCTCAGATAGCCAAAATATTGCACTACCCATCAGAGATAACGGGAAGACATGAAGTCCCGCAGCGTCCACAGACAGATTCTATGCTCCTATCAATCTCTTGTAGATGAAGGAAAAATTATGCAGATAGCTATGTGGATCCTTCAACTGGTAAACCCATAATTTCCCACAATTCTGCAGCATCTGAAGCAACCCACTCAAGACTACGAACTTTGTGTCAACCAGTAGTGGTGGCAACACAATAGCTCCAATCACCTCCATAACCATAGGATTTATCCTATATTAGTTCCACTGATAAGCATTGGTAGTGATGTCCTGTGGATGTGGTGCAATATCCTCAAGAGGAGGTGGGTTCTCATGATTAATGTTTTTATTCGCATTCTTGTTAAGAGATGCATTAGCCACATTGTTGGTGTTATCTTGGGCCATTTTTCTCAACGTTCTCGTGGATCTCTCAGTCAAATGGAGTCAAGGGTCTACCGTGATATTGTGTTTTGGGCATACACTACACTTACACCCTGAAAAAGAAACAGAAAAAATAAAAATATGTAAAATATGGGAAATAAGGGTTAACACCCAAATCACTATGAATCAACTAAGCCTAGCCGTATTCCCTGACAACGGCACCAAAATATTGTTGTCGCCTAAGTTACGCCTCATTTTAGAGGATAAAGTGGTCTTTGTCAAGAAATAGAACCTAACCAAGGATAGGGTCAAACCCAAGATAATATGTAGACTCATGAGAATTCGATGACTGTAATTTGAGTAGTGAACCAACTTACTTCCCCCGGGGGGAGGGGGGGTTGTAATTATTAATGAAAAATAAACCTATACAATGCAAGAGTGAAATCAATATAGAGAGAAACTCGAGTATTATGTTCCCCATGATTCCCTAACTCAGCATCACCAGATAACCTAATTATCTTCTAGTGTGTAGCATGCCGGACGGTAAGTTAAGTTCACCAAGCCCTGTGGTCAAAGGTGAGTGGCGAATTTCACTATGCCACTTGGCCTATCTCCATAATGTACATTACTAACCCTTACCTATTGGTCCCAATACAACCTCCCCTTGGCCTAGATCGGTTAATTAAACGAGAAGATATCAATCAAATCCTGTTGATTAATCATTTTTCTGATTCATTACTACCTTGCTCAAGTCAGTAACACTAAGCGGGTTCTAATGTTGGCCACCACTAGAAAACATGCAAAGCGGAGAAAGTTAATTAATACATGCATGCACGCTTTTCAAGAATTATGAATTATCTGGTTTTACCTTGTTAGTTCTTCATGGTTTCCACAACCCTAGTTGTTGATTTAGCTATTCATGATTTGTATAAATGCAAAACTTGTGAATTGGAATAACATAATAGAGCACTTACACAATTGAATTAAGAACAAGCAAATGCAACTTCAAAGAGAATCACAAGATTAAAGATGAAATCAAAGTACAAGTGTTCTTAAAAAACCCTCCAATGTTATCTCACACTTTACTCTCTAATTACTGAGTTTTTTGAGTACTATGCATAAACTTCTAAAAAAATAACCTAAAAACCTATTTATAATATTTAAAAGACAAGTCCTAAACACATTAGGATAACTGGGTTGGCATGCCTCATGGAAGAATTTACGGGCCGTATTGCATTCCATGGCCTGTAATCGGGGTCTCATATAGAGCTGCTGCAAAATTGGGCTTCAAGTCTATGACACGCCCTCTATGACTCGTAAAGTGGTTTATGCGTAAGGGGGTTTCATTTGATAAATCTTCAGAAAGTCCCAATCTATGATCCTCAGGCCATTAACCAAGGTCTACGACTCATAAATCAATCTACAACACATTTGCATGTTCATAAAACCAACTTCAGAATATCAAGCTCTCACTGGAATCTTCCACGAAACCCATATCACGGCCTGTAGAGTGTTCAACTGCCCGTAAAGGGTCTCATACTACACCAAAAATCAGGAACTTTTGTGTTTCTTCAAACAATCAAGGCAAACCTGGAACCCTTCAAATATAACACAAAAATACATAAAACCAACAAACATCACATTGAGAACACACAAAATTCCAAGTATTTTGACAGCACATTAGAAATACTTGAGTCCAGCACTACAGAGTTGGTACTCGAGATAGGTATACCTTATTTCTCATCCTTATTTCCTTCATAATCTACCCCATCTCCTGGATTATCTGTACAGTCAGAGCTACAAGCTTCGGAATACGGACCCCAAACACAGGCCACTATTTATGGTATAATACAATTAGCCAAATCGACTGACACTAGGGCCACATGGGTCAAGTCTTTTCTACCAAAGTTTATTGATAGGGCCATAGCTACTGCATTGGCCCCATGAAAAGAGGAAGAAAAGAAAAAGAAGGAGTTGATCAAGGTCGAAAACATGAGGCTAGACAAGTTGGAGGTGACTTTAGAGGATCATGGGGTGAACATTTAATCTTTAAATGATATAGTGATTGCTTTAGAGTCTAAGGATGCTTCTAGTGTTGATAGAATGCACATAAAGGTAGATATTGATGAGTTGAAGAAGGATGTAATAACCTGGTTGGTCATTCTTGGCCTTATCTATGAAAAATATTATTTTACCTTTTTGTAAGTTGTTTTGGGGCTATTTTGAATTATCAACATTTTTTGAACTGAATTCATGAGTTTTAAAGTTGGAAATAAAAAGTTTTGACATGTCTAGAAGCTTAAGTTGTTGAAAAAGTAAGTTCTTGCACCATTTTGAGTTTCAGCTGTCGGATTGGGGATCCGTCGATTTCATCACTTCTAGAACATCAAAACTTGTCTATGAGATGCTTCAAAACTAAATTCAAAGTTAAAACGAGGGTTTTAGGCCCAACATTACTTTTTTAGCTATTTTCGGAATCAAAGTTTGACTTCGGTCAACATTCGTAGTTCGAAAGGTCATATTGAAATTTTTACAGTTACAAAAGATTCGATGGTGAAATTAGCGCAAGAAATGGTCTCGTCATAATTATTGAAGTTGTTAGAGATAATTTTGGTATTTGAGTTTTAAACTAGTTTATTTGACTCACATAGGTAAATGTGTTGTGGACACCCCAGAATCAAATTCTATTTATTCTGTTGAGTTTAGATCTCCATTTCTGGTATGGATACATGTTTGGTTTGTGAAATTCTGAGTTCAAATGAATTCTGAGGGGCTGTATTGAGTTTTGGTATTGTCTGATTTGGGTTGTTGGACAGTTTTTCTGGTACATGTATGTTCCTTCTCTGCATTCACGAAAAAAAATCCAAATTTGGGAATGCTTATAAGTGGGTCCTCCCCATGTTTGCAAGAAATACTTTGCATTCGCTGAGTTGTAGTTGACCCTAACCGGTCCTTCTCCGTGTTCGCGGATTTAAAGTCACATTCATGGAGCTTCGCCAAATTCTCTTCTCTGCATTCACGGGCCTCACCCCACGTTCGCATTGTGCAATATGCCTGATCAGTTTTAAATCTTGAGGAAATGCAATCTTTACTTTTTTTTGGTTTATAAATTTCAAGTTTTTAGGGGCGATTTTTGATGAGATTTTTCAGAGATTTCTTTAGGGTAAGTGTTTCTAACATCATTTTAATTAATTTTCATCACTTTTATCTTGAGTTTGTATTAAATTTATGATTTTGAATGTCGAAAATGAGATATTTTTTGTCTATGATTTTGAAACTTTAAATGGGGATTTCGCATTTGATTTGAACTCAAATTTAGTGGGATTTTCACACATGGACTCCATTTTTCATGTGAACTTTATTTTAAAGTCAATTTTCAGATTTGAGAACTTTCCATTTTAGCCAAATTTTGATAATTTGTCCTCGAACCTAATTCGTGCCAACATGGGTATCAAAATTCACCTCTTGATGTGTAGCATCTATTTTTGATAGTGATTAATCGATCTAGGGATCGCTTGGAGGTTTGAGCTGATTGATAGCTTGTCCGAGTGTGTTTTTTGCATCGAGGTAGGTTCGACTAACTTTATTGGGACTATATTTGAGCTATTGGATATGTTCAATGACAATTGTAAAATCTAGATTTATTTATGAGCCAATTGCATAATATAATAGAATTATGATTGAAATGTGATACCCGTTATTCCGAAACTTGAGTAAATAGTGATCCTATTAATATATTGAGATGAAATCATGAGTGTTGAGATAATCTTGGATATTATTGTGATAGTATGAGACTTTTGATAGCTCTTAAATAGTGTTGTTGTTGATTGATTGTATTTGCAATAAATTCGAGATTTATGAGCTTAATTGTGAACTTGTTGAACCCTGTTTCATTGGCATCCTGGTATTGATGAGATAATGGTTATATGAGATATATTGATGGCACTGTGGTACTAATTGATTCACTTGGCATAGCCCATTAGCTGTGGTTGTTGTTATACATATCATTTGTCATTTATATTGCTATTACGTATATTCTTGAAAGGATGCATTGCCATGAACATATCTCACACGTGATAGGTTGCACTGGTATGTAAATTTCTTATACTTGACTTGTACCATCGGTATGCACATATCTTGTACTTGACTGGTTGCATTGGTATGCACATATCTCATATTTGATGGTTGAATTAGTATGCATACATCTTATTGCATCTATACCACTTGAGATATTTTGATACATTGAAACATCTCATTATATGGCCTATGATGCATTGAGACACTTCAATATGGGTCCAGCGACGCTTTGGGATACTTCTATTTATGGCCTGTGACGCCTTGAGATATTTGAGTACATGGCCTGCGACGCCCTCAGGTTCTATCTGGTAGATTTGGCTCTATAGATGTGTACATCGGCTCTGTGATTGTCGTGATTCCACCTCATACATGTTGGGTGACACCATTGCATTCATACATTGCATATGTATTACATCTCTGGTTATATTTACTATTTTTATCTTACCATTATATATATTGTCTGAGCACTAACCCCTTTGATGCAAGTGATAGGATTCTTCGTTATTACATACTTGTTCAATTTTGCTTACCTAGTTGGTTGAATCTATTGGGTACATTTAGGTGTACTCACCCCTACTTTGTTTCCTCCCCGAAGATTGAGCTCAGGGACTAACACAAGGTAGTATATTTATTCTACGAGAGTTGTTCTTCATCTACCCAGATCCTCGAGGTGAGGCTCAGACTTCGAGTCATTGTGGATTGTTGCGATGTCTTTTATATGTTTCTATTCAGACATAGTATCATACATTATCAGACATCTTGGTATTTTCATTTGAGAATTGTATTTACTCTTTCATACTACTTTAGATGCTCTTGTACACATAACTCCATGTTTTCGAATTTTGTTGTTATGTTGTGATTGTTTTCTCTTTACTTTATTCTTCTTTTGTCATGATCCAATTTTGGGTCGTGACAAGTTTGGTATCAAAGCTCTAGGTTCGTTGGACTTGTGAGTCAAGAGCAAGGTGTCTAGTAGAGTCTCACGGATTGGTGTGTAGATGTCCACTCCCATTTTTAGGAGTCTACAGGGTACATGATAGCAAAAGCTTTCATATCTTGCTTCTATTCATTTGTTTCTTCATATCACATGTTTTAAAAGTGTCTAATCTATTCCTACTTAATAGATTCTAGTTACTAGATACCGTTGATTGTTGAGAGATCTTGAGTCAGCTTATGTGAATTTCATTTGTTGTCGAGGTAGGGCTCGTGATTAGGCTAGGGGAGGAAATTCTAGAGGGGCAGCTCCATCCAGAGGACAAACTAGATCAGCTTCTCTAGAGCTTGCTTACGAGTTAACGAAGGCCTACGTATCCTATTCAACCACCCTCAGCCCCAGATGCTACACCCTCGGTTCAGGAGTTACTTTAGAGGGTACTCGGTGATTGGAGGGAGTACCCCCTGCCCTAACTACTGTGATGTACTAGTTTCCACAACTCTAGTTGGCCTTTCTACATCTCCTGCTGAGCCTGCCATGATCCATTCTGGTCCTTCATTAGTCCCAACGGATCCTCTTATGACTACTATGATTCTACCTCAGACATCTAAGCCAAGTTCAGATGGGCAACTTCAGATTTTGGATATTGCTCCATCTATTGCACAAACCCCATTTATGGTGCCACCATCTTCTGCTAGCCCAACCCATGTCCACCGCTGAGCAAAAATGTTTTGAGCGTTTTGTGCGTTTGGCTCCTTCAAGATTTAATGGCACCCCTGGTGATAGAGTTTGTAACTTCTTTTAGGAGTGTTAGGACCGACTGTGTAATTTGGCCATTCTTGAGTCGCATGGAGCTTCTTATACCTCTTACCAGTTCACTAGTCTAGCAAAGGAGTGGTGGAGGTTAGCTTTAGCTGGTTGACCTATTGGATCTCAAGTCATGACATGGAAACAGTTTAAAAAGAGGTATTTTTGGAGAAGATCATACCGGACAACCTTTAGGACAATCGTGGGGATGAGTTTGATAGACTTCAGTAGGGCTCTATGTTAGTTTCAGATTACAAATCTGGATTCTATGCATTATCCAGATATTCTGTGTCCAGTATTCCTACTGAGTACGAGAGTATTCGATAATTTGCCAAGGGATTCATAGGGTATCATCAAGAGGCTACAACTTCCTTGGTTCTGACTGCAGGCTCATTTTAGAGTGTAGTGGATCACCCTCACTTTATAGAGCACTTTAGGAATGTTAGATAGGGTAGTTAGAGGAGGTTTTATTAGCATGGCCTACTTAGTGGACACCCACCACTAGACTGAGACTTTCAGAGGCAGGGCCATATGGGCCGAGCGGTTCATGATGCCATCCGAACATCTGATACCATTGGCAGGTCTGGATCTATTCAGGCAGTCATGATAACTCTTTTACTGCACCTAGGCATGGTGGCTTATTAGGACAACCTTCACAGAGGCAGAAGAATAGGGCTTGTTATCATTGTGATGAGATTGGGCACTTAGCCCATCATTGTCCTCACCATGCACCTCGCATCTAGGCTTCAGTGTCTCAACCAGCTCGTTCAGCTCCAACACCAACACCTAGGGACACCTTTTAGGGTATGAGGGGAGATACCAAAGGTGATCATGTGACACTGAGAAGTGGAGCCCATGGAGGCCCACAGGCTAGTGGCGGGCCTAGAGTCTATTATACTGTTCTCCAGATTGAGATGAGGTGGAGGCCTTTGATGTAGTTATCATAGGTATAGTTCTAGTATGCCACCATTTAGCTTCAATTTTATTTGACCCATGCTCTACTTATTCCTATGTGTCCACTTATTTTGCTTCTATTATTGATATTATGTGTGAGACACTTGCCGAGCCTATTTGTGTTTCCACCTCGGTAGGTGATCATTAGTGGTGAATCGAGTATATTAGCGTTTTATGAACTTTTATGGGGATAGATATTGTTGCTAACTTGATACTATTGGATATGGTTGACTTTGACATGACATTGGGCATGGATTGGCTGCCGTCTTATCATACTATTCTTGACTGTCAAGCAAAGACTGTTACCTTATCTTGCCTGACTTCCTTCAAGTTGTGTGGACTGGAGCACCTAGCTCTTATCCTACGGGTGTTATTTCTTATATGCATGCATGTCGATTGATGAAGAAGTGATGCTTCGCATATTTGGCTCATGTTCGTTCTTTTTCTCAGGAACCACCATCATTGGAGACCTCTAGGGCCACTAGAGAGTTTATGGATGTATTCCCGACTAACTTACTTAATGTTCCACTAGATCATGATATTAACATTAATATTGATGTGGAGCTAGGCACTAAGCCTATATCAATTGCTTCTTATCGGATGGATCCAACTAAATTGAAGGAGCTGATGAAACATTTGGAAGATTTGTTGAAGAAAGGACTTATTCGTCGGAGTGTATATTTCTCAGGCGCTCCTATTTTATTTGTGAAGAAGAATGATGGCATTACGCATATGTATGTGTAGTAACAATCGATTGTTGAACAAAGTGACCATAAAAATAAGTATCCTTTGCCATACATTGTTAATCTTTTTTATGTTCCAGGGTGCCTTGATATTCTCGAAGATTAAATTGAGGTCTGGCTATCATCAGTTGAGAGTTTGGGATTCTTATATCCCAAAAGATAGCTTTCAAGACCTGTTATGAGCATTATGAGTTCATGGTTATGTCATTTGGGTTAATTAATGCCCCGACTACTTTTAAGGAGTTGATGAGCCATGTGTTCAAGCACTATTTACAGTGTGATTGTGTTTATAGATGTTATCTTTGTCTTTTCCAAGAGTGATATAAATCATGTTCAACACTTAAGGACCATACTTCAAAGATTCAGAGAAGAGAAGTTATATACCAAGTTCTCAAAGTGTTTGTTTTGGCTTGAGTTCATTGCATTTCTCGGGAATGTAGTGACTAAAGATTGTATTATGGTTGATCCGGCCAAGGTAACAGTTGTTATGAGTAGTCTAGGCCTATTTCTGTGATTGAGATTCAGAGTTTCATTTTTTTGGTGGGGTATTATCAAGGTATTATTCAGGGATTCTCCTCTATAGCAACCCCTTTAACTAGGTTGACTCAGAAGGATGTGGCATTTCAGTGGTCTGAGGAGTGTGAGGTGAGCTTTCAAAAGCTCATGGACTTATTGACTTTAGCGTCGATTCTTGCTTTACCCAAGGAGGGAGTTCCATTTGTGGTATATTGTGATACTTCTGGTGTGGATTTAGGTGGTATATTGATGCAAAAGAGAAGGAGATAACATATGCTTCTAAGCAGCTGAAGGTACATGAGAGGAACTACCCTATCCATGACTTGGAGTTGACCGTGGTTATGGAGATATGATCTTTATGGGGTTCATTGTGTGATCTTTATCGATCATCAGAGTCTCAAATACATCTTTTCTAAGCTAAATTTGAATATGAGACAACATAGGTGGTTGGAGTTTCTTAAGGACTATGTTATCTCTATTCTATATCACCTCTAGAAGGCTAATGTGGTGGCAGATGCTTTGACCCAGAAGGATACTAGTATAGGGCGTTTGGCATTCTTTCGGATGGTTTGGTTGGATATTTATGGTTTGGCATTCTTTCGGCGTTTGGCAATCGTTTGCTAGACGGATGGTTTGGTTGGATATTTCTCCTCCCCAGAGTATTTTGGCTTTTGTTAAGGCTAGATCTTTCTTGCTTGATCGGATTTGTACTCATTAGTTTGAGGATCCCAAACTATGCTTGCTTCATGATAAAGTGTTGAAGGGTAAGGCCAAATCGACTATTATTGATTTGGAGGGCATGTTGAGGATTAATGGTAGAGCTTATGTGCCTAAGGTAGGATATATGGGTGAGATTGATATCAGAGGAGGCTCATTGTGCTAGATATTGCATCTATGAGTGTGTGGAAAAGATGTACCATGATCTAAAACAACATTATTGGCGTTTGGGATGAGAAATGACATAGCTGAGTTTGTAACAAAGTGTATGAATTGTCATCAATTCAAGAACGAGCATCAAAAGCACAGTGGATCGATGTAGAGGATGCTCGTTCCTGTATGGAAATGGGAGTGGGTAACTATGGATTTTGTTACAGGTTTGCCCATGGCCTTTGGAAAGTTTGATTCAGTTTTGGTGGTTGTTAATCATTTGATCAAGTCGGCTCACATATTACTTTGGAATACTAGCTAGAATGCAAAGAAGTTAGCTAAATTGTATATCTAGGATATTGTTAAATTGCATGGAGTACCATTGTCTCTTGTATCAGATAGAGGATCAGTGTTCACTTCCAATTTTATACAGGCTCTTCAGCGTGGTATGGTTACTCGATTGGATTTGAATTCAGCTTTTCACCCTCAAACTAATGGCCAGTCTGAGGGTGCCATTCAAGTTTTGGAGGATATGCTTATGGCCTATGTAATTGATTTTAGGATCCGATGGGACCAAAACTTACCATTGGAATAGTTTGAATATATCAACAATTATCGCTCTAGCATTCAGATGCCATTTGAGGCTTTGTATGGACAGAGTGTAGATCACCAATTGGGTGGTTCGATTTAGAGTTAGCAGATATGTTGGATGTTGATTTGCTTTGAGATGCCACTGATCGAGTCCAACTAATTCAGAGTAGACTATTTACTGCTCAGGGCCACCAGAAGAGTTATGCTGACCGGAGGACTAAGCCTGTTGGCTTATCTATTGGTGACAATGTTTGGCTCAACGTTTCACCCATAAAGGGTGTGATGAGATTCTGGAAGAGGGGCATGCTTAGTCCTAGATTCATTGTCCCATTCGAGATTTTGAGGAAAGCTGGTGAGGTGGCCTACAAGTTTCCTTTACCACCGAGATTATCATCAGTGTATCCTGTTTTTCATGTTTTTATGCTCCACCTTACATTCCAAATGAGTCTCATGTGATCTTTTACGATGTTGTTGAGTTGGCTCGGATTTTTCATTCGAGTTGGAGAAGGTGGCTATATTACACACACAAGTTTGGAGATTAAGATCCAAGAATATACCATGTGTGAGGGTTCAGTGGTGACACTATTCTATTGATGAGGCTACTTCAGAGCTGGAGTCTAATATACGAGCTAGATATATTAGCCTTTTTAGGCTTTTGGTACTTCCTTTTTCTTTATATTCATAGACGAACATTATTTTTAGTGGTGAATGATGTCATGACCTGGTTGGTCATTTTCGGTCTGATATGTGAAAATTACTATTTTCCCCTTTTGTAAATTGCTATGGGACTATTTTGAACTATCAGCATTGTTGGAACTTAATTCTTGAGTTTTAATGTTGGAAAATATGAGTTTTGGCATTTTTGGAAGCTTAAGTTGTTGAAAAAGTGAGCTCTTGTACCATTCTGAGTTTCGGGTATCAAATCAGAGATTTGTTGATTTGATTAGTTCTGGAATGTCGTAACAAGTCTATGAGAAGTTACAAAACTGAATTCAGACTTAAAATGAGGTTTTAGGTCCAAAGTTGTGTTTGTAGTTGTGTTCGAAACCAAAGTTTGACTTTGGTCAACATTTGGAGTTCTGAAGCTCGGATCAAAATTCTGATAGTCTCAGTACTTTCAAACGGTGAAATTAACACTAGAAATAGTCTCGTCATAATTTTTGGAGTTGTCGAGGACAGTTTTGGTATTTTGAATTTTAAACTACTTTATTTGGTTTGCGTTGGTGAATATGTGGTGGAAACCTTAAAATCAAATTTTGTTGATTCCGTTGAGTCTAGATCATCGTTTCTGGTATGGATACGTGTTTGGTTTGTGAAATTCTGAGTCTAGATGAATTTCGAGGGGCCAAATCGAGTTTTGTTGTTTATTGATCTGCATTGGTGTATAATTTTCTGGTGCATGTATGTTCCTTCTCCGCATTCGTGGAGGCTTATATCTTGGTCATCTCCACTTTCACAAGAGATACTCCACGTTCACGGAGTAGTAGCTAACCCTTACTAATCATTCTCCGTATTCTCAGAGCTTCACCAAATTCTCTCCTCCGCGTTAGCAGGCCTCACCTTGCATTCGCGGAGTGTAATATGCCTAATTAGTTTTAAAACATGAGGAAGCACTTTTTTTACTCATTTTCCCGAATCGCAAGCTTTTAGCGGCGATTTTGGATAAGGTTTTTCAGATATTTCTTTTGTATAAGTGTTTCAAACATCATTTTTATTAATTTCCTTCACTTTTATGTTGATTTTGTCTTGAATTTTATAATTTCAAATTTCCAAAATTAGGGACTTTTGGCCTTTGAGTTTGAAACATTAAATGGTGATTCTTATTCGATTGGAACTTGATTTCGTGGAGTTTTCTCCCACGGACTCTATTTTTCTTGTAGAATCTGATTTTAAAGTCAATTTCCAAATTTGAGAACTTTGAATTTTAGTCGTAATTTTGATTATTATTCCCCGGAGCCTAATTCGTGCCAATATGGGTATAAAATGCACCTCTTGACGCATAGTGTCTATTTTTGATAGTGATTGATCGATCTAGGGATTGTTTGGAGGTTTTAGCTGATTGAAAGTTTGTTCAAGTGCGGTTTCAACATCGAGGTTGGTTCTTCTAACCTTTTTGGGACTGGATTTGTGTTATTGGATTTGTTCATGTTATAATTGTAAGATCTAGATCAATTTATGAGCCAATTGCATGATATGATAATTATGATGGAAATGTGATACCGATTTTGCCAAAACTTGAGTAAATTGTGTTCCTATTGATAAATTAAGATGAGATCATGAGAATTAAGATAATCTTGGATATCATTGTGATAATATGAGACTTGTTACAGCCCTTGAATACTGATGTGGTTAATTGAAGGTATTTGTGATAAATTCAAAATTTATGAGCTTACTTGTGAACTTGCTCGACTCTGTTTCATTTGTATCTTTATTATTGATGAGACAACAATCATATGAGATATCTTGATGGCTCTGTGGTACTAATTGATGCACATTGCGTAGTCCATTTGATGTGGTGGCTATTTTACATATCATTTGTCATTTATATTTCTATAACGTGTATTCTTGAAAGGGTGCATTTAGTATGCACATATCTTACAAGTGAAAGGTTGTATTGGTATGCACATATGTTATACTTGACTGGTTGCATTCATATGCACATATCTCATATTTGACTAGTTGCATTTGTATACACATATCTCATATTTGATTGGTTACATTGGTATGCACACATCTTATTACATCTATACCACTTTAGATATTATGATACATTAAGGCAATTCATTATATGGCCTGCGATGCCTCGAGACACTTCAGTATGACACATGCGATGCCTTGAGATACCTCTATTTGTGGACTGTAACGCCTTGAGGTATTTGAGTGTATAGCCTGTGATGTCCCAGGTCTTTTTTTGTAGCTTCGACTCAATAGATGTATACATCAGCCCTGCGATGATTGTGATTCCACTTCATACATAGCCTGCCATGCCAATGCATTCATACATTACATCTTTGATTGTATTTACTGTTTTTATCTTACCTTTATCTATATTGTTTGAGCACTAGGCTCTTTGATGCAGGTGATAGGATTCTTCATTATTACACACTTGTTCGATTTCGCTTACCCAATCGGTTGAACCTACTAAGTACATTTCGATGTACTCATCCCTACTTTATTTTATCCTTGCAGATCAAGCTTAGGGACCCACACAAAGTAGCTAATTTATTCTAGCGGAGTTGTTCTTCATCAATCAAAATCCCAGCGGTGAGGCTCAAACTTCGAGTCACCGTGGATCTTTGAGATGTCTTTTATTATTTTCTATTCAGGCATTGTATCAGACATCATAGACAACTTTGTATTTTCATTTGAGATAGTTATACTTACTCTTTCATACTATTTTTTATGCTCTTGTACACATGACTCCAAGTTTTGGTATTTTCCTTTTATGTTGCGATTTTTTCCACTGTACTTTATGTTTTATGAAACATGATAATAGTGGTGGCATGGATGTCTATGGATATCACTTCACTATAGGGTACGATGGACTTGCCACCCGAGGTTGATAGGGATGTGGCTTCCGAGGTTACTATGGGTGTTGTTCTGGGTGAGGGGACTGAAGAGGATGATGTGCTAGGGTCCCTAGAGACAAATAAAGAGGCTTTGGGAGTTGAGCCTCTCTCGTTAGAGCATGAGAAGTTGATAGCGATGGAGGAAGTGTTTATTGCCACAGTCACTAGAGAGTCATTGCGGGATAGGTCCATGATTAGGACGAGTAGATCATGAGGTGCACCTGAGTCACAGAATGAGACACCACAGTTATGTGTGGAATCCACTACTTCGGCACCCACATCCAAGTTTGCACCCCAGGACTTTGGTACGGATGCCCTGATTACCTCTTCTTCAACTCCAGCAAAACCACCACCCTACTATAAGTGATTAGGGGGTTCTATTTCTCACTCTATCTTTTAAGCGTTATTGATGTTGTTCTTATACATTTAGGACAATGTTTCTTTTTAGGAGGGGGTGAGCTTTTAGAGTCCTACTATTTGATGGTCATGTTGATGTTGAGTTTTTCTTATTCGGATATGTTATGATTTTGAGACAATGAGTTTAGTTTATCTTTAGTTTTTATTAATGTGTAATTGAGAAATTCCTTTACTTCTGGCTTGTAAATATTATTTTAGGTTGTCATAGTTAGTAACTTCTTCTATTTTTATTTTATTTTATTCTATTGGATGTCTTGTGAATAATTTAGGCTTATGATGTCCTTGAATGTTTTGCAAAATATATGTGTATGTAAGAAAAGTTGTTCAAAAACGTTTTGTCATCTCTCAAAGTCCTTAGCAATCTGAGTATTGATCCCTAATATCTTTGATTTGAATGGTGCCACGGATGAGTAGCATGTGTTTGACTGACCGATTAGTCTATCTTTTGTGAAAACAATCCATGCATAAATTGGAAGCATCATGAGCTGACTAAGTGAGTATCGAGCTTGGATATGCAATGATCAATAAATTGTGAATATGTGTTGTCTAGCTATTGTTTGGATTCGGGATCCAATTTGCAATGAAAGGTGAGGTAATCATTGAAAGACATGCTTGTTAATAGCTAGACTTACTCGGTTTATCTTGAATTGTATCGCGATTGAATTTGGAATAGGATGATGACGTTAGGCCTTCTTTGGTTTCTCCAGTTTGACCAAATAGCCTCCATTGACATTGATCATATCCCTAGTGAGCTCTGTTGAGCCTTGAGCCTTTCTTTGGCAACCCTATTAACCTTGACCTTTGATTGGAAAGATATTCCCTTTTGTTGAACATTATTCCCTCCTTGAGCTTAAATAAGCGAAAATTGTGGCTAACGGCCAAAGTTGGGGCTTTTTGTAAGAGAGGGGCTCCTCCTATTCAAAAGATGAGGAAAACAAACAAGAAAGAAGTGGATGATTCCATGCATCATGAAAAGGAAATAGAAAAAATTCTTGAATAAAAAGAAAGAAAGAAATTTTTCGAAATGAGGACCTTCAAAAAATTATTGAAAACTAGATTGCATGGGGGACACCTAAGATTAAGATTCAATGAAAAAACGATGCCATTGGGAAGAGAAAAAGAAAGGGAAATAAAAGAAACATAAGTGTGAAGAGTTGTGTGTAGAGTTCAAGGAGAGATGAGTCACTTGTATCCAAATATTATCTTACCCGTCCTTTAGACTATATTACAGGTCTAGCAAAGTCCTTCATGATCCTAGTCTAGATGAAATTGAGTGAACATCGATTAAGAATAAAGGTAAGCCTATGGGTAGAAATTGTATGTCATTTCTCACTTGGAAGTGTCTGTGTTGCTAGATCATTGAATTTGATGTAATGATCTTGTGTGTATAAGGATCTTCTTTGTTGTGAGGGTAAGTGCTGATGTTTTTGGGCAATGATTAACAATTGCATTGGCAATTGTGAGCATAACTTTGTCTTGAGAACTCTTTAGTTATCTCTTTAGGCTTCAAAATCATGCAAGTGGTTTGTAGAAGCTTTGAAGGTTGATTACAAAGGGAGGAATGTATATGCTACTTTTATGGCCCTATTTGCAAACGTTGTGCTTTGGATTGATTGATATTTGATTTGCTTGAGGGCAAGCAAAATTTCAAGATGGGGGTGTTGATGTCATGCCCCAAGACAAGGTCCTAGATGTGACACGATAAACGGAGACCCGGAGGGTTCCCAAACAAACCTTTTAAGCATGCATAACACATCATTGGTTTTTCAGAAGCATATAAGAGCAATTAACATGTAACACATAACATCTAAGAGAAACGGGGCTTTGGACTCACTCTATGGGGGTGTTGTAGGGAAGAGGATCAACATGAATCACATAACAAATAATTTCTAACGGGCAGGTAAGTATGACTCACGCTATGGCGGAAATTAGGGGCTTGGGACTTCAACCTCATAACTATCATCGAGCATTTAACATAAAAGAAGAGTATGGGACTAAGGGATGTCCTCATAATACAAAAGCATAAGGAGTCAAACTCAATCATACATAACCATCACAATATCCAACAACACCTCTAATCATGAATAGGACAGGCCAAGACATCTCCAGAGTTCACCCTCAAATGATAGTATCCAAAAGATAAATGAGTCTAGACAAGGGATGAAAGTAAGTGGAATTTCATCCCGGGATGTGGAGGACATACCAAGAAATCTTCAACCGAAACGTCTAGTCGCATGGAGGAGGATGATGATAAGGTGCTCCAGTTCCTACATTGTTAGATCATTCAGGCAAAAAGTATGTGTTAATACTTAGAATGTACTAAGTAAGCTAGGTGCAAATGCATCAAGGAAAATAAATCATAAGTAATAAATATGTAATCATAGACAATGAATATAGGCTCAATATATCATGAGTGTCAATTTCCGAGAGGGGGCATGCTTGAAGAATCATCAAAACACATGAAACCATATACATAGCGGGAAGGGACCATAAGTGACATATAAGACCAAGCAAGCTACTACTTGGAATCACAATGTTCACTCCACATCGGACAAGTAGAAGTTTACTTTTCCAGGGTAGACCAAGCACTATCCTTACAGAATAGCCTTTTTGGAAAGTGCCATCACCTTGCAACATACCCTTTTTGTTGGGTTTCACACATTCATCTTTACCTTATGGCATAGTGTTTTTAGTAGGTTCAACTAATATTCATACCTTACGACATTGCCTTTTCGGCAGGTACAAGCCCACATAGGAAACTAATGTCATAAACCTATAGTGGCACATAGTTTAGGGACCAAGGGAGACAATCAAGGTCGTTTCAGTGCTAGGTCACAATCCCATGGAATACTTGAAGCATAATCATAGGTATGTCATGCATAGTCTCAACATATATTAGTATCATTCTTTGAGTATCTCATTATTCAAAACTTGTAACATCAAAATAGGCTTTATATAATTGTTTTCATTCATATCATGCTCTTAAGCTCGTAGCATACTTTTTAGCCCCTTGTTAGCCTCAAAATGCTTAATCATATATATCTTGACATAAGGCATTCATGACTTAAGAAGTTGGCATGCATCTATAAATCAATTCATGCTGGGTACATGTAGGAAAGCTTGAATCATCCGATTCGTAAATAAATGCCATGAGAAGAGTATAATAAATTCCTTAAACATTATTCAAGATAACCCACCAATCAACATGAGGAGATTTGGTTAGGGAACCATCAAACCCTCACATACAAAAATCATAGATTTCATATGATATTGCATGACATTATAATTTGCTAGGATAACCATCATAAAATACTTCATATTATCATCATAAGAATGAGTTCATGAAAATCATTATGTATTACCATAGCTTGAGAAATTAGAACGGAGAAGAGGAATGGTTGAGCTTTATGAGGAAGGGTCTTCACAATCAAACCCACATACCTTGTCTACCTAAAGAAGATAAAATCTGATTCGGATGTGAATTAAACAAAACCCTAGCTTGCACTTTCCTTTGAAGACCTTAAAGAACTTGGGAAGGGTTTGGGACTTAGAGTATTTTTGGAATGAGAAGGAATGAGAGGAACTAGGGTTAAAGGGGATGATAAGGGGTTCGTTGGAGGTCAAAACAACCTAGCATAGGCATAAAATGCTCTGAAATGACAAAATTGCCCCTTTTAAAATCTAGTCGGACAGGTCCATGAGACCCCATTTACGGGCCATAGATAGGGATTTCGTCTGATAGCTTTTCAGAATTTCACAGACCTATCTCTAATTTACATTCCATCTCATCACCATCATCGAGCATTTAACATAAAAAGGGAGTATGGGACTAAAGGATGTCTTAATAATAAAAAAACATAAGGAGTCAAACTTAGTCATACATAACCATCACAATATACAAAAACACCTCTAATAATGAATAAGACAGGGGCCAAGACATCTCTTGGGATCACCCTCAAATGATAGTATCCCAAAAATAAATGAGTTGAGACAAGGCATGAAAGTAAGTGGAATTTTATCCCCGGATATGGAGGACTCACTAAGCAATCTTCAATCTGAACGTCTACCCGCGTGGATGAGGAAGATGATAAGGAGCTCTGATTACTACATGGTTAGATCATGCAGGCAAAAAGTATGCATTAGTACTTGAAGTTTACTAAGTATACAGGGTAAAAATGCATAGAGGAACATAAATCATAAGTAATAAACATGTGTAATTATCACACCCCGAGCGGGTCCTGAGACGTAGCCAACACCTAGAGACTATTTCTAGTTCCTAAGCGAAGCACTTGGCCTCATCACATCCATTCAATCTGACAACTCTGCAGTTCAGTAGAAGTAAATTAAAGTAAATGGGTTCATCTCATCTACTGTCTCAAATAATAATAGGTTAATAATAAAGGCTAGTAGGAAGAACTAACTCACAATCTGAACATCAACGTCCGACTATCACCAATGAAGCCTCTATCACTAATCAAGTGGTGCCAATGAAAGATCTGTGGCTACAAAAATCAAAATATAAGATTAGTCTAGTCTAACCTAAAAGCATGATGAAATATATAATAGTGGATCCTCCAGAGTAGGGGAGGCTCACCAATAAGCTGAATGTCCTAGATCTTCAACAGTGCATTGTTGACGACCCCTAATCCCTATATCTGCATCATAAAATGATAGAAAACTGAATTGCGTCAGTACGTGGACTGTACGGTATGTAAAATAGCTGAATAAAACAGAAGCAGGTAGAATAATATGGAACAACATCAACTCAGAAATAGTAAACAATCTAAGCAAGAATAAAGATTAGACAAGTGACCCATTAACCAATAAACCTCAACAATCAAATTAGACTTGTCTCAAAGGAACTCATCTCATCACCTCTCATCTCATCTCGACTCAGAGTACTCAAGGTAGGAACATTCTGGGAGTTTCTCTTATCCGAAAACAATCATTTATGAGCCAGTGATTACATAATATCCCGCCAGTGTTGCCACAGCCGTTCTATACTTACTAAGTAAAGAGCGAATCAAACCCACTAGGGAAACAATAATCAATAAGTCCTCTATTGTTTCAGAGACTCTCTCAAGAGGGAACCACTATATAATGTGATGGTTCTAATCCTCACCTATGTTTGGCGACGTAGTTTAACGAGTTCGAGTTGGACTAACTCTCACTCTTTCGATGCTCGATACTCCTCCCAAGACTCAATGCTCATAAGACCTCCATCTCAACTAATCTCATTGGGACTTTAACCTCGTCATCGGTCAGTATCGCATAGGGACTCTAACCCTATAATCAATCAAGCTCATAAGGACTCTAACATCAATCAAACTCATAGGGACTCTAACCCTATCATCAATCAAGCTTAAAGGGACTCTAACCCTATCATCAATTAATTTCAATCAATAGTTCAAGGCTTGGAACAATCGTTAGTGAACAATCAAATAGACCATTATTAGATTTCATTTATGGAGACTCAAAGGACTATTAAGCTCTATCAACTCATTATCGTTCTCTCACCATAATAACAATAACGATTGACAATCTCACGTTAAGGCTCTAGATTCAACCCCTAGATTCATTCATACATTCTTTCAAAGGTTAACATGTAAGGTTATGCAATTTCTCGTGAAAAGATCCAATTCAAGAAAATAAGTTTATGATAATCATCAACATATGGAAATAAATGTATTTAGATATAATTTGCGAGAAAACATTCAAGAATCAATTTAAGAAACATGTATGGGGACTCATGGACACTCAACTCCTTTATGACCATTTATGGGGCAGATGAGAGCACAATCTCATGCTTTTAGTTTAGTCTTACATACCTAGGATAAAGTTCTCAATAATCACTTTAAGGTTTCCCTCTTAATTTCCTCAATCTCAAGCTCTTCTCCTCTTTCCTCAAGCCCTAGTCTTATTAGATTGTTAGAAAAGGACTTAAAATGGGTTTTAAGACCATTTCTATGTCTAAATGACCTAATTAGAACATGTATTGAGTTTAGGAGGGGTTGAAAATTGACCAGAATGCCCCTCAAAAAATTTAGAAATCTTTTAGCTTCGAAATAACCCAGTTCGTGATGTGGACTAGTCACGTATAATGTATTTTTCTTTGAAACGTTTATGAGTTTTTTCAATCCCATAAAAAATTTTCAAAAAAAATATAAGTGTGGGTCCACTACAGAGGCGCGACGCGCCTCCGTTGCGCACCAACACAATTTTGATTTTCGAGTCGAAAAATTATCTTTTGATCTGGTCGCTCTAAAAATCTACTGAGACCATTTTCTCACTCAATTTTTTGTGTTGATCACAAATCTGGTCTCAGATTCACTATACGAGCATTGGAAGATGTGTTATGCATATTGCACCCCTCTAGGGGTATGTTGGTAATTTTACCAAGCATTACATCATCTCCCCCTTAAGATTATTCATCCTCGAATGATGAGTAAATGTGGATATCAAGGCACGAATACACTCTACTCATCTCAACACTCACCTCAACCAATCAAACTCTCGACTCCTTCTCAACGTCAATCAAATCTACCTAGACTCAAGAATAGAGAATCAACTCAAGAATCGATCAATTAATTTAGTTAAGAGTAAGAATTTTACCTTCGATGATCTCATCATTTTACGAATAGGTGTGGATATTTGGCCTTCATCTCTTCTTCAGCTTCCTGTGTGGCTTCCTCGAAGAATTGATTTCTCCACAGGACTTTGACTATTGTTTCTCAACTTACGAATTTGTCGATCAAGGATATAGATCGAAACCGCTTCGTAGGACAAGATATCCTTCACTCCAATGCTATCTACAGGGATCACCAAGGTAGGATCTCCCAAGCATTTCTTCAACAGCGACACTTGGAATACCAAATGAATTCCATCTAACTTGGAAGGCAACTCTTGCTCATAAGCATCCTTCCCAATCCTCTTTACAATCTGATATGGCCCCAAATAGCGTGGACTCAACTTTCCCTTCTTCCCAAATCTCATGACACCCTTCATAGGTGACACTTTGAAGTACACCCAATCATTTACCTCGAGCTCTATGCCTCTTCTCCTGATGTCTATATAAGATTTTTGGCGACTTTAAGCAGTCTCCAATCTCTCTCTAATGACCTTAACCTTGTCCATCAATTGATGAACAAGATCAGGCCCAATCAATTCCGCTTCTCTAACCTTAAACCACCCAATTGGTGATCTACATCTCCTTCCATACAAGGCTTCATATAGAGCCATTTGAATGCTTGCATTATAACTATTATTATATGCAAATTCAATCAATGGTAGGTGATCATCCCAATTTCCCTTGAAATCAAGAACACGGTCTCTCAACATATCCTCTAATGTTTGAATTGTGCGCTGTGCCTGACCATTTTTCTGTGGATGAAAGGTTGTACTCAGGTTCACTTTAGTACCCAATCCTTTCTGGAATGATCTCCAAAATTGGGAGGTGAATTGAGATCCTCTGTCTAATATGATGGACAAGTGAACTCCATGCACCCTCATAATCTCCTGGATGTACAACTTGGCAAACTCCTCGACATTATTTGTTGTCTTTACTGCTAAGAAGTGAGTCGTTTTAGTCATCCTGTCTAAAATCCCCCATATCGAATTATGTTACTTTCAAGACCTTGGTAGACTAGTAATAAAGTCCATATTAATCATCTCCCACTTACATTCAAGAATCTTAAAGTTCTGAGCCGATCTACATGGCCTTTGATGCTCAACTTTCACTTGCTAGCGATTCGGGCACTTTGAAATGAACTTAGCAATATCCCTCTTTATTCCACTCCAGAAATAGACTTCTCTCAAGTTGTGGTGCATCTTGGTGGAGCCATGATGGATGGAATATCTAGTGCTTCGGGCTTCAGCCATGATTCTATATCAAATGCCATCCATATCAGGAACGTACAATCTACTCTGGTATCTCAACACTCCATCTCCCCTTTTGGAGAAAACCATCACTTTCTGTTTGTGGACAGCCTCCTTGAATTGGAGTATGATAGGATCTTTGTCTTGCTTCTCATTTACCTTTGCGACAACGGATGAAACAGACCTGTTCTGAACATTAACTCCTCCTTCATCATTTTTCTCAAGTTGAACTCCCAATTGAGCCAGTTGATGCACATCTTTTGCCAACTCCTTCTTTCCTTCCACAACATGGGTTATGCTGCCCATTGATAACCTGCTAAGAGCGCCAGCAACAATGTTAGCTTTACCTGTGTGGTAGAGAATGCTCATGTCATAATTCTTGAGCAACTCCAGCTATCTCCTCTATCGCAGGTTGAGCTCTCTCTGGCTGAAGTATACTGCAAGCTCTTGTGGTCAGTGAACACATCCACATGCACACCATACAAGTAGTGGCGCCATATTTTAAGTGCAAACACCACTGCCGCCAACACGAGAACATGGGTTGGATAGTTCTTCTCATGAACCTTGAGTTACTTGGAATCACAGACTATCTCTTTCCCGCTCTTCATTAGCACACATCCTAATCCAACCCTCAAAGCATCAGAATGAATTACAAACTCCTCTGTCCCATCGAGTAAGGCTAAGACCTGTGCAGTAGTCAATCTCGCCTTCAACTCATGGAAACTTTTCTCACATTTGTCGGACCACTGAAACTTGACCTTATTTTGAGTCAATTTAGACAATGGTGTGGATAGGGAAGAAAATTCATCAACAAATCTGCGATAGTAGCCTGCCCACCCCAAGAAACTTCTTAGGTTAGTCAGAGAGGTCAATCTGAGCTAGTTCTTAACCGTTTCAATCTTTTGGGCATCCATACGAATACCATCACCAGAAACAACATGCCCTAGGAAAGCTGCTTATTTAAGCTAGAATTTACACTTTGAAAATTTCACATGCAACTCATGGTCCTTAAGTGTTTGGAGGACAACCCTGAGGTGTTTAGCATGCTCCTCCTCATTTTTCAAATACACCAAAATGTCATTGATGAACACAATAACAAATATATCAACAAATTGTCTGAATACTCTATTCATCAAGTCCATGAAGATTGCAGGTGCATTCTTCAACCCAAAGGACATGATGTAGAACTCAAAATGGCCATATCTTCTCCTAAAGGCCGTCTTTGGAATATAAAATTCCCTCACTTCCTACTAATGGTAGCTAGATCCGAGGTCTATCTTTGTCAAACAAGAGGCACCTTGAAGTTGGTCAAATAAATCATCTATCCTTGGAAGAGGATATTTATTCTTTATTGTGACCTTGTTCAGTTGCCTATAGTTAATACACATTCTGAGGGATCCATCTTTCTTTCGCACGAATAGGACAGGGAAACCTCAAGGATAAACACTCAGCCTAATGAAGCCCTTCTCTAACAGCTCTTTCAATTGTTCTGTAAACTCTTTCAACTCGAGGAGGGGCATCCTACATGGTGGAATCGAGATAGGCAGGGTATCAGGAAGAACATCAATCCCAAAGTCAATTTCCCTATCAGGAAGGACTCTGGGCAGGTCCTCAAGAAACACTTCAGGAAACTCATTCACAATCGGGACTAACTGAAGAGTGGAGACTCAACATCAACAGATTTAATTTGCACGAGGTGATAAATACAGCCTTTGGAAATCATCTTTTTGGCCTTAAAGTGTGAGATAAACTTTCCCCTAGGTTCAACAGAATCACCCTTCCACTTAAGAATCGGTTCATTTGGAAATTGGAACTTAAACGGTTCGGGATCTACAATTAACAGAGGCATAATAGGCGTGAAGCCAATCAAAGCCATGGATCAAATAAAAATCAACCATCTTAAACTCAACCAAATCGACAATAGTTTCCGTATGATGGATTGACACTACACAAACTCTATAGATTCTCTCAACTCGAATAGACTCGCCAACTGGAGTAGAAACATCAAAGGGTTCAAGAAGACTCTCAAGGGTTCTATCAAATCTACTGGGCACATAAGGAGTTACAAATGACAATGTGGCACCCGGATCCATTAAAACATAACAATCAAAAGTAAAGACTCGAATCATACCCGTCACAATATCCAGGGAGTTCTCCTAATCTTGGCAACTACCCATGGCATACAAACGGTTTGTAGCTCCACTTGCGCCTGACATAGTATCCCTCTAGTTCCCTCTAGCTGCCGGGGCTGGTGCAGAAGGTTGAGCCTGATCAGCCTACTTTGGACACTCTCTCTAGTAGTGACCTGCTTGGCCACATTTGTAGCATACATTATCCCTTTCACGACATCTCCCCAAGTGCAATTTGCCACAGTTACAACACGGTGGTTTCCCCTGTGAACCTTAAACCACACTAGATTATGACTGAGATCCTTATGTTCCAATATTCTGAGTCCTCTACTCATTCCTGCCTCTAGGCACATGTGCACTAGCAGATGATGGTGCTGGAAAATGGTTACCATTCCCTTTCCTTCAAACATCACGGATGGATGTCTTAGCCTTCTTATTTCTAAACTCTTCTCTATCATGTTGCCTCTCCTCATCGGCTTGTTGAACAAACATCATCAATCTACCAACATCCATATCACTCACGAGCATTTCTCCCCTCCCATCTTTCTTTCGCCCTCTGTTCAGCCCATCCACATACATTCCCATTCTCCCCCTAATGTCAGCAACCATATTCGGAGCATAGCGAGATAGTTGTGTGAACTTCAACTCATAGTCATACACAGTCGTAGAGCCCTGTTTCAGGTTTAGGAACTCTCTTACCTTGGCCTCTCTTTGTTCTCTTGGAAATAAATTCCCTAAGAAGGCTTCCTCGAACATTGCCCAAGTCAACAATAAAGCATCATCTCCTCTACCATTCTTCCATTGGCTGAACCATAGTCTTGCCACATCCTTGAGATGGTAAGCAGCCGATTCAACCTTGTCATCATCAGCCACATGCATCACTTAGAACAACTTCTAAAGTTCCTCCACATAGTTCTCAGGATCTTCAGTGGATGCATACCCTGTGAACTCAAGCGGATTCATCCTCGAGAATTCCTGGACTCTAGACGTGTCATGGGAATCCTGTTTACCCTCTCCTTGTCTCGCAATAGGTGTTGTGACAGCTTGGGCTAGAGTTTAAATAGTCTAGCGTAGTTCAGCATTGGAGATCTCATCTTGATATGGTTGCTCAACAAGGAAAGCTTAGTTCACAGGTTCCTCGTGTAGTTGAGGCTTAGGTGAGTTAACAGTTTTCCTGGCGGGATGTCCCTTACCTCTGACGGCTCTTTTGGGAGGCATGATCGCAACTCTGCAACCCGTAGAGCACAAATTAGAGAAGAACCTTTCATAGGGTATAACTCTATCACACAACTTAAAACATGAAAGAAGTGAAACAATTCCTAAATGTCCTATAGCCTATACATAATAGATGTGGAGCTCTTCACACAAATAATAAGGACTCTACTAGACACGTCTTCATAGACTCCCTCAGATCCTTGAACTATGTGCTCGTCACGCCCCTAGAGGGTACCCTAGATGTGGCCGACAACCAGAGACTATTGCTATTCCCCAAGCGAACAATTTGGTGTCATCACATCCATTCAATTCGACAACTCTACAGATCAATGAAAAGAAATGAAAGTAAATGCGCTCATCTCATCTAATGTCTCAAATAATAATAGTTTAATAATAAAGGCTAGTAGGAAGAACTAGCTCACAATCTCAACATCAACGTCCGACTATCATCTATAATGACTCTATCACTAATCAAGTGGTGCCAATGACGGACCCATGGATACCAAAATTAAAATAGAAGACTACTCTAGTCTAACTCAAAAGCATGATGAAATAAATAATAGTGGATCCTACGGAGTAGGACAGGCTCACCAATAAGCTAAACGTCCTGGATCTTCAACAACGCACATGTTGACGATCCCTAATCCCTATAAATGCACCATAAAATTATACAACACCGAGTAGCGTCAGTACGTGGAATGTACGGTATGTAAAATACTTGAATGAAACAGAAGCAGTTAGAATAATATGGAACAATATCAAATCAGAAATAGTAAACAATCAATAAGTCAATTGTCTAGCTAAAGCTAGAATAAAGAGTAGATAAGTGACCCATCAACAAATCAACCTCATCAATCAAATCAGACTTGTCTCAAAGGAAATCATCTCATCACCTCTCATCTAATCACAACTAAGAGTACTAAAGGTACGAACTTTCTAGGAATTTCCCTTATTCGACAACAATCACTTATGAGCCAGTGATTATACAACATTCCCTTGGTGTTGCCACAATCGTTCTATACTTTCCAGGTAGAGAACGAATTGATCCTACTAGGGAAACTTAATCAACAAGTCCTCTATTATTTCAGGGACTCTCAAGAGGGAACCACTATGTAATGTGATGGTTCTAATCCACACATACGTTCGGTGACATAGTTTGACGAGTTTGAGTCAGAATAACTCTCACTCTTTCGGTGCTCGATACCCCTCCCAAGACTCAATGTTCATATGACCTCCATCTCAACCAATCTGATTGGGACTTTAACCCCGTCATCGATCAATATCTCATAGAGACTCTAACCCTATCATCAATCAAGCTCATAGGAACTCTAACCCTATCATTAATCAAACTCATAGGGACTCTAACCCTATCATGAATCAATCTCAATCAATAGCTCAAGGCTTGGAACAATTGTTAGTGAACAATCGAATAGACTATCATTAGAGTTCATTTATGGAGACTCATAGGACTATCAAGCTCTATCAACTCATCATCATTCTCTCACCACAATCACAATCACAATTGATAATTTAACGTCAAGGCTCTAGACTCAACCCCTAGATTCATTTATACATACTTTCAAAAGTTAACATGTAAGGTTATGCAATTTCTCATGAAAACATCCAATTCAAGAAAATAAGTTTATGATAATCATCAACATACAAAAATAAATGTAATTAGATATAATTTATGAGAAAACATTCAAGAATCAAATTAAGAAACTTGTAGCGGGACTCATGGACACTAAACTCCTCTATGACCATCTATGGGGCATATGAGAGCACAATCTCATGCTTTTAGTTTAGCCTTACATACCTGGGATGAAGCTATCAACAATAACTTCAAGCATTCCCTCTTAAATTCCTCAACTCAAGCTTTTCTCCTCTTTCCTCAAGCCTTTGTCTTATTAGATTATCAGAAAAGGACTTAAAATGAGATTTTAGAAAATTTTTACGTCAAAACGTCCTAATTAGATCGTGTATTGAGTTTAAGAGGGGTTGGAAATCGATCGGAATGCCCCTCACAAGATTTAGAAATCTTTTAGCTTTGATATACGGACTAGTCGCGTATTGTGTATTTTTCTCTGAAATGTTTCTGAACAAGTTTTCCCAATCTTGTCAAAAAAATTCAAAAACATATAAGTGTGGTTCCACTACAGAAGCACCACGCGGTTTTCGGGTCAAAAAAATTATCTTTTGATTCGGTCACTCTAAAAGTCGGTCGAGACTATTTTCCCACTCAATTTTTCATGCTGGTCATAAATCTAATCTTTGATTTGTCGTACGAGCATTGAAAGATGCATTACGCGCACACCCCTCCTCTAGGGGTATTGTGGTAACTTTGCCGGGCGTTACAGTAATCCTAGATAATGAATATAGGCTCAATATGTCATGAGCGTCAATTTCCTAGAGAGGGCATGCATGAAGAATCATCAAATCACATGACATCATACACATAGCGGGAACGGACCATAACCGACATAAAAGACCAAGCAAGCTACTACTTGGAATCCCGATGCTCACTTCACATTGGACAAGGAGCAGTCTACTTTGCAAAGGTAGACCAAGCACTATCCTTACGCATGGCCTTTTTGGAAAGTCCCACAACCTTACGACATAGCCTTTTTGGTCGGTTGCATACATTTTTCTTTACCTTATGACATAGCGTTTTTGGTAGGTTCTACTAATATCCATACCTTACGACTAGAGGTGGAAAATGAGCGGATTGGATTGGATTTGGATGGATTGAATATGAATCGAGCCAAAATGGACTAGATCACAATCCGTCCATATAAAATATGGATAAATATAGATTTGATCAAATATGGTTTGGATAAAAAAGGTTCCAACTCACTTTAATCTCCTAAAGCCAAAAGTAGATTGCAGATGCTCAACCCCCATCACCCCAAATCCATTCCCAAATAATTATTTTTAAAAATATTTTTCATACAAAAAAATTTAAATTTTTCTACTTCCGTACCCTATCCCCCATCTCCACCCTCACTCCCACCCCATCCGAACCTCTGTCACTCGCAATTTTTAAATTAAAAACTATACAAAAAAATTTAACTTGTTTCACCACCCCATCCCCACATCCATCCTACCCCACGTCGCACTTTCCCCACCCCCCTATCCCACCCTCACCACACCCCCACCCTTTACCCCCAAAATTTTATTTTAAAAAAATAAAAAAAATTCACCACCCACTACCCGTTCCCGCCTAAACCCCCTTACCCCCACCTCCAACCCCCCAAATTTTTTAAATAGAAAAAATATTTTTTTCTTCAAAAAAAGTTGAAAATATTTACCACATTACTTCCCACTTCAACCCAACCCCCACCAGACCCTCGACCCCCAAATATTTTTCGAAGAAAATTTTTAAAAAATGTTAAATTTTTTCAACCCTACCCCCACACTCTTACCCACAATTTTCTTTAAAGAAAAACAAAATTATGATTTTAAGGAAAATTAACTTTTCTCACAACCCCCTCCACTTCCACCCTACCCCCACCCTCTACCCCTAACCATCTTCAATGTTTTTAAAAGAAAAACTAAAAATAAATTAAATAAATAAATAAATAATTTTTCACCCCCCCCCCCACCCGGGGGCCACTTCCATCGTACCATCCCATCCTCAAATTTTTTTAAAAGAAAAAGAATTCAATAAAAAAGGTTAACCCACAGTTTTACCCTAACCCCTCCCCACGCCAACCCCCAAACTAATTCAAAGAAAAATAATTTTTTTTCAAAAAAAAAGAGTAAAGTTTTTTAGTGCAATTAAGAATTTTTAATATGAGTGGGGGATCTATGGATCTATATGGATATCTATATTTCACCCATTTTAACCATATTAGTATGTGATCTTAAAATAGATCAATCCATATTCACCCATTTAGAAAATGAGTGGTTTATGAATATAAATATGGGTAAAATGGGCTCAGTTCACCTTGTAAGAGCTGAAATTGCCACCCCTACTTATGACATTGCCTTTTTTGTAGGTACAAGCTCACATAGGGAATTAATGTCATAAACCTACAGTGGAACATAGTTTAGGGTCCAAGGGAGACTACCATAGTCCTCTCGATGATAGGTCACAATCCCAGGAATACTTGAAACATAATCATAGGTATGACATGCATAGTCTCAACATATCTTTGTATCATTCTTGGAGTAGCTCATTAGTCATAACTTGTAACATCAAAGTTAAGGCTTTATATAATTCTTGTCATTCATTTCATCCTTATGAGCTCGTAGCACACTTGTTAGCCCCCTTGTTAACATTAAGATGTTTATCATACATATCTTGACATAAGGCATTCAAGACTTACGAACTTCGCATGCATCTTTAGATCAATTCATGATGGGTAGATGATTATAAGCTTGAAATCATGCAATTCGTAAATAAATGTCATGAGAGGAGTGTAATAAAATCCTGAAACATTATTCAAGATAACCCATCAATCAACATGAGGAGACTTGGTTAGGGACCCATCGAATCTTCACATAAAAAAATCATTGATTTTACATGATATTGCATGACATGATAATTTGCTAGGATAGCCATCATAAAATACTTCATATTATCATCATAAGAACGAGTTCATAAAATCATCATGTATTACCATAAATTGAGAAATTAAAAAGGAGAAGAGGAATGGTTGAGCTTGTGGAGGAAGGGTCTCCACAATCAAACCCTCATACCTTGTCTACTTAATGAAGAGAAAATTTGATTTGAAGGTGAAGAAACCAAAACTCTACCTTGCACTCTCTTTTAAAGACCTTGAAGAACTCGGGAGGGGTTTGAGACTTAGAGTATTTTTGGAATGAGGAGGAATGAGAGGGATTAGGGTTAAAAGGGATGATAAGGGGTCCCTTGGAGGTCAAAACGACCTAGCATAGGCATAAAATGTTGAGAAATGACAAAATTTCCCCTTTAAAAAATTTGGTTGGACAGGTCTACGAGACCTCATTTGCCGACCGTAGATAGGGGTTTTGTTTGATAGATTTTTAGACTTTCAAAGACCTTTCTTTGATTTACATTCGACGACATGACCTACGACCATTGAAAGAATTTATGAACCATCTGATAAGTCTTAGATCTAATTCTTGAAAGATTCAAAATTTACCAAGTCTGTCGTAGGTTCCATAAACCAACATACGGGCTGTACAATGGCATATGGCTCGTAAAACCTCTCATAGAAGCTGACAGTTATATTTTCCAAGTCTTATTTTCTTGCATTTTTTATACTTCTCATAGGTGGGGTCGCACAATCAATGAGTCCATATTTTGGATTCATATAGTGCTTAAAAACAAGAAAATATTTTCCTTAATGTACTATTGTGTCTTATATGCTTACTAATATATGTGTTTAATTCTAGAATTGAGGATGAAAGTGAATAAAAGGGCTAAGCTCTACAACACAGGGTGAAAAGAGCATAAGTGCCAAAAAGATGGTAAAAAGTGGCGTTGCCAAATGATTTTGCAGATCCCAGACAATGGATTCAGATTGCCTAATGTTGCAGTGTTCAACCCCAAAAATATGGAGTAAAAAGGCAATGGTGATGAAGGTTCAATGGATCACCGAACAGGTTCGGTGATTCACAAATGTGTTGCCTAATATTGTAGAGACGAAGGCCTACATTAGATGATTTAATAGGCGATCAAGTACACAATTAGAGGATCACCAAAGTTTTCAGTGGTGGTTGACCTTGACCATCGGTTGATGAATCATGCAAAAAACTATGCAAATTTTGTATGGGGTATAAAAGAGATTTTCAGAAGACCGATTGAGAGACAACACAACACAATTAAGAACAAGTCATAGAGAATACACTAAACCTTTCTTCTAAAGAGAGAAGTACACAAGAGAATTTATCCTTGGAGAAGAGGGTTTAGGAACCAAGCTGGGGGAAGAGGAATTGGAGCAAGAAGAGAAAAGATTCGTTCTATTTCCTGGTATTACTCTTTACCCATTGCAATAGAAGCTGATTTTTGTACTCAATTTTATCTTTTGACTATGTCAAACTAAAACCCTTGATGTTAAGAGTGTGTAATAGACATGGGTACTTGATTTATGACTCGATCTTATCTACTTTGAATGTTTTGATGTTGATTGAAGTGAATTCATATTCTTTTATATATTTAACTGAAATATTGAGGTTACAAACTCATGGTTATGTTTGGATCTTCAATTGTTGCATTAGTTATGAATGATTAAAATGGGTAATGAGTATGATAGCTTGAAATATTGTGGATTTTGGTGGAATGCCTGATCAGGGCTAAGGTATTAGATGGTTTGCTTATAAATTGCTTAGGGACAAGTGTATTCTAGTGCAATTTCGCATATGAAATTGTAGTAAGTTCATATGGTACACTACTATTGTCTGATCGGAAATAGTAGCTACAAGTATTCTAGCCTACTCACATTCAATTGACACATTCATTCAATTTGTAAGACACATTTGTTGAATTCTTGTCTCATGTTAACACACCCGTGACATATTCTCCTAATAATCTGTTGTAGTTTAAATCTAGAAATTGTTCATTAGATACATGTTAATTGCAATCACTCGTATTAATACTACAAACCCTTAGTCCAATTTAATACTTCTAAACTTGAACAACAGTTCCCTTTGATTCAACCCTAACTCCCTATTGGGTAAATATGTAATGATGACCGCTTATACTTCTTAATGTTTTTGTAGTATATTGAGGCAGACATTAGTAGTCTTATTGTCGGCTATGATCATATTCACACATAAGTATGTATAAGATGATTTTGAAATATTTTATGATGCTCTAATTCAGATTTACACATAGATTGATCATGTGTCATCTATTGTATTTTATTTCATTAATATTATTATGTATATTCTTTACTATGATATGACAATTTATTACTGCATTGCATCCCACCTACTTAGTACATTCCAACATACTAAAATATACTTTTTGCCTACATTTTATCACAATGTAAGGACGAATGATGATTTTACTCATCCTTGTTGTTGCTATATCCGGACAATATATTTGAAGACTTTTGGTGATTTTTGATGCTTCAAGAACAAGCCCCTTTGTCATGCTTGTATTTCTATGTTGAGAATATTTTTGTAATTCCTTAGTTGAGGATGAGCTAGTGGCATTCTCTAGTCCCCGCTAAGATCAAGACATGTAGAGGCATGTATGGAAAATGAGATGAAATCCCTTATATGGAAAAGTTCTTGACTTTTATTCTTAGTTTTGACTTTAAGTATTATTGTTGCTTGCTTTACTTATTTTAATACTTATTTACCTTATGTATGATTATCACATGCTAAGGATCTTTGATGGGGCACGTTCATATTTCACATTCATCGTGTAACGACTAGGCCTTAGGATTGGGTTGTGACAAAATTGGTATCAAAGTAAAAGGTTTTGAAGTTTCCTAGGAAGTTCAACATACCGCATCTCGTAGTCGTTTTTATAGGTGTGAAGCATGCCACATCCATTAATAGGAGGATGTGATATATTTGGAAAATCCTCACTTCTTTTGTGATCTAATATCATGCCCTAAGATGTTTCATAAGGATCTTTTTCCTCTAACTCTTGTCTTTTGAAAATTTTAGACAATGCCTCCATGTCAAGTGCCATTGCAAAGGGGATTTGATGCTAATGAGAACTAAGCTCCTCTGCCTACTCAAGCTCCATAAGATCCTCTAGCTGACCAAATGACAAATGTAGAGTTCCAAACCACTATCACATTATTGTTCCAAGTCATGGATACTCAAGCCAATCAAGGTGTCATTGTTCCTTTGGGTGATCTTACCTCAGTTTTTTGGGTGATAAATTTTGCAAGGATGAATCTCTAGAGTTCTATCATTCAAAGGTGGATTAAGATACACAGAGTTCATTGATGAAGAGTATAAGGTGGTGGAGATAAATGGGGGTATCTTCCGAAGAAAACATGAAGTTGGCGGCCTACCAACTCAAAGAAGTTGCTCAAGTATGCTTCACTCAATGGAAGTTCAAGAGAGTTGATGAGGCTTATATTGGTTGGGAGGTATTTAAAGCCACATTTCTTGATAGTTTCTTCCCATTTGAGCTAAGGGAAGCCAAGGTGATGGAGTTCATGAATCTCAAGAAAAGCAATATGAGTGTGAGGAAGTATGTCTTCAAGTTACAGAATTGTCTAAGTATGCACCTTCTTTGGTGGTCGTTCCTAGAGCTATATGAACAAGGTTATTTTGGGTGCATCCAACTTGGTGGTGATAGAGTGCAAAACCCCAATGCTTATGAGGAAGATGTATATCTTAGCCCATGACTCATGCAAAGAAAATTAAGAGTGAGAAAGAAGATGAGGATGAGGGAGTCCAAGAGGACTTATTTTGAAGGTGGATTTTCAAATGCTTAGTCTGAAGGTGATGGATGTTTCAAACAAGGCCAACGGTCCATAGGAAAGGATCATCTCATGTTGTTAATCAATGGTTTACTAAAGATAGAATTTCTATCCCTAGGGTTCAAGGTGTGGTTCTAAATGTAGTGATTCGACTATTCCTAAGTGTCCCATGTGTGGGGGGAACCATGGTGGAGATTTCTTAAGAGCCATGGGTTTTCACTATGGATGTGGTAGGATAGGGCACAAGATCTCTGAGTTTCCTAGTGATCCAACAAAGGAAGAAAATGGCATTCTCAAGGTCAAGCGACTCACACAAAGAAAACACAATATGGTGTTCAAGCTCATCAAGGAGGTGGTCCACGTAACAACCAATTCTTTATTCTACATGCTAGATAAGTGTAAGCACCCGAATTTCTTGAGAATTTTATTGGTACTTAAATAATGTTTATGGAGATGTGTGAGCCATGGGAAATGCTTGAGTATGACTTTGGGTGGTTTAAGAAAGGATTTGTAACTTGGTGGCCTTGGAAAGCACCCCAGCTTTTCAACCTAGAAATTGAGTAAGGTTGTCACCACATGGACATTGCACGAGCCATGTGGCTTCACACAAGCCATGAGGCTTTTTGAAGGGACCCCTAAATTAGTTTACACTCCTTCACTAATATCCATTCTTATTCTAACACTTAACTTCTCATTCACTCACTCAAACGCTTTCTAAATCCTTTTTCAATAATCGGAGGATCCCCATGGAAACTTCAAGCTCAAGCTAAATTCACTTTATATACTTCAATCCAAGCTTATTTATTTGGTTTAGGATCATCATGGGTCTCCTACATCAAGCCAAGTTCAATTGCTTTTCATTGGCTAGGTTTTGCATATGAATCAGTAGAAGGGTCAAATTTTAATAGACATCTGTGCTTCCAAAAAAAGAACTAGGTAACCTACCAAATCGAATCTCTTTGAGTCAGCTTTCCAACGCATCCAATTTCACCTAATTTTGAGTTCAGATCAAGAAGTTATGCCTATTTTTGTAAGGCTCGTCTGCATTGTGTTCCCTCCATTTTTGCTAAGGAGACCTCCACGGGTGCTCTACATGATCCATGTTTCATTACATGGACTGTGGAGCTCCATCACGTGGAAACATTTTTAAGATCATTTCATTAATTGTTGTCCCGTAATTTTTTCCATTTCTAAGGGATGTTTATGACTTCCGAACCCATCCTAAACCCTGAAAAGACCTATACTCCTCTATTCTTATTGAAGTTCATTTCTCCCTTAGAATATTCATTTTCTCTCATCTAAAAAACTCTTCTCAAGTGAGCCATTGGAGGGTTCACTTGGAGCTTAAGGAAGAAGTCTTCTTCTTCAATCAATTTCTTCTTGAATCTTCTTAATTAGCTAAGGTATGTGGGACTGATTCATGGTCCTTTTTTCAATCATGAAGACCCCAAACTCTTTCTACTCTTTGATTTATGAACTTGAGTTTACTTTTACACGGGTCGTTAAAATTATTGCATATTTGCATCAATTGAGATATGAGCTATGTTTAATTGATGTTTTTAAAGTGATTTAAGCCCTAATATGTTGAATTGCATTGATATTGTGAGGATTTGAATATGCATTGTCACTTTAAAGTTTGATTTAAGCATGGGTAATCTAAATTGTGATTTCAATATGGATTTACTTGAATTTCATATTGTATTGTTGATTTAATTTTGAATCTCTATTGCCTATGCTATTCTCATATCATTCATGGAATATGCTTACATGAGCATTAGTTTTGATGAAAATTACATGGTAGGTTAAGCCCACATATCTTTTTGAATGAGAATTATTCGGTGAGTTAAGCCCACATATATTTTGATGAAAATAGAGTTATGACAAGGATTCAATTACATAAATGTCTATGATGGCTTTTTGAGAAACTCTGGTTGTTTACACCATCTTACATGCATCTGAATGAGCAATTCCTATGCATGAAAATATGAATTGAAGTATGATTTGGCTTTTGAGCCCAAGCATGTACAATTATGATTGGATTTGGCCTTTAAGTCTAAGTATGAATTGAAATATTTTGAAATAACTTATGCCTCTTTTGAAAGCATGTATATGCATAAGTGTTCTTGTGGGATGATAACTTAGCATTGATGGGATTGGAGGCATCAAGGCTATCTCCAGGGTCCTCTTCCTTTCTCTTGAACTATGTGTTAGCATAGGTATTTGTATATGGTTACCCTCATCGAAATGGGAGACCTAAAAGATGCAGTTAAAACTTTTATTTGATATGATATGAAAATTCTATCCGAAATGGGAGGCCCGTAAGGAAGGTTACTTCTCTGAAATGGGAGGCTCGTAAAGAAAAGTATGGTTTACCTTTGGCTAGTAGACCACCTCTTATTCGATGTGGGGATGACATTGGAATTCCAAGTAATAGCTCGTTTAGTCTTATATGTCAGTTGAGGTCTCATCCCATCATATTTATATATTATGGCATTATGTGCATCATGGAATTCATGGCATATAGATATATTATTCTTCCTTGCATATATACTTCTTTCTTTATATGTGCCCTTATCATCTAACATTGAATGTAGGTTTAATGAGTTCATATGTATTGCATGTCTATATAATTTATTCATTAAAATGTACTAACACATACTCTTTACCTATATGATATAACCATGGAAGGACCAAAGACTATCTTTATCCACCTCGTGACGGTTATCTCGGATTGTGAAAGTTTTTGTGATGAGTCCTATCATCCAAGGACAAGCTACCTTCCATCCACCTATTATGTTTCTTCCGCTTATGTTTTATTTACTTTGAGGGTAAGCCCAGCATATGTCTTGGCCCCTATTTTATTCTATGACTTAGAGGCATTGTTGGACAACATGTAGACTCTTGTACGGATTTGTGCTATGTCATGCTATTTATTTATGGAGATTATGATCATGGCTATCTTTTGAATGTTTATGATATGATGAGATGAGAAATTGTGGAAAGTCCTAAGTCCCATTCTTTCCTCATAGCGTGAGTCATACACACCTGCCCCTTAGTTACTATGTATTATGTGCTATGTGAATCCATACAAATCCCTACCCCTATGACATCCTAATAGCATGAGTTATACTTTTCTATCACTTAGACATATGTGTTTACTATTTCATTAGGCACTTCTGAACTGATGATGTGAATATGGATACTTTGAGGCTTGTTTGGAGACTCTCAGGTTCCCATTCGCCATGTCACTCCTAGACCCTAGGTCTGAGTCATGACATAGATGGTATCAGAATACTAGGTTTATAGATGGTCTTCGGAGTCCAACATGCCACATCAACTAGGGTCTTATTCATGGGTGTGAAGCACACCACATCTATGGGTAAGAGGCTACAAGGCGTTTTTGGAAATATTTCACTTTTTCATGGTTCATATCGTTCCGTGGAATGTGTCTTAAGATTTCCTATCTCCGTACCTCCCTAACGAATAGGGAGAGTTACTTTGGACCAGTAATGCAATCTAGCTGAGAAAGATGTTATAACTTAGCTTATAGATGACATGAAAAGGGAGTTGGTAAAGGATGTGCACCGTTTAACAAGATTTGAGAATTGGGTTTAGTGAGTCTAATGATGGTTTCGTTCTTATTTAGAATGGGGCTAGATCTTCTGTGGTTGTTGATGTCATGGAAAAGCAAGACTTAGACCCGTTGTTGGTTGTATTGAAGAGGGTGGTGGTCGAATAGAAGTTAGGGGTTTTCTCCCAAAGGGGAGATAGTGTAATTCGGTACCAAGATCAATTGTGCGCTCCGGATGTTTATGGTCTTAGTCATAAGTGAAGCCCACAACTCTATTTATCATGTACATCTGTATCAACTAAGATGTATCGAGGTTCGAGGGGAATGTTTTGGTGGCACGGTATTAAGAAGGACATAGCTATATTTGTATTTGAATACTCTAATTGTCAACAAGTGAAGGTAGAACATTAAAGGCCCGGTGGTATGCACAAGATACTAAGATTCCCACTTGGAAGTTGGGAAGATGTGTATATGGATTTTATGGTTAGTTTGCCCCGCGACCGAAAGCAATTTGATTCTATTTGAGTTATCATTGATATGGTGACTAAGTCATCTCATTTTCCACCAGTCAAGAATACCTTCAATGCCAAAGATTATGAACGGCTATATATCCAAGAGTTCATAAGGTTGCATGGTATGCCTACGTCTATCATATCGCATCATAGAACCTAATATACTTCTCACTTTTGGAAATTGTCTCAAAGAGGGTTTGGCAATAAGGTGAAGTTAAGTACTGTGTTTCATCCTCAAATCGATGGATAAGCCGAACGAACAACTCAAACTTTAGAAGATATGTTGAGGGCTTGTGTACTGGAATATAAGGGTAATTAGGATGATCACCTACCACTTATAGAGTTTTCCTACAACAATAGCTTTCATGCTAGCATTGGTATGGAACCATTTGAGGCTTTCTATGGTAGAAGGCGTAGATGTCTAGTGGGGTGGTTTGAGTTAGGAGAGATGGATTTGGTTGGCCAGGATTTGGTGTTGGAAGCCATAGAAAAGGTGAAGTTTATTAGGGAGAGGTTGAAAATGGCTCAAAGTCACCTAAAGTCTTATCCATATGTTAGGAAGAGGGATCTTAAGGTTTATGTTTGAGAGTAGGTACATCCGAAGGTCTGTCCAATAAAGGGTGTAATGCATTATCGAAAAAGGGGCAAATTAAGTCGCCGGTGTGTTGGTCCTCATGAGATTGTGGAGCAGGTTGGGAATGTAGCTTATAGGTTGTTTTTTCCTCTGGATTTGAGTCTATCCACTCGGTGTTCCATGTGTCTATGTTGAGGAAATTGATTGGTGGTCCTAGTGAAATTGTGCCTTTGGAGGGTGTTGAAGTTGAGGAGAAATTTTCCTATGAGGAAGTTTCAATTGAGATCTTACATAGGCAAATAAAGTGGCTTCGCAAAAATGATGTGGCTTCGATTAAAGTGCCTTGGAGGAATCAACAAGTTGAAAGTTCTATGTGGGAAATGGTATCGAGTATGATGCGATGATACCCCCATCTTTTTCAATCTGTTTAAGCCTATGGTATTACGTCCTTTCTATTCTAAATAGACTTAATCCTTTCACACTTGTGCTTCATGATATGACATGCCTTCGTGTGCATGAAAATGATTTAAAAAGATGTTTTGGCATGCGTTTTAATGATTTTATGGTTTTCAAGAATTGAGTGATGCATTGTGTCTTTTTGTTTGAATATTTCATGTTCTATTCAAGCTTTTCAAGCCATGTTCTAGCACATTCAATGATGAATATTCCCAAGGGGGGAGATGATGTAAGGACACTTAATTCGTGACACTTTATTGGTTCTTAAATCATGTTTTCGGAGGTATGTGAGCCATGGGAAATTCTTGAGTATGACTTTGGGTGGCTTAAAAAAAGATACGAAGTTTGGTGGCCCGTGGAAAGCATCCCAGCTTTTTCACCCAAAACTTTACGAAGGCTTGCACCACATAGACCCTACACGAGCCATGAGGCTCCTTGACGGGACCCCAAAATCAGTTTACACTCCTTCATGACTATTCGTTCTTATTCTAACACTTAGCTTCTCATCCACTCGCTCAAACGCTTTCTGAATCCTCTTTTTAATGTCTATTCGGAGGATCCTCATGGAACCTTCATGCTCAAGATAAATTCACTTTCAAGCCTTCAATCGAAGCATATTTATTATGTCAGGGACATCATGAGTCTCCTATATCAAGCTAAGTTCATATGTTTTCCGTTGGCTAAGATTTTCATATTAATCGGTAGAAGAGTCAAATTTAAATTGTCACATCTCCTTGCACAAAAAGATCTAGCTAGACTACAACCTACCAAATTGAATTGTATTGAGTTATCTTTCCAAAGGATCTAGTTTCACCTAATTCTGAGTTCGGATTAAAAAGTTATGCCATTTTTGTAAAGTCCGTCTTTGTTGTATTCCCTCTATTTTTGTTAAGGAGATCTCCACGGGTGTTATGCACGATCCGTGGTTCTTTGCACGGACCATGGAGCTTTTGTATGGGACACCTGGAAACATTTTAAAGCTCGGTAAATTAATGGTTTTTCTATAATTTTGGCTACTTCCAAGGGATGTTTATGACTTCCTAACCCATCCTAAACCCCTAAGAAGACCTATACTCCTCTATTCTTATTCAAATTCATTCCTCACCCTTAGAATATTCAAATTATGTCATCTAAAGAACTCCTCTCAAATGAGCCATTTGAGGATTAGCTTAGAGCTTGGTGGGGGGGGGGGGAGGGGGTCATCTTCTTCAATCAATTTCTTGTTGAATCTTCTTAATTAACTAAGGTATGTTAGATCAATTTATTGTCCTTTCAACCATGAAGACCCCAAATTCTTTCTACTCTTTGATTTATGAAATTAAGCTTACTTGAATATGGGTATTTTAAATTATTGCATATCTGATTCAATTGAATTATGGGCTATGTTTAATTGATGTTTTTAAAGTTATTTAAGCCCTAATATGTTGAATTACGTTTATATTACAAGGAATTGAATATGCATTGTCCACTTTAAAGTTTGATTTAAGCATGGGTAATCTAAATTGTTATTTAAATGTGGATTTACTTGAATTTCATATTGTATTATTGATTTAAGGTTAAATCTTTATTGCCCATGATATTCTTATATCATTCATGTCATATGCATACATGAGCATTAGTTTTGATGAAAATTATTCGATGGGTTAAGCCCACATATGTTTATGAATATAGATTTTGATGAAAATTATTTGATGAGTTAAATCCCATATATGTTTTGATGAAAATATGATTTTGGGAAGAATGTGATCACATAAATATCTATGATATGGTTCTTTGAGAAACTCCGGGTGTTTACACAATCTTGTATGTATGTGAATGAGCTATTCTTATGCATGATAGTATGAATCGAAGTATGATTTGGCTTTTGAGCCCAAGCATGTATGATTATGATGGGATGCGGCCTTTAACCCTAAATAGGTATTGAAATGATTAGAAATGACTTATACCTCTTTTGGAAGCATGTGTATGTATAAGTATTATTGTGGGATGATGATTTAGCACCGATGGGATTGAAGGAGTCAAAGCTATCCCCAAGGGTCTTCTTCGTTTCTCTTGAACTATGTGCTGGCATAGGTATTTTTTATGGCAACACTCACCAAAATGGGAGGCCCGTAAGGTGCGGTTATAACTTTGATTTGTTATGACATGAAAATCTTGTCCGAAATAGGTAGCCCATAAGGAAGGTTACTTCTCCAAAATGGGAGACTTGTAACGAGAAGTATGGTTTACCTTTGGCAAGTAGACCACCTTTTATTCAGTGTGGGGAAGACATTGGAATTCCAAGTAATCCATGTTTGGGCTATTATGTTTCTCCGATTGTGAAAGTTGTTGTGGTAAGTCCTGTCATCCAAGGAAAAGCCACCTTCCATCAACCTATTATGTTGCTTCCGCTTATGTTTTATTTACTTTGAGGGTGAGCTCGAGAAATATCTTGGACCTTGTCCTATTCTATGACTTAGAGACATTGTTAGACAACATATAAACTCTTGTACGAATTTGTGCTATGTCATACTATTTGTTTATGGAGATTATGACCATGGCAATGTATTAAATGTTGATGATATGATAATATGTTATGGTGAGATGAGAAATTGTGGAAAGTCCTAAGTCCCATTCTATCGCCATAGCATGAGTCATACATACCCGCCCCTCAGTTACTATGTGTTATGTGAATCCATGCAAATCCCTATCCCTATGACATCCCCATTGCATGAGTCATACTTTCCCATCCCTTAGAACTATGTGTTTACTACTTCGTTATGCGCTTCTGTACCGATGATGTGAATGTGGATACTTTGAGGCTTGTTTGGGGTCCCTCAAGTTTCTATTTTCCATGTCACTCCTAGACCCTAGGTCAAGGTCATGACTATAAGAGGTGGAGGTATCACAACCAAGGCCTAGGATCTAGGAGTGACAGGCGAATGGGAACCCGAGAGTTCCTAAATATGCCATAAAGTATCCATACTCATCATCAATTCAAAAGTGTATACGAATGGTAAGAACATAGTTCTAAGGCATTGAAAAGTAGGACTCACGCTATGGGAATGTTATAGGGAAAGGGATTAACATGAATGCACATAACATGTTGCACATAAAGACTAAGGGGCGGATAAGTATGACTCACTTTATGGGGGTAATTCGGGACTTAGGATCTTTTACATCATAACATAAAACAAACCTTATAATACTCATAGACAATCCACGTAATGATATCCAATAGGTATACATAACCATAAACATAATCTCCGAATACAACACTTAACATATAAATGTAAAAGAGAATACAAGATGTCCAACAATGTCTCTAGTCATAAGATAGGATGGGGGCTAAGACATACCCGGGCTCACCCTCAATGTAAATAACATAAACAAAAGCACCATAGGTAGAGGAATGGTGGTTTGTCCTTGGAAGATAGGACTCACCACAACAAATACCTCACGATCCAAGATAGCCATCCTACGGTGGATGAAAGTAGTCCACGGTTCCTACATGTTTATATCATGTAGGGGAAAGTATGCGTTAGTACATTTGAATGTACAAAGTATGCGGGCATGCAATGAATATGGTTTATCAAACCTGCATTCAATGTTAGATGACAAGGGAACATAATATAGAAAGAGATATATAGCAAGAGATATAGTATAACAATATGCGATGATACCTATGATGCATGAAGTGAAATAATGCTCATATATAGAGGGGATGGACTATAACTGGCAAATAAAACTCATGCGACCTATCACATGAATTAGTCTGATTAAGAACTCACATTGTATGGAGAAGATTACTTTCCAAGGATAATCTACATTACACCTTATAATATCATTATTTCGATTGATGGACATGTTCTATATGACCCTGTCATTTCAGAAGGATTTCGAATATCATATCATATCATGTAAATGTATAACCATCCCTTACAACCCTGTCATTTCGGTAATGGCTACTATATACCTATGCTAGCACATAGTTCAAGGAAAATGAGAGGATCCTTAGGGATAGACCCGATGGCCCCAATCCATCGATGCTAAGTCATACATCCCATGAGAATATTTATACATATACAAGCTTTCAAAAGAGACCATAGTCATTTCAAATAATTGGAATGCACATTTAGGCTTAAAAACCTTCATACTCATTGATACTTGAGCTAAAAAGCCAAATCACAATTCAATCCATACTTTTCATGCATAGGAATAGCTCATTCACTTAAAAATATGGTGCAAGCACCCAATATGGTCAAAGAGCCAACAACAATAGACATTTATGTGATCACATTCTTGCCATAACCATATGTTTATTGTAATCATATAAATAAACATAACTGACCTTAACCCACTTCGTAATCTTCATAAAATCCAGTGCTCATGAATGCATATGCCATGAATGATGTGAGATTACCATGGGCGATATAGATTCAATCTTAAATCAACTATACAATATGAAATTGAAGTAAATCCATAAGTAAAATCCACATCCAATCACAATTTAGAATACTCATGCTTAAATTAAACTTTAAAGGGACAATGCATAATATTCAAATCATCATAATAATGATCCGATTCAACATATTAGGGATTAAATCAATTTAAAATCAACAATAAAACATTGCCCATACTTCAATCAAATTTAGTAAACAATAATATTCAAAACTCATAATTAATGTAAGCTTAAAGTCCATAAATCAAGTGTAAAAAGAGTTTGGGTCTTTTTGATTGAAAGGGACCAAGAATCAATCCCACATACCTTAGCTAATGAAGAAGATTCAAGAAGGAATTTGATGAATAAAAGGGTTTTCCCTTGATTCCCAAGCTTAGTCTTCACACAAGTTCTTTGAGATAGTTCTTAGGGGAGTTCAATATGATTCTAAGTGCAAGGATGAATTTGAATTTGAAAAATAAATTATAGGTCATTTGAATATCTTTAGGTAGCATAGAAAGTCACAAAAGACACTTAGGAGAAATCATAATTACAAAAAAGCCATTAATGAAACGAGTAGAAAAAGTTGAAGGCAGGGGTATCCAGGAGGGGTATGCGGCCCGTGATGATGTATACAAACCGTATACTTGCTCTGTGATCCAGCACTTAAAAAATTCTCCGGTCGAAGGTCCGAAATCGTAATCCCATTCTTAGAAAATTTCAACGTAGGCATCCATACAGTTAGTCTCACGGTCCGTACTAAGGTATACAGACCGTATACTTCTCCATGCCACTTCACTTAGAAAATCCTTCACGAAAAGTTCCGAGACGGTGATCCAGTAATTAGAAAATTTTCACTCTGGCACCAATATGGGGGGGACCTCACATACCGTGAAGGATCATACGGTCCGTGAGATAATCCATGTGATATGCTTTGGCTTCAAAACTGTGGATTTTCAAGGGCAAGGTTACTACACGGTCCATAAAGCTTCACACGGCCTGTGTGGGGTCCATGTGTGGTATGCGTTAATCCCAAAATCCACGTTAAAGTCCACATACCCCACACAAGGCCAAGGGCCACATCAAGGAGGCTCCACACGGTCCATATAGCCTCACATGGACCGTGCAGGCTCCCATGAAAGTGTCACCTTAGTCCAAAACTTTTGGGAATCAAATTTCCAAGCTCCATTAAGGTCGTACAAAGTCCAGGTCTTTACATCATCTCCCCCTTGGGAACATTCATCCTTCAATGTGCTAGAACAAGGCTTGACTTAGAACATGAAATATTCAAACATAAGATATAGTGTACATTTTATTACATGAAAATCAGAAAGTCATTAAAACTCATATCAAAACGTATTCAAATCATTCAAAACATCATAAAAATCATTTTTGTTCACATATTTGTATGTCTTGCTATGAAACTTAAGAGTGAAAGAATTAGTACCACACGGAGAAGGAAGAACCTAATACCTTAGGCTTGAGTAGATTGAAAAAGATGGGGATATCATTTCATCATGTCGAACTCCGCCTCCCATGTAGGACTCTCTAGAAGTTGATTTTCCAAATTATCTTAACCAAAGCCACATCCTTGTTACAAAGCCTGTTTACTTGCCTATCTAAAATATTAACTAGAACTTCCTCATAAGAAAAGTTCTCCTCCACCATAACACCTTCCAATGGCACAATAGTACTAGCATAACCAACCAACTTTCTAAACATAGATACATGGAAAATTGAGTGGATAGAACTCAAATTTGGAGGCAAATCCAACCTATAACCCACATTCCTATCCACTCAGCGATCTCATAAGGCCCTACATACCATGAACTTAAATTTCCCTTCTTTCCAGAATGCATTACACCTTTCATAGGTGAGACTTTCACAAACACCCAATCACCAATATGAAACTCAAGATCTCTTTTCCTAACATCTAAATAGGACATTTGGTAACTTTAGTCGATCCTCAACTTCTTCGTAATCGACTTCACCTTCCCCATAACCTCCAACACCAAATCTAGCCCAATCAAGGTCATCTCTCCCAACTCGAACCACCCGATCGGAGATCTACACCTCTTACCATACAAAGCCCCAAAACGGTGTCATGCCAATGCTAGCATGAAAGCTATTATTATAAGCAAATTCAATGAGTGGAAGATGATCATCCCAATTACCTTTGAATTCCAACACACAAGCCCTCAATATGTCTTCCAAAGTTTCAATTATCCTCTTGGCTTGTCCATGGGTTTGAGGATGAAAAGTTGTACTCAACTTCACCTTGGTACCTAGTCCTCTTTGAAATGACCACCAAAAGTGTGAAGTAAATTGGGTGCCACGATCTGATATGATAGACCTAGGCATACCATGCAACCTCGCCAGCTCTTGGATGTATAACCTAGCATAATATTCAACACTAAAGGTAGTCTTGACCGGTAGGAAATAAGCGAACTTAGTCATCCAATCAACAATGAGCCCAACTAAGTAAAGTTTCCTTCGGGTTCGAGGCAAAGTAACCACAAAATCCAAGTTCACATCTTCCTACTTCCAAGTGGGAATCTCAATATCATGAGCTAAACCACCGGGCCTTTGGTGTTCTACCTTCACGTGTTAACAATTAGGACATTCAGATGCAAACTTGGCTATATCCTTCTTCATACGGTGCCACTAGTACACTTCCCTCAAGTCCCGTTACATCTTTGTAGATCCCTGGTGAATAGAATAATGAGAGTTATGGGTTTCACTCATGATCACCCTCCTAAGATCATCCACATTCGGAACACATAACTTATCTTGATACCGAAGCACCCCATCTCCCCCTTGGGAGAAAACCTCTATCTTCTTTTCAACAACCAATTTCTTCAACTCAACCAATTATAGATATAAATCTTGTTTAGCTTTAGCGTCAATAACCACAAATGATTTGACCCAATCCCGAACTTGAATACCACCCTCATCAGAGTCGGCCAACCTAACGCCCAATCTAGCCAAGCCATGAACATCCCAGGCCAACTACTTCTTCCCTTCATCCACATGAGCCACACTTCCCATAGATAGCCTACTAAGAGCATCAGTTACAACATTTGCCTTTCCAGGATGATATTGCACACTCATCACATAGTCCTTAAGAAGTTCGAACCACCTCTTTTGCCTCAAGTTAAGATCACTTTGAGTGAACACATATTGCAAACTCTTGTGATCGGTGAAAACATCAACATGCACTCCATACAAATAGTGTCTCCAAATCTTCAAGGCAAATACCACTGCCGCTCACTCGAGATCATGAGTCGAGTAATTATTCTCATGCACCTTCAATTACCTTGACGCATAAGCTATTACCTTACCATGTATCATAAGTATACAACCCAACCCAATCCGAGAAGCATCACAATACACCATAAACCATTCTAAGCCATCCGGTAAGGTCAAAATAATAGCCAATGTAAGTCGATCCTTCAAGGTCTGAAAACTCTTCTCACACTCATTCGACCATACAAATTTTGCCTTCTTTTGAGTCAACTTGGTCAATGGAGATGCAATATATGAGAAACTTTCAATAAAACTCTTATAATAACAAGTTAACCCAAGAAAACATCAAATATCTGAAGGAGTCAATGGTCTAGGCCAATTCTTCATGGCCTTAGTCTTCTTCAAATCAACCTTAATACCATCACCGAACACTACATGGCCAAGAAAAGCTACCTCACCCAACCAAAGCTCTCATTTGCTTAACTTACCATATGACTTATTTTCTCTCAATGTCTGAAAAATCAACCTAAAATGACCCATATGCTCTCGCTCACTTCGAGAATAAATAAGGATATCATCGATAAACACAACCACAAAATCGTCAAGGAATGGCTTGAACATCGAATAAGATCCATACAGATGGTTGGAGCATTAGTAGAACGAAATGACATCACTACAAATTCAAAGTGCCCATACCTAGTCCAAAAAGCTATCTTGGGAATGTCGCACTCCCTAACCTTCAATTAGTAATAACCAGATTGGAGGACAATCTTTGAGAAATGGGTATCCCCTTGATGGTGGTCGAATAAGTCATCCATTCTTGGCAACATATACTTATTCTTGATGGTCACCTTATTTAATTGCCTACAATTGATGCATATCTGAAGAGATTCATCTTTCTTTTTTACAAATAACACCGAAGCACCCCACGGAGATACACTTGGCATAATAAAGCCTTTCTCCAACAAATCCTTTAATTGGTCTTTCAATTTCGTTGACTCAGTTGGTGCCATATGATATGGAGGAAGAGAAAACGTTGAGTATCCTGAAGAAGATCTATGCTAAAGTCTACTTCCCTTTCGGGAGGAATACCGAGCAAGTCTTTCAGAAATATATCCGGAAACGCATTTACCACCGGGACTGATTTAAGAGTAGGTGACTCGAACTCCACATCTTTGACTCTAACAATATGATAGATACACCCCTTTGAGATCATATTTCGGGCCTTAAGGTAAGAAATAAACCAACCTTTAGTAGTAGAGTCACTACCCTTCCATTCAAGAATGGGCTCATCTTGAAGTTGGAACTTGACTTTTGGGTTCTACAATCTATGAAGGCATACAAAACATGCAACCAATGCATCCCGTGAATCATATCAAAATAAAACATCTTAAGTTCAACAAGATTACGAAGGAAGACTTAATGTAAAACAGAGATAGGGCAAACCTGATAAACTCTTTGAGCAACAACAGATTCACTCATGGGAGTATAGATTGAAAAAGGCTCCCTTAAGATTATAAAACTAAAATAGTCAACAGAGGAGTCACAAAAGATAAATTTTGCACCCAGATCAAGCAAAGCATAAGCATCAAAATCGGACACTTTTAACATACCAGTCACAACACATGGAGTCTACTTAACTTCCTGACTAGCATGCAAAGCATAGAACCTATTGTTCCTTGGGACAACACCTTGGAGAACTCTTTGCTGGACTTGACCACCTTGAGCCACCTAACCCTGACCTCTCTGAGGAATCTTAGGAAAATGAGCAACCTTGTGGCTCTTATCACCACACCCAAAACATGCACCCAACCCCTTTAAACAATCACCCAAGTGATTCTTCCCACAATTGTCACACCGGGGAAACAATGGCCTACCACCAACCAATGCCTTGGGAGGAGGTACCCTAGCATTAACAACCTAAGCATTAGAACCTTGGCCCTGTTAGAAGCGACCATAACTATTTCCCTTAGAGTTGGAGAACCCACCATCATAACGGGCCCTCTTAGGATTATGCACCCTCTTCTCCTTGAGATTTTCTCCTTCAATCGGTTCAGAATATACCATAAACCTAGATATGTCCATATCAAAAATAAGCATAGTTGTACGACATTCTTTCACAACCAAGTTAGAGATCCCAAAAATAAACTTGTGCATCTTTGCACGGGGGTCACCCACAAGCATAGGAGCATACTTGGAGAGCTTTGTGAACTTGGGGGCATAGTCCCTCACACTCATACCACCCTGTTTGAGGTTGATAAACTTTGTCATCTCTGCTTCCCTAAGCTCAAGTGGGAAGAAACGATCCAGAAATGCAAACTTGAACTATTCCCCTTTAATAGCATTACCACAAACCCTCTCCATCAACCATTGAGTGTACCACACTTGAGCCACATCTTTCAACCGATAAGCAACCAACTCAGCTTTTGTCTTCAAAAGTGACTCCCATAATAGGCAACACCTTAGTAATCTCATCAATGAACTCTTGAACATCTTCATTAGCCTTCGACTCCAGAGGATTCATCCGGGTGAAATCTTTCACCCTAGAAGCCAAAGTAGGATCGTGAAGAAGATTCGCCTGCCTAGTCTGAGTAGTCACAACCTGGGAAAGCATAGAAAAAATACAAAATTCACCATTACAGATAGGCTCTTCCATAGGCCCTCGGGAAACTTGGTCCTCACAAGCCGGGGTCAGTCTTAGTAGAGGATCTCTTCATAGAGGCATCTTATGTAATGTAGCAAGGATACCATCATAATGAGGAAACCAAATCATACAATCCAAAGCATGACATAAGACATGTAAAAGTGAGACAATTCCTAGAATGTCATCGTAGCCTCCCACTCATAGGCATGGTGCACTTCACACCAATGGATAGGACTCTACTTGATGAAGCATGTTGGACTCCAAGGATCATTTACAAACCTAGTGCTCTGATACCAAGCTTTTCATGATCCAGACCTAGGATCTAGGAGTGACATGGGAAATGAGAACCTGAGACTTCCTAAACAAGCCTTAAAGTATCTATATTCACATCGTTGGTTTGGAAGTATATACGAATGGTAAACAGATAGTTCTAAGGGATCGGAAAGTAAGACTCATGCTATGGGTATGTTATAGGGAAACAGATTAACATGAATGTACATAACATGTAGCACATAAAGACTAAGGGGCGGCTAAGTATGACTCACTCTATGGGGGGGATTCAGAACTTAGGATGTTTTACATCATAACATAAAAAACACCTCATAATACTCTCAGCTAATCGACTTAACTATATCTAATAAATAGCCATAACCATAAACATAATCTCTGAATACAACACTTAACAAATAAACGTAAAAGAGTCTAAAAGATGTCCAACAATGCCTCTAGTCATAAGATTAGACGGGGGCCAAGATATATCCCGGGCTCACCCTCAATGTAAATAACATAAGCAAAAGCACCATAGGTAGAGGAATGGTGGTTTGTCCTTGGAAGATAGGACTCACTATAACAAGTATCTCAAAATCCAAGCTAGCCATCATATGGTGGATGAAGGTAATCCCCGGTCCCTACATGGTTAGGTTATGTAGGTAAAAGTATGTGTTAGTATGTTTGAATAAACTAAGTAAGAGGGCATGCAACGCATATGATTTATTAAACCTACATTCAATGTTAGATGACAAGGGCACATAATACAGAAAGAGATATATAGCTAGACATATAGTATAACAATATGCCATGATACGAATGATATATGAAGTGCAATAATGCTCATATATAGTAGGGATGGACTATAACCGACAAATCAAACTCATGTGAACTATTCCATGAATTAGTCTGATGAGGACCTCTCATTGATAGGAGAAGATTACTTGCCAAGGGTTATCTACATCACACTTTACGACCACATAATTTCGGTGGATGGACACTTCCTTACAACCCCATCATTTCAGAAGGATTTCCAATATCATATCATATCATGTCAATAGGTAACCATCTCTTACAACCCAGTCATTTTGGTAATATCTACCATATACCTATACTAGCACATAGTTGAAGGAAAGGGAGAGAACCCTTGGGGATAGCCTAATTCCCCCAATCCATCGGTGCTAAGTCAAACATCCCATGAGTATACTTACACATGTACATGCTTTCAAAAGAGGCAATAGTCACTTCAAATCATTTCAATGCACATTTAGGATTAAAAGCAACACATTCTTCATAATCATTCATACTTGGGCTAAAAAGCCTAATCACAATTCAATCCATACTATTCATGCATAGGAATAGCTCGTTCACTTAACAATATGGTGTAAGCACCCAATATTCTCAAAGAGCCAATTACAATAGACATTTATGTGATCACATTCTTGTCATAACCATAATTTTATCAAAATCATATACATAAACATAATTGGGCTTTACCCACTTCATAATCTTCATAAAATCCAATGCTCATGAATGCATATGCCATGAATGATGTTAGATTAGCATGAGCAATATATATTCAATCTTAAATCAACAATACAATATGAAATTGAAGTAAATCCATAAGTAAAATCCATATCCAAATCTCAATTTAGGTTATACGTGCTTAAGAGAAACTTTAAAGGGACAATGCATACTCACATCTTTATAATAATAATAATAATGCAATTAAACATATTAGGGCTTAAATCAATTTAAAATCAACAATAAAGCATAGCTCGTACTTCAATAAAATTTAATAAACTACAATCTTCAAAAATCATAATTAAAGTAAGCTTAAATTCCATAAATCAAGTGTAAAAAGAGTTTGGGTCTTCTTGGTTGAAAGGAAGAAAGAATGAGTCCCACATATCTTTAGCTAAAAAAGAAGATTCAAGAAGAAATTTGAAGAAGAAAAGGGTTTTCCCTTGATTCCCAAGCTTAGTCTTCACAAGAGTTCTTTCAGAGAGTTCTTCCGAGAGTTCAGTATGATTCTAAGTGTAAGGATGAATTTGAATGAGAGAAATAAAGTATAGGTCCTTTGAATGTCTTTAGGTAGCATAAAAAGTCACAAAAGACCTTTAGGAGAAACCACAATTACGAAAATGCCATTAATGAAATAAGTAGAAAAAAATTAAGTCATGGGTCTCAGAGAGGGCTGTACGGCATGTGATGATGTATGTGGATCGTATACTTTCTCCGTGATCCAACCCTTAGAAAAATTATCCTGCCGAAGGTCCGAAACGATAATTCCATACTTAGAAAATTTCAACGTAGGCATCCATTCGGTTAGTCTCATGGTCTGCACCAAGGTATACAAAACGTATACTCCTCTGTACCACTTCACTTAGAAAAATCCCTCACGAAAATGTTCTAAGATGGTAACTCAATACTTAGAAAATTTTCACGCTGGCACCTATACGGGGGACCTCATGGACCATGAAGGGTCATACAATCCATGAGACGGCCTGTATGACATGCCTTGGCTTCAAAAATATTAAATTTCTAGGCCAAGGCTACCACATGGTCCATGAAGCCTCACATATGTATGGTATGCCTTAGTCCTAAATGCCATATTAAAGCCCACACGCCCCGCACAAGACAAAGGTCCACTTCAAGGAGACTCCACACGATTCATATAGCCTCACACGGACCGTAAAGGCTTCCATGAAGCGTTACCTTGGTACAAAACATTCCAGAAATAAATTTTGAAGCTCTAAAAAGGTCGTACAAAATTCGAATCTTTACAGGAGGAGTCTTCCGATATGGTCATGGATATGTTAACGGTCTTTGATTTTGATGTGTATGCCTTTCTTGACCCTAATGCAATTTGTCTTTTGTTGCTCCGTTCCTTTCCATATATTTTCATGTGTCGCTCCATGTTTTATTAAAGACTTATTTGGTCTATACTCCAGTTGGTGTGCCAAATTTAGCAAAAATATTCTATAGAAATTATCTCATATCGATCTTTCATGAAGTCCTTCCTTGTGATCTTATTTAACTTGATATGACTGATTTTTACATCATCTATTGTATGGATTGGCTTCATGCTTCATATGTTTCTATTAATCGTAGAACTCATATGGATAAGTTACACTTTCCTAATGAGCCTATCCTTGAGTGGAAGGATACTAATTTAGCATTCAGGGGTAAATTCATTTCATGCTTGAAATATTGGAAAATGATTTATAAAGGTTGCATGTAATGACCTGACCTAGGGGCCTAGTCGTCACACGACAAATGAAATACCCGAAGGCATCCCATCCAAGCCATCTTAAATATCCTAAGCATTCATAGGCATAAAACATAAATAAATGCAGAATTATAATAGGGAAAGGGTCTATGGGCCTTTTATAACAATGAAGCAATATTAAAAAGCATGAAAGACTAATTTCTTTTGTAACCGACACTTAAGACCATATGAGCTATGACATAGAATCCAGCATAACCCTCTATGATGGCACGAGGAGACCACTTGCCGGGTGAAACTCTGTCTACTTCACATGCATCTTAAATAACATAAATGGCCTACATGGAACTACTAACCTAGCCTACAAGGGCTCATATAGATGTACATAGTTAGGGACAATGTGATTTATCTTTAATGGTTCATGCCTCAACTAATGAAATTAATCCTAATCGTATGTCAAGTCGGTGCTAAGTAATCCCACAAAATCTCTAAGAAATATCTTAGTCAAATTATGACACTTAGAATCGTAAGTTGTAATCATAGGAGTCGCTCGAACTTAGGAAGCACCAAGTGAGAATTGTCCTTTCATCTTGGGGACCTTTCTTAAACATCTTTTAGGGAAATTCTCAACATGCTTATATCTTTGACAAGTCATAACTTTAGAACTCATCTTTAATGCCCTAATTATCATCATAAAGCATGCAAATCTTTACTTGCAACTAGGTGGGCTAGGCTTTTAAATGGAACAATCTTAAATCACAAAAGTCATGACAATATACTCTTTTAAAGACAAGTCCACACTTCATCATTATAAAAGCGCATCATTGGGGTCATCATCAATAATGTAAATACATACATATACTTAATTAAATATCATAATACATCATTTAAGAACATAATATCACTTGAAATCATCATAAGAATGCATATTAACTTGAAAGAACTTAAAGAGAAGGTAAAATACAATATGAAGGTATTTCTATCTGGAAGGATACTCATAAATCAAACTCACATACCTTAGAAGACTTAAGAAGAACAAATTTAAAGCCTTTAAGAAGAGCCTTGAAACCCTAGCATTGCTTTGCCCTTTTCTAGAGAGAATATTTCCTTAGGAATATTTAGGAATTGGAAGAATGAAGAGAATAGGAGTTTCTTAGGGTTGGGAATCTGATTTGAGGTCCTAAAGATCACCAAAAAACTTAGTTTTGGACTAGGAATTAAAGAATTGACAAAAATGCCCTTAATTAAAATTGTCGTAATTCTACCAAAGCACGTTTACGGGCCGTATATTGAACCACGAGCCGTAAGTCCTGTCCATCTGGTTAACCTTTCCAAATTTCCTAAAACTAATTTCTTGACCCAATCTATGAAACCATTTCCTACAAGTTGTGCATTGACTTACAGGTCGAAGTTTGACTCGTAGAGTCCTTCCACACTTAGTCATTTTTCTTATTTTCTTGGACCTCTTTTAATAAGGGATTCTACGGGCCGTATATAATTTTATGGGCCATATTATTAACTCATATTTAACTTTCTAGAAAACTCCAGATTTTCTTCATGTTAAGGATGTCATCCACGAACCTAACTACAGTCCGTAAACCTTTTTAGGGGTCGTCGATAAGGGTGTGGGTTACCCCACACTTAAAAACTTTTTTCCTTTCCTGAAATTCATATTTAAGGACCAAACCTACGGGTTGTGACTCCACCTACGGGTCATAAGTCACCCTCGTACAATGATTCTAGGTCACTTTTAGGCCAACATTTCGACACTCTTACACTTCTTAACTAGGGGCCGTTACAGCTCATATACCATATTGTGCGGGTTAGGGATATGGATTCTGGAATTCCTATTCTTTACTTGGTGCCTATAGTCAATGAATTTCCTGATGACTTACCTAGTATTCCTCTCGAAAAAAAATTGATTTTGGCATTGATCTCCCACCCGATACTTTAGGTCGAGGTAAGGAAGGTATATGAAGGAAAAGCCTATGATTAAATTGACAAAAGATATTTGTTTTTCAAAAAACTTTAGCTTGTACATAAATATAGCTAGCCTTTCCTAAATCCATGTGAATTCCTCTTCGTAGCTTTTCATTGAGAATTTCTCTTCGTAGTTTTTCATTTCACCAGGCTCGTGAAATGAGTTGACTTCCAAAATTCATTAGGATGGGGAATATCAAAAGAAAGGGAGTCTCACTAATTCTTTTATAGTGGATATGAATATGTAATTCGCCTCCGAAGATTAATGACGATAGGTTGGTTTGTTTGTCTGCAATTGCAAATATTATCCATTGATATGTGTTTTTTTTCATCTGCTTAAACAATTTTTGTGAGTAAACTTATAGGAATAATTAGATTTCACTTAGTTACAAGCAACAAATACTAATGAAAAATGCAAACAAAATGGTATAATTTTCATTTTTTTCATTTTTTAGGGCTATACGGACTCGAACCATAGACCTTCTTGGTAAAACAGATCAAACTTATTATTATTAAAATGGTCTGAACTGTTTCAAAGACCCAACACGCATTTTTTTTGCATTGGGTTGCTTCATTATCTAATATATCATCACTATAGTAGAGTTCAACCACCAAGTTCGGGATGGATTGGTGTGGTTTCTCTACGCCTAGGACACTAAAATATCGAACCATGAACGAAGAAAGGCATGAGAGAAAAGCATATTGGCTAGTGATTGTTAGACCCCAATTCTTGACTGGAAGGGACACCAAAGGCCTCTGCCCTTCCATCCCTTGGATTGATAGAGAGGGAGGGCATCACTTTTTGTTTATTCATGTTGTCAAAGAGTTAAACAATAATTTTTTCGTGTTGTCAAAGATTTGAACAATAAAAATAGATGGTGAGTGCCTGATCAATTCCCATTTTAATACCTCCTTATCAAATAGCCTGGCGGAGTTGAAAGAATTGAAGGAATAATTAAGAGATTTGCTTGACAAGGAGTTCATAAGACAAAATGTGTCGCCATGAGTTTTTCCCATGTTTTTTGTAAGGATGAAAGACGGGTCACTTAGATGTGTTTGGACTATTGTTAATTGAACAAAGTCACCATTAAAAACAAGTATCCTATTCCAAGGATCAATTATTTATTTGATCAACTTTAAGGCACAAGCTACTTTTCCAAAATTGATCTTTGGTTCGGGTATCATAATTGAGAGTAAAGGAGTGTAACATTCAAATGATGACATTTAGAACCCAATATATTCATTTCAAATTTTTAGTTACGTATTTTCGGCTAACAAATGTTCTGCAGCTTTTATAGACTTGGTGAATAGGGTCTTCAAACCATATTTAGACATATTCGTGGTTGTTTTCTTTGATAACATATTCGTCGATTTATGATTGTATTGCAAACATTGAGAAATAAGAAACTTTTTTCTAAGTTTAGCAAATGTAAATTTTTGTTGAGAGATGTGGCTTTCCTTGGTCATATTGATTTGGGTGATTTTATTTGTGCTTGACCGAAAAAAGATGGAGGCGGTAAGGTATTGGCCTAGACCATTTCTCCTTCGAACCATAGGTGTTTTTTTAGGTTTGACAGATATAATAGAAGATTTGTTGAAGGATTCTCTTTTGTGGCCTCGCATTTGACTAAGTTGACCAAAGAGAAGATGAAATTCCAATGGTCCAATAAATGCGAGAAAAGTTTCCAAACATTGAAGCATCATCTTACATCAGCCCCTATATTGACATTGCTCGAAGGTAAGGATGGACTACTGATTTATTGTGATGTCTCATCTATAGGTTTATGTTGTATTTTGATGCAACATGAAAAGGTTGTTTCCTATGCCTCAAACAAATTGAAGGTGCATGAGAAAAACTACCCCACTTATGATCTTGAGCAACGAATGTGGTATTTGCATTGAAGATTTAGCATCATTACTTCTAAGGGTTGCATATTGACATATTTACCAATACAAAAGTTTGAAATATACATTTAGCGTAATGACCTTGAAGGTCCTTTTTTACTTGTTGATAAAATAACCATTTACCCCTTCCGTTAGTAGCCTCGAGTCACATTTAATTAATTTTTCAAGTTGGTTTCTTAGAATGTTGTAAAAGTTGATTCAATTGATTAAATTTTGATTAAATTGAAAATTTTGATTCATTCAGATATATGAGTCTCGAAATTGAATTCCATTGCTTCAGTAGTTTTGGAATATGGAATTTGTTCTAAAAGAGTTGTCGTAACAATATTTAGAGTTGTTATGTGAATTTTAAGTCTGGAGTTAAAAATTGAGTTAAAGTTTGAGTTTGGTTTGACTTATGTTGGTGTTTTGAGTTTTGGTGCTCGGTTTAGCTTTTGATTATTCCAATGATCTTAGAAAGTGATTTTAGTTCTAAAAATGACTTTGTCTTAATTTTTGAGTGACCTAGTATTTCTATGTTGTTTCAAGTGGCCTAAGTTAGATTTAAGGTGCCTAATCGGGTCTGAGTTACGGCACGATCCATTGTTCTAATCGGTAGGAAATGTGCTAACTTTGTCATTGTGTCAACAATAACCCATATAGAATCAAAATGCTTTTTGGTCTTATGCAAACCAAATACAAAATCCATGTTGACCTCTTACCACTTCCAAATGGGGATCTTAATGTTTTAGGCTAGGACACCTGACCTCTAATTTTTGGTATTAACTTATTGACAATTATGGCGTTTAGTCACGAACTTTGCAATGTTTCTCTTCATACTACATCACTGATACACTTCCCTCAAATCCCAATACATCTTTGTAGAAACAGCGTGAATGGAATAGGATGAGTTATGAGCCTCTTTCAAAATGAAGTCCCTCAACCCATCAACATTCGGCACATACAACCTACCTTGGTTCTAAGAACACCATCTCCCCCTTGGGAGAAAACCTCTACTTTATCCTCTTTTATCGATGTTTCTAATTCAACCAAGGAGGGATTAAGGTATTTCTTGGATTTGACCCCTTCGATCAAGAAAGACTTGGAACCATTTAGAATTACCATGCCTCCATCTTCGGGTTCATCCAACCTAACTCTCAACCTAGCCATTTGATGAATTTCCCTTACGAACTCCTTCTTCACATCATCAATATGAACTACACTCTCCATGGATACCCTAATTAGCGTGTTGGCTACAACATTGGCTTTGCCCGGGTGGTAATGCACACTCATGTCATAATCTTTTATAAGTTCTACCCATCTTCTTTGCTTTAAATTGAGATCTCTTTGGGTGAACACATATTGAAGACTCTTTTGGTTGGTGAAGACATCTGGATGAACCTCATACAAATAATGATGCCATATTTTCAAAGCAAATACCATGGTTTCTAGCTCAAGGTCATGAGTAGGATAATTACACTCATGCACTTTTAGTTGCATAGAAGCATAGGCAATCACCTTGCCACCTTGCATCAATATACACTGCCAATTCAATTCTTGAAGCATCACAACATACAACAAACCCTTCCGATAATGTCAACATAGGAGTGAATGTAAGCTTATTGTTCAAGGTTTGTAAACTCTTCTCACATTCATAGGTCCAAAGGAACTTTACTTTCTTTTGTGTCAACTTTGTCAAAGAGGGTGCAATTGAAGAAAATCCCTCAACAAATCTCAAGTAGTATCCCGCTAAGCCAAAAAACTCCTAATATCTATTAGACTGAAGGGCCTAAGACAATTTCTCATCACTTTTATTTTTTTAGTATCCACTTTATTCCTTCACCCGACACCACATTCCCAAGGAATGCAACCTCCTTCAACAAAAATTCACATTTGTCAAACTTAGCGAACAACTTCTCTTCCCTCAAGGTTTGAAACATTACCCTCAAATGCCTCACATGCTCTTCCTCACTCCAGGATAAATCAAGATGTCATCAATGAACACCAAAACAAACATGTCAAGGTAGAGTTTAAGACCCTACTCATGAGATCTATAAATATTTTTGGAGCAATAGTTAGTCCACAAAACATCACCATAAATTCAAAGTGTCCATACCTTGTCCAGAAGGTCATCTTGGGAATGTCACATTTCCTTACCCGCATTTGATGGTATCCAAACTGAAGAACCATATTAGAAAAGTGATTATCCCATTGCAATTGGTCAAATAAGAACTTGTTCTTTATGGTGACCTTGTTAAGTTGTCGATAGTCTATGCACACTCTAACTAAGCCATCTTTCTTCCTCACAAACAACACCGGTATATCCTATGATGAATTGTTAGGCCTTATAAATCCCTTCTCCAATAAGTCCTTCGATTGATCCTTTAATTCTTATAAATCTACTAAGGCCATATGGTAGGGAGGAATGGAGATAGGCTGAGTATCGGGGAGGATGTCTATACAAAAATCTATTTCTTTTTTGGGAGGAACACCAAGGAGTTTATCGTGAAAGACATCAAGACAGTGGTTGACCACTGGAATAGGCTCAATAAAAGAAACTTTGGACTTAACATCCCTAACCCTCATAAGGTGATAAATACAACCCTTAGAAATCAATTCCCGACCCTTAAAATTAGAAAATGAACCTAACCTTAACCATTGAATCAAGACTTTTCTACTCAAGGATGGGTTTATTAGGAAATTAAAACTTCACTTTATGGGTTTTGAATCAACAAAAGCATGATATGCATGTAACTAATTCATCCAAAGAATACTGTCAAGATCTACCATGCCAAGCTGAACAAAATCATGAGACAAGACGTTATGCAATATGGACATAAGACAACCTCTATAGACCCTTCTAGCAACAATAGACTCACCAATGGTAGTAAACACAACAAAGAGCTCAAATAACATTTTGGGACATATACAAAACCTTGCAATGAAAGGTGTAATGAAAGATAAAGTGGCACTCGGATCTATAAATCATACACATTATAATCATAAACCTTTAACATACCAATGACAATATCGAGTGTCTCATCCACCCCTTGCCTCCCTTATAGAGAATAAAATTGATTATGACATGGAATGCCTCCTTGTTAACCTTCTTGTGTCTTTTGACCTCCATAAGTACCATTCCCTCAAGGACAACCATATCTACTATTGTTTGAATCATTCGAACTATCTGCAATGTTCTGGCGTAACTTGCCACATCCAAAGAAAGAGACCACATCTCGTAAGCACTTACCATAATGATTCTTCTCTCACCTTAAACACTTAAGAAGTGTTGGTCCACCATTACCACCTTGAACTTTAGTGTTTGGAACCCTATCATTAGTGAACCTTTGGTTTGGAGCATTTGATGACCCTTGGTCTTGAAATTTGCGGACTTCTTGAAAGCGACCACTTTCATCACCCCTAGCACTTGGAACCCACCTTCATAGCAGGCCCTCTCGGACTCCCTTATATTCCTCTTCCTAAGATCTTCTCCCTCAAATTGTTCAGCATATGTCATGAATTAGATATGTCCATCTCCCCAAAAAGCATGGCGTTGTGGAACTCTTCATTGACTAAGTCACACTTCCAACATAAATTTGTTCATTCTTGCCCGTGGTTCGGCAACCAAGTGAGGAACATACTTTAATAGCTTGTTGAATTTGAGGGAATACTCCCTCACACATATGGGACCTTGTTTAATGTTCATAAATTCCATTATCCTTGCCTCCTTTATCTATAAGGAAGAAGTAGTCAAGGAAGGCAGCTTTGAATTTCTCCCAAGAAACAGGCTCATCATCCACCCTCTCCATCTTCCATTGGATAAACCATATGTGTGCAAGGCCTTTGAGTTGGTAACCCGCTAGTTCTGCTTTCTCCTTCAAGCGTACCCCCATGATGGCGCTGACCTTGTACACCTCAACAATAAACTCTTGAGGATCTTCCTCCACCTTAGATCCATAACACTCTATAGGATTCTTTCTAGTGAAGTCCCTCACCCTTGAAGCCCAAGTAGGAGCATGAGGAGCTTTGTTCCCTTGGTTAACTTAGTTTTCTAGGGTGTGTGCCAACAATGTGATAACATTCTAATATTCAGCATGAGTAACCCCTTCTTCTTGGGGAGATTGGTGGAATTTGTCTTGGAGAAATTATCTAGAAGTGCAAAAGGAAAATCATTAGAAATAGAAAGTGTTACGTCAAGTTCTAAAGCATGACCTAAATCATAAAGAAGTGAACCATTTCCTAAATACCTCATAGCCTCCTATTCATTGTTGTGGCACACTTCACAACCATGAAAAACACTCTACTTGACGCAGTAAGTTGGGATTCTGAGGATCATTTATTAACTTAGTGCTTTGATACCAAGCTTGTTATGACCCAAGCCTAGGGCCTAGTAAAACATGGAGAATGGGGAACCCGAAGGTATCCCAAACAAGCCTCATAGCATATATAAGCACATCCTTAGTTAAGAAGTGTGATTCAACTATCATCAATTAGTACTAAGGGGATTTGGGACATTGGTTGCACCCTATGGGATAAGGGATCATGAAACTTCCTTCATACAATCAAAACAAGTAAATATAATGGAAGGAAACATGGGACGCACTTTATGAAGAATAGGGACTTAGGAAATTCACCACCTTACTAATATCATCTCAAGCAACCATATATAAAGGATAGGGGCTAATGGAAAGTATCCGCAGATACATAAGCATCTGTCTAGTAATACATATCATGTCATCCCATAATACCTCTGGTCATAAGTGGGACGAGGGTCGAGACATGTTCTGAGTTCATCCTCTAAAGTAAATATTAGAAGTAGAAATGTCATAATATAAATATGTTAGATAGGAAATGGATGTTTCCCTAGAAATATAGGACTCACTACAAGCAAATTCTTCAAGAATCGTACTAACCATGAGGAGGTGGATGGATTGGAGCTCCAATCCCTACATGGTTAGATCATGTAGGCAAAAGGTACACGGTAGTACTTTGGATGTACTAAGTACGCAAGATGCAATGCAACAAGATATCATAAGCCATAATAGACAAGATGCATAGTTACACACAAAGGCAATAGGCTCAATATGACATGAATGATTAATGCCTTAATTAACACTTGCATGGAGGGATAAACATAATCTTATTACGCAGCACACATATGTGGTAAGGGACCTTAACCGACACTTAAGACCATGTGAGCTACTAAATGAAATCTTGATGTTGCCTCCACACTAGAAAAAGTGTAGTCTACTTGCCAAGGTAGACTGTATTTCATCTTACGGGAACTACCCATTTTGTAGAGTGCATGGTATGTACCTTATGGGAACTTATCCATTTTGATAATTACTTAATATGAACCTTACAAGAACTTACCAATTTTAGTGAATAATTTATATGGACCTTACGTGAACTTACCCATTTCGGGGAGTCATGCAATATGAGCTATATGGATCATTAGCTAATCAAAACGCTATGGTGGCAACTGATCATGCCAAAATGATACCGCCCAAGTTACACCTCCTTTTTTAGGCTAAAGCAGTCGTTCTCAAGATATAAAATCTAACAAAGGTTAGGGTCGACTTAGAAGAATACAATTGCAATTTGAATTTATTAACTAACTTATCTCCCCCAGGGGGTTTGCTAATAAAAGGGGTGGAAACATTAAGCCCAACCCGTTGAAGTTTGGGCGGGTTAATAGCCCGCCCATTTGTTAGCTTAACCTATCTCAACCCAACCCATTTCAACCCATTTAAAATTGGGTTGATATGCAACCCGAATTTATTTGAGAGAGATCTTATTAAAATATTTTTTAACTTGATGTGTTCTATATAGCCATAATAAAGAAAAATATAATTTAATTAAGTACTAAAATATTGAAAAAGAAAAAATAAAATAAGTAAAACTTAGTAAGAAATGGGTCAGGTTGGGTCTTGACCCGCTCTATAACGTGTTACTCAACCCATTTTAACCAAAGCAAATTTTGGTTGGGTTAGGTTGGGCCTTGACCTGTCTATTGTCTTGACCCATTATAACCCGCTCAAATTTAACCCAACCTACCCAATTTCCACCCCTAGCTAATAACTAGTAAAAAGTAATTATAACCTAAGACAAGTGTTAAACCAATACAGAGAGGAACTAGGGTATTATGTTCCCCATGATTTCCTAACTTATTATCACTAGATAATTGAATTCATTTCCAGTGTGTAGCATGTACAACGGTATGTTAAGTTCACCAAATCTTTGGACTAGGTGAGAGGCAAATTTCACTATGTTATTTGGTTCATCCCTATAGTGTGGCATTACTAACCCTTTCCTATTGTCCCAGTACAACCTCCCCTTGGCCCAGTTCAGTTGATTAGACAAGAAACATCGATTGAATCCTGTTAATTAATCTTTTTTCCTCTTCATTACTTCCTTGGTCCAGTTAGTAACATTAGGTGGGTTCTATGTTGACCACCATTAGAAAGCATTCAAAATGAAGAGAATTAACTAATACATGCATGCACACTTTTCAAGAATTAAGAATTATCCAATTTTACCTTGTTAGTTCTTCATGGTTCCCACAATCCTAGTTGTGAATTTAGCTACTCATGATCAGTGTAAATGCAAGACTGATGAATTTGAATAACATAATAGAGCACTTACATAATTGAATTAAGCACAAGAAAATCCAACTCTTCAATGAAAATTACAAGATTGTAATTAGAAGATGAAATTAAAGTTTATAGGTGTTTCTCAAACTCTCCAATGTTTTTCCTTCGTTCTCTTCTCCTTCTCTATGCTTCCCCTCACTGACCCTTTAAGAAAAATAATGTCAAAACTTATTTATAGTGTTTAAAATACAAATCTAAAACAAAATAGGATAACAAGATTGACAGGCTCTACGAGGTACTCTACGGGCCGCATAATAGTCTACAGCTCGTAGTCGGGCTTTCATAATCTGTTGCTGCAATTCGAGACATGACTTTTACAACACCCCTCTATAGTTCATAAAATTTTAAAAAATCTCATTCCCTGATCCTCAGAGTACGAGACTAGGTCTACAGCTCGTAAAGGGTCTCGTGGAGCTTCAAATTCAGTAACTTCTGCATATTTTGCCCAAACATTGTGCCAACCCTAAAATCCTACAAAACAAACAGAAATCGCATCAAATCTACTACTATTGCATTGAGAACACACAAAATTCCAAGTTTTAAACATCAAAAGTGTTGTATCTTGACATCACATCACCAAACTATGCCTCCCAATTAAGGTATAAGCAATCGTTGTTTAAATATAGAACCTAATAATAGTTAGGGTCGATCCCAAGAGGAATAAGGTCTAGACTTGGAGTAAGTAAAAGTGATTAGAATGAATCAATCAACTTATTTCCCAAAGAGGGGGTTTTGATAAAAAGAAATAATTAAACCTAGACTAATATTGAATATTCAAGTGCAAGTGTTGTAAATTCGGTGCAAGAAGTAACTAAATTATTGGGTTCTGTATGAATTCCTAACTCAGTTCAAACAAATAATCGTAACCTTTTCTAGTATGTAGCATGCAAAATTAATTAGTTATATTTACCTAGACTTTTGATGCAGGCACTAAGTGAATTTCACCATGTGACTTAATCCATTTACTGATATTGCATTACTAACTCTTACCTTTTCCAGTACAACTATCCCTTGATCTGTTCAGGTTTATTAGACGAGTGTAATCACAGCAAATCCTATTATTTCATCTCTTTTCCCCTTCATTACCCCCCTTGATCCAGTAAGCAAGAATTAGGTGAGTTTTAACATTTGCAACCATTAAAAAGCATTCAAAATGAAAAGATAAATAATACATGCATGCACAATTTTCAAGGATTACGATTATTTGGTTTTTACTTTGTTAATTCCTTCATGGTTCCCACACCTCTAGTTTTGGATTTAGATACTCTTGCTCGTTGTAAAAGAGAGAATCATGTTATGAATTTGCATAATCAAACACTTACAAAGAGGAATTGATGAACACGAAATCAAAATTCTTCACGAAAATCACAAGATTATAAACAAAGATAATGTCAAAAGTAATTCAAAAGAAATCTCAAAGAACAAAATAATACTCTCAAGTTCTTGACATTCTAACTACTTTCTCTGTCTAAGAAAACCTAAACCCCTATTTATAATAAAAGAAAACCAAATCCTAAATGAAATGGGAAAAATGGAATCGGGGACGTTGACGAATATAGTTATAGGTCGTAATGGAATCATAGCTCGTTACTACGCTTCGTAGACTGCACTCCTCAAAATTTGTCTTTAGTATACTAACCTTCCTTCAGAAATGTCTTCTAACTTGTGGCCCATAAGACATTTGGTCGGGTATCTCTTCAGCAATTCTTAAAAATCATTGATCCTTAAGGCACAAACTGATGTATGAGTCGTCAAATAGACTACGAACCATTGGGTAACACATGGTTCCAACTTCTAAAAATCAACCTTTCATTGGATCTGATTCACGAAACCCATCTACGGCTCGTGGAATGAACTATGGCCCATAAAAGCACAAAAACCTGCAATCTACACAACTTAGCCCAAAAATAAACTGGCTCTTGAAATCCTGTAAAATCAACACAAAAACATATCAAACCTACTAACATCACTTCGAGAACACATAAAATTCTATGTTTAAAGCATCGAAAGTGTTGTATTCTTGTGGAACATCAACACTCTAAACTTAAAATTGTTGCTTGTCCTCAAGAGACAACTCAATCTACATAGGCAATACAGCAGCACACAGAGTTCAATCTTATGGCATACATCATCTCTCAATCAATCGCAGATGCCCAGTCAAACTCATCAGTTCATATACAAGACAATCATCAAACAAACTCATGCGGATTAATATATGATAGTGTAACTATGACAAGCAAGGAAACATAGATAAGAAATGATCACTGAGATATCCTAAAGTCAAAAATGCAATTCAAGTGCCCTCACAAAAAGAAGTCTCATATCTCACTCGGAATGGTATGTTTAAATTTAATACTCGAGACTGACAAAAACACTTATGCTCACAATATATATCCAAACACTATGTACAATACCATAGGCTTTCCCCTATACTCATGACCATGACATTCGACTAGTTGAGTTAGAATCACCATAGGCATTCTTAACTTATAGCGTAGGCTTGGGGGGATTTGGTATAGTATTTTTGGAACATTTTGACAAGTCGCCCTCCTTGACTCTACTCTATTTTACACTTTTGCACTACCAACACTAATATTTTGAACTCATAGATTCCTTTTTCCTATTCCAAACACTTTCGAATGCCTTATTCTAATTTTCAGCTCATTTCCTTTTATTTTTCTTAATTCTTTTGCTTTTTAGCTCACATTATTGGCATCTATTTATTTTTCTCGCACCCACTGCATATTATTCCCTTTTTCCATTGCATTACTACATTTCTTTCCCTGTTCGGTATGATTTCCATGCAACAACCATCCTCAACTTAGGCTTTTGTCCTGGGGTAAGGTACACAATATCCAACCTATGAACTAGGGACACTTTTTAGTAGCCACCCTCAACTTAGAATGTTAGCCTTAATCGAGGTGCACAATATTCAAGGAGGGACCAGGGCCGATTTCAAGATTACACAGACAAAAACTTTTGGTTACTCGGGTATCTGCAAAGAAAAGGGTACATGTAAGGCTCAAATATTAGGACCAAGGGATACATAAAGAATTTGGTTAGTTATTTTTAGGCTAAGTGTACTAATATGAACAACAGCCTATGATCCTTTCCTAACCAACTAACCTACAGTCTTAGTCAGAGTAACAGGGAATGTTTTGAATTGAAACATACTATAAGATTTATGCAATAATGCTCACACACACTTGGCATTGAATATACTATCAAATAGACTCTCAAATTATAATGTTTATCATAATTAGGCACTTTATTGTCAGAATGAACACTGTAAATCATTGATTCGACATGGCTGTCATCAAAACTACCTAACAACACATCATCAATCACAAAAACAGGTGGGTATCATTTTTTCAACAAAAAACTAACATATGCCACAAATATCAGTACAATATTCCACTCTACTTGCACATCCTAAAACATCTTAAATGTGCTGGTTTAACAGAACATAAATGTCCTTAGGCAAAGAATATAGGCAAGAAAACCCTACAGGCACAACAATTGGGATAGATATAGGTCTTGGTTACTCAGAATTAGCCAAGGACTATAACTACCTATACCCCATCGAAAAACATTTGCATTGTCCTCAATGCAACAAAATAAACCAAAAGCTAACATAAGGGTCAAAAATGGACATACCTAGGCGCTTAAGTGTCAGTCTCTGTCTGTGTCTCACCACCCTCAGCCTATTGGGTGGTCCCCTCAATCGTGGCGGCATGTCCGGGGGGTCCAGTACCCTAAATAGCTCCTACTTGCGTGTGTGCCTAACTATCTCATCCTGAATCGAGGCTTGTCTAGCAACCTTTTTATGCTCATTCTACAGCCTCGTAGCCGAGTGTGGTAGCATCAGGATCATTATTCATCAGTACGACGCCTCTTCCCAAAAACATGGGCTAGAGGCTCATTAGTGAATAAATCAACCACCTCTGTATTAATAGTGAGCATAGAAATTACTAGAGGTGCGGAAAATGCTACCCTCATATCTACACAAAGCTGCTGGATCTCTGCTCGAATGAGTGTCATGTTAGGAGTCTGAGCTGAACTGAGCAGTCCACTACATGCATCTTAAATGCATCTACATGGTCATGAAAAGATGCTAATCTCTCCTCAACAATGGTGATGAAGTGCTCCTTATGCGTTCATCAGACTCTGCATTGGCCTTACAAACCCAAGGTCAAATATGCTATAACAGATGAGTCAACTAGGACCTAGTGTGAACCTCTCTCTGCACCAGAGTCTGAATAGACTCCACAGAAATGTATACTATGCCTGCGGTGTGAGGACATATAGGTATGACCTCTGGTATAGTAGATGAAGTAGTAATGTGACTTGTCTCCTCCCTAAAGTTAGTTTGTAGGGGTCTCTCGGTGTCTATAGCAGCAGTAGTGAAGGTAGTAGGCGTATGTGGTGCTTGGGGAAATATCTCTAGCAATCTAATTGGAGGCTTTGGTGCTTGCTGAATATCCATAGGATTCTCATAGGCCTTGATTAGGCTCGCATCCTGAATCCACTATACCGCAATGATAGCATCCATATTAAGCAGGATCTCCATTTCCCCCCCCCCCAGTATGCATGATTTGTAAATCAAACATGAGAACAGAATTGATGTGGACCTCTTCAGAGAACGCTCGTATATATCCTCCGTTATATATGAAGCAAAGTCTATATCATAACCAGAAATGATACTAGCAACCAATACAACGAGATCAAGTGTCAAAGTATTATCAGCTTGGATCAGCCGAATCCTCATACGTACAACAACACACCAAAATTTGCCTGCGAAGCTGAGCAAAGCCTTCATAATAGGCACAGAATTGGATATCCAGTCAGGGTCCTGGCCCCACATGGCTATGCGACCGGAAATCCATCTCATCAACATGACCTTTCAGGTCATATCTCTCATCAAAACTCTATCCAAAGCTTACGCCAACCTGTACGCATACTCTGCTATTGTCACGTGGTCTTGGTACTCAAGACCAAATAGGAATCTATGGATAGTGGTCTCTGATGTGTTGACCAGACTCCATGCACCATCATCTATGTAAGTTGGGGTTGTGAAAGAGGTTTCCCCTTCTTCTAGGTTGCCTTGATGATTGTAGCAGCATAATATGCAAAGAACTCTGATCCAACTGTGAGACCCCGTGTTTCTCGTCTTCCATTATATAAATAGTGTGGTGTTTTATAAGGAATATGTGCTTTTTACTATAATCTAGGGATATTAAGGCTGATAGTAAGAGGTAATATCAAGGACTTAATGTTTCAAGTCAAAGGAATCCCCTAAATATACATTCGGGGTTAAAGAAATAGCCCGAGTGGCACCTCGCCCTTTTTGGAAGGCTTAGATTAGGTTTCACTTTTTGGATGGGACTAAAAGTTTATAATTTGCTAATAATGGATTTTTTAAAGGTCATTTTAATAGTACAAAGGTCATATATTAAGTTTTGGAATTAAGAAAGTTGCAAGATAAAGGTTGGCCAAGGTTAGCGTAAGTTTCTTTAAGAAATCCTTCTTAAATTTGGGTCAAATATTGCAGGCCCTATCTCCAAAAATATAAAGAGTTAGAAGGCGTATGACCTATCAAAGTGAATATCTATGAGTCTAGTATACAACTCAAAAAACCACGCATCAAACCAAACTCAGAATAAAAAGTTATGACAGTTTTACTAAGACTACCCCACCTTAATGTCGGCTAATTTGAGCTTTTTAAAGCTCAAATCAGTGCCATTTCATACCCAAATAGTTTATAAACTGAAGGAAAAGTTCCCTCAAGTTACCAAAGGAATTCAAGTAAGTTTTTCATATTTTTACCATTAAAATTTGTCTATGTGCCTAGAAATGTGGTATTATGCCTTGTAATTGTTTTCCCGTCGTATTAGCTGTATTTGGGGCTTTTTTGGGCTGTGGAGAAATGGTGTTCTTGCTAGTTATTGTTGGTTTGCAGCTAGTGTGTTCAGGTAATAATTTTGGGGCTTTTTTACGGTCATTTTTATGATGTTTTACGGACATTTCATCGCGTAAATGCTCTTTGTCGAATCTGGTCATTAATGTTAAATTTTGGAATGTTTATAGGTGTCTTTAAACTGCATATATATAGTTTTTGCGAAGCTTAGGAAGTAAGGGACAACTCTCGTGAAGAACTTTGGTGAATAGGACGTTGTGAAGGTATGTTAAGGCTAAGCTCTGTCTCTCCTTTTAGCACGAAATACGAGAAATTTCTCAAAACGTCAAATGTGATATTTTACTATTCTGTTGCTAGAAATACCTTTTGTGAAAGGCATTGGGATTGCAACTGAGTTATTTTAATGATGCTATTAGGTTGAAATTTCCATCGTTTGGTCAAACTGGACATTCAATATCTATATATCATTTTGTCAGTTTTTCCGGCTATCTATTCATATGTTCGAGGTATTTCTCTTCTTGGTGTAGTTCCATTAGAATAAATATAGAATGTGAAGGGAATGTAATAATTATAATCAGTCCTTCTTCCATACAAAACTATAATAGAAGCACTTAATAAGTAACGATTGATTTCCAATAATGTCTAACGTAATGCCCCTATTTAAACAACTAAGGCACTTGATCCTGTTTAAATACTTTCCTTTACTAATTGACATAGGACCAGGTATAAGCATTATGTAAAGCACCTTTATGAACTTTTTCAAAATTACGGCTTCATTCTAAATGTTGGGTCAAGTTCCCAAACTTGTTAAAAAGACATATAGGATCCCATGAGTCATGTATATATTCTATAACAATGAGTATGATGTTATGAGAATAAGTGTACCAATGAGAAAGGATTGGCTAAATAACAATGATTATGATGCTATGAGAATAAGTGTACCAATAAGCCAAGATTGGCCAAGTTCTTGCTGTGGCCTACTATGTGCATTCAATATTCATATCATACATTACACCTTATGCATGGACTATGAGCTATTCACCCAAATAATTAATTAATTTTATATATATATATATACATATATATATATATATATATATATATATATATATATATATATATATATATATATATATATATATGTGTGTGTGTGTGTATGTATGTATGTATGTAGTACAGATTGCCACAGGTCGGTAGATATGATATATGTTTGCTACCGGATAGGACCATCATTGCTAGCATTTTGTTGGGTATCACATGCATTTGCATCTATATAAGTATTCACGACATGCGATACTCGAGCATACCAAGCATATTTTATCACGAGGAGGTTTTTTATTGTCCATTAAGGATACTTGAGTTTTGGTTACAGGTGGGGTATTTCTGTTAACCTTTTTACTATGGTTATCTATGATGTTACTTCTTGTCTTACATACCAGTACATGTTTATTCGTACTGACGTCTCTTTTCCTAGGGACATTGTATTTTATTTTGTGCATAAAGGTTCTGGTTGGGGTTCTGATTTACCCCTCCACTAGGAGCCCCATTCAACTGTGAGTTGGTAAGCTCCACCTCTTCCTAGAGCTTTCACAGTATGCTTACTTTTTGTTGTACAGTTGGGTGTAGTCGAGGACCTGTCCCGGAAGTGTTAGTGATTCTCTTAGAGGCTATTGTGGACATGTTATTGTGGATTGGTTCTTTCGTGCCTTTCAGTCTCCCATTCTAAGGTTGGCATGTATATATAGTGTGTGTATGTACCTCTGTTGTAGTAGCCTTGTCATCTAGCTAGTACTTTATCGTTTTGGTTTACTTATCCTAATGTACATGATTTGTTGTTGATTATGTCATGACCTAAACAGTCCCTGCTTAGTTTTTTCAGTAAACATTATGCTACCCAATTTTCTTCTGGTCCCCAGTTTAGTTAACAAGCATGTTTAGTGGCTTACCCAGCCAATAATAGTATCGGGTGCCAGTCGCACCTCCCCTCTCTTTGAGGCATGGTACCAACGCTAGGGACTACTTCCTCAATTGTACTTCTAACCAATCACATCTATATCTCACCATAGTGTCTCGGAGCATGGGAGTACTGTCAAACCCAATAGTGATGATCCTCGGCTCCTCAAAAATAGTCTAGGCCTCTCAGCCTTTATCGTCCCACAAGACGTCCTCTTTGTATATGTCCACTATTCCCTTGATGCATCAGTGTCTGGTCAGTCCTCCAGTAGGAACTAGTGCTGGGGCAGATCTACTGGACTCTGCTGAGTCTGACCCTGACTCCTCGCTCTACCCGGAGCCATCTCGCTCGCTAAAAATTGAACTAGACCTCTCTCCGGAGTATGTTATTTGGATCGAGTTGCTCTGTTGTGGATCTCCCTTCTTAGACTAGGGAGGCTGAGCAACTATGGCATATGTCTAGGATGGCACTATCTATCTAGATACCTCCCTAGTATGTCATCGCTCAACGCCCTCGTCTGGCTGGACATTGACCACCTCCAATGATCCAGTGGCCTTGGAATCTGTAGGCTCATTACGAAGTCGGTCCCACATGGTCTTTAGCTCATCTCTCTTGGGACATGGACTTATGGGACCTGGAAACACCAAAATAAAAACATACATGAGTTCCACGAATGTAGAAAAGAAAAATAACAAGTTAATGAAAATGGTCACAGAAGGACCTATGAAGGCTCACTTACGAACCCTAGAGAAGACTACGGGCCATAGAAGGCCTATATTTTAACTGGGAATAGTAAAATTGGTTACTGGAAGTGTACTTACAGACCCAGTCACGACTTGTAGAATGAACTACAAGTTGTAGACTAGGTCATAGGTACAATATCAAAAATCAATCTTGCATGCATGGCACCTACGAACATTGTTGATGGGTTGTGGTATGAACTATGACTCGTAAAAATGTTTGTCTAGTAATTTCCTGGAAAATCTAAATTGCTGATCTCTATGTATATAGGGCAACTATAGTCCATGGATTAAACCACTGACCGTTGCAGACCCTTGTAATTTTGGAAAATAGCAACCTGACTTTCGTAAGTCATCCGTTCGATTCCATTATGTCAATATACAACTAAAACTTCCAGTGAAGTCCCAATCAAGGGAAAATTAAACAATTATTCAAGCACAATGACCAGGTCACAGTAATAGGGTATACAAAATTAAACAGCATTGAAGCGATGCCACTCAAATTAATTCAAATAAATCCAACATGCAATCCATGCATTCTAATTTAACCAAAGCTCGTGCATAAGCACATTACCAAAAACAAACTCAAGACTAAAACATTGACAATTTAACATCCTACCCCTCAACCATCAACCTAATTAGATACAAGTAAACATCAAGAAAATCACCATTTGACCAATTTCACCTTCCCATTATTTTGTGCAATTGCTTTATCGAGTTTAAAAAGATAATGTAGTATAACTCAGACAATCAGGGATTGCATAATTTCAAACAATGGTAAGCACATCAATTTACTCGTTACAAGGTTAATATTGGTAATCAAACAATGACAAGCACCTAAGCCATGCATTTTTCAGCCCATATCAATTTTTAGGGTTATAAAATAAGTATACTCATTCTCATTAGTTTCATAACCAAAAAACTCAACTTTCCGGCAAAACCAAAAATTCAAGAGGATTACATACCAGAGTACAGAATGAAGGCTGAGAAAACTAGAAAAAACACCAAAAATTTAGAACCCTAGGTGCGCTAGAACAGTGATTCTGTGGCTGGAATTTGGCCCAAAAATTTTCCAAAAACTATGGTAGAGTAGTCGGAGGTGATCGGACTTGGGGACAAAGGGGTAGGGTTTGGTGCATTGTGGAAATTACTAGAAAAGTGAGGATAATTTGATTATCCCTCTTTTAATTCCTTTTTTCCAGGTCAGGTAAAAGTGGGATTCTAATCCCATGAAATCCCAATTATGGACTATATAGAAGTTTATGGTTCGTAACGCTCGGTTTCATAGTTTCATAACCCTAATTTTAAAGACTTAGATATTATGGATCCTTCTATGGGTTGTAGGTTGACCTATGGCTCATAGGTTAGGTTCGTAAGTACCCCCAAAACTTAGTGAAATTTCAAAAATCTTAACTGATGTCCACAAGACTAAAACATTGACAATTCACGATCCTACCCCTCAACCATCAACCTAATTAGATACAAGTAAACATCAAGAAAATCCCCATTTGACCAATTTCACCTTCCCATTATTTTGTGCAATTGTTTTATCGAGTTTAAAAAGATAATGTAGTATAACTCAGATGATCAGGGATTGCATAATTTCAAACAATGGTAAGCACATCAATTTACTCGATACAAGGTTAATATTGGTAATCAAAAAATGACAAGCACCTAAGCCATGCATTTTCAGCCCATAAAATTAAATAAGTATACTCATTCTCATTAGTTTCATAAACAAAAAACTCAACTTTCCGGCAAAACCAAAAGGTCAAGAGGATTACATACCATACTATATAGAAGTTTATGGTCCGTAAGGCTTGGTTTCATAGTTTCATAACCCTAATTTTAAAGATTTGGCTATTATGGATCCTTCTATGGGTTGTAGGTTGACCTACGGCTCATAGGTTAGGTTTGTAAGTACCCCCAAGACTTAGCGAAATTTCAAAAATCTTACCTGATGTCCACAAAACTTAGTCACGGCCCTTAATATTATCTATAGACCGTAAAGTGGGCTCGTGGATTGGAGTGCACAAATTTCTACTCACTGGAAATGGTTCTATGAGTTAGTATACGGATCATGGTGTAAACTGAATCCCATGGAACCAGTTGTAGAACAACCTTTTCTCATTTGTTTGTGCTAGTTCGGTGCCTTAGCCCTATTCCTGCACAGTCTCAACAAAATAAACTGCTACACATTTGATGCCTTAGCCCTGTTCCTGCACATTCTTAGCAAAATAAAATTTTATCCTATAATTTTCCAGTCCATGAGTCCAAAATTACAACCAAAACATGAAACTTAAACTACCTATGAGTCCAAAAAGCAAAACTAACACAAATACATAAAATTTGCGGCTAATATCATGGGTTGCCTCCCAAGTGCCTGGTTTATTGTCAGGGCACGAGTTAGACTACTTGGTTACTCAGACTTCACTAAGTGTCCATGCTTCCACCGTTTGCACCTCCTCAGTATTGTCAACGTATGGTGTGATTCTTTGTCCATTCACTTTGAACCTCATGCTATTTTTCTTCTCCAACTCAACAGCCCTATGGTTGAAACGTATGTGACTTTGAAAGGTCCCAACCATTTGGACTTTAGTTTTCGAGGAAACAACTGCAACCTTGAGTTATACAGTAAAACCAAGTCTTCTGGTGCAAACTGGCGATACTCAATGCAATGATCATGTTGTAGCTTCATCCTCTGCTTGTACAAGGTTGAGCTCTCATATTCCCTCAAAAATAACTCTTCAAGTTCGTTGAGTTGGTTCAGTCGTGAGTTTGTCGCATTGCTCCAATCCAGTTTTGGCTTTTTGATTGCCCACATCGCCTTGTGCTCAAGCTCTATAAATAAGTGACCATCTATACCAAAAACAAGTCGGTAAGGAAACATACCTATGGGGGTCTTGAATGTTACCCGATATGCCCATAATACATCATCAAGCTTTCGCGATCAATCTGTCCAGTTTGCATTCACAATCTTGGATCAAACCTGTTTAATCACCCTATTAGACACCTCAACTTGCCTACTCATCTATGGATGGTGAGGCGTTGCCACTCTGTGTTTTACCCCATACTTCTCAAAAAATATATTTGTTCCCATAAGAATTGACAAACAGCCCCATAAAGTCTATCCCCCAAACATCAAATAACTCGATCACCATAATGGGGTTAAGTGAGAGCTCATGCTTTCTCGAAACACCACCCTCTCTTTGGCACTTGTCACGGGCTTTGGCATAGTCCTAGGTATCTTGGTAGATGGTTTCCCAGTAGTAGCAACACTACAAAATCTTATGTGTTGTGCTGATTTCACTATGATGCGCACCGAGTAAGGATCAATGGAGAGCCTCCCAGATACTCATCATCTCAACCTCAAAACACAGCGACGAATAATCCCATCTGCACAAACACAAAACAAATATGGATCATCCTAGAAAAACTTCTTCACATCAGACATAAACTTACGGCACTGGTGAAAAGTAAAGTTCGGTGGCATAACATCAGTAACTAAGTAGTTCACATAATTCGTGAACCATGGTATCAAATAATGAGATGCTACCAACACTCTCTCATCAGGGAACGAATCATTAATCTCCACCCCGTCGTTGAACTTTTCCATGACCTCGTTCGCAAGTCTTGATAGGTGGTCTGCAACTTAATTCTCTGTCCCTTTTTTGTTAATTACCTCAAGAGCAAACTCTTGGAGAAGATGTACCCATCGAATCAATCTTAGTTTTGCATCCTTCTTTGCCATCAAATACCACAATGATAAGTGGTCCATATGTACAATGACTTTGGTCCCCAGAAGATATGATCTGAACTTCTTGAACGTAAAGACCACTACAAGTAATTCCTACTCATCGACAGTGTAGTTTCTTGGTGTTGCATTAAGGGCTTTACTGGTATAGTGAATGGGATGTAGAATTTTCTCTCTGCACTTCTCAACACCATACCAAGTGTGACCCCCACATGCATTACACATAATCTCGAAGGGCTGAGTCCAATTTGGAGAAACTATGATAGGCGTTGATACCAACCTCTGGTTCAACCCCTCAAATTCTTTCATACATGTCTCATCAAACACGAACATAGCATCCTTCTCAAGTAGCTTGCGCCATGGATGTGCAATCTTTGAGAAGTCCTTTATGTACCATCTGTAGAAGCCCGCATACCCTAAGAAACTTCTCACACCTTTAACAGAGACAGGTGGAGGAAGCTTCTCAATAACCTCAACTTTAGCTCTATCAACCTCTATACCTATGATAGAGATCCAGTGTCCCAACATAATATCTTCTTTTACCATGAGGTGACAGTTTTCCCAATTCAGCACAAGATGACATTCTTCACATCTCCAAAGCACATTATGCAAATGCGTCAAGCAATTTCCGAATGAATCTCCAACTACAATAAAGTTGTCCATAAACACCTCAATAGTTTCCTCCATCATGTCTAATAAAATGGACATCATACATCTCTGTAATGTGGCTAGCACATTACACAACCAGAATGGCATCATCTTGAATGCGAAGGCGCCATAAGGAAATGTAAAGTTCATCTTCTTTTGGTCCTCTAAAGTAATAGAAATCTAATTGCATCCCGAATACCCATTGAGCAAATAGTATCACCCTTTACCTGCCAGGCAGTCTAGCATTGGGTCCATGAATGACATAAGCAAGTGATCTTTTGTCACACCCCAAAAGGAGGGGAGGCGCGACTGGCACCAAATATCATTATTGGCCGAGTAAACCACTAAACATGCTAGTTAACTAGACTAGGGACAAGAAGAAAATCGGACAGCATCACGTTTTAAATAAACTAAGCCGAGATCATTTAGATCATGACCTGGTCAACAGAAAATCTTGTACATCAAGATAAGTAAACCAAAACTATAAAGTAATTGCTAACCGACAAGGCTACAACAACAGAGGTACAGGCACACACTACATATACATGTTAGTCTGATGACTACAGACTGAAAGGCACAAAAGAACCAACCCATAATAATATGTCCACAATAGCCTCTAAGAGAACCATTAATACTATCAGGACAAGTGTGAAAGCTCTAGGAAGAAGTGGAGCTTACCAACTCACAGCTGAATTGGGCTTCTAGTGGAGGGTCGATCAAAGTCCTACTTGAACCTACAAGCACGAGATAAAATGCAGCGTCCCCAAGCTACAATACATTAGTACGAATAAACGTGTACTGGTATGTAAGGCAGAATGTAAAACCACAGATAGTAGTAGTAAAAACGGTAATAGAAATACCACTTGTACCCAACACTCAAGTAACCTTAATGGCCAATAATCAATCTCCTAGTGATCAAATATGCATGGTATGCTTGAGTATCGCATGCCATGAATACATATATATAGATGTAAATGCATGACATACCCAATCAAATGCTAGCAATGGTGCTCCCTTCCGGTATCCGACATCATATTTGCAAACCTGTGGCCATCTGTACCATATACATGTATATATATATATATATATATATATATATATATATATATATATATATATATATATATATATATATATATATATATATATATATATATATATATATATCATTTGGGCAAATAGGCCCCATACCTCCTATTATAGCTCGGAGTCCATGCATAACATGCAATGTATGATATGAATATTTAAATGTACATAGTAGGCCATAGCATAAAGTTTAGCCAATCTTAGCTCATTGGTACACTTATCCTCATAGCATCATAATCATGGGCATAGCATAAACACATGACTCGTGGTATCTTACATGTCTTTTGAATAAGTTTCATAACTTATCTCAACATTTAGGATGGGGCCTTAACTCTGAAAGTGTTCATAAAGGTGCTTTGCATAATACTTTATACTTGGTCCCATGTAAGTTAGTAAAAGAAAATGTTTAAACAGAATCAAGTGCCTTAGTAGTTTAAATAGGGGCATTACACTAAACATTATTGGAAACCAACACGTTACTTGTTAAATGCTTCAATTATAATTTTGTATGGAAGAAGGATTTTGTATGGAAGAAGGACTGATTATGAATACTACATTCCCTTCATAATCTACATTTATTTTGATGGAACTACACCAAAAAGAGAAACACCGCGAACATATTGATATGTAGCTAGGAAAACCGACAAAATGATATATAGATATTGAACGTACAGTTTAAGCGAATGAATGGCACTTCAACCTAATACCATCATTAATATAACTCAGTTGCATTCCCAATGCCTTTCACAGAAGGTCTTTAGCAACAAAATAGTAAGATATCACATTTGACGTTTTGGGAAACTTTCCAAATTTCATGCTAAAAGGAGGGACGGAGCTTAGCCTTAACATACCTTCCCAATGTACATCCTAATACCAAAGTTTTTTTACGAGAGCTTTTTGTTACATCCTAAGCTTCACAACAACTATATATACGCAGCTTGAAGACACCTATAAAAATTACCAAATTTAGCATTAATGACCGAATTCAGCAAATAGTAATTATGCGAGGAAATATCCGTAAAATGTCGTAAAAATGACCATAATGGAGACCCAAGATTGTTACCTGAACACAACAATTGCAAATGAAGATAACCAGTAAGAACACCACTCTTTTATAGCCCCAAACATAGCTAATAGGAGGAGAAAACAATGGCAAAGCATAAGGCACACATTTCTGGGCACGGGGATGAATTTTAATGATAGAAACGCAAAAAACTTACCCACATCACCTTGGTACCTTGAGGGAACTTTATTTTAGCTTATATGTTGTTTGGGATGAAATAGAACTGATTTGAGCTTTAAAAAGCTCAAATTCGCCGACATTTGGTGGGTTGACCTGACCCGACCCATGACCCGATTTCCTGCTCGGGCAATCACAGTAAAACTATAATGACATTTTATTCTGGGGGTTGATTTTATGTGAAGTTTTTTGCATTGTAAACTAGACTCATAGATCTTCAATTGGATAGGTCATGTACCTTCTAACCTTTTATATTTGGGAGATATGGTCTGATACATTTGACCCAAATTTAAGAAGGATTTCTTAAAGAAACTTACGGTAGCTTTGGCCAACCTTTATCTTTCAACTTTCTTGATTCCAAAATTTAATGTATGACCTTTGTCATATTAAAATAACCTTTAAAAAATCCATTATTTGAAAATAATACACTTGTAGTCCCATCTGGAATGTGAAACATGATTTAAACCTTTCGAAAAGGGTTAGGTGCCACTCGGACCATTTCTTTAATCCTGAATGTGTAATTAGGGTATTCCTTTGGCTTAAAACTTTTAGGTCCTTGACATGGTAGCCTTACTATCCTTAGGTTCTACCCAAAATCATATATGTCTTATATGACACATCACCCTATGTATATGTATATGTATTTGTATATATATATATATATATATATATATGGAAGACGAGAAATATGGGGTCTCTATTGATGCATTTAGTTTGCAATAGTCCATGCAAACCCTCCAACCTGTGACTAGTTTCATGGGAATCAACTCATTACTAGAATTTCGGACCAGTATGATACCTCCCTTCTTTGGAACATAGTAGACCGGACTCACCCATTCACTATCAGTGATCGGGTATATCCCACCTGCATCAAACCACTTATGATTTCCTTGCTCACAACCTCTTGAATAAGTGGGTTGAGAGATCTTTGGTGCTCAATACTCAGCTTATAGTCCTTGACCAGTTGAATCTTGTGAGTGCATATGCCAGGTGAGATGCTAATGACGTCTGCAATCATCTATCCTATAGTCTTTTTGAATTGATTGATTACTTAAACTAATGCTTCCACTTGTTCGTCACTAAAATCTATAGCAACAATAACAAGCAAAGTATAGTTAGTACCCAAAAATACATTCCTTAAATAGGCAGGAAGAGCCTTCAATTCCAACACCGATGGCTCCTTAATGGATGGTCGAGTAGGTGGGGACTCACGATTCTTCAAATCCAACTCAAGCTTTAGTTGGTGCCTGCAATAACCATGTACTCCAAGTGCCTTAACTATCTTATTATAGTCTGGGATGTTGTCACTATCAAAGTTCATCAATACAGCCTCAAGAGTTTCAACACCCATTCTTTCCTCAATTGGTACCTCCGGTTGCACTTCGTGATTGTTCTCAATAACATAGACCATTTTTAGATCATCTGGTCTCTTCATGGACAGGCAAACATTGAAGACAACTTCTTTGTCATTCAATCTAAACTTGAGATGACCTAACACCACATCCACTAGTGCTCACCCAGTGGCTAGGAAAAGTCTTCCCAAGATGATTGGTACAGCGAAGTGAACTTCACAATCAAGTATCAAAAAGTCTACAAGGAATATGAAATTCTCAACTCAGACTAGTACGTCATAGAGTATGACCACAGGCTTCTTCACATCCCTATATGCTATCAACAATCGTATTGTAGTCGACGTGAGGGCTCCCAAGTGCAACTACTTGAGCACTGCAAAAGGCATTAAATTGATGTTAACTCATAAATCGTATAATGTCTTTGCAAAGTTGAAGACTCCGATGGTGTAATGTATGGTGAAGTATATGGGATCCTCCTTTTTCTACACCAAGAACCTTATCTCAATCGCTACACAATGGTGAAGATTCTAATTAAGCTCTTAACTCACCATCCACTTTTTGGTCACAAGATCCTTCATGAACTTGGCATACTCGGGATTGGCTCCATTGCAACGATAAGTGGGAGATTGATAGAAAGTTTCTTTAATGTGGAGATGAAATTTTGAAACTTCCCCTCCTCATTCTTCTTCTTGAATATCTAAGGCAAATGTGGTAGAGGTCTAGGTATGGGTTTCAACTTCCTCGGTGATATCACTTCACTGCTTGACCCATTCCTAGCCTTGTCATCCCTAGCTTCAGCATCCTTCCTCTCTACAGACTCCTCATGAACCTCATCATCAACTATCAGCATTGGTGGGTCGATCATCTGCTTACCACCTTATGTAGTCACTGCCATGTGTTGTCCGTCGTTCTTTAGATTCTGCATTGTGTTGCTTGACCATGTACCTTGATAATACTGATTCAACTGTATAGACATCTGACTAAATTATTGCTCCAACTTCTTAATAGCCACTAAGTGAGACTCTATTTTCTGATTAATACCCGAAATTTCATCTTTCATTCCCTTCAAAGTCTCATCTTGTGCATCATCTTTCTTTAATAACTTGTCAAACATCTCCTCTATCCTCCATCAACCATACCTATAATTACGATTGTGTAGTGGCACATATGGACTATTTCTATACCTATCTTTGCAACCCCGATCACCATCTCTATCTTGTCCCCTATTTCTGTCATAGTAAGCTCTTCCATTTTTGTCCATGTATGTATTGTCTCTATTATAGTTATGACCTTGATTTCCTTGAACTTGGCACTAATAGTCTTTATTGGACTCTTGGGCATTAGTTTGGAAACCCTCCATATGATCAGTCATAAAGCAAATGTCCTCCTCATAATACGACTCCTCATACATGGGTGCTCATGGTGGCTGATGACTGACTGTATTTATTCGTTCCTTACTTTGCTTCATTAGAAACCCCACATTAGTACTAATACGCTATAACACCCCTAGTTTAGGAGCCTTAGAGTGTAGAAAATTGGTTTAAAATATGACCTGAAGTTATTATACAAAGGCAATTTATGGGCCATAAAATAATAACGAATCATAGGTAGGCTCGTTAATAAGGGCCTTTACTTGAAGGAATTTAGAATTGCTGGAAGGTGATCCATGAGTTACCATTATGTCCCATAGAGTCCTTGCATAGGATGGGTCCAAGAAAATGAAAAAAATAGTTAACTCTAGAAGGACTCTACGAGTACAAAAACGCGACCTGTAAGTCCCTATACACCTGTAAGATGGTTTTATTGTTTGAAGTTCAGCAAAATAGTTTCAGGGATTTTGGAAAAAGATACCAAACGAGTAAGACTTACGGCCCGTGGCTTGACCTACGACCCATAAGTAGGCTTCTGTAGGATCAATTTAGCCAATTTTAAAAAGGGTGTTTATGTCATTCCCTCACTTTCTAAACCCAATGCTATGTGATTTTGGCTTCTTACATGACCTATATTATTTTTTTACTCCCTATTTACCCAATTTTCCAAACTATCCTCCTAAAAACCTAAGTCCCGAATCCTCTCAACCTCCCAAGGTCCTCCATTGAAGACAAGGATAGGGTTTCAGATTTTTTTCACCAAAGTTCGTGATTTCTTTTGAAGATCTTCGGCCACAGTATGTATGTTGTGAAGTTTCATAAAATTGATTTTACCATATCGTTTATGATTCATTCGTAGTTATATAAAGTATATTAGTATCATGTTATGGCCTATGATGAATATTGAGTTGAAATTCATGATTTTTTATTTAGGGTTTTACAAGGATCATGCTAGCTGATTTGAATGAACCTAAATGATTACATCTTATATCATGCATGCATGATATATATGAGTTTCATGTTTGGGAGTCTTTAAGCATGTAAATCCCATGTTTTGGATCTAATCTATATGAAGCGGATGTTATATGAAAGAAGGAAGCCCCAATCCATGCTACATAAGAACATAAAGGTCATAAATGTCAAGTATCATCACTTAGGTTATGGCTTCATGTGAATACTGTGAAACTTTATGTAAGTTCATGAATTCCTTTCTTTATAAGTCACGAATATTATGAAACATGAGGTTTGTCAAGTATGCTATGGAACAGTTGAAGTTATATGAAAGTTATGCATTATTGGAAGGTCCTCTTTATGATGTTATAGTGTACAGGTTTATGCTCATAACGACTACACTCTTGTCGATATGTTATTTGGGACTAGACTCATTGGATCCAAGAATGAATGAATGAAATAAATGTGAGTCCCCACCTAGCTATGATCATTAGACTATGATGTCCCATTAGTAGAAGGGTGTGAGATGATGCTAGTCGATAGTAGCAGCTTAGCCAAGACAAAGGAGTTATCCGTATGATGATGATTAATGTTCTAAATGCTAATAGGATGGGTTAGACGAATACCTCTCCATTGTTTCAAAAGGGCTTATGGGACGGGTTAGTAGAATACCTCTCGCTAATGATTTCATGATTCATACCTATGATTATTCTGTAAGAGTTTTACTTAGCACCAAGTGGACTTTAGGATGAATGCGGAAGCTCCCCACTAAAGAGGCATGATATCATTAGTAGAATCCCATTATCCTATAACTATGTGCCACCATAGGAAATAGGAGCCACCCACTAGTAGAGGTTAATTTCTAGACCAACCAACAGTTGAGGTTGCTCAATAGCAAGCTTTAGTGGATCCACTTAGGCATCTTCAGAGGTCAACTTGGCAAGTGATCTTCCCCTTTCTTCTGGTGTAGGGGAAACATTAGGACTCCATGGTTTAGATCACATGGTTTATGTTGATTAAAGGGTGCTCTCACATATGTTCAAGTTTTCCTCATGACCCCAAGATGTCATCTTATGATGAATTATGATAGTTCCTTCATATTATGTCGAACGTGTTTTTAATGTTCATATTCACCATTACTACAAGAAAATAGGTCTTTAACGAGGGAAAATTCGATCGTTAAAAGTATAAATTCGATCGTTATTAGTCAATAACGACCGATAAAATCCCGTCGTCACCGGTCGTTAGTAGCTCCGACGTTAAAAGTTAATGACCGGATTAAATTCCGTCGTTAAAAGTTAACGGCCGAATTAAATTTGGTCGTTAAAAAAGATTTAACGACGACAAAAATCCGGTTGTTATACCTTTTTCGTAGCAACCAAATTTTTCCTTCACTAATTGATTTTCTAGTTATTAAAAAAAAAGGCAAGCCCGATGCACTTCCGAGGAGGGTTCTAACCACAAGAATCTATATTGTAGAGTAGTCTTACCTTGCAATTCTGCCAAATGATGTTACCAAGGTTTGAACCCGTGACCTTCTAGTCACATGACAACATCTTTACCAGTTACTCCAAGGCTCTCTTCAGTTCTAGTTATTAAAACCTTAATTATAACCACAAATTAAATCAGTAAAAGTGCAAACTACGTATGGATTTACACACAGAAACATACAAAAACATGCACATATGAAAACATACAAATTTATTATTTTCATATAAAATTTCATAGTTCACTACAAAGAATGATATTGTGTAAAGTTACAAAAATATAGACATACAAATTTATATAATATTATATTTTTTAACTCTTAATAAAATAAAAACTAGAATATTTTAAAACAATTTTTGAAATATGAAATACATTCTTCCTGTGCTTCAAAATTTTCTGTTGCTTATACTTCTTTGCACTTTTTCTGAGGATGAGTTCTTCAAACTGCATGACCTTTCATAAAACAAGTATAAAAACTTCATGTAAAGTTATTAATAATACTCCTAATAACTATTATCTTCCTTTTTTTTTCCGCAAAATCAAAGATTAACCACAATGAAATATAAAATTTGTTTTTGTTCTCACAACCATATAAAAAGAAAGTTGGGCTTCCTAGTTCTAGACTTAAAATTGTTTGTTTTGTATTTTGCACCTTAAGATATTGACTTTTTGCACATTGCTTCATGGATAAAACCCCCAACTTCTTTTAGTTTCACTTTTTATACTAATGGTATTCACCTAATATAAATAATTCAATATCATTAAAATTATTATGAAGATACAAATCAATTATATCATCTTAAATTTTAAATAATAAAAAAATCACGATTTCTTAATTAATTAGTTGTTGATTATATGTCATGTAAAGTTTTTAAATTTTCTATTTGTAAAATTTCACGTTATACATTTCTAACTTAAACAAATGATTTTTCTTTGTATACACCTGTTGGTTTCACAACCAATAATGGAAAAAAAATCAGCACAATATATATATATATATTTTTATTAAAAGAAACATTATTACTGGATACTGATTCTTAAGTCTATTGATCGAGGTAATTTGCAAGTGGAGAAACATCTTTCCTCTTGAGAAAATTACTTACAACCAAATTTATTTAACTTTTTTACCTTAAATTAATCTCATAAGCTCATAAATTATATATATTATTACTTCTATTGTTAATTTTTTGTTTCATTATAATTTTTTGTTTTGACCTACTTCATCTTGCATCTTTAAAAATGTCAAGTAAAGATAAATAAATTGTCTCTCAAAATAAAAACATATATAAAAACTATATGAAGAAAATATTTAAGTTAAAAAAATTATGTCAAAAAGATTGTAACTAAATATTTTTATAATATTTCAAAATTGTATATAATTGAATATAATACAAATAATGGATAGAGTTATTAGAAAATAATAAACTAATATTTTTTTCTTTTTATTAAACTTTTTTTTATGGAATAAGCAAAATTATAAAAGGTGGAGGATTTTTATAGAATGATTAACAAAACACCACTTGTTATACTTATAACATGATTTGGTCTGATCTCTTTATTCTCATATTACTTAAACATATTTTTACACTAACTAATATGTTTTACCAATGGCATGTTATGCTTTTTAAAAATCAAATTTGTCCCCTCGTTAATGTTAGATTAAAATTTATTTTTAACGATCGGAAAAGGATTTGGTCGCTATAAGTGTATTTATAATAATCGAAAAAAATTGGTCACTATAAGTGTACTTGTAACGACCGTAAAATAATTTGGTCTCTATAAGTATATTTATAACGGCCGAAAAAAATTTGGTCACTATAGGTATATTTATAACGACCGGAAAAATATTTGGTCACTATAAGTATATTTATAACGATCGGAAAAGAATTTGGGCACTATAAGTATATTTATAACGACCGGATTCATTTCTCGTCGTTAAGAAATGGTCGTTAAAAGTCTCTTTTCTTGACATGCATGTGAATTAATCCATCTACGGGTGTCGCATTACTAACCCTTACCTTCTCCATGTAGAACTATCCCTAAATTTATTCAGGTTGATTAGACGAGTGTAATCATGTCGAATCCTGTTATTTCATATCTTTTCCCATTCATTAACCCCTTGATTAAGTAAGTAAGAATCAGGTGCGTTCTAACATTTGCAACCATTCAAAAGCATTCAAAACGAAGAGATAAATAGTACCTGCATGCATACTTTCCAAGGAATATGAATTATCCAGTTTTTACTTTGTTAGTTCTTCATGGTTCCCACAACCCTAGTTGTGGATTTAGCTACCCATGCTCATTGTAGATGAAAGAATCATGTTATGAATTTGCATAATTAAACACTTAAAATGAGGACTTGATAAACAGGAAATCCAAATTTGTCATGAAAATCACAAGATTATAGTACAAAGATAATGTCAAAAGTAATTCATAAGAAATCTCCAAGAACAAAATAGTACTCTCAAGTCTAAAGTTCTGGACTTTCTAACTTCTCTCTCTATCTAAAAATACCTAAAAACCTATTTATAACAAAAGAAAACCAAATCCTAAACGAAATTGAAAAATTGGAATTGAGAACTTTGACGAACATAGTTACGGGCCATAGATGGAATTATGACCTCTGACTGGGCTTCGTAGACTGCACTCCTCAAAATCTTTCTTTAATATATAAACCCTTCCTATAACTATCTTCTGACTAACAGCCCATTAAAGGAGTCTAGTATCTCTTTAATAATTCTTCAAAATCTTTGATGCTCAAGGCATGAACTGATGTACGACCCATCAAATGGTCTAGGGACCCATCTGGTAACACATGATTCCAATTTCTAAAAATCAGTCTTTCACTAGATTTGACCCACAAAACCCATCTATGGCTCATGGAATGAACCTTGACCCATATAAGGTCTCGTAAAAGCACAAAAACCTCCAATCTGCAGAACTTAGCCCAAAAATATCCTGACTATTAAAATCCTACAAAATCAACACAAAAACACATCAAACCTACTAACATCGCTTCAAGAATACATAAAATTCTAAGTTTAAAGCATCAAAAGTATCGTATTTTGGTCGTACATCAGCAACATAGTTAAGGGACAATGGAAATCTACCAAGATCCTCTTGGTGCTAAGTCAACATCCCATGGAATACATAAAGCATAAGCATATCATGACATGCAAGGTCTTGTAAATCATAATATCATAATAGGAGTAGCTTATTAAAACCATCAAATCATAAGAATGGCTTCTTAATCTTTCATAATTTTCATAGCATTTCCATGAATCATAATATACTTGATAGCTCTTACACGTTAATGACATCCATGACTTACATAACTTGTAATAAAGCCTTTCATCAATATAAGATGCTTCATTATGTAGTCTTATTTCAAAACTGGTGGGTTTATGCATATGAACTTGAAATCGTGAAATCCAAGAGTAATGTGCATGAATAGGTAAAAACATGTTCTTTTGAAACCATTTCTATCAACCCATCATAATCATAGAGAAATGTTTTTAGGGTATCATAAAATCACCTCATAATCTATAAATACTCATAGTACTTAATAGTACCATAACATTCATAGCTTAAAAATCATAGAGTAAATCATAAAAATCAAGCCTTGATAGGAGTCCGTGCATATTCAAACCAATAATTGATGATTTACAACTCAAATCTTGCATAGAAAAGTAATAGGAAGTACACATAAGGAAATAATTCTTGAAATCAAAGAATTGGATTGAAAAGAATTTTGGACTCCATGAGTGGAAGGACTCATGTATAAAAAAAACCCACATACCTTAATTTTATTAGAGAAGACAAGAAAAGCTTTGGAGAATCTTAGAAGTACCTATGTAGCTTGACCTTCAATCTAGGATCCTAGAAACTTAGGTGAAGTTGGAAGAGAAATTTTGGAGAGTTTAGAGAGAATTTTTATATTTTTGTGAGGGAAATAGGCCTTAAATGGTGGAATTTTTTAGTATTCTTGTATATAAGGGTTCAGGAATTTGTCCCAATTGCCCTTACTTAAATCTGAAAATTTCCAAAAAGCTTTATACAATAGTGAAATGGGACCACGACACGAACTTGTTCTATTTTTGTATGAAGTTTAATTTTCCTCTATTTTGGCCCTGAGATGAGTCTTTATCATTTTTACACTGAAATGGATCCTCTCTGCGATACGTAGAGGCTGCAAACCCCTTTGAAAAGTGCAAAAACATGCAAAAAGATATTTTTCGATACGGCTGACTTAAAAATCAAATGAGATCATTTTTCCACACGTGTTCGCCTCTTGATCAAGAATACTTTAATAAACTTTGAAAGAAGCTTTTACCTTGCATAATCATGATTTATTGAAAACTAGGGACATTATGTGGGTCTAATTTCAAATCATCTTGAAAACATGCAATTTAATAAAATTCATTCAAAATTACAATAAATAAATCATTGATTAAAATCATAATTATAATAACCCACATTAGTAGTTACGAAACCTAGAAATCCTTGTAGAGAAATTACTTGTAAATCATCATAATCATGCAATTGAGTAATAATTCACACTTAATTGAGTAAGTAAACCATATTGAAAGATAATTTATGCAATTTCATGAGAATTGAACATGACCCATTATGGAATCATAAGCCCTAGATGGAATTTGTAGACAATTCATAAGATAATCATCAATATCATATAGTTGACATAAATTCTCGTTAAAATAGACCAACGATCATAATCCAAATTATAATTTAAGAAATTGGGTAGAAGTTGAGAATAACCACAAAAATAAATACTTGAAATTGGATGAAAATTTGAGAAATTGAATAAGCTCCATTGAAAAAAGGATACATACCTTAGACAAGAAGCTAGGAGAAACTTGAGAAATTCCTTGACTTTAATGGCAAATTTGGGAGATTTGCTTGAATGTCTTCAATGGAACCTTGAGAACATTTTGTAGAGGGAGAAATTTGTAATGTGTGAATTACATACCAATGGAATGAAAATTAAGGGTAGTTTATAGGATGTGATTTAGGCTAAAAAAAAATCCAGATTCATTTTAAGACGCATAGGAAAAAAGTCCAAAGTATCCTCACTTATAATTGAAAATCGGACAATAGTAGGGGAGCATGTCCCCAATGCAGAGATCTGGTTCATGTTTTAGGGAAATTCAATTTTAGCTTGGTTGGCCAGATTTTGACCAAAGGAAAACTTTGGCCTGTCCTGAACAATGTCTACAACGTGCCAGTGTCACAAACTTTTCTGGATAAGAAAAGTTTTCAAAAAACATTATTTTGTGATCAGCTTGACCTATCCATTGGGGTCATTTTAACACTATTTAATCCGTATAATCAATTTCTGACCTTCAAATGCTTAGAATATTACAAGAACCCATAATGAAATTCATGAAACCTAGATAATATTATACAAAAGTTACTTGGAAATCATTGAATATGAAAGTAACATTAATTCATGTTGAAATAAATCAACTTTCATTATATAAATCATAATTCATACAACTGAATGAAAATCATTAAAACTCAAAAATTTCGTACTTGGAATTGCTTGTAAAGGTGAAGAATTCTTTTGTCTCCATGGGTGAAAGGGACCCATGAATGAATACCCACCTACCTTAGGTAGTGGTCTAGCTTGAAACATTAAATTTGATGGAAGAATTTCCAGGAAACCTAGCTTGACCGTTCTTGAGGTTGAGAGAAATTCTAGAGAAGAAGACTTAGGGTGATTTTTGAAATTAGGGAAATATTTGGGATTGGGGTGAATTAATGGTACAAAAATGATTATGGATAATTTTATAGGGTCAAAAGGACGTATTTTAAGGGTTAGGAAGGTAGAAAGTATCAAAAACACTCTTAAGCAAAAGTGGTTAGACAAGAACCACGAACTGGGTCTACAGGTTATGGACCAATCTACGGCTTATTGATTCCCTTTTCTGGAACCTAGCCCCAAAATCAACCCTCAGTATCTTAACTACATAATACATCTACATGCTTGTTCTATCTTTTACAACCCACAAAAGCTCCTTATAGAATCTCTTTATACTTAGCAAAATATCTGGACTTCACCGTCTGAACTAGGATTCTAATATTATGGTCCATAATTCATTCTACGGGTTGTAAAAGACCCTTCACACATGAAATTGATACCTAGTAAATTTTCACCCACTTAGGACCCAATCCATGAAACTAATTATGACCTGTCAATCCATCTGTGGACCGTCCTGTTGGTTCACAGAAATAGTCCTACAACTTGACAAAATTTTAAAATTAAGGAACTCCATCTCCGACATTGTCTACAAATAATATTTTCATTTATGATCTATAGATAGCCTTCGTATAAAATGTCTCAATGACTAATTTTTTCAGCATTTTTTCCCTATTCTAACTTTTCAACTTATGGAGTTTTACAGTTGCATATATATAGAGAGAGGAGTTCTCTCACATTTTTAAATAGCAAATGTTCTAAATTTTCTATTCTTCTTCTTCTTATTTCATTACATCTTCTATATCTTTTATTGCATTATATATAGTTATTTATTTATATTATATTACATTAAACGAAAATAGTTTTTTTATATTGAAGGGTTGTGATTTTTTTATAAATTATGTCCTTTTTGAAGAGTTGTGACTTTTCTGATAAAGCACAATAAGCATTTGATCATACTATCCTTTGTTAGCCATAAATGGAAGGGTTTTCTCATATTTTAAAACTACAACATTTCAAAGTTTTCTATTCTTTTCTTCATAAAAAAACTCTAGTGTGATTTGCAACCATTGGGTGAGTTTGACGTTTAGTGGAACTTGAATACCCCATAATTTAGACGTTTAGTGGAACTTGAATACCTCCTAATTTACATGTTAAATTATTTTAATACACCTAATTAAAAATATCCAATTTAGTATATCTTCTATATCTTAATTTATATTATATCAAAGGTAGAAACTCCAACAATACAACAATAACTAAGTAATTGACTAAAGTTGAAGAAGGAGAGTGTGTATTTAAGAGATGCAATTAAGAGATTTGATTTTAATGTTGCCTTTTTTTATTTTACACTTCACAATTAATGTTGTGACCCGGACCTAGAGCCTAGTCGTAACACGGCGAATGTGACACTCAACGGCATCCTATCCAAGCCTCGTGTTCATATCATAAGCATTCATAAGGTAAAATAAGCATATATAAGAGAATAAGCAAGCGAAACGTATCATAATAGAATTGTCATATTATCCCTTAGGGGAAATTTACATCAATCCATAGTGTCCAAAACATGCCTCTACATCATAAGATCTTGGCAAGGTCTAGAACATAGCTTACTAGCTCACCCTCAAGATATAAATCAATGAAAGTAATAAAGTCTAAATGGAAAAGCATCATAAAGGGTATTGTTACTAAAGCGTGGGAACTCACCAACAATCTTCAAACTCAACTCCAAAGCGAGCCACGGAATGAAATAGTTGTCTCATTGTCCATTCTTACATGGTTAGATCTTGTAGGCAAAGAAGTATGTGTTAGTACGTGGAATGAAGTATGTTGGTATGTCATGAATCAAAGGACATCATCATATAATATCAATATGCATAACAATAACCAATAGGATAAGGACACAATATGCATGAGTAATGCAACCCATTTCGAAAAAGAGTAGCCTACTTTGTCAGAGTAGACTATATCTCACCTTAAAGGATCTAACAAATTTTGGAAAGTTCTTTATCATGAACCTTACAAAAACTTTCCATTTCGGTGTATGCTTTACATATGTGGATCCAATAACATAATACCATATAGGCACATAATCATCATCACCTGTGGTGGCACTTAGTTATGAAAAAGGTAGGTTTTACATTATGGACTCCTTAGGTTGAGTCCCCACATCCAATCTCATTTGGTGCTATGTCATATCCTACAGAATACATAAATCATGGATGTACATAGCTTAGTTCATACTTCCTTAGAAATCATACTTTCATAACTTGTAAAATAATCATCATAATTCTTCTTGAAAACATCTAATGTCATAGGAATAGTCTATTTATTTAGCTTTTCACATAGTGTGGGTAGATTTCCCACCTAAACGTAATCATTATAAGCATTAGGGTCTTAATCATCCTCATCAATATGGTATAATTTTCTTTGTAACATCATTTTCATTGTCATAACATCGTCATCATTAAAATATGTTTTCCTTACTTAAAATCATATCCAAGAAAACACAGCTTCAACATAGGAGACTAAAGTTAAGTGTGGGTTCATGAACAATTGAATCAAAATCATGCAATTGGATAAAGTTCATAGAAGAAACATGTAACTAAAATCAACGTAAAACATTAATAAAGGAACACACATCAATTCATCAAGCCCTCATCATACATACATGAAATTACATACTTTTGCTTGAAAATTATATAAGTCATGTAATCCTTCATAATTCATGCATAATTAAATGTAATCATCATGTGAGAATCATAATCCATGCATCAGGAATCTTAGCATAGAAGCTCAAAAGAATTCATCATGAAACTTTAGTGAAAAGGGGATTTTGGATTGAGCTTCGTGGATGAAACTAATCCATTAGTGAAGCACTACATACCTCAAGTATTATCCTTGAGAATTTGAGTAGAAAACCCGATAAATCCTTAGTAATCTTGGAACCCGAGTTTCAATGGAATCCATATTCTAGAGAGAGAATATTTGAGATAATTATGAGGACGAATGAATTATAATGAGCTAGGAATAGAAGTAATAGGGTTTGAGTCGGTTAAGTTGGTAAGGAGGGCCAAACAATGTAGTTAAGGAGTTACATGAATTAGAAATTACAAAAATGGGCTTCATTAAAATCTGGCAGAGCCATCCATAGGTTGTGGTTCAACCTACGGCTCGTGCCTTGGCTAGTGGAACCTATGCTACAAAATTTTGAGCTACTGGAATTGTCACTTATCAAACCACAAACCTGCAGGACGACCCATCGTTCCATTGATGAGCCGTAAGTTCCTTCATAGGGACTTCCTATACTTAGAAAAATATCCATCCTTTAGAGGTCGCTTTGGCAATGCCATCCATAGGCCGTGGACCCATAGATGATCCGTCCTGTTAATCGTGGAAACACTTCCAGAAATTTCATGATTTTTCCGACTTTATTAGTCTCAATCAATGAAACCTTCCTACAATTTGTTGCTTCGACCATGAGTCGTAGATGGCACGTATGACCAAGTCAGTTCAAAGTTTCCTTCACTTTCATTTTCCAAGCCTATCAACATGAGGCTATTACAATATCTCCCCTTTGAGATCATTCGTCCTCGAATGAGATAGGAATACGCTTGAATAGAATAGAAACATAGTCATCATCATATCACATATGCAAAAATGCAACTTATTCATCATTTTTATAAAATCATCACACTTATGCATCAAACATCATCTAAAAATAGTTTCATGATCATACATGCATGCAACGTAGCAAGAGACATATATTCGTGAGAACTTTAGAGGAATAGATGATGTGAAGTACCTTAGGCTTGAATAGAAGGAAAGAGGTAAGGATATCATTTCATCATGTTCGCCTCGGCCTCTCAAATAGCACTCTCAAATTGTTGGTTTCTCCATAAATATTTGATGGATGCAACCTCTTTATTTCTCAACTTCTTCACCTGTTGGTCCGAAATCTTAACCATTCATAAGTCAAATTCTCCTCAATAAACACATCCTTTAATGGAATAATAGAATTAGGATCACCCAAGCATTTCCTCAGAGTCGACAAGTGAAACACCGAATAAACCATAGCTAATTTCATAGGTAAATCTAGCTCATAGGCTACTTTCCCAATTCTCTTCATTATCTCATATTGTTTCACATATCTAAGAATCAATAATCCCCTTTTCCCTAAACGCATCACTCCTTTCATTGGTCAAACCTTCAAATACACCCAATCACCTCTATCAAACTCTAGTTCCCTTCTTCTAACATCGGCGTATGACTTTTGATGGCCTTGGGAAGACCTTAACCTTTAGCTTATGACCTTCACCTTCTCCATAGCATCAAGTATCAAATATGGCCCAATTAAGGACATCTCTCTAATTTCAAACCATCCTACCGATGATCTACACCATCTACCGTACAAGGCTTCAAATGGTGCCATTTTAATACTTGAGTAAAAACTATTGTTATAAACGAATTCAATAAGAGGTAAGTGATCGTACAACTTCCCTTGAAATCAAGCACACAAGCCTTCTACATATCTTCCAAACGTTTGTATTGTCCTTTAGGCTTGGCCATCCATTTGAGGATGAGATATGGTACTTAACTTCCCCTTTGTACCAAGTCCCTTTTGGAAAGACTTCCAAAAATGAGAAGTGAATTGAGTACCACTATTCGATATAATAGACAATGTTACCACATGCAATTTTTACCAATTCTTAAATATAGACCTTAGCATAATCTTCGGCACTATAAGAACTCTTTATTGATAAAAAGTGAGTTATTGATTCCGTTCTATCCACAACTATCCATATTGAATCAAGTTTCCATCTAGTCTTTGACAAACTTGTGATAAAATCCATATTTACTTCCTACCATTTCCAAGTCGGTATCTCAATATCTAGGGCCAAACCGCCAGTTTTTGGTGTTTCACTTTTACTTATTGATAATTGGCACATCCTATCACACACTCTGATATGTCTTTCGTCATTCTATTCCACTAATATATTTCTCTCAATTCTCTATACATTTTTGTGACTCCCTGTGAATAGAATACTTAGAATTATGAGTTTCATCAAGTATCTTCTCCCTTAGACTATTCATATGTAGAACACATAACTGCCCTTTGTAACTGATCATGTGCAAGTTACACCTCTCAATTAAGGTATAAGTGGTTGTTGTTAAAATATAGAACCTAAGATGGTTAGGGTCAATCCTATAAGGAATATGGTCTTGACTTGGAATAATTAAGGCAATTTGGATAAATTAATCAATTTACTTCTAGAAAGAGGATTTTTTATGTAAAAACAATTATTGAAACCTAAACTAAGATCAATAGTCAATGCACATATTCCTAATTCAGTGAGAGAAGTAACTAGGGTATTGTGTTCCCTATAATTTCCTAACACAGTGTAACCTAATAATTGTAACTTTTTCTAGTGTGTATCATGTAGAATTAGTAAGTTATGTTCACTTATTTCCTTGGGCGAGCAACTAGGCAAATTTCACCATGCAACTTGGGTCATCTACAAGTGTCGCATTACTAACCCTTACCTTTGTCCCACTACAACCATCCCATGGGCCGTTCAGATTAATTAGACAAGTATGCTCACGTCAAATCGTGTTATTTTACCCTTTTTGCCACTCATTACCCCCTTAGTCCTGCAAATAAGAATAAGGCGAGTTCTAACGTTTGCCACCATTAAAAAGCATTCAAAATGAAGAGATAAAAAATACGTGCACACATACTTTTTAAGGATTACAAATTATTTAGTTTTTTACTTTATTAAGTCGGCATGGTTCTCACAACCCTAGTTGTGGATTTAGCTACTCATGTTCATTGTAGATGAAGAAATCATGATATAAATTTTCATAATCAAACACTTACAACAAATAATCAAAGAAAAAGAAATTTGAAATATCCACGTAAATCACAATATCAAACTTTATATATGAATACAAAAGTGATCCACTCAAAATCTCCAAGAACAAGCTAAAAGAAAGTAATAATATGAAGTTCTTAGTTTTGTATGTCTAAAAATACCTAAAACCCTATTTATATTAAAAGAAAACCAAATCCTAAATTAATTAGAAAAACTAGATTCCAGGCCTTCCACGAGTTGGTTTATGGGTCGTGACTCTATTTACGGCTCGTGGAAGGGCTTCGTATACTGCCTTGTTCAAAATCTGTCATCCATATATGAGCACCTTTCTACGGATCATATATTGATTTATGACCCATAGGTACTTTCATCCTATTAACGTTCAGCGACTATGCAAATCTCTGGGCCTTCCTTTCACAAACTGATCTATGGGTCATGAAATAAATCATGACCCGTCCTGTTAACCATAAATTCAACTTCAGCAAAATTGGCCCTCACTGGTTCAGGACTTCGAACCCACCTATGGCTCGTGGCTCAAAACACAGACCTTAGTTGGTCTTGTACATCACCAAAAAGTTGCAACTTGTGCAAATCTTCACAAAAATTCCCCGAATCCTGTAATGCTGCAAAACCAACATAAAAACACATCAAATCTACTAAAATCGCTCAGAGAACGCACAAAATTCTAAGTTTAAAGCATTAAAACTATCATATTTTGGCGGTACATCAACACCCTCAACTTAAAATTGTTGCTTGTCCATAAGCGACAGACTCAATCTAACATAAGCAGTACAACAGAAACATAGACCTCAATCTCATGACATACATCATATCTCAGTCAATCATAGATACCCTTTCAAACCATCAGTGCTTATACAAAACAGTAATCAAACAAACTCAAGCAGATCAATACGTGACAGAGTAACTTTTATATACAAGGCAATGTATATAGGACTTTCTTATCTTGTAATGTAGGCTCGAGGTCAGGTATGATATTTATTGAACATAGTCACTAATTGCCCCTTTTCTTGACATTACTTCATTTTACACTTTGCCTTACCAATACTGGTATCTTAACACATTGTTCCCTTTTCCTATTTCAAACACTTTCGGGTGAATTTACTCTACTTTTCAACTTATTGCCTTTTGTTTTTCTCAATTCTTTTTTCTTTTCAGCTCACATTTTGGCATTTATGTATTTCTCTCACCTGATTCATGTTTTTTCCTTTTTCATGGTACTACTATGCTTCTTTTCCCTTCTTGCTACCCTCAACTTAGGATTTTGGACTAAGTTGAGGTGTACAATATCAAATTTATGAATTGGGGCCAATTTTGGTAGCCACCCTCAACTTAGGCTTTTAGCCTGAGTCAAGGTGCATAATATTCAAAGAGGGACCAGGACCAAATTTAAGATTTACACAAATAAATAGGTTCAGTGACCTAGGTATTTGCAAATAAAAGGTACATATAAGGCTCAAACATTAGATACAAGATATACAAACTGCATTTGGTTTGTTATTTTAGGATAAGTAAACTAACATGAACAATGGCCTGTGATCCTTTCCTAACCAACTAACCTACAGTCTCGGTCAGAATAACATGACAAGTTCTGGATTGAAACGCAATATAAGAATTACATAACAATACTCACTACTGTAAGGACCCAAATTTTGTGAGACTTTATTGGTACTTAAATCAAGTTTCCAAAGGTGTGTGAGCTAGGGGAAATGCTTGGGTAGGACTTTTAGGGGGATTAAAGAAAGGATTCGAAGCTTGGTGGTCCTTGGAAAGTTCCCTAGCCTTTCAGCCAAGGCTGGCATCACATGGCTACTACATGGGTCGTGTGACACCTCACAAGCCATGTGGGGTCTCGTGTGACCTCCTATAAGCTATGGAGAGGTGTCCTCTTAAAGATCTCATCCTAAAATAATTTTATAAGTGTTTAATCACCGTCTCGAAACTTGGTGCCTTCATATGGACGCCCATACGACCTGTTAAGCCTCTCAAAAACTGTTTCACCTTAAGGGGTCGTTTGGTAGGATGTATTAGGCAAAATAATCCATGTATTAGCCATGGTATTAGGTAATACTATGTTTGGTTGGATTTTTGGACCATGTATTACTAATCCATGGTATTAGTTAATACCACATACATGGTATTAGCTAATACCTCCCATTTGGTGGTATTAGCTAATACCTTAGATTAATACCATGGGATTAAATACACAAAGACAAAAATATCCCTCAAAATTCTTTTACATATTCTTGTTTTCTTGATTTTGTATTTTATATTTGTAGTTTTGTACTAGTAAATTTATTTAAATAAATTAGCTTACAAAAATTTTATTTATTTGAGGGTTCATATTTTCATAATATAAAAATAAGTAAATTTACCATGTCAAATTTTTAAATTTTATTTATTTGTTTCATATTTACATAATACACAAAAAAATATTTTGACATGTCAATTTGTTTTGGATGAGGTGGTGAGGGGCATACCAATGAGGGAAAAGCTTTTCATTGGGGGAGACTTTAACGGACATATTGGGGCTACCAGTAGTGGGTTTGAAGATGTCCATGGAGGCTTTGGTTTTGGGGAAAGGAATGGAGGGGGGACGTCTCTCTTGGATTTTGGCAAAGCCTTTGAGTTAGTTATTGCTAACTCATGTTTCCAGAAGAGGGAAAGTCACTTGATTACCTTTCAGAGTGCGGTAGCTAAAACTCAAATTGATTACCTACTTCTACGAAAAGGTGATAGAAGCCTTTGTAAGAATTGCAAAGTTATTCCGAGTGAGAGTATTTCCACTCAACATAGGCTTCTAGTGATGGACATAGAGATTAAGAGAGAAAAGAAGAGGAAGATTGTCTATGCCCAACCGAGGATTAGATGGGGGGGTCTAACTCCTGCCCTCTCGCTTGAGATGGAAGGAAAGTTGAGAGACTTAGAGGCCTGGAGTAGTAGTGGAGATGTGAATAATATGTGGGACAATACTGCTGGTTACATTCGAAAGGTAGCCTCTGAGGTACTAGGGGTTTCGAGAGGAACCTTTGGGGGACGTCGAGGTGATTGGTGGTGGAATGAAGAAGTTCAAGACAAAGTAAAAGCTAAGAAGGTGGCCTATACAAAGTGGTTGGAGTGTAGGGAGGAGGATGAAAAACAAAGGCTTAAGGAGATTTATAAGACGGCTAAGTCAGAAGCAAAGATGGCGGTGACGAGTGCTAAGACAGCAGCGTTTGAGCGCCTATATGAGGAGTTAAGTGATAAAGGCGCGGACAAGCGAATGTATAGGCTTGCTAAAGCGAGAGAAAGGAAAGCTCGCGACTTGGATCAAGTGAAGTGCATCAAGGATGAGGAGGGGGAAGTGTTAGTGGATGTGACTTCTATTAAACAAAGGTGGCAAGCTTACTTTTATAAACTTTTAAATGAAAAAGGAGATAGTGATATTGAGCTGGGCGAGTTAGCATATTCCGAAAGTCATCGAGACTTTGGTTATTGCAGGCGGTTCAGAGTTGAGGAGGTTAGAAGGGCTATTAGTAGGATGAAGAGAGGGAGGGCACTCGGACCGGATGAGATTCCGATAGATTTTTGGAAGAGCATGGTCAAGGATGGCATAGAGTGGCTGACTAGACTGTTCAATACTATCATGAAGACGGCTAAGATGCCGGAGGAATGGAGGAGGAGTACAATGGTCCCACTGTACAAGAACAAAGGTGATATTCAAAGTTGTAATAATTACAGGGGTATCAAGTTGTTGAGTCATACTATGAAGGCATGGGAGAGAGTGGTGGAGATGTGGGTGAGAAAAGTAGTTTCTATCTCAGAAAACCAGTTTGGATTCATGCCAGGACGGTCGACTACTGAAGCGATCCACCTTGTTCGGAGATTAGTGGAGAAATACAGGGAAAGTAAGAAGGACCTTCATATGGTGTTCATTGATCTTGAGAAGGCCTATGACAAAGTCCCGAGGGATGTCCTATGGAGGTGTTTGGAGATGAAAGGCGTACCAATGGCATATATTAGAGTGATAAAGGACATGTATGACGGGGCCATAACTCGGGTAAGAACGGTGGGAGGAGATTCTGAATATTTTCCTGTTCAGATGGGACTTCACCAAGGATCTGTGCTAAGCCCTTTTTTATTTTCCTTGGTGTTGGATGAGCTGACGCGATCTATCCAGGAGGGAGTCCCATGGTGTATGTTGTTTGCAGATGACATAGTACTGATTGATGAGACCCGGACCAAAGTTAATGATAGGTTGGAGGTTTGGAGACACGCTTTGGAGACTAAAGGATTTAAACTGAGCAGGACCAAAACAGAATACTTGGAGTGCAAATTCAGTGTAGCGAGGGAGGAAGCAGACATTGATGTGAGACTTGCAGCTCACCTTATCCCCAAGAAGGAAAGCTTCAAGTATCTGGGGTCTATCATCCAGAGTAGTGGGGATATCGATGATGATGTCACACATCGTATTGGGGCGGCTTGGACAAAATGGAGGTTGGCCTCTGGAGTATTGTGTGATAAGAAGATACCATCTAAACTCAAAGGTAAGTTCTACAGAATGGTGGTTAGACCTGCTTTGTTGTATGGGGTGGAGTGTTGGCCAATAAAGAATGTACATGTTCAGAAAATGCAGGTCGCAGAAATGAGGATGTTACGATGGATGTGTGGTCACACCAGGAGCGACAAGATTAGGAACGAGGTCATTAGGGAGAAGCTAGAGGTGGCCCCTGTAGCTGACAAAATGAGGGAAGCGAGACTGCGATGGTTTGGACATGTACAGAGAAGGAGTACTGATGCCCCTGTTAGAAGGTGTGAGAGATTAGATGTGGGAGCTATACGTAGGGGTAGAGGTAGACCAAAAAAGTATTGGGGGGAGGTGATTAGAAACGATATGGTGAAACTTGATCTCACCAAGGACATGACCTTAGATAGGAAGGAGTGGAGGTCGAGAATTAGAGTAGCAGGCTAATAGGGAGGATAGGAAGGAGTGGTAATTGTCTGTCTTTTATATGTTATTTATCTGCCTTTATATGTTTACTATCTTGTATCTAGGTATTATTATGTGCTCTTCTCTTTTTGCCTGTGTATCGTATCTAGCGTGTTCTGCTGATGGGTTTTTGTGACGAGGGTTTCCAGGAAACAGCCTCTCTACCTATGTGGTAGTGGTAAGGTCTGCGTACATCTTACCCTCCCCAGACCCCACTTGTGGGATTTCACTGGGTATGTTGTTGTTGTTGTTGTAACTAATTCCAGTTGAGTGATTTTATTGATACAATATAAAGTCCAATGATGTTAAATATATTCTCAAAGTTGAGTGACCTCCTAAGAAATAAATACTATATTAAAATTACAACTTTTTACGTGTAAATATAGATTGTCTATTTTACAATTGTTTATCATTTTTTCTATTTTAATAATAGATGGTCTATCTTTATTAAATTAAAGATTGACATTTTATTAGTGATGAATTTATTAAAATTATAATTATTTATTCTCAAATAATTCAAGTGAGAAAATAATAAACATAATGACAAATTATTATTTTTCCAAATTAGTTACAAGTCATAAAAAAATAATCTACTTTGATCTAATTACATGAAATAGAAAATCTCATAAAAGTTCAAGGGCATAATTGGAAAGAAACATTTTATAGAAGTTTAAACCAAGCATAAAATTAAATGGAAAACAATAAACCAAACATGGGATTAAAAATAATCCCAGCATTACTAATCCTTGCATAACTAATCCCTGCATTACTAGTCTCTGCATTACTAATCCCTGCATTATTCATTTTTGTACCAAACGACCCCTAAATGACTCATGGTCCCTCACACGAGCTGTGTGGCTTCAAATAAGTCGTGTGGCTCTTTGACGAGAACCTTGGAAACTTTTAAAAGCTCGTTTCTTTAACGATCTTCTCCTAATTTTTGTTTATTCTAATGGACTTTAATGAATTTTTCACCTATCCTAAACCTCCTAAATCAGTTTATACTCTTTCATTACTATTCATTCTTATTCTAGCACTTAGCTTCTTATTCACTCGCTCAAACGTTTTCCTAATCCCTTTTCAAGCTCTAATTATAGGATTCCCATGGAACCTTAAAGCTCAAGCTAGATTAACTTTCAAGCATTCAATCCTAGATTATTTATGTGGTTTAGGGTCATCATGGGTCTCCTTCATCAAGCCAAGGTCAAAGGAATTCCATTGGCTAAGCTTTTCACATGAACCAATAGAAGGGTCAACTTTAAATAGTCATATCTCTTCTAATAAAAAGAATTGGGTGTCATATTACCTACCAAATCTAAGCTCTATGAATTATCTTTCCAACGCATCCAGTTTCATTCAGTTCTGAGTTCGGAGTAAGAAGTTACGTCCATTTTCGTAGAACCTATCTAGGCTGGGATAGTGCGCTTTCACGAACAGTGAAAAGCTTCACTAACCGTGAAGCCGCTCGTGGTAAATTCCAGATAAAATTCTAAAGGCTCATTTTATTAAGGTATTTTTGATATTTTGACCCATCCTCAAGGCTTTCTAAGACCTTTATACCCCCTTTTACACTCCTAAACAACCGCTATCTATTTCATAACACCTCATTCAAGACTAACACTTAGTTTCTAGAATCAAACTCTCAAAATTCTCTCCAGGTCTCATCTTCAAGATTCAAGCTAGGATTCAATTGGGGTTTCAACTTCAAGCTAAATGCTTCTCAAATTCATCTAAGCAAGGTATGTGGGATTGATTCATGGTCCTTTTCAACCATGAAGACCCCAAACTCTTTTACTCTTAATTTTATGAAATTGAGCTTGCTTTAAATATGGGTTTTTTGAACTATTGATTATTTGATTCAATTGAGATATGGGTTATGTTTAATTGATGTTTTTAAATTGATTTAAGCCCTAATATGTTGAATTGAATTGATGTTGTGAAGATTCGAATATGCATGTCCCATTTAAAGTTTGATTCAAGTACTGGTAATCTAAATTATGATTTAAAGGTGAATTTAACTATGGATTTACTTGAATTTCATATTATATTATTGATTTAAGTTTGAATCTCTATTGCCCATGTTACTTTCATTTTATTCATGGCATTTGCATACATGAGCATTGTCTTTTATGAATATTATGAAGTGGGTTAAGCCCAATTATGTTTATGAATATGATTTTGATGAAAGTATAGTTATGACAAGCATGTGATCACATAAATGTCTATTATATGGCTTTTTGAGAAACTTTGGGTGTTTACACCATTCCGTATATATGTAAATGAGTTATTCCTATGCATGAAAGTATGAATTGAAGTATGATTTGGCTCTTTATCCTAAGTATGTATGATTATGAAGAATGTTTGACTTTTAAGTCTAAGTATGCATTGAAACAATTTGAAAGACTTATGCCTCTTTTGAAAGCATGTATATGTATACATTTTCTTGTGAGATGATGACTTAGCACCGAGTGCACATGTGGGAGGGGGGATATCTCTAAGGGTCCAGTACCCAACTCCTATAACTATGTGCAACCATAGGTATATGTTTATATAGCCTTTTTACCGAAATGGGGTTGCCCATAAGGTATAGTTACAATCATGTTATGATGAATTAAAATCCTATTCGAAATGAGGGTTCCCACAAGGAAAGTTAATTCTCCAATATGGGCGTGCCCATATGGAAGGTTAATTTTCGAAATAAGGGTGCCCGTAAGGAGAAGTACTTGATGAATGAAAATCCTATCCAAAATGGGGGTTCCCATAAGGAGAAGTAAGGTCTACCTTTGGCAAGTCGATCACTCTTTCTTTCGATGTAGGGTGAACACTGGGATTCAAAGTTGTAGCTCGCTTGGTCTTATATGTCGGATGAGGTATCATCCCCTCTATGTTGTAGTATTATGGCATTTCATGCATCATGGATTTCATGGCATATTGGTGTACTCTCTTCTTGGATTATATACTACCTTTTATATATGTGCCCTTGTCATCTAACATTGAATGAAGGTTTTATGAGTTTATATGCATTTCATACCCTCATACTTAGTACATTCAAACGTACTAACGCATATTCTTAGCCTATATGATCTAACCATATAGGGACTAGAGACTATCTTCATCCACCTCTTGACGGTTAACTCAGACTGTGAAAGTTGTTGTGGTGAGTCCTATCACCCAAGGACAAGCTACCCTCTATCTACCTAATATTGTTCTTATCCTTATATTTTATTTACTTTAAGGGTGAGCCTAGGACATGTCTAGGCCCCCATCCTATTCTATGACGTAGAGGCATTGTTGGACAACATATAGACTCTTTTTTGTGCTATGTCATGCTATTTGTTTATGGTGATTATACTTATGGCTATATATTGAATGTTGATGATATGAAGATATGATATGATGAGATGAGAAATTGTGGAAAGTTTATAGTCCCACTTTATCCCCATAGAGTGAGTTGTACTTACCCATCCCTTAGTTACTACGTGTTATATGTTATGTGAATCCATGCAAATCCCTATCCCTATGACATCCCCATAGCATGAGCCATACTTTCCTATCCCTTATAACTATGTGTTTACTAATTCACTATGCACTTTCGAACCGATGATGTGAATGTGGATACTTTGAGGCTTGTTTGGGGACTCTTGGGTTCCCATTCTCCATGTCACTCCTAGACCCTAGGCCTGGGTCTGGCACACACTTGGCACTAAATACATTGTCAATGTAGACTCCCATATCATGTTTTTTATCACGATTTAGCCTTATCTTATCTTAACAAACACTTTTAACTACCAATTTAACATGGTTGTTATCAAAACTACCCTTTCAGCACATCATTAGTTTTAAAAATAGAGGGGTATCATTTTTAAGTATAAACAAATATATTCCATAGATATCAGTACAATATGCTACCAATACTACTTATACATCCTAAATGTGTTGGTTCAACAGAAAGTAAATGTCCCTAGGAAAGAACACAGACAAGAAAACCTCACGGACTCAAAATTGAGGTAGATATAGGCCTTGGTTACTCAAACTTTGACGAGGTCTATAGCTACCCATAACCCATCAGAAAATCCTTGCATTGTCCTTATTGCAACAAATCAAACGAAAAGCTAGTGTAGGGGTCAAAAAAAGAATATACCTAGGCGCTTAAGCACTAGTGTCAGTTTGTGATTCACCACCCTCAACCTGTTGGGTGGTCTCCTCTATCGTGGTGGACTTTCCTATATTCAAGCACCCATTTCAATCTATTGGTCTCGTGCACGCCATGTCATCTCATCTACTATAGAGACCTCTCTAGCAGCCTCCAGCTGCTATTGCTCGAGCCTCTCAGCATGTCACCAAGCAGCCTTAGGATCATTATCTCTCGTATATCACCTCTTCCCAAAGGCACGGGTTGCGATCTCTTCTACAAACAAGTCCAGCACTGGTGTAGTAATGGATGGCATAGGAATCATCAATGGTACTAAAGCTACTATCCTTATCTCCTCACGAATCTTTTGGATGGTAGTCATATCTGGAATCTAAGTCAAACTAAGGTTGTCCTCTCATGCCTCTCAAATGAATCTATAAGGCCATGTATAAGTGATAATCTCTACTCAAGTGTGGTCATGTAGCGCTCCTGCATGTGTTCCTCAGACTCAGAAATTCCCTTGCAAACCCAAGGTCTGATTTGTAGTAACAACTGAGTCAATTGGGACTCAATGTGAGTCTGGCGCTGTACCAAAACCTGAATGGACTCTGTGGAAATATAGACCATACCCGTGGGATGAGGACGTGTAGGCATGGCCTATAGTACAGTAGATGAAGTAGAAATCAGCCCCGTCTCCATCTCTGCATTAGTCTGTGGGCTTCTCAAACTTATCCGCAACAACACTAATAGTAGAAGCCTTAGGATGCGGAGGCTTGGTGAATATCTCAGGTAACCGAACTGTGGAGTTTGGTTCTTACCTCGGTGTAACTTGATTCTCATTGGCCTTTATCAGGTTAGCATCCTGGGTACTCTAGACATTGATCATCGTGTTAACATTGAGAATGATCTCCGCCCTCACCTTTATACATAGCCTGTGAACCAAACACGGGAATAGGATAGATGTCGACCTCCTCAAAGCTCGCTCATGTATCTACTCTATGATGCAACGAGAAAAGTTGATAACATAGCTATATATGATGTTGGCAACAAGAACTGCATGATCTGCATAAGAGTATTTTATGTGTGTGTCAACCAGATCCGAGCATGAACTATTGCCCACCAGAATTTGCCAGCAAAATTAAGTGAGGCCTTAACAATATTTGATCATCGTGTTAACATTGAGGATGATCTCCGCCCCCACCTTTATACATAGCCTGTGAACCAAACACGGGAATAGGATAGATGTCGACCTCCTCAAAGCTCGCTCATGTATCTACTCTATGATGCAACGAGAAAAGTTGATAACATAGCTATATATGATGTTGGCAACAAGAACTGCATGATCTGCATAAGAGTATTTTATGTGTGTGTCAACCAGATCCGAGCATGAACTATTGCCCACCAGAATTTGCCAGCAAAATTAAGTTAGGCCTTAACAATATTTGTGGGGCCGGACCCCCAATCGGCATTAGTACCTCGCTCAGCAATGTAGCTGGCAATCCATCTCAATATTGCAACCTTTCGAACCGCCCCAACCTATAGTTGAACTCCGCTGTAATCACGGGGGTTTTGTAGTTGATGTGCCATCCATATACGACACTTTTGATGCTTTAAACTTAGAATTTTATATGTTTTCAAAGCGATGTTAGTAGGTTTGATGTATTTTTTTGTTGGTTTTTCCAGGATTTCAGGAATTGGGATAATTTTGGACCAAGTTATGCAGATTATAGATTTTTAAGTCTTTACGAGTCCTTCTATGACTTGTGGTTTATTCCAAGAGCCGTAAGTTGGTTTCATAGGTCAGATTCAGTAAAAGGCTGATTTTCAGATGTTAGAGTTATGTTTTATCGGACGAGCCATAAACTATTTGTTGACCCGTATATTTGTTCTTATGCTAAAGATCATAGAATATGCTAAGTGTTGAACTATTATCAGACGAAGACTCCTACAGGTTGTAAGTCAAGTGATGGCTCGTAAGCCTATTCGCGCCTTAAGGATCAGAGTTTTGAAGAATTGCTGAAGAGTGAACAAACAACACCCCTTATAGGCTATAAGTCAGAAAATAGCCCATAGGAGGAGTTCGTATATGGAAGAAAGATTTAAGCAGTGTTGTCTACGAAGGCCAGTCACGGGCCATGATTTCATCCACAGCTCATAACCTTGTTCATCCGATTTCCTAATTTCAGTTTTCCTATTTCATTTAGGATTTGGTTTCCATTTATTATAAATAATTTTTTTAGGTTTCTTTAGAGAAAGAGCAGTCCAAACATGAAGTAATAATTACTTTTGATTATTACTTTATTCTTGGAGATTACTTTTGATTATTACTTTATTTATGGAGATTACTTTTGATTTTATATTCAAGCTATAATGTTGTGAAGATTTCAAATCTTTTGTTCTTCAATTTATTGTTGTAAGTGTTTAATTATGTTATTCCATAATATGATTTCTTCATCTACAACGAATATGAGTCGCTAAATCCACAACTAGGGTTGTGGGAACCATGAATAACTAACAAAGTGTAAATCAGACACTACTATAAAAGGGTCCTTTAGCGGCAATGAAGTACGGGTTTAGCGGCAATAAAATTAGCCACAATAACCTGTACCAGCTAATGGTGTTTCGCCGGCAATGTTGGTGTCGGCAAAGGGTTTCCCAGCCATTATGGATATTGTGGGTAAAGGGTAGCATAAATTGCCTCTACATACCATTAGCTTTTACGTCAATTATGTGTAGCAATTGTATTACCTACCAAATGTACTTCATATCCGTTAACTTTGGTCTTTTAGCGTCCATTGTTTTAATCGAGAAATCAAAATAAATAGTTGTTAAAAGGTAGTTATCTTAACGGCAATGATTTGTGGCAATTTTATTGGTAGCTAAATGTAATTGATATCGGCTAACTTTAGTCTTTTAGCATCTATTAGTTTTGTTGATAAATCCTAATAAATAACCGCTAAAAGATAGTAGTTCTAATGGCAATTGTTTGCGCAACTATATTGGCTGCTAAATGTTATTTGTATTCGCGAGCAATGGTCTTTTAGCAACCAATGTTTTAGTCAAAAAATTCAAATAAATAGCTGCTAAAAGGTGGTAGTTTTAACGGGGCAATTTTAAAATCGCATGTTATAAATACAATACCCCTTCATAAAATGTCTTAGCTTTCCCTTTTAGCGTCCATTTAGCATACGTCAACAATAATTAGTAGGGACTATTAATAATAACTACTACATTTGGCAAATAATTATATGTTGAAATCCATCAAACTTGTTGGCAAATGGTGAAAAACAAATTGATATTAATCCATAAAATAGAATAGATCTTCATTAAATCTAGACAAATAAAAGGAAGGAGTAATCCAAAATATGAACGTCAAAACTTATAAAAATAAACTTATATTATTCTTTCTAATATCTATCCTATTGAATAATGTCTTCTAATAAGTTTGTAAGTCTTCAGCATATTAAAATCTCCAAATGTGAAATTCGCAAACTTCAGACTATAGGACCTGAAAAAAATAATTTTTTTAAAAGATGAAATGTAAAATATAAAAACATTGTAAGTAGTATGACTAATCTAAAAAATTATAAATAAGAAACATCTAAACAGAAATCAAGTTTGGTTGAAACTCAAAGCTCTTAAAGCTAAATTAACAGCACTCAATAATCTATAATTTAGAGCCACGACCCAAAAAATTAATCAAATAAGAATACAACTAAGTGCAGTTCAAGAATAGTTGAAGATTGATCAGTCCTTTCACCTACAAAAACTTGAGAAACAAACATTGCAACACTTGGAAAAATGGGTATTGGTGGAGGAAAGTAAACATTGCAGCAATCTGGAAGCATATAGTGATGGAAACTTTACCTATTCTTCAGCTTGGAACCTGATCAGATTAAAAAGAGACAAGATTCCTATCAGTTCTCAAACATGGAACAAGTATAAAAATGCTCCTTTCACTTGTGGAGGGCTTTGAGAGGCAAGTTTCCGATCAATTGAAAAACCACTGCTTTTGGAAGGCAGCCATCTGAGTGTGTTTGTTGTTATGTGCCTGGACAAGATACCATATATCGTATCTTTGTTTCTGAAAATTTTTCCAGAAATGTTGAGGGGTTCTTTGAGGATTCTATGGGTGTTGCAAGAGATATACACCACTAAGGAATCTGGTGATGATGGTCCACTAAAGTCAAGAATGATGTTCATAAGTTGATGCTTCAGGCTACTCCTATCTGCATTTGTTGGAACTTGTGGAAAAATAGGTGTGCAGGAAAGAATGGTGGCAAACCTTCTAACACATCCAGAATGAAATATGCAGTCGTTAAAGATACATTTATCCACTTGACTACTTCATATCCTAATATCAGATGGCCCACGAACCGGAAGGATCTTATTATTATGGTTGAAGGTTGTTCTCATGAGAAAGTAACTAAAGTGTGTTGGCAAAGACCTGCTGCAGAGTGGGTTAAATTAAATACTGATGGGAGTATGTTAGGAAATCCTAGCAACCTGGGTGTTGGAGGAATTCGCAGAAACCATCAGGGTGAAATTATCTTTGCTTATGCATCTCCTATGGGAGTGGGATCGAACAACCAGGAAGAACTGGAGGCAGTTTCAGTAATTTACATGCGGTTACACTTACAGGGAGTCCAACTTTTTTGCTAATTGCTTAGCCAACAGTCATACTATCACTTCTATCTTTTGCTTATGCAGCTCCTATGGGAGTGGGATCCAACAACCAGGTAGAACTGGAGGAAGTTTCAGTCATTTACATGCAGTCACACTTACAGGGAGTCCAATTTTATTGCAAATTGCTTAGCCAAATTCAGTCTTACTACCACTGCTCCAAAGCTATTCTTCAATGATCAACATCTTTCTAAGGATGCGTTTAACATAAATGCAGCCTATAGAAAGCTAAATCATCCAAATACGCAATTAATTAAATGGCTCTGAAAATATATTTGGAAAGCCAAAATCCCACACAAAGTAGTTTTCTGTGCTGGCACAAGATAACATGATGAAAAGGAATCCCACTACTCTAGAGATGTTTTTCTATGTAGAAACTACAGAAACAGTGGTCCACCTATTCATACAATGCAAGGTCACCAGTAAATTGTGGAGAGTGTTTCTTTGGATCAAAAATATTTCCTGGACTATGCTTGAGAAAATTACAGACACTGCACGGCTGGGTTGAAGCAGGAGTACATGCCAAGAACAAGAACTGGAACACTACAGAGAAAGGCTAATGCACATAAGAGATACCACAATATTGACCAACTGTTTGTCCAGTGTGTTGGAGCAGTAAAGTTTTGATGGCTGACAAAAGATAATGAAACAGGTTGGACTACCCGGTTCTTTCAGCGTACTGTTTTCGTGGCAAAACTGCACACGCATCACACAATAAAAATGGAATAATTGGTGCTGGAAATAAGGAGGATAACAAGGAATATTATTCCAAGTTGAACATGGAATAATTGGTGCTGGAAATAAGGAGGATAACAAGGAATATTATTCCAAGTTGAACTCTTAGAAGAAGAAGGTTCCAAAGAAGGAAATATTTTTCAAGAAGCATGAAAAAAGGGGAGACGCTGATTAGAAAAGGAATTCGAAAAGAAGTTGGAGAAAGACTTATCAGCAACTATAAAACCAGAAAAGAATTCACAGAAGAAGGAAATGCAGAAAAAAGAAAGAAGCAGAGAGAAAAAGAGAGATTCAGACACAGAAAAAGAGAGAGATGAAGAAGAAGAGAAACGCGGCAACTTGACGTAGGGTTTAGGAGTTTTGTTTTCTTTTTGTAATTCTGAACAATTGTGTAATCTCTCAGAGTCTATAACTGAGATTAGATTCTAGTCTTCAAGTTGGGGGCAACTCGAACACGTTGGTAACATAAGCCTAGGGAGGTTTATGTGAACTTAGGAATTGTAATCGTTTGTTGAAGGCTCATATTGAAGTAGTGAAGTTGGAGTAAATCCTGTAGAGGTACAGGTCGTGGTTTTTTCACCTTTTGTGAGCCGGGTGTTTCCACGTAAAATTGTTGCGTTCCAGTTTATTTCTGCATTATTGAAACACGTCGGTTAACCTGTTCCAACGATTAGGCAAATCCGTAGGGGTGCAAAACCTAACAATTGGTATCAGAGCAGGTTTTCTTATTAAAGGCTAGTACCCAAGAATTGATCCAGATGAATACTGCACCACCCTTTGGACATGGAGAAGGACAATCATCTATGAGGCCTCCTCTTTTCAATGGAACACATTTCGGTTGGTGGAAGGCTAGGATGGAGGACTTCATTCAAGGAGAAGACTACGAACTTTGGGATAGAATTAGTATAGGGCCTACTATTCCTATGAAAAAAGTGGAGGACCAACAAGTGCCGAAAGAGAGAAGGGAGTTCAACGCTAAGGATTTGTTGGCCATGAGGAAAAATGCCAGAGCTAAAAATATTTTGGTTTGTGGTCTTGGTCCAGAAGAGTATAACAAAATTTCAAATTGCTCCACTGCAAAAGAAATCTAGGATGCTCTTACAATTGCTCACGAGGGAACTGCTCAGGTTAGGAAGTTCAGGGTTGCCATGCTATTTACTGAATATGAGACCTTCAAGATGAAAGAGAATGAGACATTGCAAGAGATGATGGCAAGGCTCACACTACTTATTAATGAGCTGGCTTCTCTAGGAAAAGTGCTTACCTTTGAAGAACAGGTAGACAAGGTTCTGAGAATTTTACCAAAAGCTAAGTGAGATGTAAAAGTTACTGCCATTAGGGAAGCTAAGGATATTGAAACCATGACATTGAATGAGCTGGTTGGAAATCTCAGAACATATGAGATGAACATGGAAGAGCAAAAGGAAGAAGTGGGAATGGATGAAAAATCACTCGCTCTTAGAGCAGCTTCTGATGATGAGGGATCAGATCTTGATGAAGATCAGATATTATTTTTAGCTAAAAAATTCAAAAAGTTTCTAAGGAACAGGAAAGGGAAGGATAAGAAAGAAACAGGTAATAGGAAGTGGTCCGATGACACTGGTAACAGGAAGTGGTCCGATGACAAAAGCAACTCTGGATGTTACAAATGTGGAAAAACTGATCATCACATCAAACAGTGTCCTCTATGGGAGATTGAGTGGAGAAAAGAAAGGCTGAAAAAGAAATCAAAGAAAAAGCTGCTAAGCAAAAGGAAAAGGAAACCTATGCCATGATGGCTGCGTGGGGATCGGGATTGGAAGATTCTGATACAGAGGAGATTGATGAAACTGCGCTCATGGCTGCTGGAGATTTAGATCTAGAAGAAGATGATAGATCTGAGGTAAGTATTTCTGAATTGAAAAAAGTTGCATCTCTTTTCAAAAAGGAAGCTAATCTTGCTAATGAATGGATTGATAGACGATTTTCAAGAAGTAGTAAATGGAAAAGATCAACTAATTAAAGATTTTTCAGATCAAAAATTTGAAAATCTTGAGATAAAAAACTGCCTGGATAAAGCAAAAGAAATAAATGACAAGTTGAAGAAACAGGTTAAACAACTTGATTCACTTGTGTTGAACCTAAAGTCAGAAATCCAAAAGTTAACTGTTGCTGATAAGGGTGAAAGTACGATGAGTGAAGAGCTTCAGAAGGTAGAAACTGAGTTGAAAGAATGCAAAATTGAGTTTTTTTGTGAGAAAGAAAAAGTGAAAAAATTGACCCAGGAAAACTCCATTTTAAAACAGGATTTAGAAAAGGCAAAAAGATGGACTCAGTCATCAAGAATAGTGAACCATCTAGGAAGCAGGAGTCACAATGAGAAAGCTGGAATAGGGTTCTTTCAGGAGAATGTTACTACTACTGATTTGTGCTACCTCTGTGGAAAAATTGGACATCCAACTACTGAGTGTCCAATTGCAAACAATGTTAGGAGTAGAAACACATATCATGTGCACAAAAGGAGGCATGAAGATAATAAAAGAAACAGGTCAAGGAACATGTTGCCTACTTGGGCAAGAAGGGATCTCATTCATCCGTTTTACAACTGGAAAGGACCCAAGCTAGTCTGGGTTCCTAAAACTAACCCTTGATCTGTCTTACAGGTTGCAGTGAAAGAAAGCAAGCATTGGTACATGGATAGCGCTTGCTCAAGGCACATGACTGGTTATAAGTACAAGTTTCTTTCACTTGCACCTTTTAAAAAGGGGGAGGACAGAATGACTATGAGCTGGATTAGAGCAACAAGTCAGGTTACCTGGTCCATCCACTGGACAAGCAGAGGGCACACAGTCAGGGGGAACTATGGAAAGCTGAAAATAAATCAGAAAAGATGAATAGACTTGACACTCAGAAAGTTTGTCATCATCAAAAAGGGGGAATTTGTTGGAGCAGTAAAGTTTTGATGGCTGACAAAAGATAATGAAACAGGTTGGACTATCCGGTTCTTTCAGCGTACTGTTTTCGTGGCAAAACTGCACACGCATCACACAATAAAAATGGAATAATTGGTGCTGAAAATAAGGAGGATAACAAGGAATATTATTCCAAGTTGAACATGGAATGATTGGTGCTGGAAATAAGGAGGATAACAAGGAATATTATTCCAAGTTGAACTCCTAGAAGAAGAAGGTTCCAAAGAAGGAAATATTTTTCAAGAAGCATGAAAAAAGGGGAGACGCTGATTAGAAAAGGAATTCGAAAAGAAGTTGGAGAAAGACTTATCAGCAACTATAAAACCAGAAAAGAATTCACAGAAGAAGGAAACGCAGAAAAAAGAAAGAAGCAGAGAGAAAAAGAGAGATTCAGACACAGAAAAAGAGAGAGACGAAGAAGAAGAGAAACGCGGCAACTTGACGTAGGGTTTAGGAGTTTTGTTTTCTCTTTGTAATTCTGAACAATTGTGTAATCTCTTAGAGTCTATAACTGAGATTAGATTCTAGTCTTCAAGTTGGGGGCAACTCGAAGACGCTGGTAACATAAGCCTAGGGAGGTTTATGTGAACTTAGGAATTGTAATCGTTTGTTTGAAGGCTCATATTGAAGTAGTGAAGTTGGAGTAAATCCTGTAGAGGTACAGGTCGTGGTTTTTTCACCTTTTGTGAGCCGGGTGTTTCCACATAAAATTGCTGCGTTCCAGTTTATTTCTGCATCATTAAAACACGTCGGTTAACCTGTTCCAACGATTAGGCAAATCCGTAGGGGTGCAAAACCTAACACAGTGGAATTTAATCAAAGATCCAGTTAAGATTCAAGAAGAAATCATGGAGTTCTATAAGATGTTATGCTCGGAGGAAGCTAAGTAAAGGTTGCCAGCAACTTCACGAATTGCCTGAGACTCACAATGGAGGGAATGGAAGTCTTAGAGCCTGTTTAGATTGGTTTTTGGCTATTAGCTTATAAGCTAAAAGTCTTAAGTTACAAATCCGAACTTATAACTTTTGGTTTACTTTTAAATTTTGGCTTAAGACCAAGTGCTTAAAATCACTTTAATTTATTTATCTTATCTAATTAAACAATATTATCAGATAAGAGAAACTATTTGCAGATTCGTAAGATCGCTTCGCCACTAAGCTAAAAGGCGACGAAGGGTCGCCTTGCCTCACCTCTCGCCATTGGCGACAAGGTGATCGTAAGAGCATTCACTTAATCAAGAAAGTAAGAAGTCCAACATAAGAAATTTGATTCATCAACCCACAAAACTTTACAAAGTAGAAAAACTCAAATAGTAGCAACAAAGGATAAAGATGCGTAATACCGTGAGTTGGAACAATTTCGGTACTACTAGGCATCCTTGTGGATTATCGTACTTGTTCTTGGCCATTGTTAGTGTTGGAAAGGTGATAAATATTGATACATTGGTGAATAAGACATTTATAGGATCAGAATCTCATCAGAAATATCTAAGACTTGTACTCAAGTTACTTGTTCATTTGAGTTGTCATATAAGAACACATCATTGCATGAATTGTCTCATTTGGAGTAGTTCTGATTGCTGCTTATCATGACTTTATTTCATCAGATTCATTTCTTCATTTTGTTTCTCCTTTAACTATGTAATCTCTTGTTCTAGCTTTTGTATAATCTCATTAGATGAATCATCTACCATAATATTTTCTACGGAAGATCTACTACCCCATAGAACTGAAGGAATTGGACCAAGTCCTAAACCACGAACATACCCACTTTTGTCATTTTCTAACACTTCAAAATACACATCTCCTTCCCAAGAAACCTTGTGAGATGGTTGATTAGTAGATCTTTTGTTATTGCCCATTCTTTTATTTATCATGTCCTGACCATAGAATACACGATAAATACTTGGATTAATTTATTTGAATTTTTGAAAAAGTATCTTTAATTGTTTCTCGATTTAAAAACTAAAAGACTGAAGAAATAGTATGATTTTCTTTGCAAAATAATCATCCAATGGTCTACCATCCACACGTTTTTTATGAGTTAATAAAAAATATTTCTGCTCGTGTAGGTTGGATCCCATTTTTAGCCTAAACAACAAAATTGAAATTAGATATGAGCGACAAAAAGGTTTGAAAACACTATAACTTTAAAGTATTACCTGCTCATGCATCAATGTAGCAATATTTTTGGATCCTCCTGTATGAGGCATCCTTTGCTTGGTCCCATTGTTTCTATTTTTTTGGGTATGCCTCTGGCATTATAATATTAGAAGAATATCTTACAAATTATAAAAAAATATATATAGCATAACTAAAATTAAAAAAACATAGTAAATATAAGAAAGTAGGTGTTTTTCAAGATTTGTTTATATCTTCACTTTATCAGAAAGCCAATAAGAGACAAGACCATTCCATTGATCTCTCAGTATGCGACTTGATCTATTTTTCAGCAAAGCATATTTAGTCTTGTATTTTGACATATATTCATATTTAATTTCACACTTGTTGTCTTTCTGTTTCTTTCCTAGTAACTTTGAGACAAATGTTTCTCCATTTTTTGGAAAAGAGAACTTCTTCTGAAAAAATAAAACTCAATATATAAAAGATAACTATCATGTGTAGATTGAGCTTGTTCATATAATAATAACAATACTAAATCATATCCTTACAAAATCCACCAATTTCTTCTTCTGCTCGTTGTCAAAATTTCTCCAAGCATCTACATGTAGAGGTGTTAATTCTGGAGTTCTTGCAACAATTCCTAAAATGCTAGCAAGTTTTCAGCCCTCCTTTCCAATAGGTTGGTTGCGACTACTAAATGGCACATCAATTGTCTTTTCTGGAGGAAGTTTCCAAACATCTTTTAGTAAAGTAGGATCATAAGGCTTTCATGTCACCAAGTTACATAGAATGAAAAAAAATTTTAACTCATTAAATGAAAAAAAATATATGGTTAACCACATGAGTGATAATTCGAAAATTTGAATGTTGACAAGTTCTCCCTTTGGCCAACTATCTTCAATCTTATGATATGCCATGTTTCGTACTTAGAATATTATCATCTAACCAAAATATTAAAGATGCAACTAAAGTAACTAGGACCAACATAAATGGCTTAGTAAACTCTTACAAATCAATATGGATATCTTGTCATCTGGTAGAACAAAATGCATTAGCTGCCAGGAAGTGAAAATAAGTGTGATGTTGAAATTTACCATTTTAAACAGCATAATAGACAATTGTTGTCTCAAGAAACTATATCAGCAAGAAAAAGTATAAGAAGCAACCAGAAAAATAAGAGTGAAGCTAGAAGTGTAATCTCATCTATCATGATGGTCTATGTATGAAAGAGCCTCTGGATCAATTGAACAAAAAATTGTGAAAAAGCATATCTGTGTAAACAAGGTAGTAATGATGCTTTCTATTTTCCATACTTGTTCCATCTAATAGATTATCAGTAGATATCTAATGACATTTTGTATTTTGATAAGGACAACAACTAAGATAGCACAAAGGAAGTATGACAATGCTTATATGTGTTGATAAATGAGGGAGGATCTACCAAATGTGTCTAACACAACATGCAGAAAATATCTAATTATATTACCATTTTTTTCCAAGTCAAGATTGTTTGATTTAGCCAGCTTTCTAGTGTAGAAAATCAAAGGGAAAAAATGTAAAAGTCAATTGAACAGTTTCTCAAATAAAGGCAGAATTATCCTGATTTTTTAAAACAACACATCAATTGATGTACTCTATTATATCGTGGTTCCTTAAGCCTTATATTTAGAAAGAGTCTTAGGTCTCAGTGATGGTCCAGACAACAAACAAACTGCAAGAATTCCACCAATATACACACCCTGATTTATACCCTTTCACTGGTTATTTGATAATAAGCTCTTTGGCCTATGCCATGTCTTTTCATACTCCTCATAATACGATGTAAGATGTTTTATAAGATAAAATACGTTCTTAATCATTTCTGCTGGGACATTGATGGTAGATATTATTGGCAATTGCATGTAATAATGTCAAATTTAATGTTGTTGTAATAGTACCACAACAACGTACTAAAGTTTTGATGGATTCCATAAAAACTTTAAATTCGACACCACAACAACAATGACACCACCAGGACTTCTCTTGGTCCTTCGTCTCATCCTGGAGGCATTAAGAAACAACCTTGATCGGTTTGGTGCTCACCTTGTTGCCCCTGATATTCTGACCAAAAATAGTCACAACCTTATTAGTCCTCAGGTTTAGTTCGACATTCAGCATATTCCTAAGGAAGCTAAGGCACTCTGTTATTTGGATAAGATTGAGATGGTTAACTTCATAACGAAGACATTGCATCAGACAAGTTCTCACACCATGCTCAATAACCATGAATATACTACATAAGACTTACATAGCTCTCCCAGATCCAACTACAGTTCTTTTTCAGATTTCCAAAAAGAGAAAAAAAGGATCAAACAATTCACAATCATATACTCCCTATTTCTCACAAAAAAACCAGCAAATAGCAGTCAATGTTTTATCCCTATATATCACTTGATGCTCTCTGATATATCAAAAAATCGATAGCAGATAGCAGTCAATGTTTCTCACATAGAACTAGCAGATAGCAGTCAATGTGTTCTCTCTCAAAACATGAGTAGATAATACAACCAGAAAAAGAAACAAAAAGTGAACAGTTCACATTAATATACTCCCTATTTTTCACAGCAGTCAATGTATCTCTATTTTCTATCGCTCAAACAAGCATATAATCGAACATAGACCTGCCAAAAAATAACTATACACCTATCAGATAGTACAACTACACACTAGCAGAACGCGTAGTGAATGTTCTCGTCTTAATAACAAAATCTATATCTAATTAAATATAGAAAAAACAATATTCTAATTTCCATATTGTATATTTCCCATTCAATTAACTAATACTTACTCATATATTCAATATTTTCTCTCCAAAAAAAGAGATATCAATAATACAACCACACCTAACAACTAAGATATCAAAACAAGATAGGGAGAAATAGTGTTACCTAATTCATCATTAGGTTGAACCTCAATGCCACAAACAGAATTATTTAACTCATTAGCTTCATCATCATGTTCTTGGGCTATAGAATTATTCTAATTATCTATCAATTGCTCGAGATAAGGTTGGGTTTCAGGATTATCTTGACCATCCATCAACTGCTCAATATAATGTTGCACCTCTTCATCATGTTGTTCAATAACCAATATATTGTGACCTCTAATCTACATAATTTCTTCTTTTAAGTGAAGAAACTACCTAACCGTATTAAGTCCAGTTAGCTCAAACATATATAACAGGCCATATGAAAACAGGAAGAAGCTTAATCATCTCATCAATGGAAACATATAATTAGTTATTTGTGTGCATAAACAAAGCTTCGTGACAAAGATAATTCTAATGATAAGAGAAGTTAGTGTACAAGGGAAAATAGTTCTCCAGTGATAAGAACACCATATCTTATTACAATCCAAGAGCTACAATCAACAAAACATAAACAAAGGCAATCACAAAGAACGCACTTAAATATTCAAATATAAACCAATACAAAGATGGACAATTCATAATTTACTAATATGCATCTTTCAATTAAATGACTTAAACCAAAAAAAAAGTATTTTATTAAATTTCTAATTGAAAAGTAATAATTTTGTAGAAGTTCTTCAATAAAAGTAGCAAAACAAATATTTTATAAGTACCACCAATCATATTAAGAATCACTTTCATTATCCATGTCATCTCCTCCCTCAACATTAGCTTCACCATCATTTATAGAAGCTTGAGAATGTACATATGCTTCAACTATTATCCCATCAACATCACTTCTTACCCAATCATCATACTTATACTCAGGAATACAAGCAGTCCCTAAAAGAGCTAAGTCTGTGGCATCACTTTGCATTGGTGACTCAAATTACATTATAGTTTCCTCTCCCATATCAAAAATGTCTTGAGGTTTAATTAACCTAGGGTCAAACCATTCATGATATAGAGGATCTTGCACAAATATTACTTGGCGAGCTTGTTAAGTAAAGATAAAAGGCTCATGACGTTCTCAATTGCCAATATTGCTAGGTGTGAGAAATTCACAAGTGTGAAATTCGTCATTCTTAAATCCTCTACCTTTGGTTACATCAACCCAATCGCACTTAAATAAGACAACCTTAAATTTCTCATAGTAGTTTAACTCTACAATATCATTTAATCTACCATAATATATGATATTTGCTTACTTTGGAGCATTGTCACTTGTACTTACACAACTTTCAGTCTTTGAAACAACTATAACACCACTGTTTTGTGTCTCTTTGAACTCTTCACTTTGTTTAGTTTGAAATCGATAACCATTATTTATATCGAATGCATTGAATCTTTTGGTGCAATAAAATTCAGCCCTTATGTGAGGACTTTAACATCCTTTATAATGTCAAATGTAGTTTGTAACTCCTTTGCCTAACAAAATTAAAAGATACAATAACAGATACAACATAAATACAAAATCAATAGTTTAACGTGACCAATGACTTAGCCTGCCACTTACTTTTTCCTTGAACCACTCTGGAAATGTATCAAAATGCAAATAGTCAAGTTGATGTTGATTCAAACGGCGCTTACGATGTGATCACTTGATTTCAACAATATGTTCACTATTCACATAACTCATGTTTATCAATTTTATTATCAAATAAAGTAATAACAATATATATGTATATGTATATATGTGTGAGTGTGTGTGTGTATATATATATATATATATAGACATACACAAACATATACATATATATAGATGGATAGATATAGATATAACACTTACTTTTTATAATTCTCAACCACTTCTGACTCGTAATTGAATAGCACATGTTTATGTGCTTGCAACCATGTTTTCTCATCCAACTTGAAAACATCTATTCCGCCATCTGACTCCCCAACCGTAGGAAAAAGACATTGTCTTTTATTAGTATCATGCTCAATTTGATCATCATTTTTTCTTGAATAATAAGAGCTTGAATCTCCACCCTCCAAATAATGTGAGCAAAATGTTAAACACCATTTTGCTTTGTATGATTCTGATATTGAACCTTCTTGACATGCACAATTGTGTACATATGATTTTAATGTCATGCCCCGAGAGGGTACCCTAGATATGGCCGGCATTCAGAGACTACTGCTAGCCCCCAAGAGAACCACTTGGCCTCATCACATTCAATTAATCAACAATTATCATATCAGCGGAAGACTAAAGATGAATAAAGGTGGGCAATCTCAAATAAAGACAATCATGACAAATCAACAGGACTAATGTGAAAGAAACTAGTTAGATAATATCCAAATCATCAATCCCAAATCTAGTCTATGAAGCCTCTAACTAAACTATCTAGATGGTACCATGAATGGCCATGGCTACCCAAATCAAAGGAAATAAAGTACGAACTCAAGATAGATGAAATCTAAATGAGCATCCTCTAGAAGTAGAGGAGGACTCACCAATCGACTGGGTGCGATTAGATCCTCAACGATGCACCTACTGATGATCTATAATACCTTTCTCTGCATCATGAATAGATGCAAGCCCAAATGGACATTAGTACATGGAATGTACGAGCATATAAAATAGCTGAGTGAAACAGATATAGATAGAATAACAAATCTCAAAGATGCTCAATTAAAATGTCAAATGTCTATCTAAAGCAAGAAGAAAGAATATACAATGACCCATCAATACCAATTCAAATCAATCCAATCCAATCAAGTCTGAATACTATCAGTTTGGGACCTATCTAGGAGTTTCTCTTATCCGACAACAATCACTTATGAGCTAGCCACAACTGCTCAGTACTTTCCAAGGTAAAGAACAAATCAAATCTATAATGGATCCGGTCAATCAAGTCTGCTATTCTTTTAAGGACTTCTAATCAAGAGGGAACATCCAATTTAATAGTTCAAGCCTCACCTACGCTTGGTGATGTAGTTAATGAGTTCAAGTTGGGCTTACTCTTACTCATTTCAGTGCTCGATACACCTCCCAAGACTCAATTTTCATAAGACAATCATTCTCAATCAACTAGTCTCATCTGGACATTTGTCAACTCAAATCATCACATCAACTATCAACTCTTTGGTTACATTCTTTTAAGGTTCAGCTCTTGGCTTATAGAGACTCTATCATGCATCATACTAACTCATAGTATTCAAAAAACAAAAGTGGAGTTAAAGCTCTTTGGGATTTCATGGCTCTTAAGACTCGAATCATACTCATGCATGCTCAATTAAATGCAATTTATAAAAATATTAAGAATTCATGCTAGGGTTCATGTAATACGGCAAAATTATCTATTTCTAGTATTTAATTCATAAAATAGTAATTCATACAAAAAAAGGTGAAAGTACATTAGAATTTAAGAAAAATCCTTAAGAAACATGCATTGGAAACTCAACTCATTTACAACTCTATCAATTTGGGGTATGGGACGCAGGGGTATGGGACACATGGAAGAACATAATCCATATTTTGGTTAGCCTTACATACTTGGAGATAGAAGAACATTCAACTTCTCAAAGAATCTCCACTCATTTGCCTGGAACCCTAGCTTTTTCCATTCCTTTGAGGCTCTCTAGAATTTCGAAGTAGTTTTGAGGATTAATGCCCTTAGGGTACTGATGAGGGGTCTAAAATAAGTCCAAAATGTCATGAGTTTTAATCAAAAAGGATGGTAAAAGATGAAATTACCCTTCAAGAAAAGCTGCCGAAGTGGACCACGAAACCCCTTTTATGGCCATGAAATAGGTTACAAGTTGTAGTCCTCTCTCGTGGAAAGTAGATCAAAATTATCAGTTTCTGATTCTCATTCTCTGAGCCATCAAACGACTTGTAAAATATATTACAAGTCGTATTCCCTCTCATAGAACCTGGGCCCAAAATTACAACTTTTTAAATCTTGTTCCATGACTTAACGGACGACTCTTGGAACATGTTACGGGTTGTGTTTCCTCTTGTAAAACCTCTTCTAAATTTAATCAAATTTTTTCAACTCTGGAACACCTTTTGCGACCTGGTCTACGGGTCGTACTCCAGTCTACGACTCATAACCCTCTCGTAGAACCAGGTCTGATAACCTATTTTACTTCTAAAATTTTTGGGGTATTACATTTAAAGTACCCAAATACCTATAGAAGTATGTAATATTTTTAGTTTGATATTATAATGATTTAGAAATTAAAAAATAACACAATATTTATTTTTTGTACCTCTAAATTGGATACATGCAAGTTTAGCCTCTGTTGCTAAGTGAGCAACCAAGTGTACCATCATAGTAAAAAATCTAGGAGGAAAGACTTCTCCATAATATATAATATTTCTAGAATTCTTTCTTCAAGTAACTTTAACTCATCTAGTATTAAAACTTTGCTACATAAGACATGAAGGAATGTGCATAGTTCAATTAAAATGGAACTTATTATTTTATCTGTTGATCTTTGTAAGGCAAGAGGAAGTAGTTCTTGCATTATAACATGACAATCGTGAGTTTTTAATCCAGATATCTTTCGTTTCCGGATCCAACATGCGATATTAGATGCATAGCCATGTGGAAACTTGGCATTTTCCAGAACATCATAAAATAACTCCTTTTACTTCGAAGACATTGTGAAATAAGTAGGAGGAAGATAGGTCCTTCGATTAGCTCAATATTGTGGTCATAAGTGTGGTCTTATTTTCATGTCCTTCAAGTCTAACCGATCTGGTAAGTTTTCTTTAGACTTTTTATTACTATCTAATAGTGTATAAATCATGTTGTCACACATATTTTTTTCCATCACATCAAGATTATGTCGTACCAAGTTATACTCCCAATAAGAAAGATCAAAAAATATGCTCCTCTTTTTCCATGTGTTATTCAACACTCCACTTACCCCTTCACTTGATTTTCTAAGAGTAATCTTTATATGTTTAACTTAATCCAACACTTGTGTCCTAGATACTGTACAAGGTGCAGGTCTTGTTTCTTTAGTTCCATCAAATGATTTAGCATCATTCCGATATTTGTGGTCTGACTTCAAGTAACATCGATGTCCATGAAACAAAACTTCCTACCATGTTTAAGTCTTTTATAATGAGTATTTATGTTGCAAGAAGGACATTCAAATCGACCAGAAGTACTCCATCCACATAGAGTACCATATGATGGAAAATCATTTATAGTCCACATGAGAGCTGCTCGTATCTAAAATATCTCTTTAGTAGAGCGTCGTAAGTTCCTATCTCAACATTCCATAATTCATTTAACTCTTCTATTAAAGGCTATAAAAAGACATCAATATTATTACAAGAGCTTTTGGTCCAGGTATTAGCATAGACGGAATAAAGAACTCTTGTTTCATACATATCCATGGTGGAAGATTATACGACATTAAAATTATTAGTCATGTACTATTAACAGATTTGTGCCAAATGCATTAAATCCATCAGAACTTAATCCTAAACGAACATTGCAAGAGTTTTTGGCAAATTCTGGATAATTACTATCAAAACTTCTCCAAGCTTCAAAATCTACAGGATGTCATAGAGCTCCATCTTTTTGTGTTTTTCATGATGCCATCTCATTGCTTTAGAAATTTATGAAGACATAAATAATCTTTGCAACCTTGGTTTAAATAGAAAATACCTCAAGACCTTAGCAGGAATCTTTTTAGCATTATTTTTCCATCTAGAAGCCCCACATATTTTGCATTCATTAACATTCTTATTGGAAAATTCTTTCCAAAATAGCATATTATCATCTTTTCATACATTAAGCTCAAGCCTTCAATAATCTCTTTGGTCTCATAAAAAGAAGGAGGCAATTCATATCCTTCAGGCATTGCATCCTTTAGTAGTCCAAGCGAAGAATTAAAGGATTCATTTGACCATTTGAACATGCATTTATTATGATAGATATGTAATAAAAAAGATAATGTGCTAAATTTCTTGCATCCAGGATATAATTCTTCATTTGCATTCTTCATGAGTCATTCAAACTTATCCACCTCTACATGAGATTGCATTCCAGGTAAATTAGCAACATTTTCATGTAGGTTTGGCTCCCGCTCACCTCTTTCATTGATGTCACTATCTATGAACTGTGTAAAACCTCCAAAGGCATCATCATGTATCATTCCTCTCGTATCATCACCTCGTACAGTTGTCTGTATCTCATTATTTACTTCAGTATTGTTTGATCCTCTTAGAGACTCTCCATGACAAAACCAATTATCATATGATGGCATAATGACATTAACCACTAGATGATCATGAGTTGTAGCCCAATTTACTTGATGGATAAGTATACATTCAATATAAGGACATGAAATTTTCTTTCCTTCTTGTTTTTTCAAAAAATGCATGATTTAAAGAATCCTCTACTCCATCCAAGTATTCTCTACTACATAAGTCAAAAGAAATCGACCTTTTATTGATAGAATTGCTCATGATGTAAAGATATTATCTTATTTTCTGCAATTACTGTATGAGCTAAAAATATATTAGTAAAAGAGAGAGAAAACTAACCAAAAATATATTTCAGATAAAATGTCCATCCAGTTGGTAAGAAATTTGTTTCGACAAAGATACCATTTTAATAATTAAATTGTACTTTAAATTTGAATGATAGAGATCATCATGTTATATACAGTATATGTTTATTTTCAAAATAGTAAAACATGTATTCTCAATAGTGTTCTTAATATTTTTGGGAAATGAAAGTCTAATTGGTAGTATACCTAAATTGGAATTTGCTAATTTATTATAGAATAGATTCACAATTTCTAAATATAGGTTCACCAGTTGGCTTATTGTGTGTGGCAAATTATTTAATATAGATAGAGTTCAAATATTTGATTTATGAAAAGGAACCGCTAAATGCTGTTTATGTAGCAATACAACTTGACATGTACACCACTCCTAAGATCTGATTGGATCTTCTCTCCTTTAGTAAGAAAGGGAGAGAGGGAGAGCAAGTAAAAATTAATTCCTTGATTTCACAAGAATCAATTTCGCTATCACACATTGAAATAAATGATGCTCATTGGATTATCATATCATAGTAGTGCAGTATTGAGCAAGTTTGCTAAGAAATTGGATACTCTAATATGATGGCAACACCAATAGCTTTCTTTTGTATATCCATGGTGTTTAGGCTAGCTTATATGCATCTCGACTCATTCATCAGATACATGTCGCATCACCAAATGACCCGTATGAATTTAGTGGTCATAGGAATTGAAAAATATCAAAAGTATGCAATGACAAGGAGTTTTGGGCATACATAGGATTTTCTACAATGAGCAGCTATGTGTTCCAAGACTATAGAGAGAAAATACTTACATAAAGTTCCAAACTTTGGTCTATATTGTATATTCTCAAATTTATTTTTTATTTTTTTTCATAAACAAGTCTGTTAGTTGTTGTATTGACCTCTAATTTGGAGTTTTATCTTTATTTGGTGGTTACTTGTATGTGTGCTTTATTTTGCCAGGGAACATTTGAAGCCTCTTCTTATAACATTTGAAATTTGTTTCTTATGGGATGCTCGTAGTATTTGCCTACAATGGTTGGCATTAGAAAGAAGAGAGGACCAAACTCCTCTGAGAAGTAGATAAGGACATCAGTTACTTTAGCTGGACAAGCTATGGTGCATCCATTTTAGTTACACAAAGCAATTTTAGAAGCTGATTCAAAACTCATCAAGTGGTTTAAGCACTTAGCTAAACCTCTGTGGCAGATCCAACATCTATTGGATAGACTTCAACTCATCATCAGCCCATTCCAAGTGTTTAGATGTAACCACTATTTCAGAGAAACCAATGTTGTTGTTGATGCACTTGCCAAACACAGTCATACTTGTAATATTATTCAACTTTATCTTTCCAGCCATACTTGAATCTAGAGCATATTTGGTCGTTGATAAAATTGAGATGGCTACATTTACATGAAGGAAACTCAAGAGGATTAAAAAACCTCCCTGAATAATCTGATGTTATTTGGAAATTCCTTCTTAAGATATTTCTGTGTTAGGTTCGGATTGTTAGAAGATTGGGTTCTTATTCTTTGTATTGTTATTCTTTGCTTGTAAAGGGAGAGTCTCTCTTATTTATGCTTTCCTAGTTTCTTTATATCAAGAGTAGTCCTCTCATAAGGTACTTAATGTATTAATAGGTACGCATCTTAATGCAAGAGTGATGTTCCTTACTATAACAGTGACGCACAAATTATTAACCACAAAATCCCACAAACTTCCAACAAGGTCTAGTTGGTATCTGATCCCTTAACCTTAACTTGAATAGAAAAGTCATTTAAGGTTCAAACTTTCACGCCCTAAGTACCATTAAGGCGGACTGGAACCTGTGCACCTGCTATGAACATTTAAGAAGTTTCCATATTCAACATGATGTCAAAAGAAAGTAAACTGTATTAACAAGCCAAAAGTAAATGCATAAGTCTAGGTCGTTGGAGCCATGATTTCTTTAGTACGATACTTGACACATTTTACTTTATGTAGTCTACAAAGCCTCTAGGTAAGGAACAATATCTATATGGGTCGGGACAGGCCCCGCCTCATGACCAACTATACAATAAAAAATATTAGCTCTAGACACACAAAGCCCTGAAGCAACCTGGAGCTTAGTAATAGCAGCTGGAAGTCTTGTACTCCTACTGAGGAGACCTAGTAGCTCCTGTACCTACAGCATGAAATGCAGGTCCCCCATAAGGGATATCAGTATGGGATAATGTACTGAATATGTAAGGCAAGAAGTACTGTATATGAAATAAGAACTCAAATGAAATCATACACTAGTGTGTAAGGATAAAAAAAAGACCACCTTTAGTCATTCTGTGGAATCATGTACTTTATGTCTTTTTATTAATTTACCTTTCTCTACTGTATAATCTGTGCACAATATATCATGTAAATGACCAGCTGATCAGTGGTAAATCAATATCGGGATCGACCCATGCTAGACTTTCCTTTCACCCCTGGGATACCCCCTGTAATATGGGATCGACCCATGCTAGGTGATTCTTCCACCCATGGGATACCACCCATTAATAAGCAACTTTGAGTTATCTGTAATTTTACTTTTGAGATGATTCTTTTGGTGGTCATAACATTTAGAGCTGTAGGAGTATAGACATGACATGTGACATATAAACAACCATACAAGATAATACCACAACGAAAAGAAAGTTACGCAACTAATGAAACGTGTAGGAGATTAAACAACATATGGACTTTATTTGGTAAAAAGGAACGCATGTATCTTTGGTTCCCAAGTACGTATGCAGATTTGAAAATGGCTATGTATGGGAACATATGAACATGGTAAGGAGTGGAGACATAGTTATTAGTTATATCGGAGTCGGTATGTGCCTTTATGTACCAAGGGAGAACTAGAATTCATTACCTCGTTGTATTATGTCGTTATTACCTCGGAGTAGTATCCTTTTCCTCCAAATACTTATCTATAATACAGTAGGTGATAAAACTAGTATTAGCAGCTAAGAAACACATCTTGGTAGTCCAATTCCACCCAAAAATAATATCTGGGCAGCAAGCTCGTAATTAGCAACCAAAGAGTATTCTTTCAATATTTCTACTCCTAATCGTATTTTCTAATACACATTCTCATATACATATCATATCCAGCTTGTTTTAGTCCCATAATAGTGTGACAAAAGCTCATAAAGTACAACATACAACAATTCTACACAACACGCAAGTAGGCAACATAACATTACGTCCTTTCGTTACATTTCGGCATTAACCATTCCCCATCTGTTTCAATCCTCAACCAAACTGTCCTCAACATATTTACACACAAAATAGTCCTAAAACAATCTTAAAACAGTCCCCAAATAGATGGAAAATATGAGGCAACAATTCCCAATATTCAGTCCACAAATTCTTACTAAGAGTGCAATTAAGATATCATATAAAAACTCATTTTCGCGGAAAACAAAAATGGTCCAGCAGCCTTGTAACATCACTACAGAACCCAGCCTTGTTAAAAACATGAATATTACTTCATAATCCAGCCAACCAACAAAAGAAAAGCCTCCTAATAAACAAGGAAAGTGGACAACAATCTTTGGAACACATGTTGTCGCGAATTCCTGCACAAGTACCACCAGCATACTCTTCATGTTTTTCATGGAAAAATTATACCAAACCATAGGTATTTTTACTTACCTTAGACTTCAAGGATTGAATTCTCTTCAAGAACCCTAAAGGTATGCCTTGGCTGCTTTACAAAGTGAAGAGAGAGCAAGGAGAAACTTGGATAGAAATCTTATTTTTAGCTTTGTATAGATAACTTGAAATTGATGGCTTTTGATCCCTTTTATAGGGCCACTTTTGGCCGACTTTTTTTTGCATTTCAAGATTTATTTTATTAAGGTGGTGATGCAGCAACCTATCCCTTTCACTTGGGCCTTATTGGGCTTCAATTGGATGGGCTTTGCTGCAAATATTTCTCTTTTACACCCACTTAGTTTGGGCCCTATTTGTGAATTGGGTTGTGAATGTAATTTGGCCCTTTTTATATTCATCTTGGGCTGCAAATGTTGTCCCTTTATGATGCTAAACCATGGGCCTAAATGATAGAATTTTCTGAAAGGGAACTATCTCGGTTTCATCCTTAACTCGGGGTTTATTCTTTATTGGACTTGAACAAATTCGGTGTTGGGTCTTGTCTCTATCTACTTAGCCTATTTAAGCTAAGCACGTAGGGGACTTACCTGTTAGCTTCCTCAGTCTCACAAGCACCTCACTTCCTTTAACTTTTTTTAAGGCCGCGCTCTCCCCAATTTGACTTAAAACTTACACACACTCAGTCATCTTGAGTGTTAGACGTACATATGGCCCTCTAATCTGCAATTCAAGCACTTTTTAAAAAATGTGTACTGGTTTGACCCCGCCATATCATGTTTCATATTATACATAGGACCAGTACATGTAATATGTGACATATATATCCCTTTGACATCATCTTCCTCGCCTTAAAATAGGAAACAAACTTACCCTTTGGTACCCCAACATTGCCTTTCCACTCAAGGACCGCCTCAGTTGGAAAGTGAAAATACACTCTCTTAGTTCGGCAATCCACCGTGGCATAGCAAGAAGCTAACCAATGCATACCCATTATAACATAAAATTCCACCATTTCTAACTCAACAAGGTAAGCCAATGTGTCACGGACACAAACAGTTACTACACAATTATAATAGACCCTTCTAGCTATAATAGATTCACCGGTTGGTGCAGACACTTCAAATGGCTCGTTCAATAATTTAGGTGTTCTTTTAAGCTTCCCAGCCACTAGTGGAGTGATATATCATAATGTAGAACCAGGGTCAATTGATGCATACACATTATGTGAAAAGATGGACAATTTACCTATGACCACATCGGGTGAAGCTTCTAAATTTTGCCGACTCCCTAGAGCATAAGGGAGATTCTGGGCTCCGCTAGAGCTAGCTACCCTATTCGCACCACCTGCACCCATAATTAGACCTTCTTGTCTTTGACTTTGGCTAGCAACTATACGAGTCAATAATTGGACCGCATTTCTTAGATCCTGCACGGTAGCATCAGTAGGTGGTTCTGGGGGAGTTTTACTACTTCCTGGTTCATAAGGAGCTGGAGGAGTTGGAGATGTTTGTGATAGAGACTCATCTTGGGCCTCATTTTGTTGTCTCACCCGACTGGGTACACCAACTACCACTTCTACTTCCATCCCTTTGCCTTTACTTTTCCTTGTTTCAGGCATACTTGCTGTACGAAACGATTTAGAGGTTAGAAACAATCAACCTACAACACTTGGCTCTATAGAACGATCTAAAGAATGAAAAAAAAGTGACAACTCCTAAATGCCACGTAGCCTCCTGCTTATAAATGTGGTGCACAACACATCCATAAACAAGACTCTACATAGACACGGCTTTATAGACTTCCTAGGATGACCCGCTCTGATACCACTTCTGTCACGCACTAAGTACCATTAAGGCGGACTGGCACCTGTTGCCGACAAGGCTCGGGAGAACCAACATATAACTATGCACCCGCTATGAACATTTAAGAGAATTCCATATCCAACATGCTGTCAAAAGAAAGTAAACTGTATTAACAAGCCAAAACTAAATGCATAAGACTAGGTCATTGGAGCCACGATGTATATAGTATGATACTTGACACATTTTACTTTATGTAGTCTACAAAGCCTCTAGGTAAGAAACAGTATCTATATGGGTCAGGACAGGCCCCACCTCATGACCAACTATACAATACAAAATATAAGTTCTAGACACACAAAGCCCCGAAGCAACTTGGAACTTAGTAACAGCAGCTGGAAGTCCTATACTCCTACTAGGGAGATATAGTAGCTCTTATACCTGCAGCATGAAATGCAGGTCCCTCGTAAGGGACGTCAGTATGGAATAATGTACTAAATATGTAAGGCAAGAAATATTGTATATGAAATAAGAACTCAAATGAAATCATACACTAGTGTGTAAGGATAAAAAAGGACCACCTTTCGTCATTCTGTGGAATCATGTACTTTATATCTCTTTATTACATTACCTTTCTCTACTGTATAATCTGTGCACAATATATCATGCAAATGACTAGCTGATCAGTGGTAAATCAATATCAGGATCGACCCATGCTAGGCTTTCCTTTCACCCCTGGGATACCCCCTGTAATATGGGATCGACCCATGCTAGGTGATTCTTCCACCCCTTTGATACCACCCATTAATAAGCAACTTTGAGTTATCTTTTATTTATTTTTGAGATGATTCTTTTGGTGGTCATAACATTTAGAGCTATAGGAGTATAGACATGACATATGACATATAAACAACCATACAAGATAATACCACAACAAAGAGAGTTACGCAACTAATGAAACGTGTAGGAGATTAAACAACACATGGATTTAATTTGGTAAAAAGGAACGCATGTATCTTTGGTATCCAAGTACGTATGCAGATTTGACAATGGCTATATATGGTAACATATGAACATGGTAAGGAGTGGAGACATAGTTATTAGTTATGTCGGAGTCGGCAAGTGCCTTTATGTACCAAGGGAGAACGTAGAATTCATTACCTCGTTGTACTATGTCGTTATTACCTCAGAGTGGTATCCTTTTCCTCCAAATACTTATCTATAATACAGTAGGTGATAAAACTAGTATTAGCAGCTAATAAACACATCTTGGTAGTCCAATTCCATCAAAAAATAATATCCGGGCAGCAAGCTCGTAATTAGCAACCAAAGAGTATTTCTTTCAACATTTCCACTCCTAATCATATTTTCTAATACACATTCTCATATACATATCATATCCAGCTTGTTTTAGTCCCATAACAGTGTGACAACAGCTCATAAAGTACAACATACAACAATTCTATACAACACGCAAGTAGGCAACATAACATTACGTCCTTTCGCTACATTTCGACGTCAACCATTCCCAATTTGTTTCAATCCTCAACAAAACTGTCCTCAACATATTTACACACAAAAGCAGTCCTAAAATAGTCTCAAAACATTCCCCAAGTAGATGGAAAACATAAGCCAACAATTCATAATATTCAGTCCACAAATTCTTATTAAGAGTGCAATTAAGATATCATATAAGAACTCATTTTTGCGGAAAATAAAAATGGTCCAGAAGCCTTCTTACATCACTACAAAACCAAGCCTTTTCAAAAACATATATATTACTTCATAATCTATCCAACCAACAAGAGAAAAGCCTCATAAACAAGGAAAGTGGACAACAATCTTTGGAAGACATGCTGCCTAAAATTCCTGCACAAGTACAACCAGCATACTCTTCATGTTTTTCATGGAAAACTTATACCAAACCATAGGTATATTTACTTACCTTAGACCTCAAGGATTAAGTGCTCTTCAAGAACCCTAAAGGTATTTCTTGGCTGCTTTACAAAGTGAAGAGAGAGCAAGGCGAAACTTGGATAGAAATCTGATTTTTGGCTTTGTATAAATGACTTGAAATTGCTGGCTTTTGATCCCTTTTATAGGGCCACTTTTGGCCGACTTTCTTTTGAATTTCAAGCCTTATTTTATTAAGGTGGTGATGCAGCAACTTGGCCCTTTCACTTGGGCCTTATTGGGCTTCAATTGGATGGGCTTTGCTGTAAATATTTCTCTTTTACACCCACTTAGTTTCGGCCCTATTTGTGAATTGGGTTGTGAATGTAATTTGTTCCTTTTTATATTTATCTTGGGCTGCAAATGTTGTCTCTATATGATGCTAAACCATGAGCCCAAATGACATCCTTAACTCGGGGTTTATTCTTTATCGGACTTCAACAAATTCGGTGTTGGACCTCGTCTCCGTCTGCCTAGACTATTTAAGCTAAGCACGTAGGTGACTCACCTGTGAGCTTCCTATGTCTCACAAGCACCTCACTTCCTTTCACTTTGTTTAAGGCCGTGCTCTCCCCAATTTGACTTAAAACTTACATATACTCGGTCATCTTGAGCGTTAGACATACATATAGCCCTCTAATCTGCAATTCAAGCACTTTTTTAAAAAAATGTGTGCTGGTTTGACCCCGCCATATCATGTTTCATATACATAGGACCAGTAGATGTAAGATGTGGGGTGTTACACAAACTTTCAAAAAAGTATCTGAACAAAATAATCAGGACTTATTAAACTAGTAATTCTGAGACGTCAATGGTGCAACTTCTCAATAAGATAGATATTATGACTCAGAGGAAAAAATATTCATAAAGGTCCTATTGTATTAACATATGATCTATGTATTAACACAAATAGAGCGCCAATTAATAGAGGGTCTATGTAGTTGCTATTCTTGAATTTTTTAAAGAAGAGATCTTACATCATACTCAAACGAAACAATTGTTTTCCTTCACTGGTGATCGTACTCACAATAGAGCTTCTAAACAATCATATGTTATAGATATATTATTAGAACGTCTTAATGTATTAATAATCACGCATCTTAACATAACAGGGACGTTCCTTAATATAACAATGGCACACTTTACTATATGTTAATTAAGAAATCGATAAAATCAAGTACAATAAAACACATAGTAGTCAGAGATTAGAAATACAAAAAACATCACTTTTACAAATATGAAATCACTTGAAAATCACAATTGATGCCTAAATACTGATTAGTTCATCAAGATGTTTTTTGTTTTCTTGCTAATCAATGCCTAAAAATGATCAATGAACATGATAGAAAATAAATTACAGGGGTAAATTTTCAGTGAAGGTACATAAATCAAAGAAGATACTAGAACACATAGCAACAAAGTAATGAAGATGCGTGAAGTACATACCTAAAAACTATGTTGTTCCTGATCATCGTCGCTACACCTATATGCTGCTCGACGTGTTATTCTGATAAACTAGGTTAGCTCGACTCCTTATATGCGTGAGAGATCTTTTGAGGAACGTTCTCCTTAGGAACGTGGGAGAAATTTTAGGTTAATAATTCCTTATTTGATTAGAGTGGGACAACCTAAAATTTGGAAGCGGTAGCTATTCTTTTTGGCGAGAACTTTATTTTTCATATTTAAAATCAAAAGAATTGTTGTTCCCCAGGTCCGAACCCCCACACACAAGGGTCATCATACTTTATTTTTCAAATTAAAGAGGATTTTTTGTGGTTTTTCTTTTGATTGCTACTTAAAATATACTTAATACTGGCTATTACACATTGATCGTTAATATTTTGCCTCATGTGTATACATTAGTGGCAATTAGCTTTTTGCCACAAAATAACTATTGCAAAAGGACTCTTTTGTAGTAGTCAGATAACTCTTAATTCTTGGAAAGTTTGCACATGTGTATTGATTATCTCTTCGATATGAATGCTTTTTATCGGTGGCGAACATTAGAACTCGCCTAATTCTTACTTACTGGATCAAGGGGGTAATGAATGAAATAAGGGATAGTTCACAGGATTTGATGTGATTACTCTCGTATAATCAACCTGAACGGATCAAAGGATGGTTGTACTAGGACATAAGTGTAAGGACCCAAACTTTGTACGACTCTAATGGTGCTTGGAAATTGGTTCCGAAAAGCTTTTGACCAAGTTGACACCTTATGGGGACCTCCACAGGTCATGTGTCTCACTATGGGCCGTGTGGAGGGGCCTTGAGATGGCCCTTGGCCTTGTGTGTAAAGTGTTGGACTTATCTTTGGAGTTCAAGACTAAAGTTCATAACACATGAACCCCACACCGTCCCTGTGGCACTTTATGGACTATGTTGTGGCTTGTGTGAGTGGCTTTGGCCTTGAAAATCACATTTTGGCCAAGGCTTGTACCACATGAACCTCTAACGGACCGTATAACCCCTTCACGGTCGTATGGGCCTCCATATGGGCTTTGGTGTGAAAACTTTCCTAGTATGGAATCACCATCTCATAACATATTAGTGAGGAATTTTCTAAGGTTGCACCATGGAAGGGCACACGGTCTGTGTGCCTTGGTATGGACCATGACACCTCTCTTCGGGACCCTTGGCAAAAATTTTATATCCATTTCATCAATGGTGTTTTCGTAATTTTGGAAACTCCTAAGGGTTTTTTTGTGACTTTCTATGCTATCATAAGACATTCAAATAACCTATACTCTTCTTTTCTCATTCAAATTCATTCAACACTTAGAATCTATTCAAGCTCTCTCTTAAGAAATCCCCTAAGGTGAACCCTTGAAGAATGTCCTAGAGATTAAGGAAGGGCTCTATTCTTCATCAAATTCTTCTTGTTTCTTCCTGGGTATCTAATGTATATGGATTTGATTCATGGTCCCTTTCAGCCATGAAGACCCCAAACTCTTTTACAAATGATTTTGTTGAAATTGAGCTTACTTTAAACATGGATCTTTTAGATTATTGTTTATTTGATTCAATTGAGATATGGGATGTATTTTATTGTTGATTTTAAAGTGATTTGATCCCTAATACATTGAATTGCATGAGAATTATGAAGATTTGAATATGCATTGTCCCTTTTAAAGTTTGATTTAAGCATGAATAATCTAAATTGTGGTTTAAATGTGAATTTTACTTGTGAATTTACTTGAATTTCATATTGTATTATTGATTTAAGTTTGAATCTCTATTGCTCATGCTATCCTCATTCATGGCATGTGCATGCATGAACTATGATTTTCATGAAGTTTATAATGTGGGCTAAGTCCCAATTATGATGATATTTATGTTTTCAAACAAAGTATAGGTATGACAAGAATGTGATCACATAATGTCTATGATATGGATTTTTGCGAAATAATGGGTATTTACACCACTATGATGAAGGTGAACCGATTGAGGTTGGAGGTAGGAAGGGTTATCCCCAAAGTTCCTTACTCCTTTCTCAAATCAATATGCTTAATGGAGAAATTCCTATGCATGAAAGTTTGACATGAAGTATGATTTGGCTTTTTAGCCCAAGTATGCAAGATTATGAAGTATGTTTGGCCTTAATCCTAACTACGTAGGTAAATGATTTGAAAGACTTATGCCTCTTTTATAAGCACGTATATGTATATGTATTCTCGTGGGATAATGACTTAGCACTGATGGGATTGGAGGCAGGGTGGGCTATCCCCAAGGGTCCGTACTCCTTTCTCTTGAACTATGTGCCTAACATAGGTTATGTTTATGCCCCTTTGTGGATGATGAATGTTAATGGATCTACCTTTGGCAAGTAGGTCATCTCTTTATCAATTGTAAGGAAGACGACGGAGTTCCAAGTTATAGCTCACTAGGTCTTTTTTCGGTTAAGGTCTCATCCCCTTATATGAAAAATATTTTGACATTCATACATCATGCATTTCATGGCATATTGATATATTATTCTCCTTGTTATATGTTTCTTTCTATATACGTGCCCTTGTCATTTTATATTGAATGTAGGTTTAATAAGTTCATATGCATTGCATGCCCGCATATGTAGTACATTCAAATGTCCTAACACATAATTTTGCCTACATGATCTAACTATGTAGGGACCGGGGACCACATTCATCTATCGTTTGATGACTGGTTGTATTTGAGAAAGTTATCCCCATAGAATAAGTCATACTTACCCATCCCTTAGTCTTTATGTTCTACATGTTGAATCCATGCAAATCCCTATCCTTATTATGTCCCCATAGCATGAGTCATACTTTCCCGTCCCTTAGATCTATGTATTTACTTTATTGTACACTTTCGAACTGATGATGTGAATATGGATACTATGAAGCTTGTTTGGGGACTCTCAGGTTCCCATTTGCCATGTCACTTCTAGACCCTAGGTCTGGTTCATGACAAGCTTGGCATCAGAGCACTAGATTTACAAATGATTCTTGGAATCCAACATGCCGCATCGAGTAGAGTTCTATTCATAGGTGTGAAGTGCACCATGCCTATGAGTGGGAGGCTATGATGGAATTCTAGGAATTTTCTCACTTCTTCATGTCTTTTATTATGCTTTGGACCATGTATTAAGGTTTTCTAATCCTGATGTTGTCCTTGCTACATTACAAAAATGCCTCCACGAGGAGCTCCCCTACCAAGACAGGCCCCGGTTAATGAGGACCAAGTTTTTCAAGGTCCTATGGAAAAGTCAATAACTAATGGTGAATTCTGTACTATTATTTTTGTGCTTTCCCAATTGGTGACTACCTAGACAAGACAGGCCAATCTTCCTTCGGATGATCCTACTCCGGCTGCTAGAGTGAGAGATTTTACCCGGATGCATCCCCCAGAGTTCTATGGATCAAAGGCTGATGAGAACATCAAGAGTTCATTGATAAGCTCTATAAAGTGTTGACTATTATAGGAGTGACTTATGAGGAGAAGGCTGAGTTAGTTTCTTATCAGTTAAAGGATGTGGCTCAAGTGTGGTACCCTCAATGATTGATGGAGAGGGTTTATGGTAATGGAGTTGATTGGGAAGACATCAAGTTTGCATTTCTGGATGGTTTCTTCCCTCTAGAACATAGGGTAGCTAAGATGACAGAATTTATCAACCTCAAATAGAGTGGTATGAGTGTGAAGGACTATGCCCTTAAGTTCACAAAGCTCTCCAAGTATGCTCCTATGATTGTGGCTAACCCTCGTGCAAGAATGCACAAGTTTATTTCTGGGATCTTTAATTTGGTTGTGAAAGAATGTCATACAACTATAATTATTCAAGATATGGAAATCTTTAGGCTCATGACATATGTGAATAGATTGAAGGAGAAACGCTCAAGGAGAAGAGGGTGAACGATTCGAAGAGGGCATGTTATGATGGTGTGTTCTCTAACTCCAAGGGTGATGGTTATGGTAGCTTCCAACAAGGACAAGGTTCTAATGCAAGGTTTGCCAATGCTAGGGTACCCCCTCTCAAGGCACAGGTTAGAGGTGGACCATTGCCTCCATGATGCGACAAGTGTGGAAACATTCACCCCGAGAAGTGCTTATGGGGTTTAGGGGCTTGCTTTAGGTGTGGTGAGACGGGTCACAAGCTAGTTGATTACCCAAAGGCACTAAAGAAAGGTCAAATGGCTCAAGGTAATCAATTCCAACCAAGACTTCCTCAAGGTAGTGCCCGTAGAAATAATAGGTTCTATGATTTGCATGGTTGACAGGAAGTAGAGGAAGCCCCGGATGTTGTGATTGATATATTGAAAGTCTTTAATTTTGATGTTTATGATTTGCTTTATCCGGGTGAAAATTTACCTTTTGTGACTCCGCTTTTGGCTGTTAAGTTTGGTTAGAGCCCTGAAATATTGAGGGGGCCCTTTTCGGTCTATACTCCAGTGGGTGAATCTATTGTTGCCCGAAAAGTCTATCTGGGTTGTCTTATTTCTTTGTTGTATAAATTCTTTCTGTGTGATCTTCTAGAACTTGAAATGTTTGATTTTGAATTTATTCTCGGGATGGATCGATTGCATGCTTTATATGGATCCATAGATTGTAGAACCTGAAAGGTCAAGTTCCAATTTCTGGATGAGCCCGTTCTTGAATGGAAAAATAGTGACCCCGTAATTAAAGGTCAGTTTATTTCCTACCTCGTGCCCCGAAAGATTATTTCTAAGGAGTGTATCCATCATATTGTAAGGGTCAAATATGTGGAGACTGAGTCACCTACTCTTGAATCGGTTCCAGTGGTTAATTAGTTTTGATGTGTTTCTCGAAGATTTTCCCGATATTCCTCCCAAAAGGGAGGTAAACTTTGGCATAGATCTTCTCCTGGATACTCAACCTATCTTTATTCCTCCTTACCGTATGGTACCGGCTGAGTTTAAAGAATTGAAGAATCAATTGAAAGACTTATTGGAGAAAGGCTTCAGGCCAAGTATATCGCCATGGGGTGCTCCGATATAAATTGTAAGAAAGAAAGATGGGTCTCCTCGGATGTACATTGATTATAGGCAATTGAATAAGGTAACCATCAAGAATAAATACTTGTTGCCAAGGATCGACGACTTGTTTGATCAACTTTGAAGGGCCGCCCATTTCTCAAAGATTGACCTCCGTTCTAGTTATCATCAATTGAAGGTTAGGGAGTATGACATTCCTAAAATGGCTTTTCGAACTAGATATGAGCACTTTGAGTTTGGGGTCATGTCATTTGGTTTGTCTAATGCTCCAACTGTGTTTATTGGTCTTATGAATAGGGTGTTCAAGCCATTCCTTGATAGTTTTGTGGTTGTCTTCATCGATAATATCCTTATTTATTCCTGAAGTGAGTAGGAGCATATGCATCATTTGAGCTTGGTTCTTCAGACCTTGAGAGAGAAGGAATTGTATTCTAAGTTCAGCAAATGTGAGTTTTGGTTGGGTGAGGTAGCTTTTTTTGGTCATGTGCTATTCGGTGATGATATTAAGGTTGACCCGAAGAAGACTGAGGCCATGAAAAATTGGCCTAGACTACTGACTCCCTCGGATATTAGGAGTTTTATTAGGTTGGTTAGTTATTATAGGAGATTTTTTTAAGGTTTCTCATCTATTGCGTATCCATTGACCAAGTTACTCAAACGAAGGCCAAGTTTGTATGGTCAGATGAATGTGAAAAGAGTTATCAAACTTTGAAAGATTGGCTTATCGGCTCCTATTTTGACTCTACCGGATGGCTTAGATGGTTTTGTGGTATATTGTGATGTTTCTCAAGTTGGGTTGGGTTGTGTGCTATGCAACATGGTAAGGTAATAGCTTATGCATCAAGGCAATCGAAGGTGCATGAGCATAACTACCTGACTCATGATCTTAAGGTAGCGGCGGTGGTATTTTCTTTTAAGATTTGGAGACATTATTTGTATGGGGTTCATATTAATGTCTTCACCGATCACAAGAAATTGCAATATGTGTTCACCCAAAGAGATCTTAACTTGAGGCAAAGGAGGTGGTTGGAACTCCTTAAGAACTCTGACATGAGTGTTCAATATCATCCTGACAAGGTAAATGTTATAGCTAACACTCTCAGTAGACTATCTATGGGAGTGTGGCTCATTTGGATGAAGGGAAGATGGAGTTAGCAAAGGATGTTCACCATTTGGCTACATTGGGTGTCAGGTTGGCTGACTCTAATGAGGGTGGTATTCATGTTCAGAATGGGGTCGAATCTTCTGTGGTTGTTGATGTTAAGGGTAAGCAAGATCCAAACGTGTCATTGGTTGAGTTGAAAAGGTTGGTTTCTAAAAAGAAGCTAGAGGTTTTTCCCGAAGGGGAGATGGAGTGTTTCGATATCAAAATTGGTAGTGTGTTCCGGATGTTGATGATCTTAGGAGGGTGATCATGAGTGAAGCCCATAACTCTCGTTATTCTATTGACCCAGGATCTACCAAAATGTATTGGGATTTGAGGAAAGTGTATTGGTGGCATGGTATGAACAAAGATATAGCCAAAATTGTATTCGAATGCTCTAATTGTCAACAAGTAAGGTAGAGCATCAAAGGACCGGTGGTTTGGCTCAAGATATAGAAATTCCTACTTAGATTTAGGAAGATGTGAGTATGGATTTCGTGGTTGGGTTGCCTCAGACCCAAAAGCGTTTTGATTCGATTTGGTTTATTGTTGACCGAATGACTAAATCAGTCCATTTCCTACCGATTAAGACTATCTTTAGTGCTGAAGATTATGCAAGGTTATATATCCAATATTTGGTGAGGTTGCATGGTGTGCCTAGGTCTATCATATCGGATCGTGGTACCCAATTTACTTCTCATTTTTGGAGATTATTTCAAAGGGGACTTGGCACCAAGGTGATGTTAAGTATCACTTTACATCCTCAAACCGATGGACAAGCCAAGAGGATAATTCAAACTTTGGATGACATGTTGACGGCTTGTGTGTTGCAATTCAAGGGTAATTAGGATGATCATCTACCACTCATTGAGTTTGTTTATAGCAATAGCTTCCATGCTAGCATTGGTGTAGCTTGGTTTGAAGCTTTGTATGGTAGGAGATGTAGATCTTCGGTGGGGTGGTTTGAGTTGGGAGAGATGGCTTTGATTGTCCTGAATATGGTGTTGGAGACAGTGGAGAAGGTGAATTTGATTAGGAAAAGGTTGAAAATGGCTCAAATTCGCCAAAAGTCTTATTAGGATGTTAGGAAGAGAGGTCTTGAGTTCCCTGTTGGTGATTGGGTATATGTGAAGGTCTCACCCATGAAGGGTGCAATGTGTTTTTGTAAAAAGGGCAAGTTAGGTGCCCGATGTGTAGGTCCTTATGAGATTGTTGAGAAGATTGGCAATGTGGCTCAGAGATTACATTTTTCTTCGGATTTGAGTTCTATTCACCTAGTTTTCCATGTGTCTATGTTGAGGAAATTGATTAGTGATCCTAGTACCGTTGTGCCTTTGGAAGGTGTAGAGGTTGAGGAGAACTTGTCTTATGAGGAAGTTTCGGTTGAGATCTTTCATAGGCAAGTGGAGCAGCTTCACAACAAGGATGTGGCTTTGGTTAAGTTGCTTTGGAGAAATCAACATGTGGAGAGTGCTACATGGGAGGCGGAGTTGGACATGATGAAACAATATCCCCATCTTTTTCAATCTACTCATGCCTAAGATATTAGGTTCTTCCTATTCCAAGTGGTCCTTATTCTTTAAATAGTTGTGTTTCATGACATGACTTGCATACATGTGCACAAAAATGATTTAGATGATTTAAAAATGTTTTGAATGTTTTAAAAATGTTTTGATATGAATTTTAATGGATTTATGATTTTCAAGTGATGAAATATGCATTGTATCTTGTGTTTGGATGTTTCATGTTTAAGTCAAGCCTTCCAAGTCTTGCTCTAGTATTCAAGGACAAATGCTCCCAACGGGGAGATGATATAAGGACCCAGACTTTGTACGACCTTAATGGTGCTTAGTAATTGGTTTCAAAAAGTTTTTGACCAAGGTAACACCTTATAGGCACCTCCACGGGCTGTGTGGAGGGGCATTTAGGTGGCCCTTGGCCTTGTGTGTAGAATGTTGGCCATAACTCTGGAGTTCAAGACTAAGGTTAACACCACATGAACCCCACCAGTCCGTGTGGCACTTTATGGAATGTGTGGTGGCTTGTGCGACTGGCCTTCGCCTAGAAACCATATTTTGGCCAAGGCTTGTACCACATGAACCTTTCACAGACCGTATAACCCCTTCACGGTTCGTATGGGCCTCCGTATGGGCGTTGGTGTGAAAGCTTTCTAAGTATGAAATCACCATCTCAGAACTTTGTTAGTGAGGAATTTTCAAAGTGTTGCACCATGAAAGGGCACACTGTCCATGTGCCTTGGTAAGGACCGTGAGACCTCTCTACGGGACCCTGGCAACATTTTTATATCCGTTTCATTAATGGCATTTTCATAATTTTGGTTACTCCTAAGGGTCTTTTTTCACTTTCTATGCTATCCTAAGACATTCAAATCACCTATATTCTTCTTCTCTCATTAAAATTCATTTAACACTTAGAATGTATTCAAGCTCTCTCTTAAGTACTCCCCTAAGGAGAACCCTTGATGATTGTCTTGGAGAATAAGGAAGGGCTCTATTATTCGTCAAATTCTTGCTGTTTCTTCTTAGGTATCTAAGGTATGTGGATTTGATTCATGGTCCCTTTCAACCATAAAGACCCCAAACTCTTTTACACTTGATTTTATGAAATTAAGTTTACTTTAAACATGGGTCTTTTAGATTATTGTTTACTTGATTCAATTAAGATATGCACTATGTTTTATCATTGATTTTAAAGTGATTTGAGCCCTAATAGTTGAATTAAATGAGAATTATGAAGATTTGAATATGCATTATCCCTTTAAAGTTTGATTTAAGCATGGGTAATCTTAATTATGATTTAAATATGAATTTTACTTGTGAAATTACTTGAATTTCATATTGTATTGTTTATTTAAGTTTGAATCTCTATTGCCCACGCTATTTGCATCTCATTCATGGCATATGCATGCATGAACTATGGTTTTCATGAAGTTAATGAAGTGCGCTAAGCCCTAATTATGATGATGTTTATGTTTCCAAATAAAGTATGGATACGACAAGAATGTGATCCCATAATGTTAATAATATGACTCTTTGAGCAATTATGGGTGTTTACACCACCACTATGATGAAGGTGCACTGAGTGAGGTTGGAGGCAGGGAGGGGTATACCAAGGGTCCTTACTCCTTTCTTGTATCGATGTGCTTAATGGAGCTATTCCTATGCATGAAAATATGACATGAAGTATGATTTCGCTTTTCAGCCCAAGTATGCATGAATATGAAGTATGTTTGGCCTTAATCCTAAGTATGCAGGTAAGTGATTTGAAAGACATATGCCTATTACACAAGCACGTATATGTATAAGTATATGTATTCCTGTAGGATGATGACTTAGAACAGATGAGATTAGAGGCTAGGCGGGCTATCCCCAAGGGTCTGTACTCCTTTCTCTTGAACTATGTGCTTAACATAGGTTATGTGTCACTACCCGGGGATAGGACCTAGATGTGACACGGCGAATGGGAACCCGAGAGTCCCCAAACAAGCCTCAAGTATCAAAATCCAACTCATTGGTTTGGAAGTGCATTCAAATAGTAAACACATAATTCTAAGGGGTGGGAAAGTAGGACTCACGCTATGGGGATAGCAAAAGGGGAAGGGGTTTACATGGATCCACATTACACATAGCACATAGGAACTAAGGGCGGGTAGGTACGTCTCAGTCTATGGAGGTAATACTGGGCTTAGTACCTTTCCACATTTCCACACCAAAGATGCATATAAACAAATATAGTATTTCATAACCAATCTGCATGAATACATAAGCCAAATACCACGCATAACATAAAGATCCATGAGAGTATACAAGATGTCCAACAATACCTCTAACCAAGATGGAACAAGGGCCAGGACATGCTCTGGGCTCACCCTCAAATAAGAAAGGAATCTAGTATAGCATAGGTAGAGAGAAGGTGGCTTGTCCTTGGAGGATAGGACTCACCACAAATACACTTCCCGAATCAGACTACTCGTCAAATGGTTGATAATGGCAGTGCTCGGCACCTACATGGTAAAATTCATGTAGGCATAGAGTATGCGTTAGTACGTTTGAATGTACTAAGTATACGGGCATGCAATGCATATGACTTATTAAACCTGCACTCAAGTGTTAGATGACAAGGGCACATCATATAGAAGGAATCATATAGTCAAGGGAGGAATATACAAGATGCCATGAAATTCATGATGCATGAATGAAATGATGCTCATATATAATGGAGATGTGACCTCAACCGACATGCGTAATACCAAGCAAGCTATAACTTGGAATCCCAATGAAATCCCCTGACCGGTACAGAGGTGGTCTACTTGCCAAAGTAAACCATACTTCACCTTATGGGAACCCATCCCATTTCATATTAAGCAACCCCCTTACGGGAACCATTCCCATTTTAGAAAGGATTTTTCAATGATATTTTGGTTTATTTTGTTGCATTGAGGACAATACAAATGATTTTTGATGGGGTGTGGGTAGTTATAGGCCTCAGTGAAGTCTGAGCAACCAAGGCCTATATCTATCCCAATGTTTTAGTCTGTGGGGTTTTCTTACCTGTGTTTTTTCCCTAAGGACATTTCTTTTTTGTTCAACCAGCATGTTTAGGATATGTAAGTAGTACTAGTAGCATATTGTACTAAAGTTTGTGGCATATGTTAGTTATTATTGAAAAATGATACCCTCCAATTTAATAACAACCATGTGAAATTAGTGATTGACAATTTTTCTGACAAGTTAGGAGTTGATTATGATAAAAAGTATGATCTGAGAGTCTTGATTGACAGTGTATTCAGTGCCAAGTTAGTGTGAGCTTTATTGCATGATTCTTATACTGTGTTTCAATTAAGAACTTGCCCTATTACTCTTACTGAGACTGTAGGTTAGTTTGGAAAGGATCATAGGCCGTTGTTCATATTAGTCCACTTAGCCTAAAAATAACTAACCAAATGCTTTATATATCCCTTGATCCTAATGTGAGAGCCTTACATGTACCCTTTTCTTCGTAGATAACTGAGTAACTAAACCTTTTTTACTGTGTAATATTGAAATCGGCCTAGGTCCTTCCTTGAATATTGTGCACCTCGACTAAGGCTAAAAGCCTAAGTTTAGGGTGGCTACCAAAAGTGGTCCTGGTTTATAGGTTGGATATTGTGCACCTCGACTAAGGCCAAAAGCCTAAGTTTAGGGTGGCTACCAAAAGTAGCCCTTGTTTATAGGTTGGATATTGTGCACCTCAACTCAGGCTAAAAGCCTGAGTTGAGGGTGATTGTTGCAAGAAAATCAAACCAAATGGGGAAGGAAACATAGTGATGCAATAAAAAGGGGTAAATCTGAAGTGGGTGTGAGAAAAACAAATAAATGCCTAAATTTTGAGCTAAAAAGTTGAAGAATTTCGAAATAGAAGGCAATGAGCTAAAAACTTTGTATAAGGCACCCGAAAAGATTTGAAATAGGAAAAAAAGGGATCAGTAAGTTGAAAATGCCAGTGTTGGTCGGGTAAAAGTGCAAAATAGCGCAGAGTCAAAGAGGGTGATAGTCACTTTGTTCCAAACATATCACACCAAATCCCTATTGAGCCTATATTACAAGCTAAGAAAGTCCTATAGTGATTCGAAGTCAACTAGTCGAATGTCATGGTCATTAGTACAGGGGCAAGCCTATGGTGTTATACACAGTGTTTGAATATCTATTGTGAGTGTGAGTATTTTTATCAGTCCCAAGCATTGAATTTGAACATAACATTTTGCGTGAAATGTGGGACTTCTTTTTGTGAGGGCTTGAATTACATTGTTGACTTTAGGTTGTTTCGATGATTGTTGCTTACCTGTGATTGCCTTACTTGTCAAAGTTCCACCGTCGCATATTGATCTGCATGAGTCTGATAACTATCTTGCATATACACTGATATGTTTGGTTAGGTATCTGTGAGTTATTGAGATATGATGTATGCCATGAGGTTGAGGTCTGACGACACTGACTACAAGAAAAGACCTCATATGTTATTGTATTGCTTATGTAGATTGAGTTTGTCCCTTAAGGACAAGCAACAATTTTAAGAATAGGGTGTTGATGTGCCACAAAAATACGCACTTTTGATGCTTTAAACTTAGAATTTTGTGTGTTCTCAAAGCGATAATAGTAGGTTTGATGTATTTTTGTGTTGATTTTTTAGGATTTCATGATATTCGACCTATGAATCCGGGCACTTTTGGTAGCCACCCTCAACTTAGGCTTTTAACTTGAATCGAGGTGCACAATATTCAAAGAGGGACCAGAGTCGAATTTAAGATTACATAGACAAACAGATTCGGTGACTTAGGTATTTGCAAAGAAAAGGTACATGTAAGGCTCAAACATTAGGATCAAGAGATACAAACTGCATTTGGTTAGTTATTTTAGGATAAGCGGACTTATATGAACAACAACCTATGATTTCTTCCTAACCTACAGCCTCAGTCAGAGTAACAATTCAAGTTCTATGTTGAAACTAGAATTACACAATAAAGCTCATACACACTTGGCACTGAATATATTGTCAATATACACTCTCATATCATGGTTTTATCTCAATTTAGCCTTATCTTATTAGAACAAACACTGTCAACTACCAATCAAACATGGTTGTTATCAAAACTACCCTTTCAACACATCATTAATTTCAAAAGCAGAGGGATATCATTTTTCAGTATAAACTAATATATGCCACAGATATCAATACAATATGCTACCAGTACTACTTATACATCCTAAACGTGTCGGTTCAATAGAAAGTAAATGTCCTCAAGGAAAGAACACAGGCAAAAAAAACCCCACAGACTCAATAATTGAAGTAGATATAGGCATTGATTACTCAGACTTCACCGAGGCCTATAGTTATCCACACCCCACCAAAAACTCCTTGCATTGTCCTTGATGCATCTCCATATCACCTCATCTACTATAGAGGCCTCTCTAGCATCCTTCAGTTGTTGTCACTCAAGCCTCTCAGCATGTCTCTAGGCAGCCTCAGGATCATCATCTCTCATATGTCACCTCTTCCCAGAGGCACAGGTTGCAAGCTCATCTGCAAATAGGTCCATCACTGGTGCAGTAATGGTTGGCATGGGAATCATCAGTAATGCTAAAGCTATTGCCCTCATCTCCTCACAAAGCTGCTGGATCTCCGTTCTGACGGTAGTCATATCTAGAGTCTCAGTCAAACTAAGGCGGTCCTCCACATGCCTCTCAAATGCATCTATATGACCATGTAGAAGTGACAATCTCTGCTCAAGTGTGGTCGTATAGTGCTCCTGTATGCACTCCTCGGACGTAGAAATAGCCTTGTGAACTCAAGGGCTGATTTGTTTCAACAACTGAGTCAATTGGGGCTCAATGTAAGTCTAGCGCCGTACTAGGGCCTGATTGGACTCCGCAAAAAGATAGACCATACCTGCGGGCTTAGGATGTGTAGGTATGACCTCTAGTATAGTAGAGAAAGTACAAGTGTGCCCCGTCTCTATCTCAACATCGATCTGTGGGGGCCTCTAAAACTCATCAGCAGGAACAGTAATAGTGGAAGCCTCAGATGTGGAGGCTTGGAGAATATCTCAAGCAACCAGACAGTGGAGTGTGATTCTCTCCTCGGTGTAACTGGATTTTCATTGGCCTTTATCAGGATGGCATCCTAGGTCTTTTGGACATCGCTCATAGTGTCAACATTGGGGATAATCTCTACCCCCACCTTTATAAGTAGCCCATGAACCAAACATGGGAACGAGATAGATGTCGACCTCCTTAATGCTCGCTCAAGTATCTCCTCTATGATACAACGAGCAAAGTTGATGTCATAGCCAGCTACGATGCTGATAACAAGTACTACAGAATCTAGCGTAAGAGTATTATCTGCATGTGTCAGCCAGATTCGAGTACAAACCACTACGCACTAGAATTGGCCAGCAAATTAAGCGAGGCCTTAATAATATGCATGGGGACAGACACCTAGCTGACATTAGTGCCTCGCTCAGTAATGTGACTACCAATCCATCTCAATATGGCAACCTTTCGGACTGCCCCAACCTGTAGTTAAACTCTGTTGTAGTGACGGGGGCTTGGTAGTTGATGTGCCACAAAAATACGGCAGTTTTGATGCTTTAAACTTAGAATTTTGTGTGTTCCCAAAGCAATGTTAATAATTTTGATGTATTTTGTGTCGGCTTTTAAGGATTTTAGGAATTGGGATGATTTTTGGACCAAGTTATGCAGGTTGCAAATTTTTAAGGATTTACAAGTCCTTTTTTTATAGGATTTACGAGTTCTTCTATAGGTCGTGGTTTATTCCACAGGTTGTAAGTTGGTTTTGTGGGTCAGATCCAGTGAAAGGTTGATTTTTCAGATGTTGAAGTTATGTGTTATCAGATGAGCCATAGACTATTTGATGACCCGTATGTTAAAGATCACAGAATATGCTGAGTGTTGAACTGTTATCAGATGAAGACTCCTATGGGTTGTAAGTCAGGTGATGGGTCATAAGCCTATTCGTGCCTTGAGGATCAAAATTTTCAAGAATTGCTACAGAGTGAGCAAACGAAAACCCTTTGTAGGTCGTAAGTCTAAAAACAGCCCATAGGAGGAGTTCGTATATGGAAGAAAGATTTTGTGTACTACAGTCTACGAAGGCCAGTCATGGGCCGCGATTTTATCTGCAGCCTATAACCTTGTTCGTCCGATTTCTCGACTTTAGTTTTCCTATTTCATTTAGGACTTGGTTTCCACTTATTATAAATAGGTTTTTTTAGAGAAAGAGCAGTCAAAACGTGAAGAACCAATTACTTGTAATTATTACTTTACTCTTGGAGATTACTTTTGGTGTTATATTCAACGTATAATCTTGTGAAGATTTTGGATTTTGTGTTCTTCAATTTATTATTGTAAGTGTCTAATTATGTCATTCCATAACATGATTTCTTCATCTACAATGAATATGAGTAGCTAAATCCACAACTAGGGTTGTAGGAACCAAACAAAGTAAAAACTGAATAACTTTAATCCTTGGAGAGTGTGCATGTGTGTATTAATTATCTCTTTGATATGAATGCTTTTTAACGGTGGCCAACATTAGAACTTACCTAATTCTTACTTACTGGATCAAGGGGGTAATGAAGGGGATAAGCGATAATTAACAGGATTCGATATGATTACTCTCATCTAATCAACCTAAACGGATCAAATGATGGTTGTATTGGGACATAGGTAATAGATAGTAGTGCAACACCGCGGGGATGGATCAAATCACATGGTGAAATTTGCTCAACGCCTGGATGAAAGGATTAGCTAAATATACCTTACCAATTCTGCATGCTACACACCAGAAAAGGTTATGATTATCGGGATACATACTAAGTTCAAAATTCATGGGGAACACAATACCCTTGTTACTTCTCTCACTGATTTCACAACACTTCACTTGACGATTTGATTCCGATTTAGGGTTACTTATTGCATTTTACAACCCCACCCTTCGGGAAATAAGCATATTAATTCAATCTAATTGCTTATAGTTATACCAAGTCTAGACCTTATTCCCTGTGGGATCGACCCTGACCATTGTTAGGTTCTATATTTTTTACAATGACCGCCTATACCTTGATTTGGAGGAGTAGTTTGGGCGTGATCAAAATTTTAGCGTCGTTGCCATGGAATGCGACTTTTACACTAGTGTAATTACAGTAATTTTGAGATAATCCTTATTTTATGTTTTTGTTTTGTTTTTGCATACAGGTGTAGTGTTTGCCCAGTACTCGTAGTCAAGGTATCCCCTTGACTCCATTTGACCCAGAGATCCAGAAAACGTTATGAAGAATGGCCCAGGACAATGCTAATAATCCTACAAACCTTGCACGAAATCTGAACAATGATAACCCACCACCACTTGAGGATGTGAATCTACTACCGCAGGGTCAACAAGCAGTAGCTAATGCATGGAATCCATACAAACTTAAACCTATGGGAATGGATGTCATCAGAGCTATCATGTTTCCTCCTTTACCAAAGGATCCTAAGTTCTTATCGAGTTGTAGTGTCATAGAGGATCGTCACACTATCAAAATCGGATGTCACTATCTGGGGCTCCTCAAATATGGTTTGAATGTTCCGGCCTCTGTCATCTTATTGGAAGTCCTTTTTGTAGATTGCCAGCATATCCTTGGCACACCAGCATCCCGCTGGTTTGGCTACATGAACGAGTACTGAGATGGAGTTGTCCAAATCGTCGGACTTTGATCCTGACTCATCAACTGAGCCTGAGCCACCATGATCTGGGGAGCCTGATTGGGACTCCTCCCTAAAATATGTCATCTGTATAGAACTGCTCCTATATTATCCTTCCTTCTCAGACTGTGGGGGGGAGGGGTTGTAGTGTAATGGATGGTGGCTGGGCTGGTACTCTCTGCCTGGATACTGCCCTCATGCATCGTGGCTCAATGCTTTCATCTGGATGGACATCAAGCTCCTGTACTTATCCACTGCCTCTGACTCCATCAGCTCGTCACAGAGTCTATCACGAAGGGCCTAAATATTTGTAAATTTTTGTCAGGAACCCATGGTATCTACAAATACAACAATATAAGCACACATGAGTCCCAAAAAAGCAAAAATAAAAACAAAACTTAACGAAAATTAGGCACAGAAGAAACTACGAAGGCTCATCTATAGGCCATAGAGTGAACTATGAGTTGTAGAAGGCCTTCATAGAAATGGGGTAACAGTAATTTAGGCTACAGGGAGTGCAACTACGGACTAAGTCATGACTTGTTGTTTGAACCACAAGTCGTAGACTAGGTCATAGGTGCAAAGCTAGAAATATTATCTTGTAGATATGGAAGACTACAAACATTATTTACGGACCGTAGTTGTATCTACGACTCGTAAATAGGTTTATCCTATTAATTTTGAGATTTGAAGTTGTTGAACCCCTTTTTATGGAGGGGCAATTATCCTATGATTAAAATCAAGGGCCGTAAAAGACCCTCGTTCATTTGAGTCTACAAAATCAGGAAATGCTAAGTCAAAACTTATTTCCAACACGTGACTTACAATACTAAATTTTAGCTAATGGCCCAGTCAACCAAAACTATACACAAATATAGAGTACATAGACTATTTCACATTAACAGGGTATACAAAATCAATCCAAATTGAAGCCCAATGACAAGTCAATCACAGTCCTAAATTATCAGCATACAACCAGCAAAAACCATTCATCCAAAACCCATTACAGTTCAAATTACCATCCTACCCCGCATGTATTCCTTCACTCAAAGTCATAAAAATAATATATACCCCCAATGACCAATCAAAACATGACACAAAGCCAATCACAGTGCACAACACCCAAACAAACTCATTTCTTCCATTTTCCATTACCACACCTTAGCATTGTACCATTGCCCATTTAAATCATACAAAATTCAACATCACGGTAACAAGGTTTTTTAACATGACTGTGTAGTACACAATGTTATTCATATGATTTTTTTATCGAATAGGCAGGGGTATACATTCAACATAATTTCAGTGCCAAATTTCTGATGAAACAGTACAACCAAATCACTAAACTTTCAGGTTTCATCAATCCTACGGCAAAAGAAACATAAAATTCATCTTCACTAGATTCCCAAGCCAAGAAGTCGAATTCCAAAAAGTAGGAAGGTTAAAGAAAAATACATACTGAAATGTTGAGTTTTTAGTCGAGACAATGATGAAAACCAAAATGAAGGATGCCCAAAATAATGGTTGGGGATGCCTGTAAGTTGGCCAGAAAATATGGAGAAGCGGTCGGGGGTCATCAGAGGAGATGAAGAAGGGTAGGGTTTTCGGATTATTTTAATTTTTTGAGAAAATTAGGGGTAAATTTAATTTATCCCTCTTTTAATCCTTTTAACTGGGTTGGGTAAAGTGGAATTTTGATTTCATAAAACCCCAATTACGGGTCGTGAAAGGTTCTATGGCATGTGATTCTTGATTTCATGGTTTCAAAAGGAACTTTTGAGAACTTGGCTTCTACGAATTCAACCACAAGTCGTGGAATGTTCTCCGGCTCATAGGTTGTGTTCTTAGATGCCCTCAACACTTAGAAAAATTTCTAGAAAGCTTACTTGGAATCCTCAAACCCCATTCACGACCCGTAGTCTTTTCTACCAACCATAAACTTGGCTTGTGAATTTGAGGTGCACAATATCCTGCTCTCTGGAATTGGTTCTATAATCAATTCCATGAGTCGTGGTTTAAACCATGATTCGTACACTGATATATAGAACCCAGTTTTCTCACTTCTAAGACTAGTTTGTTGCCTTCACCCTGTTCCTGCATATTCTTACAAAAATTAACTGTTACCCTATAACTTTCTAGATTGTGAATTTCAAAATACAACCAACTCATGAAAATTTAAACTACTTATGAGTCCAAAAATAAAATCTAGCACTAATACATGAAAAATATAACTAGTATCTTAGGTTGCCTCCCAAGTTTCGCCTGATTTATTGTCGCGGTATGACTTAGACTACAGAATCCTATTATTTACCCTTTTTCCCATTCATTACCCCCTTGGACCAGTGAGTAAGAATAAAGCGAGCTCTAACTTTGGTCACCGTTAAAAAGCAGTCAAAATGAAGAGATAAATAGTACATGCATGCAACCTTTTCAAGAATTACAAATTATTTGATTTTTTACTTTGTTAGTTCTTCATGGTTCCCACAACCCTAGTTGTGGTTTTAGCTACTCATGTTCGTTGTAGATGAAGAAATCATGAGATAAATTTGCATCATTGAACACTTACAATGAAGAATTGAAGAACACAAAATCCAAAATATCCATGTAAATCACAATATCGAACTCCAAATATGAATACAAAAGTGATCCACTCAAAATCTCTAAGAACAAGCTAAAAGAAAGTAATAATATGAAGTCTATAGTTCTATACATCTAAAAATTCTTAAAATCCCTATTTATAATAAAAGAAAACCAAATTCTAACTTAGTTAGGAAAACTGGATTCGGGGCCTTCCAACATATGCTTTACGGGTCGTGACTCTGTTTTCGGCTCGTGGAAGGGCTTCATAGACTGCCTTGTTCAAAATCCGCCATCCGTGAATGAGCACTTTTTTTATGGATTATAGATTGACTAATGATCCATAGGTACCTTCGTTCGGTCACTTTCAGCAACTATGCAAATCTCTGGGCCTTCCTTTCACGAATTGATCTACGGGTCGTGAAATAAACCACAACACATCCTGTTAATAGTAAATTCAACTTTAGGAAAACTGGCCCTCACTAGTTCAGGACTACGAAGACCACCTAAAGCTCATGGATCGAACCACAGACCGTAGACAGTCTCGTACATCACCGAAAAGCTGCAACTTGTGCAAATCTTCACAAAAACTCCCCGAATCCTATAATCCTACAAAATTAACATAAAAACACATCAAATCTACTAACATCACTTAGAGAAAGCATAAAATTCTAAGTTTAAATCATTAAAAGTATCGTATTTTGGTGGCACATCAGTAACGTAGCACTCCGTCTCCCCCTTGTGAGAAGACCTTTATGTTCTTATCAACCACCAACTTCTTTAATTCCACCAACATAGGATCCATGTCTTGCTTTGCTTTTCCTTTCTCTATTACAGATGATTCCACCCTATTTTGCACCAATATACCATCGTAGTTCAAGCTATTCAACCTCACTTCTAGATGAGTGAAATGGTGTACTTCCTTAGCCAACTCTTTCTTCTCATTCTTAACATGCGTAATGCTACCCATAGACACTCTACTCAATGCATTATCCATAACCTTAGCCTTTTGGAGGTGATACATCACACTTATGTAGTAATCCTTCAATAGTTCCAACCACCTTATTTGTCTTAAGTTCAAATCCCTTTTTCTAAACACATATTGCAAAATTTTGTGATCGATGAATATATCAACATCTACCCTAAAGAGCTAATGTTGCCTAATCTTCAATGCAACTACAACGGCCAATAACTCATGATCATGGGTCGGATAATTCTGTTTATGCACTTTTAATTACCTTGAGACTTAGGCAATGACTTTTCCATGTTACATTAAGACACAACCCAAGCCTATATTTAAGGCATCCAATCCACAACAAAACTATCCAGACTTTTGGGCAACATGAAAATAGGAGCCGACATAAGATGATCTTTCAACATTTGGAAACTCTTTTCACATTCGTAGGACTGTTGAAATTTCACCTTATTTTGGGTTAACTTAGTCAAAGGAAAAGCAATTGAGGAAAATCCTTCAACAAATCTTCTCTAATATCTGCCCAAACCCAAAAAACTCCTAATATTAGATGGAGACAATAGTCTAGGCAAATTCTTCACCGCCTCTGTCTCTTTTGGATCAACTCTAACACCATCTCCCGAAATAATTTGTCCAAGGAAATCCACCTCTCTTAGTCAAAACTCACACTTAATAAACTTGGAAAAGATTTGTCTATCTCTCAATATTTTCAACACAATCATCAAACGGTCCTCATATTCCTTTACATCCCGTGAATAAACCAATGTGTCATCTATGAACACAACCACAAACATATCGAAATATGATTTGAAGATCCTATTCATCAAGACCGTAAAAGCAGCGGGGGCATTTATTAACCCAAATGACATAACCAAAAATTTAAAATAACCATACCGAGTTCTAAATGTTGTCTTTGGAATATCATCTTCCTTCACCCTCAATTGGTGATATCCGGAATAGAGATCAATCTTAGACTAGTAACTTGCACCTTGTAGTTGATCAAATGAGTTATCGATCCTTGGAAGTGGATTCTTATTTTTTATGATAAACTTCTTCAATTGCCAATAATCTACACACATCCAAAGTGAACCATCCTTCTTCCTCACAAACAATACGGGAGCACCCCATGGTGATACGCTAGGCCTTATGATTCCCTTATCAAGGAAGTCCTTTAATTGTTCCTTCAATTGTTTCAACTTCGTCGGGGCCATTCGATATGGAGGTATAGAAATAGGTTAGGTATCAGGAAAAAGATCGATACCAAAATTAATTTCTCTTACGGGATAAATACCAGGCAAATCATCAGGAAAGATGTCACGAAACTCATCAACTATAGGAATCGAATCAAGAGTAGGAACATAAGACTCAACATCCATAACTCAGACATCATGATATAGGAAACTTTTGAAAATAATTTTCATAGCTTTCATATAAGAAAAAAAACTTTTCCTTGAACACTGAATTGGTTCCCTTCCTTTCAAGGATAGGCTCATTAGGAATTTGGAATGTGACCTTTCAAGTTCTACAAATAATAGAAGCATAAGATGCATGCAACCAATCCATACTAAGAATAACATCAAAATCAGTCATATCAAGATCAACTAGATCACATGGGAAGATTTTATGGAAGACCAACACAGGACAATTTTATAGACTTTCTTGGCTAAGATTAACTCACCAATAGGAGTATAGACCGAATAAAGTTCTAACAAGGCTTCTGGAGATACATTAAATTTTTTCGCAAGGTAAGGAGTAACAGATCATATATTAGCACTAGGGTCCAGCAAAACATATATATCATAGTCAAAGACTTAACATACCGATAACCAAATCAGGAGACTCTTCAACCTCTTGCCTAGCATGAAAAGCATAGAATCGATTACCTTGTGGACCACTTCCTTAAACTTGGTCACCTTGTTGCACTTTCCCTCTTGAGCTATTTAACCTTGTGGATTCCCTTCTTTACCTATACTAGTAACATTAGGACACCCAGAAATCTTGTGCCCCATCTTTCCACAACCAAAGCAACCATTAGTTTCTCTCAAACGTTCTCCAACATGATTCTTCCCATAAGCCGCTTTCATTTTCAACAATCTAATGCCACACCAACCCTTTAAAGAGTAGGTGGTTTGTACCTTGAGCCTTAGGATTGTCCCTTTTTTCTTTGTCAAAACTTTGAGAGATAACCCTTGGCCTTGTTGAAAACGACCACCATGGGACTTGCCATAAGAAAATCCACCATCATGACGAGCCCTCTTGGACTCCCTTGTCCTCATCTTTTGAAGTTTCTCACTCTCCACTTGTTCAACATATGTCATGAGTCTAGAGATATTCATTTTCTTAATGACAATTGCAGCCTTGCACCCTATCTTTACCAAATCGGACACACCCAATGTGAGTTTGTCCGTGCGGACTCTAGAGTCAACCATCAAGGAAGGAGCATACTTGGACAACTTTGTAAACTTGAGGGAATATTCCCTCATACTCATACCACCTTACCCCAAGTTCATGAACTCCATCACTATAACTTCCTTTAATTCGAGTTGGAAGAAACGATCAAGGATAGCGGCTTTAAAACATCTCCCAACCAATAACACCTTCTTTGACCCTCTCGGATTTCCATTGAGTAAACCAAACTTGAGCGACTCCCTTAAGTTGATACCTCTCAATTTGGCCTTCTCTTCAAAAGAAACCTCCATAATTTCCATCACTTTAGAAACTTCGTCAATGAACTCTTGTGTCTCACCCACCTTGGAACCATGAAACTACAAGGGATTCATCCTAGCAAAATCTCTTAAGCTCGAACCTAAAAGTAAGTGTCTTCAGGGAAGCAACGGCTTGAGCCGACATAGTAATAACAACCCTAAACTCATCATTGTAGACTTGGTCCACTTGAGGGACTTGAGGGGCTTGAGGAGCCGGAGGAACTTGGTCCTCGTTAACATTATCTCCCCTAGGCAATGGAGCACGTCATGGAGCCATTTTTGAAAATGTGAAAAGACAAACATTAGGATACGAAAGTTTTAAAGGCACGACATAGATCTCAAAAAAAGTGAACTTAGATGTCTCATAGCCTCATATTCATGGATGTGGAGTGCTTCACACCAATGAAAAAGACTCTACTAGATGCGACATGTTGGAGTCCCTAGTATGCTTTCAAACCTTGTGCTCTAATACCACTTTTATCATGAACCGAACCTAGGGCCTAGCCGTGACATGGAAAATGTGACACCAAAAGACATCCCATCCAAGCCCCGTGTTCATATCATAAGCATTCATAAGATAAAATAAGCATACATAAGAGCATAAGCAAGCAGAATGTATCATAATAGAATTGTCATAGTTTGCCTTAGGAGAAAATTACATCAATCTATAGTGTCCAAACGACGCCTCTACATCATAAGATCTTCGCGGAGTCTACAACATAACTCACTAGCTCACCTTCAAAACATACATCAATAAAAGTAATAAAGTCTAAATGGAAAAGCATCATAAAGGGGCTTGTTCCCGGAGTGTGGGAACTCACCAATAATCTCTAAACTCAAGTCCCAAGCTAGCCACAGAATAAAATAGTCGTCTCGTCATCCGTCTCTACATGATTAAATCATGTAGCCAAAGAAGTATGTGTTAGTACGATAAATGTACTAAATATGTAGGTATGTCATGAATCAAAGGACATCATAACATAATATCAATATGCATAACCATAACCAATAGGATAAGGATATAATATGCATGAGTAATGCAAGTTTAAAATCCATGAGAAGAAGCATCATCAAAAATTATTTCATAATCCTAACATAGATTTGTGGGAATAAGACCATAACTGATATATAAGACCATGCAAACAATTACATGGAATCCCGATGTTGCCTCTGCACTGAGTAAAAGAATAGCCTACTTTGTCAAGATAGTATATGTCTCACCTTATGGGATCCATCCCAATTTGGAGAGCGCTTTGACATGAACTTTATGGGAATCTTCTGATTTTCGGTGTATGCTTTAAACATATGGATCTATACCATCTAAGCAAATAATCATCATCACCTACGGTGGCACGTAGTTATGAGAAAGGTAGGTTTTACATTAAAGACCCTTTAGCTCGAGTTCCTGCCTCCAATCTCATTCGGTGCTAAGTCATACACGTAATACAAAAATCATGCATATATATGGCTTTCAACATAGTTCATACTTCATTATAAATCATACTTTCATAGCTTATAAAATAATCATCATAATTCTTCTTGAAAACATCTTATGTCATAGGAATAGTCCATCTATTTAGCTTTCACATAGTTGGATAGACTTCCCACCTTAACATCATCATCATCATAAACATTGGGGTTTTAATCACCCTTATCATCATAGTATCATTATCTTTATAACAATATTTTCATTTTCATAATATCATCATCGTTATCATAACCATTAAAATATGTTTTTCCTACTTAAAATCATATCCATGAAAACATAGCTTCAACATAAGAGACTAGGGCTAAGTGTGGGTTCATGAACAATTGAGTCAAAATCATGCAATTGGATAAAGTTCATAGAGGAAACATGTAGTTAAAATTAATTTAAAACATTAGTAAAAGAACCCACATCAATTCATCAAGCCCTAACTATATATACTTGAAATCACATACTTTTACTTGAAAATAATATGAGTAATGTAATTCTGCATAATTCATGCATAATTAAGTGTAATCATCATGTGGGAATCCTAATCCATGCATTAGGAAGCATAGTATAAAAGCTCATAAGAATTTATCACGAAACTTTGGTAAAAAAGAGAAGTTTGGATTGAGCATCATAAATGAAACTAATCTATGAATGAAGCTCTACATACCTCAAGTAAGATCCTTAACAATTGGAGTAGGAAAAATTTGAAATCCTTAGCAAAGCTTGGATCCCTAGCTTCAACGAAATCCTTATTCTAGAGAGAGAAATATTTGAGAGCCTTTGAGAGAATTATGAGGATGAATGAATTAAAATGTGCTAGGACTAGAATTTATAGGGTTTGAGTCACTTAAGTTGGTTAGGGGGGCCAAAATGACGTAGTTTAGGAGTTAAATAAATTGAAAATGTCAAAAACGTCCTTCATTAAAATTTACCAAAGTCATCCACGAGACTCCGTCCACGGGTCGTGATTCAATCTACGGCTCGTGCCTTGGCTCTTGGAACCTGTGCCACAAAGGTTTGAGCCACTAAAATTGTCACTTCTCAAACCACGAACCTACAGGACAACCTGTCGTTCCTTTGACGAGCTATTAATCCCTTCATAGGGACTCCCCATACTTAGAATAATTTTCATCCTTCAGAGGTCACTTCAACAATGCCATCCACGGGTTGTGGACCCATGGATGACCCGTCCTATTAATCGTGGAGACACTTCTAGAAATTCCTTGAATTTTTCATCTATACTGGACTCTATCCACGAAACCTTTCTATAAATCGTGGTTCCATACATGAGTCATAGACTGGCGCATATGACCAAGTCAGTTCAAAATTTCTTTAACTTTCATTTTCCAAGCCCATCTACATGAGGGGTGTTACAATTAATCTAAAAATGAGAAAGAAAACTTTTAAAAGAAAAAAGATTAATGTAATTGGCGGCCATAGAGAAGTGCAACATCACATTATCTATATCAAGATTTATATTATAAACAAATACAGATGTTTTTGGATATTGATTTCACAACTTTTAGTATGCACACAATTAATAATCATAAGAAAGTTTACACAAAAATTTATAAAAATAATGTATGACATTGTTTGATATTCACGTGCAGCACACGTGTATCTATACTTGTATTATTAAAACTGAGAAGAATATTAGGCAAATATTAGATTACCATTTTATCGATACATTAAATTAAAATATTATAAACTATTTATGAATTTTACACAACATTGTACACCCATAAAACAGTTTTAAAAAGAGAGAAATAACTATGCTCTCTTCTCTCTTTTTATGTTTCAATGACAGCCAACAAGAAACATAAATATTACACAAAACAATTAAAAAGAGACAAGAGAAAGGAGCATAGTTATTTTCTCTCTTTTTAAAACTATTTTATGGGTGTACAATGTCATGTCAAATGTAACTATTTATAAAATAGGATCGAGGAATAAAAAGAGTTATTATGAATATGATATTAACCCATTTGAGATCATGGATGAGAGGTGAAAATCATAATGAACATAATTAGTAGGAGTAATTATATTTATATAATATTGAGTTAATCGAGAAAAATGATTCATATACTAATATGATGGTTTACTATTTAATTTATTAAATTGTTTATGACATTTTAATTTAATGTAGAGATGAAAATGATAATCTAATGTTTTCCTATCACTCTTCTCACTTTTAATAATGTATGATGATATGATATAGTACTACAACAACCCACTAGAATTGTTGAGCTAAAAATGCATACTTTGAGGGTAAAAAAACTAGGCTTAAGTCATCGATTGTCCCTTAAAGTTGTCTGCATATTTCACTTGGACACCTAAACTATGACATGTACCTATTGAACACTTAAACTATTCAAAATGAGTACCTATTAGACACTTTTCGCTAACATGGCATGTGTGCAACACAAACACATCCAGCGCGTGAGAAGTAGTATTTCTTTAATCTTTTTCTTCTTCTTTCTTCCTCGGATTCACAAATTCCATTTTCTTTCTCTCTCCCCCCCTTCCAAACAAAATATTCCTTCATCCCCACTGTCTTCTTTAGTAAGAAAATCAAACCAACAACAATAAAAAGCAAAAGCTTTCATACTCAACTTATCTTCAAAAACACATACTTTTCCTACTAATAACTACATTGAAGAGTAGATAAGGCAATTAATCTCACCATTAAATTTTCATCTAAAAACACCATTACCCTTTTTAAAAATGAGAAAGATATCACTGTAAATGAACTTTCCTAAGCACAAAAAAAAGATATAAAGGAAGAAAATGTAGATGGATTCAGCTATCGTTTTTTTAAATGAATAATTTCTTCACTGAAATATCTCAATTCCCTTCAATATCAAAGACAAGAAAAGGGATAATATGAAGAAATTGAAGAAGGGTTTTATCATGACCCGAACCTAGGGCCTAGGAGTGACATGGCGACTGGAAACCTGAGAATCCTAAAACAAGCCTCACAGCATCCATATACATGTCATCAGTTCGGAAGCGCATGATTAAATAATAAATACATAGTTCTAAAGGATGAGTAAGTATGACTCACACTATCGAGATTTCATATGGATAGGAATTTGCATGAATTCTCATAGCACATAAGGACTACGAGGTGGGTAAGTATGACTCACGTTGTGGGAATAGAAGGGACTTAGGACTTTCTACATTTGCAAATCTCATCATGAACATATCATCATAACATCAACAACATGAGGTAGAGTCATAGTGACCATAAGCAAATATCAGAACACATAACAAACATGTACATATAGTTTACATGATGTCCAAAATGCATCTAGTTCATAGAATAGGACGGGGGCCAAGACATATCCCGGGCTCACCCTCAATATGAAGATATATGAAAATCATAACATAAAGTGGGTAGATAGAAGGTGGTTCTTTTCCTTGGAAATAAGGACACACAACAAGTAATCCTTAAGAGAAGTCGAGCTAACCGTCAAGAGGTGGATGGATATAGTCTTTGGTCTCTACATGATTAGATCATGTAGGCAAAAGAGTATATGTTAGTACGTTTGAATGTACTAAGTATGCGGGCATGTGAATGCTTATGAACTTATTAACCTGCAACTAATGCTAGATGACAAGGGCACATATATAGAAAGAAGTATATAGGAAAGAGTATAATATCAATATGCCATGAGATTCATGATGCATGAAATACCATAATACTTTAAAAATATGGGGATGTGACCTCAACTGGCATACATAGACCAAGTGATCTATTACTTGAAATTTCGATGTACACCCTACATCGAAGAAAGGGTGATCTACTTTCCAAAGGTAGACCATACTTCTCCTTATGGGCCTCCCATTTCGGAGAAGTAACCTAACCTTACGGGCCTCCTATTTCGGTAAGGATTTTTCATGAGCATAACATAATCATCCATAAAGGGGCATAAACATGAACATATGCTTGACACATAATTATGGGACTTGAGGATTTATATAAGGGCCCTTGGGAATAGCCGTACTCACACAAGTCCACTCGATGCTAAGTCATCATCCCACAAGAATATATATACATATACGTCCTTGAAAGAGAGGCATAAGTCTTTCCAAAAATTCATCACTTAGGTGTAAAGGGCAAATCACATGTCATTATCATGCATACATGGGCTAAAAAGTCAAATCATACTTCAATTTATACTTGCTTGCATAAGAATAGTTCATTCACTCTTGTACATAATGGTGTAAACACCCATAATTGCTCAAAGAGTCATATCATAGACATTATGTGATCACATGTAATGTCATAACCATCCTTTCCTTGAAATCATAGTCCTAATCATAATTGGGTCTTAACCCACATCATAAATCTCATGAAAAATAATATTCATGCACACATATGCCATGAGGAATGAATTAATAACATAGGTACTAGGAATTCATAGTTAAATCATCATAATATAATGAAACCATAGTGAAAGAAATCATAAATTAAAGCATACTTGAAGTTACCCATACCTAGATTCAACATTTAAAGGGACATACATATTCAAATATTCATAATATCAATGTAGTTCAACATAATAGGTCTCAAATCACTTTTAAAACACCAGTTAAATACAACCTATATCTCAATTTAATCAAATCAACACTAATTTAAAATAACCATATTCAAGTAAGATGAGACTTGGAGAGCATTTTGAGAGTTTAATTCTAGAAACTAAGTGTTAGTCTTGAATGAGGGGTTAGAATTAGTATAGGAGATGTTTAGGAGAGTAAAAAGGGGCATAAAGATCTTAAAAAGCCTTGGGGATGGGCTAAAATATCAAATATACGTCAATAAAATGAGCCTTATAATTTTATTCAGAAATCACCACGGATGGCCTCACGGGTCGTGAAGCTTTCACGATTCGTGAAAGCTCACTGTCAGGTTCTACAAAAATGGGCATAACTTCTTACTCCAAACTCAAAATTGGGTGAAACTAGATGCGTTGGAAACTTAATTGAAAGAGATTCAATTTGGTAGGCCATAGGCCACTCGGTTCCTTTTGTGCAGGGAGATATGACCATTTAATTTGACCCTTCGATCAGTTCATGTGAAAAGCTTAGCCAATGGAATTTCTTTGAACTTGGCTTGATGTAAGAGCTCTATAAAGACCATAAACCATATACATAAGTTTGGATTGAAGGATTGAAAGTGAATTTAGCTTGATCTTGAAGGTTTCATGGGGATCCCTCGATTAGAGCTTGAAAAGAGGATTCAGAAAGCATTGGAACGAGTGAATAAGAAGCTAAGTGTTTGTCATGACCCGGGCCTAGGAGTAACATGGTGAATGGGAACCCGAGAATCCCCAAACAAGACTCATAGCATCCACATACACATCATTGGTTCGGAAGTGAATAATAAGACAATAAACACATAGTTCTAAGGGACGGAAAAATATGACTCACGCTATGGGAATGTCATAGGGATAGAGATTTGCATGGATTCACATAGCACATAGCATATAAGAACTAAGGGGGCGAGTAAGTATGACTCATGCTATGGGGGTAGGAGGGGCTTAGGACTTTACTTTCCACATTTCCATCTCATCATGAACATATCATCATATCGTCAACATCAAGAGATAGCCGTAATCATAGTCTTTATAAGAAAGTAACATAACACAACACAAGCTCCTACATAGAATTCACATGATGTCCAACAATGCCTCTAAGTCATAGAATAGGACGGGGGCCAAGACATGTCCTGAGATCAAACTTAAAGTAAGGAAATAAGTGAAAATAACATATTAGGTAGATAGAAGGTGGCTTGTCCTTGAATTATAGTACTCACCACAAGCAACTCTCACAATCCAAGCTAACCGTCCAGAGGTGGATGAAGATAGACTCTGGTTCCTACATGGTTAGATCATATACGCAAAGAGTATGCATTAGTACATTTAAATGTACTAAATATGCACGCATACAATGCATAAGAACTCATTAAACATGTATTTCAATGTTAGATGACAAGGACACATATATAGAATGAAGTATATAGGAAAGAATATAATATCAATATGCCATGAAATCAATGATGCATGAATGCCATAATACTTCAACATACGGGGACGAGACCATAACCGACATCACAAATCCATGCGAGTTATTACATGAATCGCCTGATGACCAGTCTCCCCTTGGATGAGTAGACTACTTTCTAAAGGTAGCCTACACCACACCTTACGAACTCATCTTTTTGGTGTGATGGCCACCTTCCTTATGAACTTATCTTTTCGAAAGGGTTTACGTAACATAATCATCCCTTAAAGAGGCATAAACATAAACATGCGCTGGCACGTAGTTACAGGATTTGAGGATTTATATAAGGAAACTTGGGGATATCCCCTCTCACACATGTTTGCTCGGTGTTAAGCCATCATCCCACAAGAATACATATATGTATACACGCTTTTAAAAGGAGAATAAGTCTTTTCAAACCTTCATCATGCATACTTAGGCTTAAAAGCCAAACATACTTCATAATCATGCATACTTGGTCTATAAAGCTAAATCATACTTCATAATCATGCATTCTTGGGCTAAAAAGCTAATTCATACTTTCATGCATAGAAATAGCTCCTTCATACTTGTACATGTTGGTGTAAACACCCACAATTTCTCAAAAAGCCATATCATAGAAATTATGTGATCATATGTCATGTCACGATCATACTTTCATTAAATCATAGCCATCAACATAATTGGGTCTTAACCCACATCATAATCTTCATGAAATTCAATGTTCATGTATGCATATGCCATGAATGATGAGAGAATAGCATGGACAATTAGAGATTCACACTTTAAATAACAATATAGGATGAAATCACAGTAAATCCATGAAGAAATTTACAATTAAAGTATACTTGAGATTACTCATGCATAGATTCAACATTTAAAAGGGACATGCATATTCAAAACTTCATAATATCAATGCAATTCAACATAATAGGGCTTAAAATCACTTCAAAAACACCAATTAAAGACAACTCATATCTCAATTGAATCAAATCAACATTAATTTTAAAATTCCACATTCAAAGTAAGCTTGAAAGTCATAAATTAAGAAGCAAGAAATCCTTGGGGTATTCATGATTGAAAGGGATCATGAATCAATCCCATCTACCTAGATAACTAGAAGAAGTAAGAATAAATTGATTTGAGAAGAAGGCCCTTCTTGAATTTCCAAGTTGAATCTGCAATGTCACACTTGAGAGGAGTTCTTAGAAGAAAGAAATTTCTAAAGTTCTAAGTGTAATGAATGAATTTGAATAAGGATGAAGGAGTATAGGTCTTTTCAGGGCTTTAGGGTAGGTTAGAAAGTCAGAAACAACCCTTAAAAATAACCAAAATTATAAGAAAGCCATTAATGAAAGGAGCACTAAAAAGTGCCCAAGGGTCCCGTGGTAGAGCACCATCGCTCATGCAAAGGACCACAGACCGTACAAGGGTCTGTGGTAAGGGTATTCAGACACTTAACCAAATTTCAAACTAAGGACGTTTTCACTGAAGGCTTCACAGTTCATTCAAAGGTGCACCGATTGTACAATGGTCCATACAAATGACCCAAGTTATGTGATGATAACTTTATACTTAGAACCACATTTTAGGATGAGGGCTTGATGAAACATCCCACCACGGCTCATGGTAGGTTATACAAGACCCTACCACAGCTCGTGGTGGGTTTCACAACCCGTATAGGGTCTCTTAGTGGCTACCTTAGCCAATTTCTTGGCTTGAAGGCTGGGGCACCTACCAAGAGCCCCTTCCATGGCCAGCAGTGAGGACCCCGACACCTGGCCACCAAGCCTGAAATCCTTTCTTAAGCCACGCAAAGCCATACACAAGCACCCTAATGGGTCACAAATCTCCGGAAACTAGATTTGAAGCATCGATAAGGTCTCACGATATCTAGGTCCTTACAGTGTTATGGAGTGCATGAAGATGATATAGAAAGCATGGAATTAATTTGGAAGGTTAAAGGACTAGCCCCAATTGAATGATGTAAGGACCTGAACTTTGTAAGGTCTTAATGGTGCATGGAAATTTGGTTCCGGAAGGTTTTTGACCAAGGTGTCACCACAAGACCATCTCCACGAGCTGTGGAGCAGTCCACGAGTCATGTGACGGGGCCTTGACGTAGCCCTTGCCTTGTGTGTAGTGTGTTTAGGACTATGATGGAGTTTAAGACTAAGGCACCCTTCACTAAGCACTTCACGGGCCGTGCTGCTCACCACTAGCCGTGAAGTGGCTCTTAGGAGGAGCCTTGCGCTTGAAAGCCACATTTTGGCTAAGCAACCTCACACACAAACCCCAATGGGTCGTGTAGCACCATATGTATCGTGTGGGGTCTGGTAAGTGTGTTGGTCCAAAAATATTTTAAGTATGGAATCACCGTCTCGAAACTTGACCAGTGAACATTTTTCCTAACTGTGGTCTCACGGACAAACATACGGTCCATGTGACTTCACACGAGCCGTGAGGCTTCTTTTTGGGACCCATAGAAACTTTTTGAAGCTCGTTTCATTAATGACTTTCTCATAATTTTGGTTATTCCTAACGATCGTTTATGAATTTCTAACCTATCCTAACACCCTGAAAAGACCTATACTCCTCTATTCTTATTCAAATTCATTCCTCACAATTAGAATATTCAAATTCTCTCATCAAAAGACTCCTCTCAAGTGAAGCATTGGAGGATTAGCTTGGAGCTTAAGGAAGGGCCATCTTCAATCAATTTCTTCTTGATTCTTCTTAAGTAGCTAAGGTATGTGGGATTGATTCATGGTCCCTTTCCACCATGAAGACCCCAAACTCTTTTACTCTTTTATTTATGAAATTTAAGCTTACTTTTAATATGGGTCTTTTAAATTATTGTTTATTTGATTTAATTGAGGTATGGACTATGTTTAATTAATGTTTTAAAAGTGATTTAAGCCCTAATATGTTGAATTGCATTGATATTATGAAGATTTGAATATGCATGTGCCCTTTAAAGGTTGATTTAAGCATGGGTAATCTAAAGTATGATTTAAATGTGAATTTACTTATGGGTTTACTTGAATTTCATATTATATTGTTAATTTAAGTATGAATCTCTAGTATCCATGCTATTCTCTAATCATTCATGACATATGCATGCATGAGTATTGATTTTCATGATATTTACATGTGGGTTAAAGCCCAACCTTGACTATGACTATCTTTTCGAGAGAACTATGATTATAACATGACATCTGATCACATAATGTCTATGATATGGATCTATGAGCACCTTGGTGTTTACACCATCTTGTACAAGTATTGAATGAGCTACTTTTATGCATAAAAATATGACATCATATATGATTTGGCTTTTAGCCTAAGTATGCATGATTATGAAGAATGTTTGGCTTTTAATCCCAAGTATTGATGAAGGTGATTAGAAAGACTTGTCCTCCATTTTAAAAAACATGTATATGTATATGTATTCCGGTGGGATGATCCCTAACACCGAATGGGATATGGATGCTCCATTCTCATAACTACGTGTTAGTGTAGGCTTTTGTATATGCCCTTTTATAGTATCTTGACCTTAAATCCTTCTGAAAAGATCGGGTTGTAAGGAAGGTGGCTATCACACTGAAAAGACTGGGTCGTAAGGTATGGTGTGGACTACCTTTGGCAATTAGTCCACTCCCATTCCAACGTGGAGGCTTGACAATGGGGGTTCATGTATTAGCTCGCATGGATCGTGATGTTGGTTACAACATCATCCTCTATATGTATAAAGTATTTTGGCATTTTATGCACCATGGATTTCATGGCATATTGATATATTACTCTTTCTTATATAATTTCTTTTATATATGTACCCTTGTCATCTAACATTGAGTTGTAGGTTTAATGAGTTCATAGCATTTACGTGCCCGCATACTTAGTACATTCAAACTTACTAACACATACTCTTTTGCCTATATGATCTAACCAGGTAGGGGCCGAACACTATCACCTTCCACCTCTTGACAACTAGCTTGGTTGACTAAGAATTTCTTGTGGTGAGTCCTATCATCCAAGGGCACACCACCTTCTATCTACCTATGAAGTTATAATGCTTTATGTCTTTACTTTGAGAGTGACCCCGGGACATGTCTTAGCCCCCATCCTATTCCATAAGTTAGACGCATTGTTGGACATCTTGTGAACTCTTCATAAGGTCTTGCTATACTTGTTGTATGTTGCTTATGAAGGCTATGCCTATGATTATTGTCAGTCATGTATTATGTTATGACTTATGCTTATGATGAGATGTGAATGTGTGGGAAATCTTAAGCCCTTTCTATCCCCAATTAGTGTGAGTCATACTTACCCGCCCCTTAGTTCTTATGTGCTATGTGCTATGTGAATCCGTGCAAATCCCTATCCCTATGACATCCCCATAGTGTGAGTCATACATTCCCGTCCCTTAGAAATATGTATTTATTTCTTTGTTACACGCTTCTGAATCAATGATGTGAAAGTGGATACTATGAGGCTTGTTTGGGGACACTAAGGTTCCCATTCGCCATGTCACTCCTAGGCCCTAGGTATGGATCGCAACAAATGGACCTTGAAAGGTCACTTGGGCAGCTCCACGAAAGCTCTTCACGAGCCGTATAGAGCTCCATGGACCGTACAAGTGTCCATGGAGGGTGCCTCATCATTGAAATGGTACTTTGATACTTAGAAAATAATTACCAAGATCGCTCCCATGGAAGCCAAACGGTCCGTGCAAAGCTATATGATATGTGATAAGCACCCATACAAAGGTCTAAGTTTCAAGATGGTGATTTTATACTTAGACACAATTTCGCTTGACATCTTCATGGAAGCACCACCACAGCCCGTGGGAGCTTGCACGGACCGTACAAGTGCCTACGGTGGTCTCCTTAGCCAAACCAGAGGGAGCACTGGCTAGGCCCTTCCCACAAGCCCCCTTCACGAACCATGGTAAGGACTACGACTCGTGGAGGTGCCCATGGTGAGGTGCCTAGGCCAAAAACGCTTGAAATCAATATACTTCGCATCGTTAAGGTTTTTTTCTAAAGTCCGGGTCCTTACGGATTTGATTTCAAACAAACGATTTCCTAATCATTTTCAAAACTAAAAAATATCTTCATTGGAACAGTTCAATTCTACTATTAATTATTGAATTTTCTTTAACTGTTATTTGAATCTGAGATGGAAAAAGAGGAACAAAAATGAAGAAATTGAAGAAGGATATGTGCTTTCCTATTTCAATTTTTTTCTTAAAAATACAAAATATAGATGGATTAAGACGAAATGAGGGATAATGACGGGATGACAATGATAGGTGGACAATAATCTAAATATAGTTTTACCTTTTTTTATCACAATTTTTTAATTATTATTTGACTCAAAATACCACATGTCCATCGTTAATTTGTCAATATGCCATGTCACCACAAGTATATTACACTCATTTTATATTTTTTGCTGATTGTTAAAAGAAATTGTCAAATAGTTCTAATTCGAGTTAATAGAGATGTCCAATAGATACATGTCATAGTTGAGATACTTAAGTGAAATATGCAAGAGGCCGTCAATAACATAATTTATACCGTACATCCACAAGTTTACATAATATGCCAAATAAAATTAAAAAAATGAAAAGGGGAGAAATATGAGAAGTGTAGAAGCGGTATTAAGAATTGAATTTGAAAAGGGGCGGGCTTGCAGCTTTCAGACCCCACGAGGCCACCACTGAATGGGCGACTGGTGAATGCTCTCTTTCCATCTCCGATGTCCCCATTTCATCCAAAAAGAAAAAACCCTAGTCCAATTTGACATTGAAAGTTGAGGAAATGTCCAAAGACGCTTCTTCTTCATCTCTTAGATCCGCTTCTCGAAGCAATCTGAAACCAACTGACTCCAATGAGAACGACTTCCACAACCTCTTCACTCAATTTCCTTTTCCTCCTCCTCGCACACCTCTTAATTCCATCGCCGATCCATCTCAATTACCTCAAGACCCCCACCCCTCAACCCTAAACAAATCTGAAAGTCGTAGAGCTTCCCATCGAAAATACGAGACCCCTGATAGTCATATTGGAAATGGAGTTAGAGGGAAGGCACATTCTGAACCCAATTCAGCTCAATCTACTCCGGTAAGGAGAATTTCTAATGTGTTTATGCCGGGGACTTGCTCTGGGGTTAGGCATGCTCTGCATACAGGAGCCAAAGGGACAACTTTATCTTCTAGAACTTCTAAAGGAGCTTCAGTTATCAACTCCGAGCCTTCTGTCCAAGTTCCGCACTTTGAGCTGGCTGACCATCCTTCTTTTTGGAAAGATCACAATGTGCAGGTTCTGTTCAGGAATTATGTTAGCTACATCAAATCTTACGTCTTTTCAATTTGAATTGTTTGACTGCCATTATGGTCTTGACTGTCATCAAACTAGCTTTTAGATTGAGTTTGGCTCCATGTCCATCTTTCTAATTAACAAGAATAACAAAAGCGAGTACTTTATTCATGTAGGTATTGATTCGAGTTAGACCATTAAATAACACGGAGAAGGTGTCACAAGGATACGCGAGATGCTTAAGGCAAGAGAGTGCACACACACTGGTTTGGCTTGGTCATCCTGAAACCAGATTCACCTTTGATCATGTTGCTTGTGAAACTATATCACAGGTTCGAAATACTATAATCTGAATCTGCATGCTTTTGCATTCACAGAAGCATGAATGCACCATGTGTGGCTCAGGATGAGATAACTCAAGGTTGATAAAATTTTGATGTAAACTGTTCTCTTGAGCTTTGAGCAGGACAAGCTTTTCAGAGTTGCAGGATTTCCCATGGTGGATAACTGCATGTCCGGTTATAATAGCTGCATGTTTGCATATGGTCAGGTATGCAACAATGCTAATTCTTGGTGTTTGATGTAATTTACAGTAGCCAATTATTGACTTATAGGTTTTGGGTTTATTCCATTCTTGCAGACTGGAAGTGGAAAGACTTACACAATGATGGGTGACATCGGTGAAATGAGTGGAAAGTTAAACGAACAATGTGGGATCACTCCTCGTATATTTGAGTACTTATTTACTAGAATTAGAGAGGTTAGTTATGGAAAAATGGATGATATAGCTGCCCTCACCACTTTGAATGACTAGTTTTAATGTATTTTAGTGTTCTAATGCCTTCTAGGAAGAGGACAAGCGAAAAAATGAGAAGCTGAAGTATAGTTGCAAATGTTCCTTCTTAGAGATATATAATGAACAGATAACGGACCTCCTTGAGCCTTCGTCAACTAATTTGCTGGTAAGCGTAATTTTATTTTTTGACAATTCTTGTTGTGTTTCACGTTTGTACAGAATCAGTCACTACATATGCTGACATATGATAGCTAAGAGAAGACTTGAAGAAAGGTGTATATGTTGAAAACCTCACTGAAGTTAGTGTCAGTTCTGTTGATGACGTTCTCAGAATCTTGTTACAGGTGAAACCTAGTGCTGAGCCTTCATCTCTAAGTTATGTTGCTCAATCCTCCAAAAATGCCGGTGCACCCATGTTGGATCCTCCAAAAATGCATTACTTTTGGAGGATCTGAAACACACTGGATCTCGCTTTTGGAGGCTTTAGCTACATAGTCTATGCACTTCTCATAAGAGAATTGTTTTGATGATTTTTTGTCTTCACCAGGGAGCTGCATATAGAAAAATGGCTGCTACTGATATGAATACTGAGAGCAGTCGATCTCATAGTGTTTTCACTTGCAACATTGAGAGTTGCTGGGAGAAAGACTTGATGAAGCACTTTAGATTTGGAAGGTTAAATCTAGTAGATCTAGCTGGTTCTGAAAGGTAAGTTTCAACTTCAATAACATATAATCTTCGTCAGTTGTATTTCAGGCTTACACAATTTTGCCATTATCTAGGCAGAAAAGCTCTGGTGCAGAAGGAGACCGTTTGAAAGAAGCTGCAAATATAAACAAGTCTTTATCAACTCTTGGGTAATGATACTCATAAGATTATCTTGAGTAAATTGGGGTCTAAAATTACTATGTCATGCCTATTTGTTTTCTTGATTATTTTTAAAGCCCCCAGTGCCCCCCCCCCCCCCCCACCCCACCCAGTGGATTAGATGATTAATGGGGATGACCCATTGCATGCTTTGATTTACTCCTTCAGGATCATGCATTCTTAATTCTAATCATTATACTATTCTTAAGCCAATAGATTAGGCCAACCTTTACCTTTGTTTTAATAATGTAGGAAGTATAATTATGTATCCATAATGGGGCATTGGTGACTGATTTAGCAAAGTATATGTATGATTAATATCAAGCATTTGCACGTCCAAAAGGTTGTGGTGTACTGTTGTGTGACTGAAATTGGTGGATGAACGTCTTCTCCAAAATTGGCAACAATCTGAAGGGAAAGAGTTATGCCGTGAATTTATATGGCATGCACAATAGAGTTTCTTAAAGTGGCTCATTGCACTCGGAAATTCTAAGGAGTTACAAGATCCAAGAAACATTACGAAAGAAGATAAGCATGGTCCAATTAGTCATCCTTGTTGATATACTAATTTTCATCTTGCTATGATCTACGATAAACCCTACATCAGATGTACATATATCAATCAACAATTACACTATGATCCCTAACTAGTTGGGGCAGTCTATATAATTGTCTATGTATTTTAAATTAAATGATGTAAGACACTAATTTCTAACTAGCAACATGACCTATTTCTATAATGAAATTTGGTCCTTCATTGGTTATCACAAAAATGCAAAATCTGAGACATCATAACAACGACTGACATGAATCATTTGAGTTTCTGTTAAAATGAGGTTCACGTATCTTAAGAGGGGAAAATTTACAAAAAGTCTAATGCGTTATTCATTGTCATTCGAAAAGGGAGGAAGCAACAAATATTGAGGAGTATAGACCTATCAGTCTAGTGGGAAACATCTATAAGATTATTTCTAACGTGCTTTCCAATAAAAGTAAGCTTGCCATCTTGTCTTAATAAGGATCTCTTCCACTAACACCTTGCCTTTCTCATCTTTGATGTACTTGACCTGATCCAAGTCTTCTTCTCTTGCCTTCACAAGCTTGTTTAAATTTTTTATCTCCACCTTTGTCCCCTAGCTCTATATACAATCTTTTGAACGCTGCTGTAACCGCTAACTTAACCTTCTTCTTTGCCATCGTATGAAAATCCTTATTCATCTGCTTCTCTTCCTCGTTCTTGGATTCCACTAACATTGCATAAGTAGCCTTCTTTGCTTCCACTTTGCCTTAGACTTCTCCATTCCACCACCAATTCCCTTAGTGACCACCACACTTACCCCTTGACACCTCTAGCACCTCTCTAGTTGCATCCCCAATGCAACTAGCTGTCTTATCCCATATCTCACCTGCATCTCTATTACTCCTCCAAGCCCCCATTGCCATCAACTTCTCCCCCATTTCTTGAGAAAGGGTAGGGGTTAAGACACCCCATTAATCCCTGGTTGGTTATATAAAATCTTTTCCTCCTCCCATGCATAATCTCCAAGTCCATCACCAAACGCATATGTTGAGCAGTAAGATTCTCGCTGGAGATAACCTTATAATATTTACGAAGGCCTCTAGCATCCTTCCTCAAAAGTAAGTAATCTATTTGAGTTTTAGCCACTGCGCTATGGAAGGTAACCAGGCGGTCCTCTTTCTTCGGAAAGTACAAGTTAGCTTTCATCAGCTCCATCAAAATGAAGAGTGAGGTCCCACCTTCATTTCTATCCCAAAAATCAAAGCCTCCATGCAAATCGTCAAAATCGCTAGACGCTGCCCCGATGTGAGCATTGAAATCACAGCCAATGAATATCTCCTCGGTGTGTGGTATACCCCTCACTACCTAATCCAAGTCCTCCCAAAAGTGCTTCTTGATCTCCTTGACTAAATGGTTCAACTCCATTCAAAAGAATAATTAATGGCTTCAAATAAATCCATTGTGGTCAATCTCATATTTAAATAAGCGGGCTAGGTAAAAGTCAACTGAAAGTCAATGCCCAGCACCATAGTCAAACCTCGTAACAGAATACATTTTTGGCTTTAGACATAGCTCTATGAGTCTAAATATGTAATCAGATTCCCGCTGAGTTTATTTACTTGATCAAATCACCATTTTTTAACCAATTCTAGGGCTTAGACAGAAACCTCCAACCTCTACCTTCAAATTCATACATTTAATGGCTAAATCTTGAAAATTCATGTATAATCAACATAGGTAAGTGTAGAATCACTACCATGGAGTCATGTGGTGAACCCAAGTTAATATTCCCCCTGTCTCGTAACTGCTTCGTTCCAAAAATGATGATAAGATGTCAAAAACCCCGAAACTGAGCCTCTTATTCTACATGTCATGATGGCCATGTGACTACCCTTTTGCATATGAGGGACCATAATTGCGGTCAAGGAGCCCGCGAAAGGGACTAGCCAACCCAGGGCTCCATTACAAATGTGGATAAGCCGTTGCAGTTGTGACCACTACAAAAACAAACAACCAGCTGCAAATGAAAACCCTTGCCGATACCTTTAATCCACAAATGTGAACCTGGTCAATTGAGACGCACCAAGTTCAGCAATGCACCAACTATAACTTCTAAGCCTAAAATATCCAAAACACTCCCAAGCCCCTTAGTTCCCAATCCAAACATATTAACAAATCCAAAAACATAATATGAACCTATATGAAGTCACAAAACATGAAACAGGGAGCTAAAACTCAAAATGAGGGGTTCTGTTGTTACATCTTGTGAATTTCTGGGAAGTTTTGAGGGGTTATGTTGTTACAACTTGTGATTTTCTGGGAAGTTTGTCCACTCATAGTCAAATTTAGTCTCTTTCTTTTTTTTTTTTTAAAAGAAAACTTTTAGGGCCAATTGGAAGCTTCATTTGACATTGCTAAATGTGGTTTACAGTTTTTATGTTTGAGAATTTTATGCTCTAAATACTCTTTCATAGAGAATTACGCAAAAAAATATGTATATATTCGTTATTTAGAAGATTAAGCATATGCTTTAGCTTCTCGTCTTTTTTTAGCATAATGCAACGTGGAAGAGTTATTTAGCAAGTAGTATGAGTTTAGTTAAACAGCAAGAAGTTAACAAGTAGGAGGAGCTGGTTTAAATTTCAAAAGGAAAATTGTAGATTGCAGGGTCTCGTTATTCTGTGTGTAGAATGTTCTAATGCTTTGTGTTACTGATCTCTTCTTTACAAAATTCTGAAGTGATCTTCAAGTCAGCCTTATGCTGTCCTACTCGGTTATGTTTTGTTCTAAACTAAGCCTTGTCAATGCATGCAGACTTGTCATCATGTCTTTGGTGGATTTGGCACATGGAAAACATAGACACGTTCCGTACAGAGACTCTAGGTTAACTTTTCTCCTTCAGGTAAAAATTATCTTATGACTATTAAGCACAGAATACTGAAGTATTAAATTATTACTGAACTTCTCAAAATCAGGTAAAAATTATCTTATGACTATTAGCACAGAATACTGAAGTATTAAATTATTATTGAATTTCTCAAAATAGAAGGCTATCTTTTTTTTCTTCGATGTAGGATTCTCTAGGTGGGAACTCAAAAACTACAGTAATCGCCACCATCAGCCCATCTATTTGGTAACATGATGATCTCTGCTGTCATTTGAAAACACAATTCTAATGTTGTAATGACTAGCTTTTAAAATCTATGCAGTTCTGCCAGTGAGACACTGAGCACTCTAAAGTTTGCTCAGCGTGCAAAACTTATTCAGAACAATGTATGAACTTCCACAAGCTATGCTTACTTTTGTTTGGAAAAACCAAAATTCCTAAATTATTAAAATTCTGAGCTATATTTTCTAGGCTATGCTGACTTTTGTTCAAAAAAACCATAATTTTTTATATTATTAAACTTCTGAGCTATATTTTAAGGCAATGCTAACTTTCATTTGGAAACCAAAAGTCTCTAGTTTTTAAGTATTGACCTTTAATTTTCTAGGCTAAAATAAATGAAGATGCTTCAGGTGATGTTTCAGCATTGCAGCAGCAAATCCAACAATTGAAGGCATGTAACAAGCTCTATTGAAGGTGTATAATATTGATTGTATATGAAACATGTAAAATATCCAATGCTCTCAAGTATACTTGAAAACTTGTTGAACAGGGTCAGTTGTCCTTTCTACTGAAGCATCAGGGATCTGAGAATTATTTTGCAGAAAGTGTCCCACGTTTAGATCAATTCAGCTTGGGCGGTCCTGAGAGCTTTGACCTGTCTGAGGAATTGGATATGCACACTCACCGTGGTCAACAACATGGAAGAAAAAACTCGGTAGCCTTCTACTCCTTCAATTGTTTCTCTATTTAGCATCAAGACCAAGTATAATTTTGGCCCATGAATCAATGACAGTTGCATTATCTGAAAGCAACTTTGCTCAATGCCGTGAGGAGAGCAAAACTGGCTGAGATGGAAGTAAAGAGATTAGAGGCTGAAATTGATGAGATGAAACATTTGGTATGAAAAATTATGACATCTCTTATGTACCTTGTGATATTAGAAAGTGCACAAACAACAAATAACGACATACCTAGTAAAATCCCACATATTAGAAAGTGCACCTTAGATGAAATTGATATTTAAATATAGTACTATGTTTATTTAAGTTAAGGGTTGTTTTACAGGTTCATCAGCAAGAAGAAGAGGTTCAACTTAGTAAAGAGATAATGAAGCTTAGAGACGAAAAACTTGGCCGATTGGAATCACTTGGAAATGGAATGATTTCTGCAGACAGCTTTGTCCTAGAAGAAAATGATGCTTTAAAAGACAAGATTCAGATACTTCAGACCAGAACTGAACAAAATCCAGAATTGACTCGACTTACATATGAGAATATTAGCCGTCTTAAGCAACTCGGATGGTAATAACTACGAGCATATTACTACTAACATCTGTCTTGCCTAAGATTGATATTCCCTGTTCTATGGTAATTTAATTTTGCATCTGTCTTTTCAGGTTTGAAAACTTCTATGAGAACGAGGAGACAGAAAACTTGCTTGCTGAAATATCAGAATCACGTGAACAGGTTCAAAGTTACTCTCATGGCTCTATTTTTTTTTGTTTCAATATATCTGTCGTTTTTCATGAAATTTACTCTAGGTCAAGTTTTTGGAATTAGACATGGTTCCCTTGGCAGCCTGTGCCTGCTTAAGAGAAGAACAGGTTACTGATAAGGTGTTGTGTATCATTCACATGTGCAAACGGCATCCCAAATGCAGGAAAGAGTCGCTGCAAGAGAGTTAAAAGAATGTGGAGAAATGAATTCAAAAATGATCAGGTAAAGTCTCTGCAAGTGAAAATTCAATATGCATACAAGGATGTACACGATTAAATCTTCAGCTTAGCCTGCTATTACCCCTTACATGTATGTGAACTTGCAATAAGCGATTTAATATTGCTTTTACATTTAAACAGTGTGGTCATTGTAATTTCCTATATTTTGTGAATTTTGTCGGTAGACTGTAATAAATAAATGCAAGTGTTTCCTCTCTAAACAGTTTAAGTTTTTAACTGAGGTGTTCACCAGTATTTAGCATGGAATTAGAACAAACAAAGGGTTTATCTTCAGGTCTCACCACCACCCAAAAACTAAATTATTTTCACGCGTTCGACCCAAGAAAAAGAATCAGGGCTGGCATGTGAGGGGTGTGTTGTAAAAAAATAAATGTCTTTCTATCTAACATCTTAACTTATAGATGAGGTGGTTAGTTCTATTCAACAAATTTAATTTCTTTCAAAGCATAAAGCCAGCTTATATCGCTTACCAAATCAGTGGAACTTATGTATAATAAATAGAGGGATAACTACGGCGCAATGCCTTTGTTGGGTAATCTAGTTTACAAAATAGTCAACTGTATAGGTTTTGTATATCAATGTTGTGAGAAATATGGGAGAAGAATATTCTTGAATTGTTGTCTACATTATTACATTGAGACCATATTTATAGATACTATATTAGACTCCTTTTCCAACTAGGATACTATAATACAATCCTTTTCCAAATAGGATTCTATATACTATTGTAATTCCTATTCCTATTCTAAGTAGGATTGTATTTACCTACTCCTATTCTAACACTCCCCCTCAAGCTAGTGCATACACGTCATATGTACCTAGCTTGTTACAAATGTAATTAATACGAGAATCGATGACGAGCGTGTTGAGATATCAGCAAGTTGATCTTCACAAAATTAACAGTCAACCTCAATGTCTTAGTCTTCTCATGCAATTCCGAGATTGCATTGTTAAACTTCCCAAACCAAGCTTGAGAAGATTGTTTTAGACCATAGAATGATTTACACAACCAACATACAAGGTTATCAGACTCCCCCTGAGCAACAAAATCAGGTGGATGCTCCATATAGATTTCTTCCTCGAGATCATCATAGAGAAAAGCACTCTAAAGGTCAATGGAGAATGACAATATGGATCATCTCAAAATTACTCTAAGAAAGTCACTTTAAAACTTCTCGAGACCTGCTTATGCACCAAATTATTAGATTTGATGGCTGAAAATGGTCACAAATTGAGAAATAAAATTATATGAGAAGGGTTGGAATGATGACATGACCCTACAGAGAAGAGAATTATATGGGTAGGGTCGGAATGATGGCACAACCCTACTGGAAAATAGAAATTATATAGGTAGGATCATATTGACGACATGACCCTACTGCAAAAGAAAAATTGTATGGATAGGGTCGGAATGATGGCACGACCCTACGCAAACTAGATTTGATGAGTCATCGAAAAAACGATACGGTGCTAGACAAAGTCACCGGAATGATGGCACGGTGCTACACAAACACTGAAAGATGTGGAGTTGACACAAAACAACCCTAGAAAGTCACCGAAAATTGAAGACCTGTTTGACTGAATTTTCTTCCCTTGAATATGAGAATCGTATATATATCACTAACCCTACTTTTGTTAACATAACCATTGGCCAGACGGGCAGCATATATGGGTCATGGCCGCCCGCCAGCAGAGGAAGCTCTTTGATTTTCTACCAGGACTGTAGAGGCTCTGATACCATGTGAGAAATATGGGAGAAGAATATTCTTGAATTGTTGTCTACATTATTACATTGAGACCATATTTATAGATACTATATTAGACTCCTTTTCCAACTAGGATACTATAATACAATCCTTTTCCAAATAGGATTCTATATACTATTGTAATTCCTATTCCTATTCTAAGTAGGATTGTATTTACCTACTCCTATTCTAACAAATGTATATAGTTTGTCTTTTTCAGCCATATTGGTAAATTAGTTTGCCGAACTGTCCTTATTGGTAAGCTTCCTTAAATTTATATACATACGTATGTATGTTTCATATGGTCCCCATGTTCACTTTTACTTGCCCATTATCCCCCCTTCAAAAAAAGAAAAAAGATTTTCACTTTAACTTGTCACTTTTAGCATCTCAAAAAAAGTAATTCTTTTCCATGTTTTTACCAGTAATATTAATTACTTATTCCCTTATCATTTTTCAAGACCTACTACTAAGCATCAATTAATAAAGGTAGTGTGGTAAAATATCCATGTCAATTATTATTTTCTTAATGGGGTGTACCAAATCCAAGTGTGCCAAGTAAAAGTGAACAGAGGAGTATCATTCTAAAATGAGAAGCTCCAAAGTGGAAAGTTTGGTTACTCTTTTACCTCTACACTAAATTAAAATGTTATAACACATCTAATTAATTAAATATTAAATAATATCATATCATATTATAGTGAATACTAAAAGTGAGAAGGTGTTATGTCAAAAGTTGAAAGACAAAAATATCCATAGAAAGTTGTTAGATAATTTTATCCTTTTAAAAACTAAATCACTTACATTTTTTTTCTTTTTTTTATATTTGTTTTTATTTCTCTCCTTCAATTTACTTAACATAAACACACTGAAGCAGTGAAGGAAAAAAAGGTCAAATTTGTTTTCTTAACGTCACATAGCTACAACACTTGAATAACATTTGGACTTTTTCTCCTTTATTTATTTATTTATTTATTTATTGTTTTCTCCTTTATTTGCTTTAAATATGTTTGATCGATCAAGAAGGCTCTTGAATTTTGATTGCTTGTGAGAGAAGGTGTCGATGAGAACTTGAAAAATTATGTATTAATTTTGTATTTCTTTTTCTATCTGTATTGTTATAATTAAAGTCTTAAGAAGGAAGGATGTGTATGTTATATTTTTTCTTCTCTGTTTACTTTTTGGTGTTTTCTCTCTATTAGACTTCTTTAATTTATTTTTCTATGAATTTTTTATTATCGTAAGTCTGTATTTTTGTTTGGGCTTAAATTAGTCACTTGTGACTCCGTTGGAAGTTTGCTAACTGCTAAATAAAATTCAAAATTTATTGTTGGTTGGTCAGGAATTGAATTTAAACATTAAAATTCACCCTCAGTTAGTGTTTCTTGTCACACTTCTAAAGATATATTTGTAATTGTTGCATTTTATTACACACTAACACACATGTTTTCACCGAATTTTAATCGTTCTAACGGATTTATTAGAACTTACATGGGACACAAATGCAACGTCTGTGTCTAGAAACTAGTATATATACACATATATGTGTGTGCGTGTGTGCCTGTGTGTATCTGAGAGCAACATGGCTCTATTAATTTTACCTATCTAATAGCTGATTTTCAATTGGTGTGACAAGATTGACCTTTCTTCCTTGACACCCGAATAGCACGCCAAACTTCTCTCTTACTACCTCAATGAAGTGACAGTTCAAAAGCATAACTGTTCTTATTCAAAAACTTCTTTTTTGCTTCTGATCTGTCTTTTGCTTTGCAGGGAAGTTAATGAATTGCAAGGAGAATTGAGCAAACATGTGAACTTTAACCAAGCTGCATTTGATTCTGTAAGAATGATCCTGGATTTTTTCTGTACGAGAGATTATTTTTCCTCCTTGACATATCTACTGTTCCCTTCTGCTGTTGACTAACAAGTACTTTAACAGGTAGACACCATGTCAACTGAAGCTGATAAAGCAAACAGGACACCACATGATCCCCCAGCAGGTGGAGAATTCAAAAATAGACAAGTTGAGGATGCTGATGGGGACTCCATTTTGCAGCATAAAGATATCATGGAACAGTTGATTGAAGCGAGATCCTTGATGGAAGCAATGGAACAGGTACAAGTTCAGCTAATTGAAGAGGTCGAATTCATGAGGGAAGAAAATCAAAGGCTGTCTAAGCAGATGCATGCCTCTGAAAGGTCTGGGATGCAACACATGCCTATACCTGATAACCATGAATCAAGAGGCTCTCTTTTTGAAACTCAAGATGGTAATGGAGGCATGGATGCTTTGCAAGCTAAGTTGGAGAAAATGTCCAAGGAGCTTGAGGAGGCTCACTTGCTTAATAGCCAATATATGGAGGATCATGCATTAAAGTTGTCGCAGGAACACCAAACTGAGTTGGTTCTTGAGGAGGTTGAAATAGAAACAACTAAAACAATTTTTCATATGCAGGAAGAAATTGTTGCAATGAAGTCAGAATTACAGGAGAAAATATGCTTAATGGCTGATGAAAACATGAGTTTGAAGAACAGTCTAGCAGCTAAAGAGGAAGAAATAAAGGTGCTGTGCATGGAGTGGGAAAGAGCAACTTTGGAGCTAACGACCTTTCTCATAGATGGTTCTAAGTCCATGCAAGATGCTTCCTCCCAGATAGAAAATATAGCTTGCTTGTTTCCAGAAGTCAATGCTTGCATTGGCGAACATGTTGAGAAAGCCGCTAAAATTTGTGTTGAGAAGGAAGAAACCATTCTTTTGTTAAAAAGGAGTTTGGAAGAAGCACAACAGGGCATATGGCAAATGGATGAGAAATTGAATTCTCTGAGAGGTGCAACAATGGCTTTTACACAAGCTCAGCAGTTAGATGATGATGCAAGCAGCAAGGAAGCAATCCAACTAGTTTCTTCTTTAGATGATCAAATCAGTAGGTTAGAGTTTTTAGAAAAAAATCTACTGAACAAGGGGAACCACGTTGCTGAAGTTCAGGCTGCCTCGTCTTCTGCAAATGATGGATCTGATAGTATTGACAGTAACCTCAAAAAAGGAGACAGTTCAAGTGAAAGCTTATTTGTGTTGGTAGCTCATGAAAATAATACTGAGTTGGCTAGGCTAGAGCTACTGGAGGTGGAGAATGCTGTAAATGCTCTGTGCTTTGATGCACAAAACTATCTGTCAGGCCTCCAATCAGATGCCTATAAAATGATTTGTTCATGCAAGGATTTCAATCAAGAATTTCTGGATCTTGTCCATCAATTGAGGAATAAGTTATATAATCTGATAGAAAATAGCAATCCTCAGTACCATGCAGTTGGATTTCCATCATGTGATTCCAGTAAGCTTCATGACCATGACAAACAGCAGAAGCTGCTGCCTCACATTAACTATGAACTTGTTGAAATAAATGAAAAATTGAATCAAATCACCGCGAATCTAAACAGAATTTTGGATTCTTATCTATGCCCTGATACAACTGAGGATCCAAGTGAATCAGATGGATGGACAACTGACTGTTCAGTTTCATATTCTAATCTTTTAGCTGAAAGTGTTGCTTCAGGAAAAAGGTCAAATACATCTTCTCTGAGTGGTAGTTCACAAAGCATACGAAAGAAGTTGAATCTAGAAGATACATCACTATTGCATTTGAGGAGAGATTTTAAAATGGCATATGGTGCTTTTGCCAAAATAAATGCTCAGTTTAATTCAGTTTTCAACGGGAAAGGAGAGGGTGATTGCTCAACCTCAGTGCTGTATCTCTCTAATTCAGCTGAACTTGCAAAACAGAACGACCAGCACCCAATCAAGAATCAACAAAGTGAAATAATTTGGGGTCATAAAATGATGATGCATGGAGCTGAAGTTGGCTGCAACTACAGGAGAGAGGTAATAGTGATTTCGTATAGTTTTTTTCCATAATCTTAAATTAAATTTGAAACTTCATATCCTTCATCCGAGGCAAGAAAAGAGGTCAAATTGCTGGTTTTTAGATGTTTATATTACTAGATAAAAGAAACCCCCTGCTCTTATCCATTCATTTAATTTGAGTTCTGAAAATTCACATCATTTCCTGGGGTTCATTCTGGGCATGCAGGAAGAAGTTGGTGACAAAATCACTGAAGAGAAAATCTTCTTCAAGAAGTTTGAGCAAGCCTTCTCAACCATCAAAGAAGTAGATTATATGTTAAATGCTCTGGTGAAAGTGAATAAAAATGAAAAACACTTGACTTCTATGTTGAGACAAGCAATAGAGGAATTACAGGCACAGAAAGCAAGCTTAGTTGAAGAAGTCAAACACCTTAAGTCCTCCATTCAACAGAGTGATGAAGAAAAAGAAATACTACTAGACGAGGCCCGTCACAGCTTGATAGAAATTTCAAATAGAATGTCCTTGCTTGAAGGATCATTTGTTGATATGCAAAAAGATGTGGAGGGATTGTTGAAAATATTGTTTGCAGATGCTTCTAGAATGGCAGAAGAAACACTGGGCCACATCAGCAACTCAAAATCATTTCTAGAAGGGATATTTTCTAACACTATGAAAAACGGTGTATCCTCTTCTGTGCTATACCATTGTCAAGCTATTGATTCTATACATGAATTGGGGAGACGTAAAATTGGCATGAGCACGGATATAGAAAAGCTGGATGGAATGACAAGCTTCAGAAGAATGGAAGATGAAGAGTTGGGTCTAGACCAGATTGACAGCAAAACTGAAAAGTTGGAGCTCAAAAAAGAATTGGAACGAAAAGAAGTTTTGCTGAAAGGTTTGCTATTTGACATTAGCTTGTTGCAAGAATCAGCTTCTAGCAGAAAGGATATCACGGATGAAGTTGAAATGTTAATTGCAGATTTGGATCAAGTTCAAAATGAGTTATCTACTAAAGAACATCAACTAGATGAACTGCTCATTCAGCACAAAACTCTTGAAAACCAGATACAAGAGATGGAGAGTGCTCTATCTGCTTCAAAAGCTGATCTTGAAGAGACTAGAAGAGCATCAGATAATTTCTCAAAGCAAAACTCTGAGTTGAGAGCTCTCTTAGAGGATCTTTGTGTGAAGAAGTCCCAAACAGAGGATGAGTTGGAGGAACAAAGGGAGATTGTGAAAAGCCTAGAAAATGAAATTCTTCAGCTGACCTCCTCAGCAGAGAAACAACTGATATTGTCGAATAAAGATAAAGATACTGAAGACGATCTCAAGAGGGTGACTGGAGAAAAGAACCAGCTTCTTGAACAACTTCGATTCTTGCAAGACAGACTTGATATGGCATATTCCCTAGCCGATGAGAATGAAGCTATTGCTTTACAAGCTCGCCAGGTATGTATTTTTCTGAAGAATAATTAACTGGCCAAACTTTGATGGACATGTTTGGCACTGATGACATATATCTTGATTTACCAGGCATCAGAAGCCAGTAAAATGTATGCTGAAGAAAAGGATGAGGAGGTTAAGATTCTGGAACATTCAGTTGAGGAACTTGAGTGCACCATAAATGTACTGGAGCGTAAGGTAAGCCTTTCCACATTAATTTTCTGTCTTAGACTTGAAGTTGCTAATTATTAATGTGTCCCTACTCACCAAAAATTATTCATTGGTCCCTGGCAAAATCAGGCATAGTGTGATTTTTAAATTCAACTTGAGCTCTCTTTACTTGTGGAATGGCCTAATAAAACAAAACAATATTTAACATGCAAACTTTAGTCTCTTGGTTTAATGTTAAGAAATTCAAGATTTTTTTATTTTTCAAGGTACATGAAATGGAAGAAGAGGTAGAAAGAGATCGCCTGATTAGAGATTCATTAGAATTGGAACTTCATGCACTAAGAAAAAGATTATCAATGGTTGAGAACTCTCAAAGTATGGACCTGAGCTCAGGTGAACTATCAACAAAGGATCAATTTTTGAGGTTAGAAAGTTCATGTGCTTTATTTTATACAGAATGATTCATACATAACCATGACATGGTGTATGACCCAAGAAACTGTATGGCAGGTTGGTGGAACCTACAAAAGCTTATTGCCAAATAGGAGTTCTTGAAGAAGAAAAAGCAGAGCTAACTAAAGAGGTAGTTTCTTGTGTCACAAGTTGATTCCTTGTATTATAAGATTCTCTGTCCTGCTAGATTTTCTACATGATATTGAGCTTTGGTTTCTATGCTGTAGATAAAACAATGCAAGGAATATATTTCAGAAATCTTGTTGCACGCTCAAGCCCAGGCATCACAGTATCAAGAAAAGGTATTGTAAAGCATAGCAAGTCCATTTAACCTATCGTTGTGTGCCAGCAAATAACAAATCAAGTAGTAAGACCTCGATATCTCTAATTCGCTTTCCAGGATGAGTTTTCAGAGTCCCCATTTTTAGCCTAGTGCTAGGCAGTGCATGCATGACTGAAACTTATGCACTGAGTTTCTACTAAGTTCTTTTAAGAATTAAAAGTTTCTGAGCCCATAAATTTTTATGGGAAAGGAATTTTATAACTAAAATTGGAAAGGAAAACTATTTGCAAGCTTCTAATGTAAGTGCCTCACAAGAAACTGCTCATTCCATTTGGAGCTTTAGCAAATCTCTATGCAGTAGTTTTTGTCTGGTGGTATGATCAATGATGCTTATATAAAGTTACCAGATCTCATTCGCAATATATGATACAGTACAAGGAGTTGGAGGCAGTGGTGCATGGACTTGAAACCCACTCACTAAACACAATAAATGGAGGACCAACTTCAGAGAAGTGCTCAACCAGGCCTAGAGGTTCAAGCTCACCTTTCAGATGCATTTCCAGTTTAGTTCAGCAGATGAATAGTGAGAAAGACCAGGAGTTGTCAGCGGCTAAATTTCAAATAGAAGAGCTAGAGGTGTTACTGGCTCAAAAGCAGAAGGAGGTATGTACAATGAAAACCTTGTCAAAATAAAAAACGAAGTAGGAGATGAGCACTTTAGATAAATAAAAAATTTCATACAGGAGTCTTACACTAAGCAACTTTTGGAGTGTCGTAATTTAGTAATCCAAATTATCAATACTTATTCTGAGATTCTACCACAAACTCATTTATAAGCATGAATCACAATGTGTTTAATTGCTAAGTTCGAATCCCATCAGAGGTGACACTATGCAAATTTTTCTTGTTTCCCCAAGTCGTGGTAGTAATTGTTGTGCTGATGGAAGCTTGCAATTACTAGGTCGATTCCTCAAGGTGCATCCCAACTAGACCAGACACCATCATTAGTGATAAACAACCATTTTATTGCTAAGCTCTACGAAAAAGGGGAAATTCAGTCACTGTGCATATAAACAAAAAAGGGAAAAACTGTCACTGTACATATTTTATATGTAAATCCGCCTTAAAAGGAGTAAAAGCTATTGACATAGACAGGAATTTGTAAAGTATGTTTGCAAAGGCCTAATAGAGGCAATCTATCATGACCTTGTTCAATTCCATGAACTGAAAATAACACAATTTAAGACCAAATCATGGATCTACATGAATGAAGTTGAAAATATGCAATATATATCTCCATACTTTTGTATTGATACTCTGCCCGCAACCCCAGCTCCTACTTCGAATGATGGAACGATTCGAAAGGGGCATACGCAACCCTGCTTTTCATTTCAAACAACCAACAAAGTTACTCTTTGGCTATCGTCTCAACAGTGCTATTCTTACCCCTTTATCTTCTGCATTCATGTTTCAAAGACAGTTCCAGCCACTTTTATATAGATAGTTACTCTTCTTACACATATTTATGACTGTATATGCTGTCAGATTTGTATGCTGAACAGTAGACTGGCCGCAACAGAAAGCATGACCCATGATGTAATTCGGGATTTGCTTGGTGTCAAGCTGGACATCACTAGCTATGCGGTAAGTTCTCCACGAATCCCTCTTTATTTTCTTGTGTATTTCTGTTTCTGAGTTTTAATGACGTTTTTCTTTCTATATGTTCTAGGATTTGATGAACCAGTTTCAACTACAAAAATTTGTAGAGGAGGCTCAGCAGCAATCAGAAGAGCGCATTGTAATGGTATGCTTAATAGGAAATCATATGCTAAATTTTACTTTTGAGCGTTACAAGTGGTTTATGTTTTTACAGGAGAGACAACTTTCCAACCTAATGAGACAAATTGATGATCTTGTTGAAGAAAGAGAGAGGTGAATTACGTTGTCTTCCTCGTTCTTAAATTTAACTAGTGTTGAGTTGAGAAGGAATGGTGTGCTATATTAGTAGTATGGTTGGTAGTGGAGTAAATCTCTTTCTGTTAGAGAAAGTGATCTGAAAACACTTACTGGACCTCAGTCTACCATGGATCTATCCATGGTTTTAGGACTGGTAGAGGAACATTTTACAGAGAGAAATATTAGTTGAGAGAGAAAGGAGAAGATATTTTCTTATTGTTCAGAAAAGTGAATTACATGTGTTATGTTCCTACTTATATACAAGTAGTTAGAGTAGTGTAACTAATTACAATTAAGCCACAACTAAATGATAAGTTAGTTGTAACCAACTAACTAACTCCCACATCACTACACTCAATACTCCCCCTGAAGCTGGATGGTAAGAACACATTCTACATCCCAAGCCTGGAAAGCAAATGATAATGCTGAGCTCTTCCTAGTCCTTTAGTGAACAAATCTGCAGGTTGTTCCTTTGTCCCTATATGTTGAGTTTTGATCAGTCCCTGTTGTAGTTTTTCCCTCACGAAGTGGCAATCAATGTCTATGTGCTTGGTCCGTTCGTGGAATATTATATTTGCTGCTATCTGAATAGCAACTTTGCTATCACAATATAGATGAACAGGCTATTCAATCTGAATGTCAAGTTCCTTGAATAAACCTGTTAGCCAAACCACCTCAGCTACTGTTGATGCCATACTCCTAAACTCAGCTTCTGCTGAACTCCTGGATATAGTTTCTTGTTTCTTTGACTCCCATGAGATTAATGAGGATCCAAATTGTACCATATAACCTGTGATTGACTTTCTGGTCTGTGGACAGGTTGCCCAATCTGAGTCACAATAGGCATATAGATTAAGATCTGTATTTGAGGTCATGATTAAGCCAAGATCTGGAGCATTCTGGATGTATCTGATAATCCTGAGTGCAGCTTACATGCGAGACTCCTTTGGTTTGTGCATGAACTGGCTAAGAACTTGAACTGAATGTGCAATATCAGGTCTAGTTATGGTAAGATATAATAGTCTACCAACCAGTCTTTGGTAACTTCCTGGATCAGCCAGCAACTTATCATCAATTGTGCTTCCTGTAGCTTCATCAAACTCATAAAAGGTGAGTTTTTGATTGAAATCAAGTGGTGTGGAAATAGGTCTAGCTCCCCCTTGCCCTGAATTTGCTATTAGTTCAAGGGCATACTTCCTCTGGTTCATGAGAATGCCAGAAGAGCCTCTAGAGAACTCAATGCCAAGAAAGAATCTGAGAGGGCCAAGATCTTTCATCTTGAACCTCTGTTGAAGCTTGAGTCTTGTGGAATGAACAATATCCTGATTAGAGCCAGTAATCAACACATCATCCACATAGACAAGAATAACAACCATGTCAGACCCATGAGCAAGAGTAAATAGAGGGTAATCAAAATGACTTTGAGTAAATCCTAGATCATGTAAGGCAGTAGTGAGCTTCAAGTTCCACTGTCTGGAAGCTTGTTTCAGTCCATAAAGGGACTTCTTGAGTTTGCAGGCCTTGTTAGTGGTATCTCTGTGAAAGCCAGGAGAAATCTGCATATATACCTCTTCAACCAAATCACCTTGTAGGAATGCATTATATACATCCATCTGAAATATAGGCTAATGTTTAGATGCTGCAAAGGCAATGACAGACCTAACTGTCACCATTTTTGCAACTGGTGAGAATGTTTCTTTGTAGTCAAGACCCTTTTGTTGGCTGAAACCTTTTGCAACCAGTCTTGCTTTGTATCTTTCAACTGTACCATCAGCTTTATACTCGATCTTATACACCCATTTGCACCCTATGGCCTGTTTACCTGGAGGCAAATCAACAACATCCCATGTACCATTTTCTTCAAGAGTAGCAACTTCTTGTTGCATTGCCTGGATCCATCTGTTATCTTGAATTGCTTCTTTATAAGACTGAGGTTCAACCTCACATGTAGAAGTAGCTAAACATTGTGCATAATCAGGAGATAGTGAATCATAGCTCAAGTAATTAGACATAGGATACTTGCAATTGTTTACTACATAGTCAGTCAACCATTTTGGAGGAGCCTTTGACCTGGTGGATTGTCTCAAGGAAGGATGGTGAGGTAGTGTAGAAGCTGAGGTATCAGCAGGAGTAGAATATGGAGATGGTATGGGATTGTGAGAAATAATGGGAGCAATAGGCATGTTATCATCATCAGGAACATCATGAGGACTTAAGACAGGAAACATAGGGTCACTGCTGGGGGTCAATTGTTTGAAAGGAAAAATAGTCTCATGGAGAATAACATCTCTGCTGAATAAAAAAACCTTAGAATGTATGTCGTATAGCTTGTAGCCTTTCTTAGTTGCTGAATACCCATAAACACAGTAGGTGAGACTTTGGCTGCAAACTTGTCCTTTTTATGCACATTAACTGCATATGCCAAACAACCAAAGACTCTAAGGTGATCTAGAGAGGGTGGACTGTGGAAAAATATCTCAAAGGGGGATTTATTGTGAAGTACTGAAGACGGTAGTCTATTTATTATGTGAATAGCTGTAAGCACACAATCACCCCAAAAGGATATAGGTATAGATGCCTCAAACCTCAAGGCTCTCTAAGATGTATCTATGTCTCCTTTCCACCACTCCATTTTGCTGTGGAGTGTAAACACAAGTGGTTTGATGAATAGTACCTTGTGCTAGAAGCATCTCATGAACATCAGAATTGAGAAATTGTGTACCATTATCAGTCCTAAGCACTTTCACAGTAGAAGCATATTGTGTTTGTATCATAGAAAAGAAATTTTTCAGCATCCAAGAAGTTTCATCTTTAGAGTTCATCAGAAACAACTAGGTCAGAGAATCGTTGTGATCAATGGCTGGGTCACTTCGAACACTTGATGATTCACTCATTGTCGGCTGATTCAACTGAATCGAAGACTGGATTCAGAGGATTCGAAAAAAAAAACTGGATCGAAGTCTTGATCGAGCACCAACTTTAGATAATCGATCTTGCGAGATTATGTGTTGTGGATCGTGGCTCTGATACCATGAAAACACTTACTGGACCTCAGTCTACCATGGATCTATCCATGGTTTTAGGTTTGGTAGAGGAACATTTTACAGAGAGAAATATTAGTTGAGAGAGAAAGGAGAAGATATTTTCTTATTGTTCAGAAAAGTGAATCACATGTGTCATAGTCCTACTTATATAAAAGTAGTTAGAGTAGTGTAACTAATTACAATTAAGCCACAACTAAATGATAAGTTAGTTGTAACCAACTAACTCACTCCCACATCACTACACTCAATATGATCAATGAACTAGTGTTTCTCTGAAGCAACTCCTAAGTATCATTCAAGTTCTTCCAGAAAATGCATAGGATTGGTAGGTGTTCTGTATTTGAGAAAAGCCCGTATATTATTCTAAGATTCTGATTGTATTGTATGTTAGGTTCTGACTGTTTAACAATTTTTAGATACACTTTGGAAGCGAAAAAGAGAGAGGCAGATGTGCTATCATCCCAGATGTGCATGGAACAACTCCGAGAGCGTGATCAGATGCTGATTGCTCAAAATGAAATGTTGAAAGTATGAAACTTTTACTGTCTCCCATATTAGGAGATAAATGTTATATTGATACATTAGTTATTAATTAATGATATTGTTGTTGGATTTGGCACCAGATGGAAAGGACCAACTTACAGAGGAAAATTGTGGAACTGGATGATATGGTTAAAAGGCTGTTGGGAAAACAGAGTCAAATGGAAATGGGTGCCTTAGCAAGATTGAAAGAAATTGATGTTAGCCAAAAGCTGGGTCATCCTCAGAAGTTAGTTTTGGGAGCAAGGGACAGTTTTTCGCCGTCATGAGGCCTGAATGGTTGTGGTAAGAACACAAAATTCAGGTGAGTTTGACATTCTGCTACACAGCATAAACTTATAGAGCAAAAAGCCTATTAATCAGAGAAAATCTGCTCAGAATCAAAATTTCTAAAGCAAAAGCATTAATAGAGTTGCAGATAATTGGTTATTAATATATTGTAATTTGTATGCAAGTAATGTAGTATTCCTTTGTGGAGAGGTGACCAACCTGAATAAGGGACACAAGGCAGTGTTAGTAATTCTTCTAATTACATGTACAAGGCACTCTACGCTGGTTCCAACTACTTTGGAATTGTTGTATATGAATAAGAGTGTTCATCATTTGGCCGTTACCAACAACTTGATGCACTGTCTTTTGACTGTCTCTATTTTGGTTTATAGATATTACCAAACTCAGAAACATGTTGAATCCGCTAAAATGGGTTTCTTTAAATGTTGTTTATTGCAAGTCAAAGACCAGCAGCACCATGACAGTCAAGACTCTAAAAATTGATGTTCCAGCTGAATCTGAGGTATTGGATTTTTGGAATTTAAGTTTTTGCACGGACTAATCACGTGGTCTTTAATTTTTTCCTGTATTGCTTATTTAATAAAATTAGATAGATAAAAGCACGGCCCCGTAGTGTATGCCCGTTCAATGGACACAATTCTGAATAACACAATTATTCATATTGAATTAAAAAGATCATAATCAATTTTTTTTCATAGAAATAGCCACTATTTGACCAAATAAATGCCAAAGTATTTTCATACAAATAGGCATTATTATTTGACTGTTTCTTTACAACTATCTGCAGAACACAGATTATGCCTAACAATAACGAAGTTGCATCAATTGTTTCATTTCTATACCTTGTTGTAGGAAGTTTGCACATTATGTGCACTGTGCTAGGAAATAGCTGTATCTTATATGCAAGAGATAACTTGTTCAACTCAGAAGCCAGAACTATCTAGGCTACTTTCTTCCTTTGCCTGAAGACTTGGAGGCTGCAACACATTTTATTTAAATGGAACTGAAATTAACACCCTTCTGCAAGTACCTTTGAAATAAAAATTTATCCGACATTGACACCAAGAAAATGTAAATGGTTGATTTAGAGGAGCCATTTGTTCTCCCATTAAAATCACCATTGAATTCCTAACAAATTAATGGATGTAAGTACATAGTCCACTAAAACATTGGATTCACGTATGTCTCTTATCTAGAGCAGTGTGGGTTCTCTGTTTAACAATAAAGAATGTCCCTGTAAGAGATAGCAAGGACTGAGACCCACCAGGTGACGTGTTATCTTTGCGTCTCAAAACACATGGAAAGAGACTGTAAGAGAAGAGCAAGAGACGTAAGAGAACCAAAAAAGGAACTTAAAAAATGACCAGGAAAAGAAGAGTTAATTATGAATATATCCTTCCTCATCCTAAAGTATAAGTGGATGATTTGAAATTTCACTTATTTCACGGAATAACCCTGGCATATATTGAGTTCGTAATGGCAAAAGTCCCTCTACAGCTATTAATTTGAACCCTACAGGACCAACGGAGGCAGCCAAATCATATGGAAATGAAGAAAATGCGTATAAATAAATTACTGAACATTCTGGAGTCAGATGAATTATGTGGCTTTTTCCCTTTTGAATTGCTCCCTCTAGTTTTCTTTTCTTGACTCTAAATTCAAGTAGTTAAGTTTAATATTTAAAATCTAAAATTTAGATAGTTGAAATTTTACGAGAAATGTTATAAATTGCAATCCTTTTTATATCAATATGATAAAAAAATACTTCTTAAAATATTAATAAAAAATCATATAATTTAATCTCGATAAATAAATGAATGGACGAAGTAATACATATACGTAGGTACAGCTACAACAACTAAGAGGCAAAAAGTCTAAAGTATCATTAATGTCAAATTTATTGGCAAAAAGCAGAGATGTTGATACCACCATTTATATCCACTCTTAATGACTGTCGATAATAAATATAATAAATATGTTAGTGTCGTATGACATGAATCCTCCACGTACCAAAATGTATATCTTACTTAACTTTATTACAACTTCAAACAGTTATAATAAAATTTCTTTACCATATATTTACAAGTACATTTTCCCACGACACAAAATAACAGAACTTTGTTCATCACAAATTAAAAAGAGCAGATAGCTTGAATTTTTTTTAAAAGTACATAGTTAGGTGTCATGTTTATAAATAAACTGCTTAATAAGAAAGCATAGAAAAAAGAAGTGTGTCTCATCACAATTATAATGTTTATTAACTTTAAGCAACTTAATTTTTTTTTCCCAAATAAATTCAGGAAACAGAGGAAAAGGAAAGCTCACTTCTCACTTTTTATTTATTGAAGCAACAATTGATGCTAGTATTGGAAGTGTTCAGTGAAGAACGATAAAGACACAATTTCAAATTTGAGATAAATAATTTGAATGAGAAGTAGATGATAACCACAACAGAAGCATAAATTTTTTCCACACAAAAGTTTAAAAGAAATTCTAATAGAAAGACAGATGAATCCAAAAATGTTAAACAATCAAAGAGATGGCCAATTGAAGAAGCTAGACAATGATAATCAAAGCCAAAAAAAAAAAAAAAAAGATCGATGCTTACTGGAGTTATGGAGGCTGAATATACTGAGGGGTCGTTTGGTAGGATGTATTAGGCAAAATAATCCATGTATTAGCCATGGTATTAGGTAATACTATGTTTGGTTGGATTTTTGGACCATGTATTACTAATCCATGGTATTAGTTAATACCACATACATGGTATTAGCTAATACCTCCCATTTGGTGGTATTAGCTAATACCTTAGATTAATACCATGGGATTAAATACACAAAGACAAAAATATCCCTCAAAATTCTTTTACATATTCTTGTTTTCTTGATTTTGTATTTTATATTTGTAGTTTTGTACTAGTAAATTTATTTAAATAAATTAGCTTACAAAAATTTTATTTATTTGAGGGTTCATATTTTCATAATATAAAAATAAGTAAATTTACCATGTCAAATTTTTAAATTTTATTTATTTGTTTCATATTTACATAATACACAAAAAAATATTTTGACATGTCAATTTGTGTTTATAACTAATTCCAGTTGAGTGATTTTATTGATACAATATAAAATCCAATGATGTTAAATATATTCTCAAAGTTGAGTGACCTCCTAAGATATAAATACTATATTAAAATTACAACTTTTTACGTGTAAATATAGATTGTCTATTTTACAATTGTTTACCATTTTTTCTATTTTAATAATAGATGGTCTATCTTTATTAAATTAAAGATTGACATTTTATTAGTGATGAATTTATTAAAATTATAATTATTTATTCTCAAATAATTCAAGTGAGAAAATAATAAACATAATGACAAATTATTATTTTTCCAAATTAGTTACAAGTCATAAAAAAATAATCTACTTTGATCTAATTACATGAAATAGAAAATCTCATAAAAGTTCAAGGGCATAATTGGAAAGAAACATTTTATAGAAGTTTAAACCAAGCATAAAATTAAATGGAAAACAATAAACCAAACATGGGATTAAAAATAATCCCAGCATTACTAATCCTTGCATAACTAATCCCTGCATTACTAGTCTCTGCATTACTAATCCCTGCATTATTCATTTTTGTACCAAACGACCCCTCAGAGTGTTAGAAATTAAGCCACGAAAGCATATCAACAGGATCCTAATTCTCACATAATCATAATGTAATATAATGATGAATCTCAGAAGAAATTACTAACCTTTTGAAGCTTTTAAAAATGATTTCTTCAAGTGGCGAGTCCAGGACTTCGATTCTCTGCTATTTCCTGAACAATTTCCTAACCAACGCTTGTGTGGGCAAGTGATTGAAGAATTTGAGAATTTGTTTATTTTTTTGTGTTTTTTCTTTTCGACAGGAGGACTCCTTTTATCCTCAACTTTAGAAGAATAAGAGTACCAAACAAAACCAATGGTTAGGGGGTCATTAAGGGGCAAATCAAGACCCAATCAAAACCCCCACCCGTTTTTATTCCTCCATTAAAAGAAAAAAACGTTTTAAAAATAATTAAGAGTATTCAATACCCCATAAACCCCCAAAAATGTTTTCCCTTTTTTAATTTGAAAAATTCCCAAAATTAGTATATTATTTTACAATAAAACCTACTGATTTTATTTCAAAAAAAAAAAAACGTTTTAGATTTTTTATTTAATTTGAAATATTTCCAAATCAGTATTTTCATATATATAATAAAACCCACTCATTTGATTTTAAAAAAAAAACTTTTCCTCAAAACTAGCTAATTAATCAGGCCTAGTAGGGACCGAAGATACATTTAACCGAAGCTTCCATTTATGATAATAATTCTCAAAAGAACGAATTAATCATATCGTAAAAAATTATATATTATTCCAATAAAAATATGTAACTGCACTCCTCGATATTAATTTTAAAATCTATCATTGTATCTTATTTAACCCTCCGTGTTAAAATTAGCGACAAAAATCAAGTAAATTAAATCTTCTGAAAAAATTTAATTATTAACTAAATTAATCATTTATCTATTATACTTAATTTATTTCACATGACAGATATAAAATCCACCTGAAGAGTTTTCACATGAAAACTCTTAAGTAGCCATAAATGGGTGTCTTCAACTCGAAACCGAGACACGATTCTATCAACTAATCATTATTTCACTAATGTTATTCCCAATTATCTAACCTATTAGGAATTTATTGCCTCATCAAAAGTCTCACCTTTTAATGGATTAAAATAATTTAACAAATCACATAGTTCATAATAATTATATCAATATAAGAGTATAAGTGCACACAATGGACTAGAGAATTTATTTATAAATATTCAGAACATAAATAAAATTCTCAAATTGGTCCATTCAATACATACAAAATGTATTAGCACAAGAAGTTGGAATTCAACCATTCTCATAATTAAGATCAAATTATATTTAATCTTGTGCTACAATCCCCTAGATGTTTGTCCTTCCTCATCTTTGAACATGAACATTTTAATTTTAACTATATAAACCGACAATTTTAACCTTCCGCGTATGAGCTAAATTTCTCCATACACAAAATCTTCTACTATATAAGATATGGACACACATGTATACATACTGAAGTATTCAAATAAAGACTTTTATTATAATATATAAAATAATGTACAAAGTCTTTACAAAGGATTAAAATAAAATACTATAACACAAATACATGGTTAATAGTATATCCCAACAATCTCTCACTTAGACTCATAACCATGCATTCACAATTTTAATACCCATTTCTTCTACATGCTTGTCAAAAACCTTCTGCAATAAGCCTTTCGTGAATGGATCCGCCAAATTGTTCTTCGACTCAATTTTCAGCACTCTCACATCACCCCTTTGCGTAATATCACGAATCAAGTGATACTTTCTCTCAATGTGTTTACTTCTTTTATGGCTACGTAGTTCTTTTGAGTTTGCTACTGCACCACTATTATCACAATAAAGTGTGATTGCGCTACAACCGAGGGAACCACTTCAAGCTCTTTTAGGAAGTTTCTGAGCCAACCTCCTTAGCCGCCTCAGAGGCAGCAATATATTCATCTTCCATGGTGGAATCAGCAACAGAAGATTGCTTGATACTCCTCCATATTACAACTCCACCTCCTAGAGTAAATACAGATCCTGAGGTTGACTTTCTTGAATCTCTACCCGACTGGAAATCGGAATCTGTATATCTAATGGGTACTAGATTTTCAAGGTGGAAGACGAGCATGTAATCCCCAATCCTTTCCAGATACTTGATTATATGCTTGACTGCAGTCCAATGTTCTTGCCCAAAATTAGATTGAAATCTGGTCACCATGGCAACAACAAAACAGATATCCGGTCTAGTACATAACATAGCATACATAAGACTCCCTACAGTAGATGCATAAGGGGCCACCTTCATTCTCACTATCTCATCATCAGTCTTGGGCTACTGATTCTTTGATAAAGTAATTCCATGTCTAAAAGGAAGATATCCCTTTTTGGAATTTTGCATGTTAAATCTTGCAAGAATCGTATCAATATTAATTGCTTGAGATAAACCTAATATCCTTTGTTTACGATCTCGCATAACCTTGATCCCAAGGATATGGGCAGCTTCTTCCAAATCTTTCATATCAAAATGCATTGACAACCATTCCTTAATAGAGTTTAACATGCTCACATCATTTCCAATGAGCAAGATGTCATCAATATAGAATAAAAAATGTTATCCTGTTTCCTTTCCATTTTTTATATATGCATGATTCATTTTCAAATTTATCAAAACCAAAAGTCTTAAGTGACTTGTCAAAACAAATGTTCCATGCTCTTGATGCCTGTTTCAATCTATAAATGGATCTCTTAAGCTTACATAACATGCATTCATTGCCACTCTTTATGAATCTCTCTGGTTGTTTCATGTAGATGCACTTATCAAAACTGCCATTCAGAAAGTTGTCTTGATGTCCATTTGCCAAATCTCATAATTAAAATGAGTAGCAATGGACTAGAGAATCCTAATGGAATTAAGCATGGCTACTGGCGAAAAAGTTTTCTCATAATCAATTTCTTTTTTTTGAGTGAACACTTTCGCAACAAGCCTAGCCTTAAAAGTTTTCACTTTTCCACACATACCTCTCTTTTTCTTGAAGATCTACTTAGAACCAATAGGCTTAATGTCCACAAGTGGTTCTACAAGATCCCAAACTTGATTAGAGTACATCAACTCCATTTCAGATTTCATGGCAACAATCCACTTCTCAGCATCTTTATCATGTAGTGCCGGCGTAACTTAATGATTTCGTGTTAGGCTCTTCAAGGATTCTATCATATGATTCTCCCTGGAGCATAAACCTTACATGCTTTCTAATCACTCTCCCACTATGACGACTAGCAACTACAGGATGTGCCACTTCTGAATCCAAATTCTGAATGTCCTGACCTTTTTGAACGTTGCCATCCGCAACCATAATTTGCTGTAGATTACTCCCACTACTTTGGGGTAGTGGGATGTTTGGAGTTTCCTCCAAAACAGTCTCTGGCGCAACCTCAAGTGGATTAGTTTCCTGAGCAACATTTCTCCCACTACGTGGTTGTAATGATATGTCGATTACTGTTTGTGGAACTTGCATTGCCAAGTCAGGAGGAGTTATTCTCTGGGACAGTTCCTGTAACACAAGTTTACATTTAGGAACGTGGTTCATTAAAATCAATAAAAATGCACACTTTTACTCTTGATTCCAACTTACCAATTTTCCCTTTTAGCACGTGAGCTGGACAACCCCAGACACGAATATGCCGTAGACTGGGGTTTCGCCCATTCCACAATTTAGATGGGGTTAAAGGTACAGATTTAGAAGGAACCAAGTTCAGAATATAATTCGCTGTTTCTAAAGCATATCCCCAAAGCTAAAAGGTAAATCAGAATAACTCAACATTGATCTAACCATTTCTAAAAGAGTTCTATTTCTGTGTGCTGCCACACCATTTTGTTGAGGTGTTCTTGGGGCAGAATAATGAGAACTAATTCCATGTTCTGATAAGTACTTAATGGATTCGGTAGAAAGGTATTCACCACCACGAGCAGATCGTAAAGTTTGGATAAATTTATTATGTCGCTTTAGGTTTCAACCTTAAATTCTTTGAAGTTATCAAAATATTCAGATTTACGACGCAACAAATAAATGTATCCATATTTCGAGTAATCATCTGTAAAGGCCACAAAATACTCAAAACCACCTCTTTCTTGTATATTCATAGGGCCACACAAATCAAAATGAATTAATTCTAACTTACTATGGCTCTATTTCCTTTAGAAGGAAAGGGTCTCTTTGTCATTTTACCTTCTAAACAGGATTCACAGGTTGGTAGTGCCTCCACTTTCGATGAACTCAAAGGTCCATCAGAAACCAACCTAGAAATTCTATATATATTAATATGGCATAGACGTAAGTGCCATAAATAAGTTGGACTCAATTCAGAAATACATTTTCATTTATTAGAAATATCAATGTTATTTAGTTCAGAGTGTTAAAGCTTGTTATGAGTAACCTCAATAGAAACAAATCTTGGGATTTGGGAGCACTAAGGATAAAACGGTCATAATGTTTAACAACAACATTATTATTAATAAAATGCACATTATAACTATTATCCAAAAGTTTAGAAATAGAAAGTAAATTCCTCCTTAAAGAAGGAACATACAAAACATTATTCAAAACTAAATGTCTAGAACTACTAAAAGAAAACGAAATTATTCCGATAGCTTGAACTTGTGATGGCTCCCCATTTGCTTCAAAAACAGAAACTTCATCTTTATTTAGCCACTGCGTCTCCCGAAACCCCTACAAAGAAGTGCAGATATGATCAATAACTCCCCAATCTATATCCCATAATTGGGTAGAAACAACCGCTAAACAGGTTTTAATAACATTTAAATAAGAATTACCTTTCTTTTCCAGCTTAGCCTAATAATCGGGGCATTGCTTTTTGTGGTGTTTATGCTGCTTACGATGAAAGCACTTGCCTTTGGCTTGACCATACCACCCTTAGCACCTCCAAGTGTCTTAGCCTTGTGGGGCTTTTTCCTCTTTTTCTAGATTTTTGCTGGCTTTGAAGATGAGGGTCTAGCCTTGTCAACCAAGTATGCCGCAAGAGTTTGCTGCTTGATTATAGTCTCTGCCGCTTGCAACTCATTTAACAATTTCGCTAAGGACAAATCCATTCTGTTCATATTATAGTTTAAGTGAAACTGTTGAATAATGTCAGGCCAAGTCGAAAGGATCATCTCAATTTGAGAGTCCTTATCAATCCCAGCACCAAGTATCTCCAGCTCATTTAAGTAACTCATCAACTTTAGCACATGTTCCCTGACAGAAGATCTTTCAGCCATCTTTGTAGTCAAAAGGACTTTCATGGCAGTCTGCTTTGCAACACGATTTTTCTCTCCGAACATCTCCTTTAGAGATGCCAACATATCGTAAGCAGATGGCATGGACTGATGTTGATGCTGCAAGACATTCGCCATCAAGGAAAGAATGTAGCATCTTGCCATCTCATCAGCCTTGATCCATTTGTCATAGGCTTGGATCTCCTCCTCAGGTTGATCAGCTGGTTTGATAGGACATTCTTCAGCCAACACAAACTTATAACCCTCAGAAGTTAACACTATGTCTAAATTTTGTTTCCAATCAACATAATTCGATCCCTCTAGTTTATTTTGATTCAGAATATGAGAGATAAAAAAACTTCATTAAATATACATGTATTATCAAGAAAACAACAAAAACGTATATGCAAGCTTATAAATAGTTAGATTCGATAGGAAAACTTAACTATTTAAGATAACATATATGCATATTCATATATATAGTCCGAGTAAACGAAACAAGTCCATCTCAGTTAGAGAGTGTATAGTTAAGTGTAACCAGGTATATAAGTATAGATTATATCTCTCGTTCATTGATTCAACATGTAACTTAGTTAGAAAGTTTAAGACAAGTTATCAAAACAAGAGACATGTAAAAGAAAACAATATCAAAATATTCAAGTTAATCCAATGTGGAAGAAGACCTAAGTCAACATATAAAATCATATTTTTACTGTGAAAACTATTTTTAAGTGATAGGAATGAACCTTTACACTACTGGACCTCAAAAAATATTTTTTCAGAAAATTTTAATTTTTCAAAAATTGAAAAATGGCCAAAAACCCATCTTAACGACGTTTTTTGGGCAAAAAAGGTCGTACGCCATGACAAAGCCGTGTGTATTGCTCACCGGGCCATTTCCAGTCAGCCAACCAAATTTGAGATCAATCAGAGTTCGAAAAAAATAGGATTTACCTAAGGCAAGCTATGACATGCCAAGCCTGCGCGCTGGCAGCATGCTAAGACATGTTACTAGGCATGCAATAGTGTGCCAAAGACATGCCATAGCAAGGCCACAACATGCCAAGGTCATGGATAATGCAACACCAAGGCAGGCCATGGTGGCACAACCTGATGGCAAGGTAGCAGTGCCATCAGGCAATGCCATGATCTAAGTAGCCATGCCATCAGGCAGCGCCAAGGCACAACCATGGCGCAGCAGACAAGCCATCAGGCAGCGCTAAGGAACTACCAGCCATGCCATCAGGCTGCTAAGGTGTTGCCGAAGCGCTGATTTTTCGTCTGAATTTTTTTCTTTTTTTTTTAAAAAAAGCATAGATTTTCATAACAATCAGAAGGTTTGTTTAGTGAAACAACGATAATTTTTCTAATGAAAAAAACTAAATTTTTTTTCCAGGTCCAGAAAAAAACTGCACAACTTAAATTTTGTTCAGCACAAATTCTAAATTCTTTTGAACAAGTCGAAAATCATATTAATCACTTAATCAATAAAGGAGCAAAAGAATTATCCGACAAAAGATTTGAACAAAGTGTCTAGTATGCAATATACAAACATGGACTCTTTTCTTGATTTCCAAAAAAATAAAAATATTTTTAATCACTTCTGAAACTTCAAGTGGAACTCAAAAATTAAATATTGACCAAACATGAGTCAGAAATGATTTCCAGATTCCAAATTGAAAAAAACTTTGTTATATATAAACAAAATATCAAGTGATTGACACACGTACATAAAACTTCAACTACAAAACTATAACCAAAAAAAAAAACTGTAAATTGTGATTTGACAGAGAAGTTCATATTACATTAGTAGGATGACAGTAAGATGACCCATGATACCAATTATTAGAAATTAAGCAACGGAAGCATATCAACAAGATCGTAATTCTCACATAATTATAATGTAATATAATTAGTTTTAATATATCAATCAAATTTCAGGAAAAAGAAATTACTAACCTTTTGAAGCTTTCAAAAATGATTTCTTTAAGTGACGAGTCTAGGACTTCGATCTTCTGCTATTTCCTGATCAGTTTCCTAGCCAACACTTGTGTGGGCAAGTGATTGAAGAAGTTTGTGGATTTTTTTATTTTTCTATGTCTTTTCTTTTCTATAGGATGACTCATTTTATCCTCAACTTCAAAAGAAAAAGAGTACCAAAGAAAACCAACGGTTAGGGGGTCATTAAGGGGCAAATCAAGACCCAATCAAAACCCCCACCTGTTTTTATTCCTCCATCAAAAGGAAAAAATATTTTAAAAATAAATAGGAGTATTCAGTACCCCATAAACCCCCAAAAAAGTTTCCCCTTTTTTAATTTGAAAAATTCCCAAAATCAGTATATTATTTTACAATAAAACCTACAGATTTTATTTCCAAAAAATAAATAAAATATTTTTGATATTTTATTTAATTTAAAATATTCTCAAATCAATGTTTTAGTATATATAATAAAAACCACTGATTTTATTTCAAAAAAAACTTTTCCTCAAGACTGGCTAATTAATCAGGCATAGTAGGGACCAAAGATACATTTAACCAAGGCTTCCATTTCGATAATAATTCTCAAAAGAACGAATTAATCATATCGTAAAAAAATATATATTATTCCACTAAAAATATGTAACTGCATTCCTCGATATTAATTTCAAAATCTATCATTGCATCTTATTTAACCCCCCGTGTTAGAATTACTGACACCAATCAAATAAATTAAATCTTCTGAAAATATTTAATTTATTGATTAAATTAATCCTTTATCTATTATACTTAATTTATTTCACATGACAGATATAAAATCCACCTGCAGGGTTTTCATGTGAAAACTCTTAAGTAGCCATAAAGGGGTGTCTTCAACTCGAGACCCAGACACAGTTTTCTCAACTAATCATTATTTCACTAATGTTATTTACAATTATCCAACCCATTAGGAATTTATTGACTCATCAAAAGTCTCAACTTTTAATGGATTAAAATATACAACAAATCACATAGCTTATAATAATTATATCACGATTAAGAGTATAAGTGCATACAATGGACTAGAGAATTTATTTATAAATATTCAAGTCATAAATAACATTCTCAAATTGGTCCATTTAATACATACAAAATGTATTAGCACAAGAAGTTGGAATTCAATTATTCCCACAATTAAGATCAAATTATACTTAATCTTGTGCTACGATCATTTAGATGTTTATCTTTCCTCATCTTTGACCGTGAACATTTTAATTTTAACTTATACAAACCGCCAATTTTAACCTTCTGCGTATGAGCTAAATTTCTCCATACGCAAAATCGTCTACTATATAAGATATGGACACACATGTATACATAATGAAGCATTCAAATAAAAACTTTTATTATAATATATAAAATAATGTACAAAGTCTTTACAAGTGATTAAAATAAGATACTATATAACATAAATACATGATTAATAGTGTATCCAAACACTGAGGAACACTTAACAGAGACAGAATCCAAAAGAAAATGATCAGAATTAATAGTTTGGTTAACTTTTTAAGCGGCTTAACTAATATATACGTTGATTTTGTTGTAGACTTATGTAGTTCAACAACTATGAATTATAAAGTGTTAAATTAATCAAAAATAGATCAAAGCCTACAGTACAAATATTTTTATCTGGACAAATCAGCAAGAAGGAGAAAACTCTCCTCTATCGTTTATATATATCTTGATAAAGAACAAAATTCAAAACCTTATTAAAAATCAAATCCAGAACAATATTTTAAGAACCTTAAAATCATATGTGATTGAGAAACACAATTTTCAGATTTAATTGCGATTCTGATGAGTGAATGAGTCAGATGACGAAATTCTGGAGAAATAATAGGGTAAATCGTTATCTCAATTTTCCCCTAATGTGAATTCTCTTCAAAATTTTATAAACCCAAAAAATTAGATCTGGTAGATACATTAGTAAATAGGAACTCTCATCTTATTTTTTTCCCTTTTGCTAACTACCCATAGTTTTATGCATAAACAAAGAAAAAAAATTGAAGACAAAGAGAAAGAACAACCAAGAAAAGAGAAATACCTTAATGGTGTAACAACACATTGACAAGTGCTTTGACTGAGGAATAGAAAAATATAGATGAAAATATGAGAGGAAATCTATAAGAGATAGAAGCAAGAAAATAGAGATAAAGACCAGGCATGAAAGCCACGTACAATGGGAATAGACTACACAGTCACGAGGGAATATAATAGAGCTAAGGATAACAAAAATACCCTCAGCTAGTAAAAATTTTACTCACAGAAAAGAAAAGTTGGCTAAAGCACAACTAAGTTTGGAGGCAAATTTTTTTTGCACAATGTGTTGCCTTAAACCATAACTTTTGTTTAGTGGGGCAAAACTTTTAGAGAACCTTTTTCATAAGGCATAACTTAAGTCATTGAATTTGTGCCTTGAGCCATAACTTGGGCTACTAAATTTCTACCTTGAGGGGTATACTTGTTCCTTGAGCCCTTTTTTTTGGGCCTTCAGTTATAACTTGTGTCTTGGACATAATTTCTCTTGTTCTTATGCCAATGAATTTATGCTTTGGGGCATAATTTGTATCATTAAACTTAAATTGAACTATGCCTTGCACATTTTTAGCTATTTTTTAACTTATAAGCTCTTAAGGGTATAAGTTAAAGACCATCTATTTTGAGGAGCAAAAATCAAAGAACATCCCAAAATAGAGGCTTTGTTCAAATGATCATTTATAATATTTCCTCAGTCCATTTTTACTTTGTTTACTATTTTCAAAATAATAAAAGTCCACTTATACTTGTTCAAATTAGAAATAAAAAGATAATTCACCAATCTATACCTACTTTTATCTTTATTATTAAGTATAATTATTTCTAATTTATTTCAATAAATGAAATGACCTATAATAACTAGAGTGATATAGTACATTTAATATTTTATTTATTACCTCAAAAGAAATGTGTCAAATTTAACAAGGACAGAGAGAGTATTAACTTGCTCATATTGTTGTTGGAAATAACCGATTTACCCCTATATCATGCATAGTCAAAATTTATAGATTTATATATGTTTAACCACTTTGGAATTATATTCATTCATTTAGATGTACGTGTTTGCAGTTGTAAAATTTGTGTTTCAAGTTATAATTTTTATAAATTTTGCCGGACAATCCCAAACTTCAAATAAATTTGTTTAAAGTTACACATGTTATTTTCAAACTTTAAACTCATTTGTATGAAATTTGAATCACCTAGTTACAAGTAAATGTTTCTTGTGTTACAGCTAGTCTAAGATCATATCTCAGTTACGATTTCATAGGATGGGAGACATATTCAATAATTGACTATACGGCGTAGTTTTGAAAGGTAAAAGTGTTTTTCTTTTTTACTTTTACATAGTGCTTATTTTAGAAGGTCAATGTGCTTGATCTTTTACAGGGAAGATAGAGTTTTTGGCTAAAACAATCACTTATGTTTGGGAGTTGGTTTTCATTCATCCTCCAAATATAACCTTGAGCACTGTTTTTCTTTCAAGTTTGCAAAACTTGTATGCTTATGGCCAAACTAATATAAAATTCTCACATTGCCACTAATTCTAATGGTTAAACTCATATGACTTGCACATGAAATGCGGTTTAAGGTGATTGTTCGTTATAGCTGTTCTTTTATGGTGGTTGTCTGTTATTTTGCTTCGAAAAGGCTAATAATGAAGATGGTTACTTTTTAATGATGAAATAATGTTGTTTTTATTGTAATCTATTGTGAAGGCTATTTTTAGTGTTGAGAGAATGTTGTTTTCGGGAATTGTGCTCATGATTAATTTTGGAGGATAAAATTAAACCAACGCCCCAACTCACGAGGAATGGTTTTGATTTATAACTCACAAAAATAAGTGCGAATAAAAAAATTAGGTGCTTCTAAAATATTGGTCAAATTCAAAGTGCTGACATTGGTAAAAAATAAAGTGTTGCTTTAATATTGACAAGTATTTTTCATATTGACTAGTCTCTATGTTCGCTTTGCACAAATATTTCATTTAAATAGTAATTAATTAATATTATTGCATATTAATTGAATGATGTTTGGTTAAAATGCAAAAAAAAAAAAAAATACTTGTTATCCTTTTTCATTAGTAATAATACAAGTAGTGTAGACGTTGAATAAGAAATAGAAGTTACATTAAGTAGTTCAATAGAAATAAGATCAGTAATATTAGTACTAATAGGATAATCCTTAGGTAGGTTAGGTAGTTCAATAAGAAATAGAATTACACCGTTTAATATTTTAAGGCTCATCGGTTACTTTTCACGTTAAATAGTTTAGGCGGACGATAATAAATGTTTTATTAATTTCAATGAAATAAAAAAGGACAAAGTTCATCAAGCTAAAATTATATGATAAGAACAACGTTTATTGAAGGTATAATAGATGTTTAATATTTTAAGGATGTTTTGGTCAATCAATGTTATTATTCATACTTTTACGAGCCGTACTGATAATGATGACTCGTGCATGGGGTCGTAGATAAGTCTTGAAAGATTGAAAATTTGGCTAAGTATTAAGGGAAATGACGAGGCCAACGTACGGACTGTAGTTAATGTTACAGATTGTAAACACGGTCTGCAATTGGGGCCAGTGAGGTGGAAATTTTTCTAAGTATGGGGTCATAATACGAGGGGAGTTATGACCCGTAATGGAACTAAGAGATGTAGAAAGGGTTTCATAAAGAGAGATTCATACTTTCTAGAGAACAAAATTTTCAACAGGTGTCACGACTCGGGCCTAGAACCTAGGAGTTTGTGACACGGTGAATGGGAACCTGAGAGTCTCCAAACAAGCCTCGTAACATCCATATACACGTCATTGGTTCGGAAGCGCATAATTAAATAATAAGCACATAATTCTAAGAGAAACGGGTCTTTGGACTCAAACTATGGGGATGCCATAGGGATAGCGATTTGCATGGATTCACATAGCACATAACACATAAGATCTAAGCGGTGGGTAAGTATGACTCACGCTACGGGAATAGAAAGGGCTTAGGACTTTCCACATTTCCACATCTCACCATGAACATATCATCATAACATCAACAACATGCGATAGACATAATTGTAGTCTCCACAAGCAAATAACATAACACATAACAAGCCCATACGTAGAGTTTACATGATGTCCAATAATGTCTTTAAATCATATAATAGGACGGGGGCCAAGACATATCTTGGGCTCACCCTCAAAGTAAAAGGCATAAGTGGAAATAGCATAATAGGTAGATAGAAGGTGGGTCTTGTTCTTGAAGTAAAGAACTCACCACTAGCAATCACAATCCAATCTAACCGTCAAGAGGTGGATGAAGATAGTCTTCGGTCTCTACATGGTTAGATCATGTAGGCAACAATATGCATTAATACGTTTGAATATACTAAGTATGCGGGCATGCAAATACTTATGAACTTATTAACCTGCATTCAGTGTTAAATGAAAAGGGCACATATATAGAAAGAAGTATATTAGAAAGAATGTAATATCAATAGGCCATGAATTCCATGATGCATAAATGCCATAATACTTTAAACATAGCAGGGATGGGACCTCAACTGACATAAGACCAAGTGAGCTATAACTTAGAACTCCTTCGTCTTCCCCACAACGGAAAAAGAGGTGACCTACTTGCCAAAGGTAGAATCTTAACATAATCATCCCCAAAAAGGGCATAAACATGAGCCTATGTTTGGCACATAGTTATGGGACTTGAGGAATTATATAAGGACTCTTGGGGATAGTTCCGTGCACACAAGTCTACTCGGTGCTAAGTCATCATCCCATGAGAATACCTATACATATACGTGGTTGAAAAAGAGGCGTAAGTCTTTTCAAATTATAATCATGTATATTTAGGCTTAAAGGCCAAATCATATTTCATAGTCATGCATACTTAGGCTTAAAAGCCAAATCATAATACTTAGGCTTAAAAGCCAAATCATACTTCAAGTCATACTTTCATGCATATGAATAGCTCCTTCATTCTTGTACATAATGGTATAAACACCCATAGGTATCTTAAGCGAAATCATAGACATTATGTGATCACATTCTTGTCATACCCATACTTCTTTTGAAAACATAGTCATAATCATAATTGGGTCTTGGCCTACATCATAAATCTCATGAAATCAATGTTCATGCATGTGTATGCCATGAAGAATGAATGAATAACATGGATATATGAATTCATAGTTAAATCATCATAATATAATGACATCATAGTAAATCCATGAAGAAATCAACAATTAAAGCATGCTTGAAACTACCCATGCATAGATTCATAATTTAAAGGGATATACATATTCAAACCTTCATAATATCAATGAAATCTAACATAATAGGGTTTAAATCACAGTAAAACATCAATTAAGTATAGATATAACTCAATTTAATCAAATCAACACTAATTTAAAAGACCCATATTCAACGTGAGCTTAAAATTTATGAATTAAGAAGTAAGAAGTCTTTGTGGTCTTCATGATTGAAAGGAATTATGAATCAATCCCACATACCCTGGATAAAACAATTAAGATGGAATTGACATGAATTGAAAACCCTCTTGGAATCCTAGCTTGAATCCTAATACAAGACTATGAAGAGAGAACTTTAGGAATTGAAATCTAGAGCTTGAGTTTAATGAGAGTGAATAAGTGTAAAGGGTGAGTATAATTTAAGGGCTTAGGATAGGTACCAAGGTCCTAAAAGACCTTCTGGATAAACCAAAATTATGAAACGACCATTAATGAAGCAGACTTTAAAAAGTGTCCAGGGCTACCGTATAAATGCATCACAGTCCATGAAAAAGTGCACTGACCGTACAAAGTGCCTGTGAAAATGCCTTCTCTGACACTTAGAAAAATTTTGGCTAAGGCATTTCCTTTGAAGGATTCACGATCCGTACAAAGGTTTTTTCACTAATCGTACAATGGTCCGTGAAAATGATCCAAGTTTTGAGACGATAATTTTATACTTAGAACAATATTTTGGGGAGAGGGCTTCACGAGACACCCACCATGGCTCGTGGTAGGTTGCACGAGACCCCACCACAGCTCATGGTGGGCTGCATGACCTGTACAAGGGTCTCCTGGTGGCTGCCTTAGCCAAATTCTTGGCTTGAAGGCTGGGGCACCTACCACAAGCCCCTTCCACGGCTAGTGGTGAAGACCACGGCTCGTAGGAGGTGTCATGGAGGGGCACCAAGCCTAAAACTCCCTCTTAAGCTATACAAAGCCATGAATAAAGCCAAGCATGGATTCCCTCACGGTTCGTGGGAGAGTCCTTGGAGAGGCACCTTTGTCACAAACTTTTGAAAACTTGATTTTAAGCATCGTTAAGGCCTCCCGAGGTCCAGGTCCTTATATCATTTTCCCCTTGGGAACATTCATCTTCGAGTGAGCTAGAACATGGCTTGAAAGGCTAGACTTGAACATGAAACATTTCAACATGAATACACAATGCACAACTCATCACTTGAAAATCATAAAATCATGAAAACTCATGTCAAAACATAATTTAAACCATTTACGTGCATATGTATGTATGTCATGTCATGAAACATAAGAGTGAAAAAATTAGGACCATTTAGAATAGGAAGAACCTAATACCTTAGGCTTCAGTAAATTGGAAAAGATAGAAATATCGCCTCATCATGTCCGACTCCACCTCCCATGTAGCACTCTTCATATGTTGATTCCTCCAAAGCAATTTAACCGAAGCCATATCCTTGTTGCGAAGCCATTTTACTTGCCTATCCAAAATTTCAACTGGCACCTCTTCATAAGTCAAGTTCTCCTCAACCTCAACACCTTCCAAAGTAACAATCAAACTAAGATCACCAATCAACTTCCTCAATATTGACACATGAAAAACCATGTGAATAGAATTCATATATAAAGGCAAATCCAACCTATAGGCCACCTTGCCAATCCGCTCAACTATCTCATAAGGACCGATATACCGGGGACTTAACTTGCCTTTTTTACTAAAATACATTACATCCTTCATAGAAGAAACCTTCACATACACCTAGTCATCAACATGAAACTCAAGGTCCCTCTTCAAATGTTCGAATAAGACTTTTGAAGACTTTGAGCCATCTTCAACCTTTCCGTAATCAACTTCACCTTTCCCATGGTCTCCAACACCAAATACGGTCCTATCAATGCCATCTCACCCAACTCAAACCATCCCACCAGTGATCTACACCCTCTCCCATATACAACCTCAAACAGTGCCACACCAATGCTAGCGTGAATACTATTATTGTAAGCAAACTCGATAAGTGGTAGATGATCATCCCAATTTCCCTTGAATTTTAACACACAAGCCCTCAACATGTCTTTCAAAGTTTGAATTGTCCCTTCGTCTTGCCCATCGGTTTGAGGATGAAAAGCAATACTTAACTTCAACTTAGTTCCAAGCCCTTTTTGAAATGATTTCCAAAAGTGAGAAGTAAATTAGGTACCACAATCCAATATAATAGACATAGGAAAACCATGTAATCTAACCAACTCTCGGATATACAATCTTGCATAATCTTTGGCATTGAAAGTAGTCTTGATCGGTAGGAAATGAACCGATTTGGTCATCTTATCACTAATGATCCAAACAGAATCAAATTGCTTCTAGGTACGAGGCAAGCCAACCACAAAATCCATATTCACATCTTTCCACTTCCAAGTAGTAATCTCAATATCTTGAGCCAAACCACTGGCTTCTGATGTTCCACCTTCACTTACTGACAATTAGGACACTCGGACACAAACTTGGCTAAGTCTTTCTCCATACCATGTTACTGATACACTTCCCTCAAGTCTCGATACATCTTGGTGGATCTCAGATGTATAGAATAATGAGAGTTGTGGGCCTCACTCATGATCACCTCTCTAAGACCATCAAACATCTGGAACGCACAACTGATCTTGATATCGAAGTACACCATCTCCCCCTTGGGAGAAAACCTCTACCTTCTTTTTGGCAACCAACTACTTCAGCTCAACTAAAGATGGGTCCAAGTCCTATTTTGCCTTGACATCAACAACTATAGAAGACTTAGCCCCATTTTGAACATGAATGCCACCATCATTAAAGTCAGCCAATTTAACACCCAATCTAGCCAAGCGATGAACATCTTTTAACAATTATTTCTTTCCCCTATCAACATGGGCCACACTTTTCATAGATACCCTAGTAGGAGCATCGTCTACAATATTTTGATTCGTTGGGATGATATTGAACACTCATATTGTAATCTTTAAGAAGTTCCAACCACCTTCTTTCTGTTAAGTAAAGATCACTTTGGGTGAACACATATTGTAAACTCTTATGATCGGTGAATACATCACCATGAATCCCATATAAGTAATGTCTACAAATCTTCAAAGTAGATACCACGACCGCCAACTCAAGGTCATGAGTCAGATAATTTTGTTCGTGCACCTTCAGTTGCCTCGATACATAAGCTATCACCTTACCATGTTGCACGAGCACACAAACTAATCTAATCTAAGAAGCATCACAATACACCACAAATCCACCAAAGCCATTCGATAAAGTCAAAATAGGAGCTGATGTAAGCCGATCCTTCAAAGTCTGAAAACTTTTCTCACACTCATTCAACCATATAAACTTGGCCTTCTTTTGAGTTAACTTAGTCAATGGAGATGCAATGGATGAGAAAGCTTTAACAAACCTCCGATAATAACTAGCCAACCCAAGAAAACTCTGAATATCAGAAGGAGTCAATGTTCTAGGCCAATTCTCCATAGCCTCAGTCTTCTTTGGTTCAACCTTAATTCCATCACCAGATACTAGTCACTACATTCGGAGTCTCCTCAACCTCCTATCGAGCATGCAAGGCATATAATTTGTTGTTTCTAGGAGCACCGCCCTGCTGGATCCTTTGTTGGCCTTAATTATCCAGAGCCACTTGGACTTTCTTGGATGTCTTTGGACAATCAATCTGCTTGTGGCTTGTCTTACCATACCCAAAGCAAGCACCTGAACTCTACAAGATCCTTCCGAGGTGGCCCCTTCAACACTTGTCACATTTGGGGTAAACTAGTCCACCTCCAAGCTATGCCTTGGGAGGAGGCAATCTACCATTGGCAACCATTGTATTTGAACCTTGGCCTTGTTGGAAGCGACCATTTCCACCACCACTCCTAAAGTTTGAGAACCCACCATCATATTGGGCTCTCTCGGAATCGTTTACCCTCTTCTCCTTGAGATTCTTCTCTTCAATATGTTCAACATAAGTCATAAGCTGAAAATGTCCATATCCTGAATAAGCATAGCTGTACAATATTCTTTCACAGTCAAATTAGAGATCCCATAAATAAACTTGTGCATTCTTACACGGGGTTAGCTACTAGCATAAAACCATACTTGAAGAGCTTTGTAATTGAGGGCATATCCCCTCACACTCATACCACCCTACTTGAGGTTGATAAATTCTGTCATTTTGGCCTCCCTAAGCTCAAGAGGAAAGAAACAATCTAGAAAGGTAAACTTAAACTCTTCCCAACCAACCCCATCATCACCAACCCTCTCCATCAATCATTGGTTGTACCACACTTGAGCCAAATCCTTCAACTAATAAGTAGCTAGATTAGCATTCTCTTCTGAAGTCACCCCCATAATATTCACCTTAGAGAGTTCATCTATGAAGTCTGGGCATCCTCATAAGCTTTTGATCTATGTAACTCTAGAGGATTCATCGGGGTTAAATCTCTTAGTCTAGGAGCTGGAGTGGAGACATGAAGAGGTGGACTGGCCTACCTAGACTGAATTGTCACCACTTGGGCAAGCATGGAAAAGGTAGTCTGGAATTCATATTGAGTAACCGGCTGCCCCATAGGCTCTTGAGGGACTTGGTCTTCATTAATCGGGGCATGCCTTGGTAGATAAGCTCTTCTTAGATGCATCTTCTGTAAGGCATTAAGGACAGATCAAAGTTAGGAAGTCATAAGATATGGTCCATAACACAACATAAGACATGAAGAAGTGAGACAATTTCTAAAACGCCATCAATGTCTCCCACTCATAGGTATGGTACATCTCACACCTATGAATAGGACTCTACATGATGCGACATGTTAGACTCCAAGGACCATTTTAAAACTATAGTGCTATGATACCAAGCTAGTCACGAACTGATCCTAGGGCCTAGGAGTGACATGGCGAATGAGAACTCGAGAGTCCTTAAACAAGCTTCGTAGCATCCATATATAGGTAATCGATTAAGAAGTTCATAATTAAACAACAATCACATAATTCCATGGGAAATGGGGCTTTGGACTTAAGCAATGGGGATATCATAAGGATAGGGATTTGCATAGATTCACATAGTACATAGCATATAAGAACCAAGAGGCAAATAAGTATGACTCATGCTACGGGGATAGAAGGGGCTTAGGACTTTTAACATTTCCACATCTCACCATGAACGTATCATTATAACATCAACAACATGAGATAGACAGAATCGTAGTCTCCATAAAAAAATAGTATAACACCTAACAAGCCTATAAGAGTTTACATGATGTCCAATAATGCTCTAAGTCATAGAATAGGATGGGGGTGAAGACATGTCCCGCGATCACCCTCAAAGTAAAGGCATAAATGGAAATAACATGATAGGTAGATAGAAGGAGGTATTGTCCTTGAAGTAAATGACTCATCACTAGTAAGCTCACAATCCAATCTAACCATCAAGAGGTGGATGAAGATAGTCTCCGATCCCTACATGGTTAGATCATGTAGGCAAAAGTATGCCTTAGTTGAATGTACTACGTATGCGGGCATGCAAATGCTTATGATCTTATAAACCTGCAACCAAAGTTAGATGACAAGGGAACATATATAGAAAGAACTATCCTCTAAAGAGTATAATATTAATATGCTATGAAATTTATGATGAATGAATGACATATTACTTTAAACATAGACGGGGTGATATCTCAACCGACATAAGACCAAGTGAGCTATAACTCGAAACTCCGTCTTCTTCCCTACAATGGATAAAGAGGTGACTTACTTGCCAAAGGTAGATCCTTAACATAATCATCCCCATAAAAGGGCATAAACATAAACCTATGTTTTGAACATAGTTATGAGACTTGAGGATTTATATAAGAAACCCTAGGGATAGTCCCCCTCACACAAGTCCACTAGGTGCTAAGTCATCATTCCATCAGCTTAAATATACATATACATGCTTGTAAAAGAGGCATAAGTCTTTTCAAATCATAATCATGCATATTTAGGCTTAAAGGCCAAATCATATTTCGTAGTCATGAATACTTTCATGCATAGGAATAGCTTCTTCATTCTTCTACATAATGGTGTAAACACCCATAGGGATCTTGAGCCAAATCATAGACATTATGTGATCACATTCTTGTCATACCCGTACTTCTCTTACAAATATAGTCATAATCATAATTGGGTCGTGATCCACATCATAAATATCATGAAATCAATGTTCATGCATGCATATGCCATGAGGAATGAATGAATAGCATGGGTACTAAGGAGTCATAGTTAAATAATCATAATATAATAAAATCATAGTAAATCCATGAAAATGCATCATGGTCTGTTACAAAAGTGCATTGACCGTACAAAGTGCCCATGAAAATACCTTCTTTGACTCTTAGAAAATTTCGGCTAAGGACGTTTCTACCAAAGGCTTCATGGTCCGTAGAAAGGTTCACTGCCGTACAATGGTTTGTGAAAATGACCCAACTTTTGAGATTGTAGTTTTATACTTAGAACAATATTTTGGGGAGAGGGATTCACGAGACACCCCACCACAACTCGTGGTAGGTTGCACGAGACCCCACTACGACTTGCGGTGGGCAGCAAGACCCATACAAGGGTCTCCTGGTGGCTGCCTTAGCTAAATTCTTGGATTGAAGGCTAGGGAACCTACCACAAGCCACTCGCAAGGCTAGTGGTGAGGACCACGACTCATGGGAGGTTCCATGAAGGGCCACCAAGACTAAAACTCCCTTTTAAGTCGCATAAAGCCATAAATTAAGCCAAGGGTCACCCCAAGGATGCCCCCACGGCTCCTGGACCTCTCCACGGCTTATGGGAGTCTCCCAGGAGGGTCACCTTGGTCACAAACCTTCATAAACTTGATTTTAGGCATCGAGAAGTACAAAACATAGAAGCTCCATGCAACACATTAGGTAATATGATATTACACCCTTTCCCTACATTTTGATTTTAACAATTCACACCCTTTCCACCATCAACCAAACTATTTTCAACACATTTACACCCCCAAAAAGTCCTAAAATAGTCCAATTGTAATGGCCCGACCTATGGCCTAGTCGTCAAACAACGAATAAGATACCCGAAGTCATCTCACCCAAGCCATCTTTAATATCTTAAGCATTCATAGGCATAAATTAAAGAATTTTCTGAATAAAGTGGGGGAAGGGTCTATGGGACAAATTATGACAATGAAGCAACATTAAAAAGAAAACTTCAACATTTGTTGATAAGGCATACCAACTAAAACATACACAGACGAAATTGGTAATGGTTGGTTTCCATCAAATAGAAAAGACTCCAATGTTTAACAACATAGAAAGTAAAATCCTTAAAAGGGCCAACATATACATCAATGTCTCAAAATAAAATACAAGCTTGAATAGAAATTGGTAGAGTCTCGAACTAAGTGCTCACCACAACAAAAGCACTAATGTTGAACACCGTAAAACTAGCAATGAGCTGGTGGGGGAGTAATTGTCCTTACATGGTCAAATCATGTAGGAAAAATATGCATTAGTACGTTGAAATGTACTTTGTATATGAGATACAATGCAAGCTTGAAATTGTAATGCTATCATTCATAGGTTATGTAAGGACCCAGACTTTGTAAGGACTTAATGGTGCATGGAATTTGGTTCCAGAAAGTTTTGACCAAGGTGACACAACATGGGAACCTCCACGGGTTGTGTGACTCACCACGCGTCGTGTGGAGGAGCCTTGAGGTGGCCCTTGGCCTTGAGTGTAGAGTGTTGGCCATAAGTTGGAGTTCAATACCAAGGCACGCATGACATGAACCTCACATGTCCCATGTGACATTTCACTGGCCGTGTAGTGGCTTGTAAGAAGGGACTTGGCCTTGAAAACCACAATTTGGCCAAGGCAATTCACATATGGACCTCACATGGACTGTGTGACCCCTTCACGGGTTATGCGGTGTCCCATTTAGGTCTTGGTATGAAATTTTTCTAAGTATGGAATCACCATCTCGGAACTTTGTCAGGGAGAATTTGTCTGAGTGAAGCCATACGGAAGGTTACATGGTTCATATGCCCCTACACGGTCCGTATGACCTCTATATGGGACCCGTGTCACGTTTTGACATCCGTTCCATTAATGATGTTATTGTAATTTAGGCTTTTCCTAAGGGTAGTTTATGACTTTCTAACCTATACTAAGCTTTTCAAAATAGCTATACTCTTCTATTCTCATTCAAATTCAATTCAACACTTAGAACTCTATCATCTAAAGACTTAACTCAAGTGAGCCATTGGAGAATAGCTTGGAGCTTAAGGAAGGGTCTTCTTCTTCACCAACGTCTTCTTATTTATTCTTGGTTAACAAAGGTATGTGGGATTGATTCATGGTCCCTTACAACCATGAAGACCCCCAAACTCTTTTACTCTTGATTTATGCAATTAAGCTCATTTTGAATATGCGTCTTTTACATTATTGTTTATTTGATTCAATTGAGATATGACCTATATTTAATTATTGTTTCTAAAGTGATTTAAGACTAAATATGAAGAATTGCATTGATATTATGAAGATTTGAATATGCATTGTCCCTTTAAAGTTTGATTTAAGCATTGATAATCTAAATTGTGATTTAAATGTGGATTTACTTGAATTTCATATCATATTGTTGATTTAAGTTTTAATTTATATTGTGCATGCTATTCTCATACCATTCATGGCATATGCATACATGAGCATTGGTTTTTAATGAAAATATTCGGTGGGTTAATCCCACATATGTTCGTAAATATGGTTTTGATAAAAAATATTTGGTGGGTTAATCACATATATGTTTTGATGAAAATATGGTTATGATAGAAATATGATCACATAAATATCAATGATATGGCTCTTTGAGCAAATTTTGGATGTTTACACCATTTTGTGTATGTGAATGAGCTATTTCTATGCATGAAAATATGATATGAAATATGATTTGGCTTTTGAGCCCAAGTATGAATGTCTATGAAGAAGTTTTGGCTTTTTAACCTAAATATTGAATTGAAATGTTTTGAAAGGACTTATGCCTCTTTTGAAAGCATGTATATGTATAAGTATTCTTGTAGTATGATGACTTAGCACCGATGGGATAGGAGGCGTCAGGGCTATCCCTAAGGGTCCTCTTCCTTTCTATTGAACTATGTGCCAGCATAGGTATTTATTAATGGTAACCCTCACCGAAATAAGAGGCCTGTAAGGTGAGGTTACAACTTTGATTTGATATGATCTGAAAATCCTATCCGAAATAGGAGGCTCGTAAGGAATGTTACTTCTCCATAATGGAGGGCTCGTAAGGAGAAGTATGGTTTACCTTTGGCAAGTAGCCACCTCTTATCCAATGTGGGGAAGACATCAGAATTCCAATAGCCCGCTTGATCTTATATGCCGGTTGAGGTCTCATCCCTTCTATATGTAAGCATTATAGTATTACATGCATCATGGATTTCACAGCATAATGTTATATTACTCTTCGCTGCATATATACTTCTTTCTATATATGTGACCTTGCCATCTAACATTGAATATAGGTTTAATAAGTTCATATATATTGCACGCTCCCATACTTAGTACATTCAAACGTACTAATGCATACTTTTGCCTACATGATCTAACCATGTAGGGACCAAAGGCTATATTCATCCACTTTTTGATGGCTAGTTCGGATTCATTAAAGTTGTTGTGGTGAGTTTTATCATTCAAGGCAAGCCATCATCCATCTACTTATTATGTTTCTTCCACTTATGTTATATTTACTTTGAGGGTATGCTCGAGACATATCTTTGCCGCCATCCTATTTATGACTTAGAGGCATTGTTGAACAATATGTAGACTCTTGTACAAATATATGGTATGTTTGCTATTTGGAGATTATGGTTATGGCTATTTATTGAATATGGATATTACAATGTTTAGTTATAATATGATGTGGAAAGTCCTAAGTCCCATTCTATCCCCATAGAGTGAGACATACTTAGCCACCCCTTAGTTTCTATATGTTAAGTGTTATGTGAATTCATGCTAATCCCTATCCCTATCACATCCCCATAGCGTGAGTCCTACTTTCCCATCCCTTAAATCTGTGTGTTTATTACTTCATTATGCCCTTATGAACCAATGATGTGAATTTGGATACTTTGAGCATTGTTTAGGGACTCTCGAGTTCCCATCCGCCATGTCACTCCAACACCCTAGGTTCAGGTGGTGACAAGCTTGGTATCAGAGTTTCACGCCCGAAAGAGAGGGGAGGCACGACTGGCACCCGATACCGATATTTCCCGGGTAAGCCACTAAACATGCTAGTTAACTAAATTAGGGACCTGAAGAAAATCAAGCAGCATGACGTCTGAAAGACTAAGCCTGGACATTTTAGGTGATGACCTGGTCAATAGTAAATCATGTACATCAAGATAGGTAAACCAAAACGATAAAGTACTAGTTAGCCGGCAAGGCTGCAACAATAGAGGTACAGGCACACACTATATATACATGCCAATCTAGTGACTAGAGACTTAAAGGCACAAAAGAACCAACCCACAAAAACATGTCCATAATAGCCTTTTAGAGAATCACTAACACTGCTGGGACAGGGCCTCGACTATACCCAACTGTACAACAAAAAGTAAGCATCCTATGAAAACTCCAAGAAGAGATGGAGCTTGCCAACTCACAGCTAAACAGTGCTCCTAGTGGAGGGGTAAACTACAACCCCTACCTGAACCTGCACGTATAAAATAAAATGCAGCGTCCCCAGGCAAAGGGACATCAGTATAAATGAACATGTACTAGTATGTAAGGCAGGAAGTAAAATCATAAATAACCGAAGTGAAAAGGTTAATAGAAATACCACCTGTAACCAAAACTCAAGTAACCTTAAAGGCCAATAAGCAACCTCCTAGTGGTCAAATATGCAAGGTATGCTCGAGTATCGTATGTCGTGAATACATATATATAAATGCAAATGCATGACATACCCAACCAAATGCTATCAATGGTGGTCCTTTCCGATAACTAACTGACATCATATCTGCCAACCTATGGCCATCTATACCATATATGATGTTGGTTAGCTACCGAAAAGGACCACCATTGCTAGCATTTGGTTGGGTATGTCATGCATTTGCATGTATATATAGGCTCCATACCTCTGATTATAGCTCAGAGTCCATGCATGACGTGCAATGTATGATATGAATATTAAATGCACATAGTAGGCCATAGCCAGAACTTAGCCAATCTTGGCTCATTGGTACACTTATTTTCATAGCTTCATAATTATTGTCATAACATATACACATGACTCGTGGGATCTTATATGTCGTTTTTAACAAGTTTGGGATTTTAATCCAACTTTTAGAGTGAAGCCTTAACTTTGAGAATGTTCATAAAGGTGCTTTACATAATGCTTATACTTGGTCTCGTGTCAATTGGTAAAAGAAAGTATTTAAATAGGATCAAGTGCCTTAGCCGTTTAAATAGGAGCATTTCATTGGAGAATATTGAAAACTAGCGCGTTATTTGTTAAATGCTTCAATTATATTTTTGTATGGAAGAAGGACTGATTATGAATACTATATTCCCTTCGCATTCTACATTTATTTCAATGGCACTACACCAAGAAGAGAAACACCTCAAACATATGAATAGGTAGCCAAGAAAACCAACAAAATGACATATAGATATTAAATGTCCAGTTTAAGCGAACGAATGGAATTTCAGCCTAATACCATCATGAAAATAACTCAACTGTTATCCTAGTGCCTTTCACAGAAGCTCTTTCTAGCAACAGAATCGTATGATATTGCATTTGATATTTTGGGAAACTTCCCGGATTTCGTGCTAAAAGGAGGGACGAAGCTTAGCCTTAACATACCTCTCTAACGAACGTTCAATTGCCAAAAGTCTCTTCACAAAAGTTGTTCCTTACGTCCTAAGCTTCACAAGGAATATATATACGTAGCTTAAAGACACCTATAAACAGTAAAAAAATTAGCATTAATCACCAGATTCGGCATGGAGCATTTACGCCAGGAAATGTCCGTAATACTTCGTAAAAATGACCGTAAAAGAGCCCCAAAATTATTACCTGAACACACCATCTGCAAACCAACAATACAAGCAAGAACACCACTTTTTTACGGCCCAAAAGCAGCCCCAAACACAGCTAATACGAGGGGAAAACAATTGCAAAGCGTAAGACATACATTTCTAGGCACGGAGACAAAATTTAATAGTAAAAATGCGAAAAACTTACCTAAATCACTTAGAGAAACTTTGGGAGCTTTCTCTTCAGTTTCTTACTGTTTTGGGATGCAAATGGTTCATTTTTGAGCTTTAAAATGTCAAAATAGCCGACTTATAGTTGGGCTTGACCCGACTGGCCCATGATCCGGTTTCCTGCTCGTGCAGTCCTAGTAAAACTGTCATAACTTTTTATTCTGAGGTCGGTTTGATGCGCGGTTTGATGTGTTGCAAACTAGACTCGTAGATCTTCAATTTAATAGGCCATGATCCTTCTAACCTCCTTATATTTTTGGAGATATGGACTGTTACAGTGGACCCAAATTTAAGAAGGATTTCTTAAAGAAACATACGGTAACTTTGGCCAACCTTTATCTTGTAACTTTCTTGATTCCAAAACTTAATATATGACATTTGTGCATTAAAATAACTTAAAAAAAATCCATTATTAGAAAATTATAAACTTTTGGTCCCATCCAAAAAGTGAAACCTAATTGAGGTGCCACTCAGGTCATTTCTTTAATCCCGAAAATGTATTTTGGGTATTCCTTTGGCTTAAAACTTTAGGTCCTTGATATTACCACTTATTGAAAACCTAATTATCCGTAGGTGCTAACAAAAATCACATATACCTTACATAATGCCACACTATCTATATAATGGAAGATGAGAAACACGGGGTCTCACATTCTCTCCTCCCCCATCTTAAGAACATCCCTCCGCGAATGTGTTAAGACAACCCCTTGGTTGAATTACCATCTACTAAAATGTTATTTTTTTGGATACATATATTGACCTTGCAAACCATTAATCAACTTCCAAAAATTCCAATTACTAAGCTTTCTATAGCTATCCCGCAACAAAACATACAAGTTACACCTCCAAATCCTTTAAAACTTAAGGTACTAAAAAAAGGATAACTGCCAGTTTTGGAACGTGACCCACCTTAAGTTATGAATAGCTGGGGGTGAATCCTCATCATTTCTTCTTTGGCTTCCCAAGTTATTTCCTCAATACTTTTGTTCTGCAACAACACTTTCACGAAGGCCACTTTTCATTTCGAAGCTTTCTTATTTGTAGAACTAAAACAACCACTAGTACCTCATTATACATTAAGTCTTCAGCAATAAGGGTATCCTTAATTTGAGTAATTCACGAAGGATCTCTAATGTACTTCCGCAACATTGATACATGAGACACTGGATGGACTTCTCTCAATTCTAAAGGAAAATTAAGCTCATATGTTACCTTGCTAATTTCTCTAATAATCTTATACGGTCAAACATATCTAGGACTGAGCTTTCCTGTCTTCCCAAATCGTATGATTCCCTTCATAGGTGATACCTTTAAGAAGACCCAGTCTTCTACATCTAACTCTAAGTCTCGTCGTCGAATATCTGCATAAGACTTCTGCTGATTCTGGGCCATTTACGGTAAGTCTTTAATAAGTTTCTTTTTGTTTTTCATTGCTTGTTGAACTATATTAGGGTCTAGCAACTTTTCCTTCCCAACTACAAACTAATCAATCGGTGGCCTACATCTTCGCCTGTATAGTGCTCCCTAAGGATCCATTTGAATACTGGCAAGGAAGCTATTATTGTAAGAAAACTCAATAAGAGGTAGATGATCATCCCAGTTTCCTTTAAAGTCTAGTGAATAGGCACGTAAAATATCCTCAACGGTCTGGATGGTACGCTCTGTCTTCCCACCAGTTTGTGGATGAAAAGCAGTGTTGAGATTCACCTGAGTGCCCATACCCTTCTGAAAAGACTTCAAAAAATGTACGGTAAATTGAGCCCCTTGATCAAAGATAATAGATAATGGAACTCCATGAAGGAAAACAATCTCTTGAATGTAAAGCTTAGCATAAGCCTCCGCTGAATATGTCATTCTTACTGGCAAGAAATGAGCAAATTTTATCAACCTATTAATGACTATCAAAATAGAGTCATCCTGCGTGGAGTATGAGGCAAGCTAGTGATGAAGCCCATATTTATCATGTCCCATTTCCAGAAGGAAAAATTAGTATACTTAGCTAGGCCTCCAGGTCTCTCATGTTCTATTTGAACATGCTAGTAGTTGGGGCATTGGTCACCATCTTTGGAATATCTTTTTCATGCCATTCCACCAATAGATCTATCGTAGGTCTCAATACCCTCTTTTTTTGTTGCCCCAGGTTGAGCCGAATATCTAGGATAATGAGCCTCAAAACGAATCTTGGCACAGGGCCCTCCGATGTTTGTCGCCCATAAGAGGCCCCGAGACTGAAGGACTCCATCTCAAGTTAGCTCAAACAGAGGATGTTGCTGTTATGGAATACTTTCCCTCAATATCATAAGCTGAGGATCCTCATGTTGTTGCTCTGCTGTATTTTGAGCAATCACACCTCCACCTTTCGCATATGCTAATCACACCTGCAAATTAGTTAGCTGATGTAAATCTTTTGTCATTTCAATCTTATCAGCTTCAACATGACTTAGACTTCCTATGGACTTTCGGCTAAGTGCATCAGCAACAACATTAGCTTTACCTGGATGGTACAAAATTTCAAAATCATAATTTTTTTTGTAATTCTAGCCACCTCCTTTGTCATAAGTTCAACTCCTTCTACTTGAATAAATATTGGAGGCTCTGGTAATTGGTAAAACATCGATATGAACTCCATATAGATAATTCCACCAAATGTTTAGGGCAAAAACAACTGCAACAAACTCAGGATCATGGGTAGGATCGTTCTATTCATGTTTTAGTAACTTTCTGGAAGCATATGCAATAACCCTACCATGCTGCACAGGAACACAACATAGGCTAATTATCAAGGCATCACAATATACAATCCAGCGTTTGGTTCCATTCGAAAGAGCCAAACTAGGTGCGGTGGTAAGCCTTTTCTTTAGCTCTTGAAAACTCTGTTCACATGATTCAGTCTACTGAAACTTAGTTGCTTTATGCGTTAACCTCGTTAGTGGTGTAGAGGTAGTGGAGAATGCCACAACAAATCTCCTATAATATCCTGCCAAGCCCAAAAAGCTATGAACCTCTGTCTAATTCAAGGGTCTCGGCCAGGCCATTACTACTTCAATTTTCTGGCCATCGACCTAGATACCATCGCAAGTAATAACATGACCACGAAAAGCTATAGAAGTTAGCCAAAACTCAAATTTAGAGAATTTAACATATAACTTGTTGTCCTGGAAAGTCTGTAATATAACTCGCAAGTGGTCTGCATGCTCAACTACTGACTCATCCAAAATATTGCCTTTGGAATATCAACATCCCTGACTCGTGGCTGGTAGTACATGGGTCACAAGTTAATCCTTGAAAAACCATCAATCCACATAAAATTATACTTATTCTTGATAGTGACTTTATTTATCTATCTGTAATCGATACACGGTTTAAGGAGCCATCTTTTTTTCAAGCAAAAAGCACTGGAGGACCCCATGGAGATGTGCTTGGCCTAATAAGGTCTTTATCAAACAAGCCCTTTAGTTGTTCCTTCAAGTCTCCTAGCTCTACAGGAGCCATTTGTTAGGGAGGAATAGATATAGACTGAATATCACGAAGAACATCTTTAACAAAATTGAGATTCCTTTCAAGGGATCCCTAGAAGCTTATTGGGAAATATTATTGGGAATTCATTCACAGTAGGGACTGACTAAATGGCCAGTTGCTAATAAAATATCTTGTCTTCCCATAATGGTAACATGCACTTGAACCCTTTCTACACTGCCTAGTATGAAACTTACTGCATTGTGTTCATGGGGGAGTAGGTTGTCTCATTTGTGCATAACGCTTCTATCGATGCCTATCAAGCTGGCCTAAACTCATCCCCAGCCCTGACTGAATATAACGACCAAATCACTGGTCCTGTATCTGTGGTAAGAAACTACCTACTGACGGAGGTGGATATTAGTGAAATGGGGCCTAAATTCACCCTGTGGCTCCCTCTAAGACCTCATAGTACAAGCCCTCTTATTCTTATCCCTATCGCTACAAGTATCCCGGATCTGACGAGAAAGGTCCTCTGTAGTCTGAGCAAAAGCCTAAATACGAGAATATCTACACCATCTTGTAAAGAGGCTATCCTGCAATCTCCGATCAAATAATCCCCCAAACCATCCACATAATGATGAACTATAGTACTCATGGTACGCACAATATTTGGTGCATACCTAGCCAAAGAATTAAACCTAAGGATATACTCCGTTACACTCATATCTCCCTACCTCAAACTGATAAGCTGGTCAAGACGGACCTCCGCAACTCCCGTGGTAAGTAATGGTCTAAAAATGCCTCAGAGAAGTCCTCCCACCCTACTGGCGGAGCATAAGGCCCTCTGGATCTCTCTCACGCCTCGTACCACAAGATGGCGACATCACGTAGTCAAAAAGAAGCCAACTCCACTGCCTCGGTGACTGAGGTATGCATCACCCTCAATACTCTATACGTATGGTCTATAAAGTCCTAGTGATCCTTAGTGGGATTGGATCCTGTAAATACTGGAGAGGCCAAGTGAAGAAACTCTCGTACCTTTGAGCTTTCTGTTTGACCCCTTCTGGTGTCTGCTTTTGCCGTTAGGTGTCTCTCATGAATAGAAACAATCCTAGTTAGTAGCTTAATAGCCTCTTTCTTCCCCTGCTTCCCAGTCTCTAATGGGGATTGGGGAGTACTAGATCTCCTTAGGCCCCAATAGGTTCTAGTGAATATGGTACTATGGGCATTGGAGACTCCCCATGTGCCATAATGGGGAATATATCCGCCTCACCAGGCAAGACACGATTGGTACCTTCTCTTGAATCCATATATATCTTATGTTGTTTTATCTCTGGAGCGTAGGAAGCCCATTATATAAGAAAAACATAACACGATATAGATTTCATATGTTCTAATAGATTTGCTCTATAACATGATCTATTAAGTGATAGAAATGTAACCATCCCTAAATGCCTCGCAGCCTCCCGATTATAGGTGTGGTGCACAACACACCCATAAGCAAGACTCTACTAGACACGACATTGTGGACTCCCTGGGACACGGACTGCTCCGATACCATGTTTGTCATGCCCCAAAGAGAGGGGAGGCGCGACTGGCACCCGATACTGTTATTGATCGGGTAAGCCACTAAACATACTAGTTAACTAAACTAAGGACCCGAAGAAAATTGGGTAGCATGACGTCTGAAAGACTAAGCCTGGACATTTTAGGTCATGACATGGTCAACAGTAAATCATGTACATCAAGATAAGTAAACCAAAACGATAGAGTAGTTAGCCGACAAGGATGCAATAATAGAGTTACAGACACACACTATATATACATGCCAATATAATGACTGGAGACTGAAAGGCACAAAAGAACCAACCCACAATAACATGTCCAAAATAGCCTATAAGAGAATCACTAACACCGCCGGGACAGGGCCCCGACTATACCCAACTATACAATAAAAAGTAAGCATCCTGTGAAAGCTCCCGGAAGAGGTGGAGCTTACCAACTCATAGCTGAACGGGACTCCTAGTGGAGGGGTAAATTAGAACCCCAACCTGAACCTACACACACGAAATAAAATGCAGCGTCCCCAGGCAAAGGGACGTCAGTACCAATGAACATGGAATAGCATGTATGACAGGACATAAAATCATAGATAGCCGTAGAAAAAAGGTTAATAGAAATACCACCTATAACCAAAACTCAAGTAGCCGTAACGACCAATAAGTAGCCTCCTAGTGGTCAAATATGCATGGTATGCTCGAGTATCGTATGTCGTGAATACATATATATAGATGCAAATACATGACATACCCAACCAAATTCTAGCAATGGTGGTCCTTTCCAGTAGCTAACTGGAATCATATCTTCCAACCTATTGCCATCTGTACCATATATATATACATATATTTGGGCAAATAGGCCCCATACCTTCGATTATAGCTCAATGTCCATGCATAACGTGCAATGTTATGATATGAATATTAGATGCACATAGTAGGCCATCGACAGAACTTAGCCAATCTTGGCTCATTGGTACACTTATTCTCATAGCATCATAATCATTGTCATAACATATACACATGACTCGTGGGATCTTATATGTCCTTTTTAACAAGTTTGGGATTTTAACCCAACTTTTATAGTGAAACCTTAACTTTGAGAATGTTCATAAAGTTGCTTTACATAATGCTTATACTTGGTCCCATGTCAATTGGTAAAAGAAAGTATTTAAACAGGATCAAGTGCCTTAGCCGTTTAAATAGGAGCATTTCATTGGAGAATATTGGAAACCAATGCATTACTTGTTAAATGCTTCAATTATATTTTTGTATGGAAGAAGGACTGATTATGAATACTACATTCCCTTTGCATTCTATATTTATTTAAATGGCACTACACCAAGAAGAGAAACACCTCGAACATATGAATAGGTAGCTGTGAAAATCGACAAAATGACATATAGATATTAAATGTCCAGTTTAAGCGAACGAATGGAATTTCAACCTAATACCATCATGAAAATAACTCAACTATAATCCCAGTGCCTTTCACAGAAGATCTTTCTTGCAACAGAATAGTAAGATATCATATTTGACGTTTTGGGAAACTTCCCAGATTTCATGCTAAAAGGAGGGATGGAGCTTAGCCTTAACACACCTCACCAACGAACGTTCAATTGCCAAAGGTTTCTTCACAAAAGTTGTTCTTTACGTCCTAAGCTTCAAAAATAATTATATATACGCATCTTAAAGACACCTATAAACAGTCAAAAAATTAGCATTAATGACCAGATCCGACAAGGAGCATTTACGCGAGGAAATGTCTGTAAAACTTCGTAAAAATGACTGTAAAAGAGCCCCAAAATTAATACCTGCACACACCATCTGCAAACCAACAATACAAGCAAGAGCACCACATTTTTTACAGCCTAAAAACAGCCCCAAACACTGCTAATACGAGGGGAAAGCAATTGCAAAGCATAAGACACACATTTCTTGGCACGGAGACGAATTTAATATTAAAAATGCGAAAAACTTACCTAAATCTTTTAGAGAACCTTTGGGAGCTTTCTCTTTAGTTTCTTGCTGTTTTGGGACGAAAATGGTTCATTTTTGAGCTTTAAATTGTCAAAATAACCATTTTATAAATTGGGCTTGACCCGACCCGACCCATGATCTGGTTTCCTGCTCGGGCAGTCCCAGTAAAACTTTCATAACTTTTTATTCTGAGGTTGGTTTGATGCGCGGTTTGATGCGTTGCTAACTAAACTCATAGATATTCAATCTGATAGGTCATGAACCTTCTAAATTTTTATATTTTGGGAGATATGGACTATTATATTTGACCCAAAATTAAGAAGGATTTCTTAAAGAAACAAACGGTAACTTTGGCCAACCTTTATCTTGCAACTTTCTTGATTCCAAAACTTAATGTATGGCATTTGTGCTATTACAATAACTTAAAAAAAATCAATTATTAGAAAATTATAAACTTTTGGTCCAATCCAAAAAGTGAAACCTAATTTGAACCTTCCGAAAAAGGCGAGGTGCCACTTGGGTCATTTTTTTAATCCCGAACATGTATTTAGGGTATTCCTTTGGCTTAAAAATTTAGGTCCTTGATATTACCACTTATGACAGCCTTATTATTTTTAGGTGCTAACAAAAATCACATATCTCTTATATGACGACACATTATCTATATAATGGAAGACGAGAAACACGGGGTCTCACACAAAGCACTAGGTTTTGTAAATGATCCTCAAAATCCATCATGCTGCGTCAAGTAGAGTCTTATTCATAGGTATGATGTACACCATGCCTATGAGTGGGAGGCTACGTTGGCATTCTAGGAATTGTCTCACTTCTTCATGTCTTATGTCATGATTTGGATCATGCATTATGGTTTCCTAACCCTGATGATGTCCTTGTTACATTACAAAAGATGCCTCCTTGAAGAGCTCCCATATCTAGGCAGGCTTGGTTAATAAGGACCAAGTTCCTAAGGCACCTATGGAAGAGCCGGTCACTAATGGTAAATTCCATACTGCTATTACCATGCTTGCCCAAGTTGTGACCACCCAGGCTAGACAGGCCAATCTTCCTCCTCGTGATCCCACTCCAGTTGCTAGAGTGAGATATTTTACCCAGATGAATCCTCCGGAGTTCTAAATTCTATGGATCAAAGGCTGATGAGGTTGCTTAAGACTTTATTGATGAACTCTCTAAGGTGTTGGCTGTTATGGATGTATCTTTTGGGGAGAAAGCTGAGCTAACTACTTATTAGTTAAAAGATATGGGTCAAGTGTGGTAAACCCAACGGTTGATGGAGAGATTTTGTGGTGATGACGTTAACGGAGAAGAGTTTAAATTTTCCTTTATGGATCCTTTCTTCCATCTTGAACTTAGGGAGGCTAAGATGGCAGAATTTTTCAACCTCAAACAGAGTGGTATGTGTGTGAGGGACTATGCCCTCAAGTTCACAAAGCTCTCAAAGTATGCTCCTACGCTAGTGCTTGACCCCTGTAGAAGAATGCACAAGTTCATTTTTGGGATATCTGATTTGGTTATGAAGGAATGTCGTATGATTATGCTTATTTCGGATATGGACATCTCTAGGATCATGACATATGCTGAACTGATTGAAGGAGAAAAGCTCAAGGAGAAGAGGGTGCATGATTCTAAGAGAGTCCGTTATAATGATGGGTTCTCCAACTCCAAGGGTGGTGGTTATGGTCACTTTCAAAAGGGCCAAGTTTCTAATACAAGGTTTGCCAATGCTAGGGTGCCTCCTCCCAAGGCACCTGTTGGAGGTGGGCCATTACTTCCCTGGTGTGATAGGTATGGAAAGAATCACATGGGTGCTTGTTGGAGAAATTTGGATGCATGCTATGGGTGTAGTGATAAGAGCCATAAGATTGCTGATTGTCCTAAAGCTTACCTAAAAAGGTCATGGTCTAGTGGCCCAAGGTGATCAAGGCTAGAAAAGAGCTCCACAAGGTGGTGCCCCCAAAAACAATGGGTTCGATGCTCTGCATGCCTGATAGGAAGTGAAGGAGACTTCGGATGTTATGATTGGTATGTTAAAATGTGTTTGATTTTGATGCTTATGCTTTGCTTGATCTGGGTGCAAATTTATCTTTTATGAATCCTCTTTTGGCTATTAAGTTTGGTTTGAGCCTTAAAATCTTGAGGGTTCCCTTTTCTGTTTATACTTCTATAGGTGGATCTACTGTTTCCCACATAGTCTACTGGGGTTGTCTTGTCTCTATTTTGCATAATCCTTTTGTGTGATCTTGTGAAACTTGAGATGTTTGATTTTGATATTATTCTCGAGATGAATTATTTGCATGCTTCATATGCCTATATAGACGTAGAACCTGAAAAGTCAAATTCCAATTTTCAGATTAACCTGTTGTTGTATGGAAAGGTAGTGATTACGCTATTAAAGGTTGGTTTATTTTCTACTTCAAGGCCCCGAAGATTATTTCTAAGGGGTGTGTATATCATATTGTTAGGGTTAAAGATATGGAGTTTGAGTAACCTACTCTTGAATCCATTCCAATGGTTAATGAGTTTCCGGATGCATTTCCTAAAGATTTTCCCAGTATTCTTCCCGAAAGAGAAGTAGACTTGGCATAGATCTCTTCCTAGATATTCAACCTATCTTTATTCCTTCTTATCATATGGCACCGATTGAGTTGAAGGAGATGAAATATCAATTGAAGGAATTGTTTGAGAAAGGCTTCATTAGACCAAGTATAACGCCATGGGGTGCTCCGATATTATTTGTAAGAAAGAAAGATGGGTCTCTTTGAATATGCATTGATTATAGGAAACTAAATAAGGTAACCATCAAGAATAAATACCTGTTGCCAAGGATCAATGACTTGTTTGATCAACTTCAAAGTGTCACCCATTTCTCAAAGATTGATCTCTGTTCCGAGTATCATCAATTGAAGGTTAGGGAGTGTGACATTCTCAAAATGGCTTTTCGAACTAGATATTGGAACTTTGAGTTTGTGGTAATGTCATTGGGTTTGACTAATGCTTTGGCTATGTTTATGGACCTTATGAATCGAGTGTTCAAGCCATTTCTTGATAGTTTTGTGGTGGTCTTCATCAATGATATCCTTATTTACTCCCGAAGTGAGCAGGAGCATATGGATCATTTGAGGTTGATTCTTTAGACTTTGAGGGAGAAGCAATTGTATGCCAAGTTCAGCAAATGTGAGTTTTGGTTGAGTAAATTAGCTTTTCTTGGTCATGTGGTGTCAGGCGATGGTATTAAGGTGGACCCAAAGAAGACCGAGTCCATGAAGAATTGGCCTAGTCCATTGATGCTTTCGAATCTTCAAACTTTTCTTAGGTTGTTTGATTATTATAGAAGATTTGTTGAAGTTTTCTTATCCATTGCATCTATTAACCAAGTTGACTCAAAAGAAGGCCAAGTTTGTATGGTCGGATAAATGTGAGAAAAGTTGTCAAAGTTTAAAAGATCGACTCACATCGGCTCCCGTTTTGACTCTATGAGATAGCTTAGATGGATTCGTGGTGTATTATGATGCTTCTTGGATTGGGTTGGGTTGTGTGCTTATGCAACACAGTGAGGTGATAGATTATGCATCAAGATAATTGAAGGTGCATGAGTGTAATTACCTAAGTGGCTGTAGTATTTGCTTTGAAGATTTGGTGAAATTATTTGTATGGGTCTGAGTTGACGTGTTCACTGTACACAAGAGTTTGCAACATGTGTTCACCCAAAGGGATCTTAACTTGAGGGAAAGAAGGTGGTTGGAACTCCTGAAGGAGTACGATATGAGTGTTCAATATCATCCTAGCAAGGCGAATGTTTTAGCCGATGCTCTTAGTAGACTATCTATGGGGAGTGTGACTCATGTTGATGAAGGAAATAAAGAGTTGGTAAAGGATGTTCACCTTTGGCTAGTTTGGGTACTATGTTGGATTACTGTAATGAGAGTGGTATTCATGTTTAGAATGGGATTGAATTTTCTGTGGTTGTTGATGTTAAGGTAAGCAAGATTTGGACTCGTCATTAGTTGAGTTGAAGAAGTTGGTTGCCAAAAAAAAGATAGAAGTTTTCTCCTAATGGGGAGATAGTGTTCTTCGGTATTAAGATCAGTTGTGTATTTTAGATATTGATGGTCTTAGGGAGTTGATCATGAGTGAAACCCATAACTCTCATTATTCTATCACCCAGGGTCTACCAAAGTGTATCAAGATTTGAGAGAAGTGTATTGGTGGCATGGTATGAAGAAAGATATAGTCAAGTTTGTATCCGAATGTCCTAGTTGTCAATAAGTGAAGGTAGAGTATCAAAGTTCCAGGGGTTTGGCTCAAGATATTGAGATTTCTAATTGGAAGTTGGAAGATGTGAACATGGATTTTGTGGTTGGTTTGCCCCGAACCTGAAAGCAATTCGATTCAATTTGGGTTATTGTTGATCAGATGAGTAAATCAGCTCATTTCCTACCGATCAAGACTACCTTCAATGCCGAAGATTATAAAAGTTTGTATATCCAAGAGTTGGTGTTGAGGTTGAGGAGAACTTGTCTTATGAGGAAGTTTTGGTTGAGATCTTGGATAGGAAAGTGAAGGGGCTTCGCAACAAGGATGTGGCTTCGGTTAAGGTTCTTTGGAGAAATATCAACATGTGGAGAGTGCTACATGGGAGGCAGAGTCGGACGATATCTCCATCTTTTCAATCTACTCAAGCCTAAAGTATCAGGTTCTTCCTATTCCAAATGGTCCTAGTTCTTTAACTCTTTAGTTTCATGACATGACATGCATACATGTGCACGAATATGATTAAAGATGTTTTGACATGAGTTTTAATGACTTTATGATGTTCAAGTGATGAAATATGGATAAGCAAATAAAATAGCAATGCAACAAGGATGTGGCTTCGGTCAAAGTGCTTTGGATGAATCAACATATGGAGAGTGCTACGTGGAAAGTGGAGTTGAACATGATGAGGCAATATCCCTATCTTTTACAATCTACTCAAGATTAAGGTATTAGGTTCTTCCTATTCTAAATTGTCCTAATTCTTTCACCCTTATGTTTCATGACATGACATGCATACATGTGCACGAAAATGGTTTAAATTATGTTTTGACATGAGTTTTCATGATTTTATGATTTTCAAGTGATAAGTTGTACATTCTGTCTTCATGTTTCATGTTCAAGTATAGCCTTTCAAGCGATGTTCTAACTCATTCTAGGATCGAATATTCCCAAGGAGGAGATGATGTAAGGACCTGGACTAAGGCCTTAATGGTGCATGAAATTTGGTTTCAGAAAGTTTTTGACCAAGGTGTCACCACATGGGCACCTCCATGGGTCGTGTGACTCCCCACGGGCAATGTAGAGGAGCCTTGAGGTGGCCCTTGGACTTGTGTGTAGAGTGTTGACCTTAAGTTGGAGTTCAAGACCAAGGCACACATCACGTGAACCCCACACGACCCGTGTGACACTTCACTAGCTGTGTGGTAGCTCGTGAGAGGGGCCTTGGCCTTGGAAACTATATTTTGGCCAAAGAACTTCACACATGGACCTCACACGGACCGTGTGACCCCTTCGCGGGTCATGTGGTGTCTCGTATAGATGTTAGTGTTAAATTTTTCTAAGTGTGTAATCGTCCTCTCAGAACTTCATCAGCAAGAATTTGTCTAAGTGAAGCCATACGAAAGGCTAATGGTGTGTACGCCCCTATACGGTCTGTATGGCCTCTATGTGGGTGCCCTGACACTTTTTGACATCCATTTCTTTAATTCTTGTAATTTAGGCTTTTCCTAAGTGTTGTTTTTGACTTTCTAACCTATCCTAAGCCACTTAAAAGATCAATACTCTTCTATTCTCATTCAAATTCAATTCAACACTTTGAATTATTCAACTCTCTCATCTGAAGACTCACTCAAGTGAGCCATTGTTGAATAGCTTGGAGCTTAAGGAAGGTCTTCTTCTTCACCAATTTATTTTTGGTTAGCTAAGGTATGTGAGATTGATTCATGGTCCCTTTCAACCATGAAGGCCCCAAACTCTTTTTCTCTTGCTTTGTGAAATTAAGCTCACTTTGAATGTGGGTCTTTAAATTATTGTTTATTTGATTCAATTGAGATATGGGCTACATTTAATTGTTGTTTTTAAAGTGATTTAACCCTTAATATGAAAAATTGCATTGATATTATGAATATTTGAATATGCATTGTCCCTTTAAAGTTTGATTTGAGCTGGGATAATCTAAATTGTGAGTTAAATGTGGATTTACTTGATTTTCATATCGCATTGTTGATTTAAGTTTTAATCTCTATTTTCGATGCTATTCTCATACCATTCATGGCATGTGCATACATGAGAATGGTTTTAGATGAAAATTATTCAATGTGTTAAGCCCACATATGTTTATGGATATGGTTTTAATGAAAATTATTCGGTGGGTTAAGCCCATATATGTTTTGATGAAAATATGGTTATGCTAAGAATGTGATCACATAAATGTATATGATATGGCTCTTTGAGTGAATATTTTTAAATTAAAATAGGTTGGGTGAGCTTGCAAATTCCGGGTGTTTACACCATTTTGTATATGTGAATGAGCTATTTCTATGCATGAAAGTATGATATGAAATATGATTTGGCTTTTGAGCCCAAGTATGAATGTTTATGAAGAATGTTAGGCTTTTAAGCCTCAGTATGCATTGAAATGTTTTGAAGGACTCATGCCTCTTTTGAAAGCATGTATATGTATAAGTATTCTTGTGGGATGATGACTTAGCACCGATGGGATTGGAGGCGTCAGGGCTATGTCCAAGGATCTCCTTCCTTTCTCTTGAACTATGTACCAGCATAGGTATTTATTTTTGGTAACTCTCACCAAAATGGGAGGCTCATAAGGCGCAGTTACAACTTTAATTTGATATGATATGAAAATCCTATCCGAAATGCGAGGCCTATAAAGAAGGTTACTTCTCCAAAATGAGAGGCCCGTAAGGAGAAGTATGATTTACGTTTGGCAAGTAGACCACCTCTTATCCAGTGTGGGGAAGACATTAAATTTCTACGTAATGGCTCACTTGATCTTATATGTTGATTGAGGTCTCATCCCCTCTATATGTAACCATTATGGTACTTCATGCATCATGGATTTCATCGCATATTGTTATATTACTCTTATTTGCCTATATACTTCTTTCTATATATGTTCCCTTATCATCTAACATTGAATGCAAGTTTAATAAGTTCATATGCATTGAACGCTCGCATACTTAGTAAAGTTAAATGTACTAACGCATACTTTTGCCTACATGATCTAATTATGTAGGGACCAAAGACTATATTCATTCACCTTTTGACGGCTAGTTCAGATTTGTGAAAGTTGTTGTGGTGAGTCCTATCATCCAAGGACAATTGATAATCCATCTACCTATTATGTTGCTTCCAATTATGTTATATTCACTTTGAGGATGAGCCTAAGACATGTCTTGGCCCCCGTCATATTTTATGACTTAGAGGCATTGTTGGACAATATGTAAACTCTTGTATGAATATATATGCTATGTTTGCTATTTGAAGATTATGGTTATGGCTATCTATTGAATATGGGTATTACAATGTTTGGTTATGAAATGATGTGGAAAATGTGGAAAGTCCTAAGTCCCATTTTATCCCCATAGAGTGAGTCACACTTACCCTCCCCTTAGTTTCTATGTGTTATGTGAAGTCATGCTAATCCCTATCCCTATGACATCCTCATAGCGTGAGTCCACTTTTCCATCCCTTAGATCTATGTGCTTACTACTTCATTATGCGCTTCTGAACCGATGATGTGAATTTGGATACTTTGAGGCTTATTTTGGGACTCTCGGCTTCCCATCCGCCATGTCATTCCTAGATCCTTGATCCAGGTCGTGACAAGTAAAATAAATAGATATACCTGAGATGGTAAAGGACATAAATATGAGCTTAAGCATGCACAAGGAATATCACCCAATATGAATGAGAGTCAATGCATGAGGATCATAAGTAATGGAATCATATCATAGAATTATAAACTTGTGGGAGTAGACCTTAACCGATATTTTAGACTATATGAGCTTTTAGATGGAATCAACATAATCCCCTACGTTGGCACAGGGAGACCACTTGCCAGTTAGAACACCATCACTTCGTATGCATCTTTATATAACCTAAGTGGCCTATGTGCTTCCACTAGCCTAACCTACAATGACTCTTATGGTGGTACATAGTTAGGGACAATGAGATTCATCTATAACAGGTCATGCCTTAACTAACGAGATGACCCTTAATCTCAAGTTCTCTCTATTCTAAGTCATCCCATGGAATCTTCTAAAGATATACTTAGACAATTCATGACAGTTAGAATTATAAGTAGCAAATCATAAAAGTAGCTCGAACTTAGGAACCACCAAGTGAGAATTGTCCATTCATCTTGGGGACCTTCTTAATCATCTTTTAGGGCAATTATCAACATGATTATTTCTTTGACAATCATAACTTCAAAACTCATCTTCGATTCCCTAATCATCATCATAAATCATCAAAGCTTTACTTAAAACTAGGTGGGCTAAGCTTTTAAGTTGAAACAATCATAAATCACAAAATGATGCATAAATCATGAAAATATACTCATTTAAAACATGCAAAATAGCCCACACTTTGTCATTAACAAAAATTATATTTGAGGTCATTATCAATAACTTAAATACATGTAAATACTTAGTAAGAACATCATAGGATATCATTGAAATTATTTAATATCATAAAGTATCATAAAGTCATAATGACATGCATATTTACTTGAAGGAACTTAAAAGAAAAGGTAAAATACATCTTGAAGGACTTTGTGGGTGAAAGGAGACCCACAAATCAAACTGACATACCTTAATTAGTCTCCAAAAAGGAAAGCTTGAATCCTTTAGGAAGAACTTGAAACCCTAGCCTTGCCTTGACCCTTTTTTAGAGAGAGTATTTGCCTTAGTTTTTTAGAATGAGATAATGGGAGAATGACTAAGGGTCCTAGGACTTTAAGGTCTGATTTAGGCCCATTTGAATCGCAAAAATGACATGGTATAGGAATAGAATTTGCAGAAATGACAAAACTTTCCTTCATTAAAACTACCAAAATAAAGCTACGAAAGCCTGATTACGGGCTGTGGTTTGAACCACGGACTGTAGTCCTATCCGTCTTGTTCCCCTTTTCAAAACTTTAGAAATTGTTTTTCTAAACCAAAAGTATGAAACCTTTTCTACAGACCATTGTTTGACCTATGACCCATGGTTGTACTCATTGGTTCCTTCTACACTTGGTCAATTTCCTCACTTTACAAGTCCTCATTCATGAAGGGTATCTACAGGTCATAAAAAGGTCTTCGGACCAGACTGTTAATCATAGGTCACTTTTAAAAAAACTCGGAATTTCCTTCATGTTTGATATTTTCATCTACGACCCTATCTATGAGCTGTCACTCTTCCTACTAGCCGTCATTGTGTACGTGGGTTACCCCACACTTGAAAACTTTTTCCCTTTCCTGAAGTCCATATTTAAGGACCGACCTACGGGTCGTAACTCCACCTACGATTCGTACATGGGCGTCGTGGACTACGCCCAGGTCAACTTCTCCACTCTTAGGCTCCTAAACTGAAGATCGTTACACCAATATACATGGAGGACGCGAGGCCATAGTTCTCAATCACCCCCCACTCGTTCTTATTAAAATTATGCTTAAAAGATTGTACTCAAACTCATGCTGAAGAAAAATAAAGATAGTGAAACAACTTTATCTCAGTTCTCGTAACTTATAATCTTTAACCTAAACACCTTTAAGAACCTCAAAATCTCTTCACAATTAAAGCAAACAAGAAGAGAAAAGTCTCTAAATAATCAAAAGAAGTGAGCAATAACTTGTTGAAACATTCTACCCTCTATTCTTATTTAAGCATAAATAACATATTTCCCTTGTCTTTCATGGAAGAATTCAGCTAAATCCGTAAGTGTTTTCACTTACCTTAACCTTCAAGGATGGGGGTGTCTTCAAGAACCCTAGAGGTTCTTTTAGGGCTGCTGTATTAAGTTGAAAAATAGCAAAGAAAGAACTTAGAAAATCTATTTTTTTTCCAATGTTAGAATGACTTGAAAGATCTGGTTGTAATCGCTTTTAATAGAGCCATGCTTACTCCTTTATTTTTGTCACGCCCCAAAAAAAGGGGAGGCACGATTGGCACCCAATACCTCTATTGGCCGGGTAAGCCACTAAACATGCTAGTGAACTAACTAGGGACCAGAAGAAAATCGGGCAGCATAACGTCTGAAAGACTAAGCCTAGACATTATAGGTCATGACCTAGTCAACAGTAAATCATGTACGTCAGGATAGATTAACCACAACGATAAAGTACTAGCTAGCTAACAAGGCTGCCACCACAGAGGTATAAGCACACACCATATATACATGCCAATCTTATGACTGGAGACTGAAAGACACAAAAGGACTAACCCACAATAACATATCCACAATAGCCTCTAAGAGAGTCACTAACACTGTCGGGACAGGGCCCCAACATACCCAACTGTACAAAAAAAAAATAAACATCCTGTGAAAGCTCCAGGAAGAGGTGAAGCTTACCAACTCATAACTGAATGGGGCTCCTAGTGGAGGGGTAAATCATAACCCCTACCTGAACCTGCACACACGAAATAAAATGCAGCGTCACCAGGCAAAGAGACGTCAGTACGAATAAACATGTACTGGTATGTAAGGCAGGAAGTAAAATCACTGATAACCATAGTAAAAAGGGTAATAGAAATACCACCTGTAACCAAAACTCATGTAGCCTTAATGGATAATAAGCCACCTCCTAGTGATAAAAAAATGCATGGTATGCTCGAGTATCGCATGTCGTGAATACATATATATAGATGCAAATGCATGACATACCCAACCAAATGCTAGCACCGGTGGTCCTTTTCGGTAGCTAACCGGCATCATATCTGCCAACCTGTGGCCATCTGTACCATATACATATATATATTTGGGCAAATAGGCCCCATACCTTCGATTATAGCTCGAAGTCCATGCATAACATGCAATGTATGATATGAATGTTGAATGCACATAGTAAGCCATAGCAAGAACTTAGCCAATCTTGGCTCATTGGTACACTTATTCTCATAGCATCATAGTCATTGTCATTTAGCCAATCTTGGCCCATTGGTACACTTATTCTCATAGCATCATAGTCATTGCCATCTAGCCAATCTTGGCTCATTGGTACACTTATTCTCATAACATCATAATCATTGTCATAACATATACATATGACTCGTGGGATCATACATGTCTTTTTTAACAAGTTTGGGAACTTAAACCAACACTTAGAGTGAAGCCTTAACTTTGAAAATGTTCATAAAGGTGCTTTACATAATGATTACATTTGGTCCCATGTCAATTAGTAAAAGAATGTATTTAAAAAGGATCAAGTGCCTTAGTAGTTTAAATAGGAGCATTTCACCGGAGAATATTGGAAACCAACACGTTACTTGTTAAATGCTTCAATTATATTTTTGTATGGAAGAAGGACTGATTATGAATACTACATTCCCTTCACATTCTGCATTTATTTTAATGGCACTACACCAAGAAGAGAACCTTGAATATATGAATAGGTAGCTGGGAAACCGACAAAATCATATATAGAAATTGAATGTCCAGCTTGAGCGAACGAATGGAATTTCAACCTAATGCCATCGTGAAAATAACTCAGCTGTAATCCTAGTGCCTTTCACGGAAGGTCTTTCTAGCAATAGAATAGTAATATATCGCATTTGACGTTTTGGAAAACTTCTCGAATTTCGTGCTAAAAGGAGGGACAGAGCTTAGCCTTAACATACCTCTCCAACGAACGTCCAATTGCCAAAAGTTTCTTCACAAACGTTGTTCCTTACATCCTAAGCTTCGCAACAATTGTATACACGCATCTTAAAGACACCTATAAATAGTCAAAATTTTAAAATTAATGACCAGATTCGGCAAGGAGCATTTACGCAAGGAAATGTCCATGAAACTTCGTAAAAATGACCGTAAAAGAGCCCCAAAATTATTACATGAACACACCAGCTTCAAACCAACAATACCAGCAAGAAGACCATTCTTTTTACACTCAAAAACAGCTCCAAACACAGCTAATACGAGGGAAAAACAATTGCAAAGCGTAAGGCACACATTTCTAGGCACGAGGATGAATTTTAACGGTAAAAATGCAAAAAACTTACCTAAATCACTTAGAGAACTTTTGGGAGCTTTCTCTTCAGTTTCATTCTGGTTTGGGACGAAAATGGCTCATTTTTGAGCTTTAAAATGTCAAAATAGCCGTCATTAAGTTGGGTCAACCCGACCCGACCCATGATCTGGTTTCCAGCTCGAGCAGTCTCGGTAAAACGGTCATAACTCTTTATACTGAGGTCGGTTTGATGCGAGGCTTTGTGAGTTCCAAACTAGACTCATAGATCTCCAATTTGATAGGTCATGGACCTTCTAATTCCTTTTATTTTGGGAGATATGGTCTGATACATTTGACCCAAATTTAAGAAGGATTTCTTAGAGAAACTTACGGTAACTTTGGCCAACCTTTATCTTGCAAATTTCTTGATTCAAAAACTTAATGTATGACCTTTGTGCTATTAAAATAACTTAAACAAGTCCATTATTAGCAAATTATAAACTTTTAATCCCATCCGAAAAGTGAAACCTAATTTAAACCTTCCGAAAAGGGCGAGGTGCCACTCGGGCATTTCTATAATCCCGAATGTGCATTTAGGGTATTCCTTTTTCTTAAAACTTTAGGTCCTTGATATTACCAATTATTTGTAGCCTTATTATCCTTAGGTGCTATCAAAAATCACATGTGCCTTATATAAAGCCACACTATTTAAATAATGGAAGACGAGAAACACAGGGTCTCACAATTTTGGGCAAAGGTTTATGATGTAGGTCATGCACCTACTTGGCCCATTCAGTTGGGTCGTAGGGGGCTTCAATTCGGTAGGCCTTAGATGCTCATTTTTACCTTTTTCACTTGGCTTAGGCCAGAATTGTTAAGTAGGAAGGGAGTGTACTTAGGCCCTTTATCCTTTCATTCTAGGCTGCCAATCTTGTCCCTTTCTAGTATTAAACCATAGGCCAAAATTACACCCTTCGTTTGAGCCTTATTCTTTATTGGGCTTAACTAGTTGGAATGGACAAAATTGATGTTGGGCCTCTTCTCCATTTCCTTTTCTTTTTTACTTAATTTGGGCCCAAGCGAGTCCAATAATGAATGAATTAATCATCCCCCTCCACCAAGCCCATTTAAGCTAAGCAAGTAGGTGACTCACCTGTTAGCTTCATAAAGGCCAACAAACACCTCGCTTCTTTTATATCATTTAAGACCTTATCTGCTTAATTTAACTTAAAAATTATATACACTCGATCATCGTAACTTTAGACTTGAATATATCCCACCAATCTGAGATTTAAATACTTTTAAAATTGACACTTACTCGATATAATATACGGGAGTTTACCTCTAGGCTTCTTGGTTTTCACCATTCGCATAGAAAATCAAGTGCATTACATGTAATACCACATCAAGTTCCATATGCATAGGATAGTATATGTAAAAATGGAGTGTTACATCTTCCGTACCTAAAAACATTTAAGCTCGAATGTTCTCTTAAACAAGTTCAAACCTTATTTCAAACAATCTGTTAACAACATTATAAGCACCCACAGACATGCCTAATATTGCCCTGATTCTGCATCTTGGATTTCCTCTCTAGGTTCAAATATATAAGTACTTGGATTTCATCGATTCCTTAGGTCCCCATGTTATCTCTTCTACTTGCTGGTTTCTCCAAATCACCTTTATTGAAGCTATTTCTTTATTCCTTAGCTTCTTAACTTGATGATCTAGGATAACAATGGGTATTTCTTCACAGGTGAGATCTTCGGTAACCTGCACACCTTCAATAGGAGTGATATTGGATGGGTCACATGTGCACCTCTGAAACGTTGAGACACGAAACACTAGATGAAGCATATAAAGCTCTTGGGGTAGCTCCAATTCGTATCCAACCTATCCGAACCGTCTAATAATTTTATATGGCCCTGTGTAATGTAGGCTCAATTTTCCCTTCTTACAAATTCATTACCCCTTCTATTGGCGACACCTTCAATAATTCCTAATCTCCCACTGAGAATTCCAAGTCGTTTCTCCAAGCATTTACATATGATGTTTGATGACTTTAGGCCATTTCTAGCCATTGTTGTATCATCCTAACTTTTTCCATAGCTAGTTGAACTAGATCTAGCCCAGGAAAGGTGGTTTCACCCACTTTAAACCATCCAATCGATAACCTACACTTCTTTCCATACAAAGATTCATAAGGTGTCATTTTGATGCTCGAATGGTAGTTGTTATTATAGGCAAATTCAATAAGTGGCAAATGATTTATTCAACTACCCTTGAAGTCTGGCACACAAGCTCATAACATATCTTCAAGTGTTTGAATTGTGCTTCTGCTTAACCATCCGTTTGAGGGTGAAAGGTTGTACTTACATTTAGGTGTGTTTCCATGCTCCTTCGGAGTGACTTCTAAAACTTTGTGGTGAATTGAGCTCCCCGATCAGATATAATAGATATTTGAACCCCATGTAGTCTAACTATATTCTTAATATACAACCTTGCATACTACTAAGTAGTATAATAACTCTTAATCGACAAAAAATGTGCTGACTTTATGAGTCTATTGATAATTACCATATGAAGTCAAATTTATGAAATGAGCATGGCAAACCAGTAACAAAATCCATGTTGATCATACCCCACTTCCAAGTTAGAAGCTTCACACACTACATATAACCTCCCATCTTTTGGTGCTCTACTTTGACTTGTTTGCAATTCGGACGTTAAGCCACAAATTCTGCAAGATCCTTTTTTATGCCTCCCAACCAAAACATTCCCTTCAAGTCATGGTGCATTTTAGTTGATCCTGAATGGATGGAATATCTTGAATGATGGGCTTTTCCCATTATCCTCCTTCTTAGCCCGTCAGGTAAACTTAATCTATTTTGGCAATAGAGCACTCCATTTTGTGTAAGCTCAAATCTCGTTATTGTACCTTGATTTACCTTCTCCTTAAGTCATTTTTGAATAGGATCTTTGAACTTGTAATGACCTAAGCCTTGGGCCTGGATGTAACATGGCGAATAGGGAAACCCAAGGGGACCCCAAACTAGCCTTCCTAAGTATTCATAGCACGTCCTTGGTTGTTGAAGCATAATAAGCAATAAACAAATAACAAATAATTCTAGGGGAAGCGGGACTTTAGACTCACTCTATGGGGATGTTATAGGGAAGAGAATTAACATGAATCACATAGCAAATAAAGTCTAAGGGGTGGGTAAGTATCACTTATGCTATGAGGGCAGTAGGGACTTTGGACTTCCATATCATCAATACAACAAGAATTCTACCCATAGAAGGGAATAAGGGATTAAGGGAATCTTCATAATTAAGAAGCATAAAAGCCAAGCTCATAACTTACATAACATAACCATATGTAACAACACCTCTAGTCAGTAATAGAATGGGGTCCAAGACATCTCTTGGGCGCATCCTCAAAAGATAGTATCCCAAAAAAAATAGACAAGTTTTAAATAAATCATGAAAGTGAGTGGATATTATCCTCAGAAGCGGAGGACTCACTAATAACAAATCTTCAATCGATCTGCATAACCATGTGGAGGAGGAGGATGGAGAGGAACTCTGGTCCCTACATAGTTAGATCATGTAGGCAAAAAAGTATGTATTAGTATTTGGAATGTACTAAGTATGCGGGATGCAAATGCATCAAGGAATATAAGCCATAATCAAACAATATGCATAGTCATAAATAATGAATATAGGCTCAATATATAATGAATGGAAAATGCTTTGTTGAACATGCAAGAAGAATCATCAAATCACATGACATCATATACATAGTGGAAAGGGACCATAATCGACATATACGAGCAAACAAACTACTACATGGAATCCCAATGTTCACTCCACATCGGACAAGGAGTGGTCTACTTTGCCAAGGTAGACCAAACATTATCCTTGCGACATGTCCTTTTACAAAAGCACCACTGCCCTACGGTATAGACTTTTCAGTGGGTTTCACATGACATCCTTACCTTACTGCATAGCCATTTTGGTAGGTTCAACAAACATCCTTACGTTATAGCATTGCCTTTTCGGCAGTTAAGCCCATATAATGGACATTGGGATATTACCAAGGTCCTCTCGGTGCTAGGTCATAATCCCGCAGAATACTTGAAACATAGGTATAATCATAGCATCATAGTCTCAAAATATATTTCTTGGAGTAGCTCATCGAACATAGCTTATAGCATCAAAGTCAGGGCTTCACATAATTCTTGACATTCATGTCATGCTCATGAGCTCATAGAAATACATATTGGCCCTCTTATTAGTCTCAACATTCTTAACATACATATCTTGCCACAAGGCATTCATGATTTAAGAACTTGACATGCGTCTTTGATCAAAATCATAGTGGGTACATATGCATAAGCTTGAAATCATGCAATTCATGAATAAATTCCATGAGTCGAGTAAAATAAAACCCTTAAACATTATTTAAAATAACCCACCAACAACATAAGTGAACTTGATTAAGACATCATCAAACCCTCATTTAAAACATAGGTTCCACATGATATTTCATTCCATAATACTATACGATGGTACACAATCATAAAGTACTTCATATGAAAGAGTTCATAAAATTATCATGTATCACCATGACTTTAGAAATTATAAAGGAGTGGGACTGGTTGAGCTTAGAGGAGGGAAGGTCTCTACTAGTAAAAACCCACATACCTTGTGTGATTGGAGATGGAAACCACGAGATTGAACAGAAAAGAGAAACCCTAGATTGTACCTTTTCCTAGAGTGCCTTGAGCAACTTGGGATTTTTTTTAAGGAGGAGTTTGAGACTTAGTGTGTTTTACAGTGAATTGGAATGAGGTTGTCTAGGGTTGTATAAGGCTAGAAGGGCTCATTGAGGTTGAAATGATGTGGTATAGGCTTAGAAAATTAGGAAAGGTTAAAATTGACCTCTTTAAAGGTTTTTCGGACGGGACCACTGTCACTACTCAGACCTAGGGTTTAGGAGTGACATGGAGAAAGGGAACCCGGAAGCCCCCAAACAAGCCTCATAGTATACATATTCATATCATCGGTTCGGAAGGATATAAAAGATAGAAAACACATAGTTCTAAGGGATGGGAAAGTAGGACTCACGCTATGGGGATGTCATAGGGATAGGGATTACACAGATTCACATAACAAGTAGCACATAAGGACTAAGGGGCTGGTAAGAATTTTTCACTCTTTGGGGGTAAAACGAGACTTAGGATCTTCCACATCATAACATAAATACATATCATAATACTCGTAAACAATTCATGATAACCATATCAAATAGGTAGCCATAATAATATTTTCTGAATACAACACATAGCATGTATCCATACAAGAGTGTATAAGATGTCCAACAATGCCCCTAGTCATATGATTGGGGGGGGCCAAGACATGTCCTCAGCTCACCCTAAAAGTATATAGCATAAACAAAAGCAGCATATGGTAGATAGATGGTGGCTTGTCCTTGGAAGATAGGACTCACCACAACAACTTTCGTAAATCCGACTAGCCGTCAAACGGTGGATGAATATAGTCTCTGGTCCCTACATGGTTCGATCATGTAGGCAAAAAGTATGCAATAGTACATTTGAATGTACTAAGTATGTGGGCATGCAATGCATATGAATTCATTAAACAAGCATATAATGTTAGATGACAAGGGCACGTACATAGAAAGAAATAAATAAGAAAGAATAATATATCAATATTCGATGAAGTGTTTGATGCATAAATGTGAAAATACTTTGCTTGTAAGGGGATAAGACCTTAACCGACATAAGACCAAAGTGAGCTATAACTTGGAATTCCGTCATCTACCCCACAACCGATAAAGAGGTGATCTACTTGCCAAAGTTAGATCCATAAAATTCATCATTCACAAAGGGGCATAAACATAACCTATGTTAGGCACATAGTTCAAGAGAAGGAGTACGGACCCTTGGGGATAGCCCACCCTGCCTCCAACCCCATTGGATCTAAGTCATCATCTCACGGGAATACATATACATATACATGCTTGTAAAAGAGACATAAGTCTTTCAAATCATTTACATACATACTTAGGCCTAAAGGCCAAACCACAATTCATAACCATGCATACTTATGATAAAAAACCAAATCATACTTCTTTTCATACTTTCATGCATAGGAATAGCTCCTTTAAGCATAATCATGATAAATGAGTAAGTACCCTTGGGGATAGCCCTCCCTGCCTCCAACCTCAATCGGTGTTCCATAATCATAGTGGTGTAAAAACCCATAATTTCTCAAAGATCCATAAAATAGACATTGTGTGATCACATTCTTGTCATGCCCATACGTTATTTGAAAACTAATCATCATCATAATTGAGACTTAGCCCACATCATAAACTTCATGAAAACCATATATCATGTATGCATATGCTATGAATGAGATGAGATTCAATCTTAAATCAACAATTCAATATGAAATTCAAGTAAATATACAAGTAACTTCACATTTCAAATCACAATTTGGATTACCCATGCTTAAATCAAACTTTAAAGGGGACATGCACATTCAAATCTTCATAATTTCAATGCAATATATTTTATTAGGACTTAAATCACTTTAAAATCAACAATAAAACATAACACATCTCTTAATTAAAATAAATAAACAATAATCTTTAAAACTCATAATTAAAGTAAGCTCAATTTCATGAAAATCAATTGAAAAGAGTTTTAGTCTTCATGGTTGAAAGGGTCCATGAATTAATCCCACATACCTTAGCTAACCAAGAAGAAATAGGAGGAAATTTTATAAAGAATAGAGCCTTTCCTTAATTCCCAAGCTAAGACTTCACTAGAGTTCTTGAGAGGAGTTCTTAAGAGTGAGCTTGAATAGATTCTAAGTGTTGAATGATCATAAACTTCATGAAAACCATAGATCATGTATGCATATTCCTTGAATGAGATGAGATTCAATCTTAAATCAACAGTACAATATAAAATTCAAGTAAATATATAAGTAACTTCACATTTCAAATCACAATTTGGATTACCCATGCTTAAATCAAACTTTAAAGGGGACATGCACATTCAAATCTTCATACTTCAATGCAATTCATTTTATTAGGACTTAAATCACTTTAAAATCAACATAAAACGTAGCACATCTCTCAATTAAACTAAATAAACAATAATATTTAAAACTCATAATTAAAATAAGCTCAATTTCATGAAAATCAATTGAAAAGAGTTTGAGTCTTCATGGTTGAAAGGGTTCATGAATCAATCCCACATACCTTAGCTACAAGAAGAAATAGGAGATAATTTTATGAAGAATAGAGCCTTTCTTTAATTCCCAAGCTAAGACTTCACTAGAGTTCTTGAGAGGAGTTCTTAAGAGTGAGCTCGAATAGATTCTAAGTGTTGAATGAATTTGAATGAGAGAAGATGCGTATAGGTCATTTGAATGTCTTAAGATAGCATAGAAAGTTACAAAAGATCCTTAGGAGTAGCCATAATTATGAGTACACCATTAATGAAACAAAATAAAAAATGTTGCTAGGAGTCCCGTCCCAAGGTCACATGGACCGTTTGAAGGCACATGAACCGTGTGGCCTTCTTTGAAGCCATACTTAACAAACATTTCACTGACAAAGTTCCGAGATGGAGATTCTATACTTAGAAAAGTTTCACACCAATGCCCATACAGAGGCCCATACAGACTGTGAAGGGGTTACACAGTCTATGAGAGGTTCATGTGGTATAAGCCTTGGCAAAAATATGGTTTTCAAGGAGAAAACCACTCACACAAGCCACCACACGGTCCATAAAGTGCCACACTGATCGAGTGGGGTTCATGTGGTGTATGCCTTGAGACTAAACTCCGAAGTTAAGGCCAATACTCAATACACAAGGCCAAGGCTCACCTCAAGGTTCCTCCATATGACCCGTGGTGAGCCATACGTCTCGGGGAGGTGCCCATAAGGTGTCACCTTGGTAAAATACTTTCCAGAATCAATTTACAAGGACCATTAAGGACATACCAAGTCCGGGTCTTTACAACTATGAGACCCCGATTATGGGCCGTGGTCTAGTCTATGGGTCATAAAAAATGGGGTTTCGTTTGATAACATTTTCAATCTTCAAAAACTATCTCTAACCGCAACCTACGACAAGACTTACAACTCGTAGGTCAAGGCATGGGCCGTCTATTACCTTGTACATTGAGCCCCTAAAAATCCCAAATTTCATAAAGTCTGGCCATCATTCCACGAGCAAGAGTTACGGCTAGTGGAGGAACTTATGGCCCGTAGAAGACTTCGTACACCAATGACCTTCTAAACTAAAGCTACTGGAAATGCATACCTAGGACCCATGGGCTGCTGTACAACTCGTCCATTAATATACGGCCTGTAAGACCCCTCGTGGCAACCACTGATAGAAAATTTTTAGAATTAGGAAAAGTCATAGTAACTCAAGCTTGATTAGAATGAAAGAGGTCAGGGTATCTCTTTTTCATGTCTAATTTGGCTTCCCAAGTGGCACTTTAGACTTGTTGGTTCCTCCAATGGACCTTGATGGATGCTACGTCTTTGTTACTCTACCACTTGACTTGCCCATCTAATATTTCCACCGGTACATCTTCATAAGTTAGGTTCTCAACAATAATCACTACTTCCACAGGCACAATGGAACTAAGGTCTCCAATATACTTCCTCAATATGGAAAACCGAATGAAGCATACTCATCTCTATGTGTAACTCCAATTCGTAGGCAACTTTATTAACACGTCTCAAGATCCGGTACGGCCCTGCATACCTAGGGCTCAACTTCCCTGTCTTGCCAAAATAGACTACACCTTTTGTTGGGGAAACTTTCAAGTACACCTAATCATCAATTTTAAATTCAAGGTCTCTCTTTCTAGTGTTTACATAAGACTTTTGCCGACTTTCAGCCGTCTTCAATCTCTCCCTTATCATCTTCACCTTCTCTAAAGCTTTCATAACAAAGTCCAGACCCAAAAAACCATCTCCCGCACTTTAAACCACCCAACCAGAGATCTACAATACCTCCCATATAGAGATTCAAAGGGAGCCATTCCAGTGCTAGAGGGATAACTATTGTTATAAGCAAACTCTATGAGTGAAAGATGCTTATCCCAATTACCTTTAAACTCCAAGACACAAGCCCTAAGCATATCCTCAAGAGTTTGAATGGTTCTCTCAGCTTGACCATCCGTTTATGGGTGAAATACCGTGCTAAGCTTGACTTTAGTACCAAGGCCTCTATGAAAAGAGCTCCAAATATGTGATGTGAATTAGGCACCACGATCCGATATAACAGCCAATGGAACCTTATGTAATTTCACGAACTCATGAATATAAAACTTGGTGTAATCTTCGGCACCGTAGGTTGTCTCAACCGGTAGGAAGTGAGCCGATTTTGTCATCCTATCATCAATAACCTAAATAGAGTCAGAATGCCTCTTGGTCTTAGGCAAGCCAATCACAAAATCCATGTTGATTTCTTCCCATTTCCAAGGAGGAATCTCAATATCTTGGGATAGGCCACCTGGCCTTTGATGCTCAGCTTTGACTTGTTGGCGATCATGGCAACTAGCTACAAATTTGGCAGTATCCTTTTTCATACCATCCCACTAATACAATTCTGCCATGACCCAGACCTAGTAGGAGTGAATGTACATTAGAAAGGCGAGAGTCCCAATGAAGCCTCATAGCATCCATTCACACATCATTGGTTTGGGAGAGCATATAAAATAGTAAGCACATAGTTTTACAGCTTGTTTAGATGGCGGTTTGTCATGGTTTCATAATGTATGGTATTGTATGGTATGATATGGTATCGTACAGTACAATACCATACAATGTTTGGATAGACTGTATGGGTTGCTACTGTTTAATGATAATTTGTTGTTTGATTTGACTGTATGGTATTGTATCGTAACTTATAAATTTACAAAAATGTCCTTAGTTAATATAAATATTAAATTTATCAATATTTTTTTAATATTTTTTTTAAAAAAAATAAATACACAGAATCAAGTAGGGAAACATACAAGCTAATATATCTCCAAACCATAAAAACAACATAAGAAAATAAAAAAAGTAAGAAATTTAAAAAAAAAACTCAAAAAATAGATGAAAACGTGAAAAGAAAAACGAGAGGCGAAAAAAAAGTTTCAAAAGTTGATACGAAAAAAAATAAGTAATACAAAAACAATATATATATTAGGGTAAAGTTTAATAAAGAATAAAGGATAAATTAGAACTATTTAGATTTTGAATAAGGGTATAATTGGAAAAAAAATAAGGAAACCATGGGATACCACCAAATTGGTGGTTTCAAAAAGTGAGGGTTTCCATGGTTACAAAACCATGAAACTAAACCATACCATACCATATAATTAATGAAACAATCAAAACAAACGTCGTTCTCTTAGTAACCATACCATACCATACCATGAAAAACCACCATCCAAACAAGCTGTTAAGGAACGGGAAAGTATGACTCACACTATTGGGATATCATAGGGATAGGGATTAACATGGATTCAAAACACACATAGCACATAAGGACTAAGGGGCGGGTAAGTATGACTCACCCTAGGGGGTAAAATGACACTTAGGATCTTCTACATCATAAAATAAATCCATATCAAAATAGTCATAATCAATAAGTAGCCATAATCATAATCCCCGGACACAACACATAGCACATATCCGTACAAGAGTCTACAAAATGTCCAACAATGCCTTTAGTCATAAGATAGGATGGGGGCCAAGACATGTCCCGTCTCACCCTCAATGTAAATAGCATAAACAAGAGCAACATAAGGTAGATAGATGGTGACTTATGCTTGGAAGATAGGATTCGCTACTACACTTTCTCAAATCTGATCTGGCCATCAAACGGTGGATGAAGATAGTCTGCGGTCCCTGCAAGGTTAGTTCATGTAGGCAAAAGTATGCGTTAGTACATTTAAATGTACTAAGTATGCGAGCATGCAATGCATATGAACTCATCAAACCTGCATTCGATGTTAGACGACAAGGGCACATATATAGAAAGACGTATATAAGAAAGAACAATATATCAATATGCCATGAAGTTCATGATGCATGAATGTGAAAATACTTTGCATATAAGGGGATGGGACATTAACCGACATAAGACCAAGTGAGCTATAAGTTGGAACTCTGTTGTCTACCCCACAATGGATAAAGAGGTGACCCACTTGCGAAAGGTAGATCTATTAACATTCATCATCGACAAAAGGGGATAAACATACCTTTGTTAGGCACATAGATCAAGAGTAAGAAGTATGGACCCTTAAGGATAGCCTACTCTACCTCCAATCCCATTATTACTAACTTATCATCTCACAAGAACACATATACATATACGTGCTTATAAAAGAGGCATAAGTCTTTCATAACATAACAGTGCACACTTGGGCTTAAAGGCCAAATCACATTTCATAATTATGCATATTTGGATAAAAAGTCTAATCACATCTCATGTCATACTTTCATGCATATGAATAGTTCCTTTACGCACGATCATGAAAAAGGAGTACGGACCCTTGAGGATAGCCCTCCCTGCCTCCATCCTCAATCAGTGCTCCATAATCGTAGTGGTGTAAACACCCATAATTGCTCAAAAAGCCATAACATGGACATTATGTGATCACATTCTTGCCATACCCATACTGTACTTTGAAAACATAATCGTCATCATAATTGGGACTTAGTCTACATCATAAACTTCAGAAAAATCATAGTTCATGCATGCATATGCCATGAATGAGATGAGATTAGCATGGGCTATGGAGATTCAATCTTAAATTAACAATACATTATGAAAGTCAAGTAAAGCAAAAAATTAACCCTCATTTAAATCACAATATAGATTACCCATGCTTAAATCAAACTTTAAAGGGGATGTGCACATTCAAATCTCCATAACTTCAATGCAATTGAACATATTAGGGCTTAAATTACTTTAAAATCAACAATAAAACATAACCCATAGCTCAATTGAATCAAATAAAGAATAATCTTAAAATCCCATAATTAAAGTAAGCTTAATTTCATGAGAATGCATGGTGGAAAGGGAACATGAATCAATCCCATATACCTTAGCTAAACAAGAAGAAATAGGAATTAATTTGATGAAAAAGAAGACTTTTTCCTTGATTCCCAAGCTAAGCCTTCATTAGAGTTCTTGAGAGGAGTTCTTAAGAGTGAGCTTGAATATAATTTTAAGGCTGAGAATGAATTTGAATAACAGAAGAAGAGTATAGGTCATTTGAATTTCTTCGGATAGCATAGAAAGTCACAAAAGACCTTTAAGAGTGGCCATAATTACGAGAATGACATTAATGAAATGGAATAAAAATTGTTACCAGGGGCTCCGTGGGAGGGTCTAACAGTCCGTACCAAGGCACACAGACCGTGTGCCCTTCCGTGGTGCAACACTTAGAAAAATTGTTTACTGATAAAGATCCGAGACTGATTGTGATTCCATACTTAGAAAATTTTTCACACTAATGCCCATACGGAAGCCCATATGGACCGTAAAGGGCTATACGGTCCGTGAGAGGTCCATGTGGTCCAAGCCTTGACCAAAATATGGTTTTCAAGGCAAAGGTCACTAACACAAGCCACCACACGGTCCATAAAGTGCCACACTGACCGTGTGGGATTCATGTGTTTACGTACCTTGGTCTTAACTCCAAGTTAAGGCCAACACTTGAAACACAAAGCCAAGGGTCACCTCAAAGCCCCACCACACGACTTGTGGTGAATCACAAGGCCTGTGAAGGTATCTATAAGGCATCACCTTAGTCAAAAACTTTTCGAAACCAATTTGTAAGCACCATAAGGCCATACCTAAGTCTAGGTCCTTACAAATTCCCTCATATCCTTATACATCTCGGTAGTACCGGGGTCAATAGAATAAGATGAATTATGTGCCTTTTTTAAGATTATTTCTCTCAACTCATCTACATTAGGAACACATAGGGTACCTTGGTACCTAAGAACACTATCTCCCACTTGGGAAAAATCCTCCACATTACCATCCTTCACCAATGACTTCAATTCCACCAAAAAGGGGTAAAGGTCTTGCTTGGATTTGACTTCTTCAATCAAGGAAGACTTGGAACCATCTACCACCACCGCACCACCATTTTTGGCTTCACTCAATCTAACCCCCAACCTATGGACCTCCGTTTCCAATTCTTTCTTGCGATCCTCAACATGAGCCACACTCTCCATAGACACCATACTTAGGGCATCAACCACCACGTTAGGTTTTCCCAGATAGTAATGCACTCTCATGTCATAATCCTTAAGGAATTCCAACAACCTTCTTTGCCTCAAATTAAGATCTCTTTGGGTGAACATGTATTTGAAACTCTTTTGGTTTTTAAATACATCTACATGAATCCCATACAAATAATGATGCCATATTTTCAAAGAAAATACCACGGTCGCTAGCTCAAGATCAAGGGTAGGATAATTACGCTCATGCACCTTTAGTTGCCTAGAAGCATAGGCAATGACTTTGCCATTTTGAATCAATATGCATCCCAAACCAATTTTTAAAGCAGCATAATGTACCATAAACCCTTCCAACCCTTATGGTAGAGCCAAGATAGCAGTGGAGGTAAGCTTGTCCTTCAATATTTGAAAACTCCTTTCACATTTGTCATTCCATACAAATTTCACTTTCTTTCATGTCAACTTTGTCAAAGTATAAGCAATTGACGAGAAACCATTCACAAATCTCTAGTAGTATCCCGCAAAACCCAAGAAACTCGTAATATCTATTGGAGTCAAGTGTCTAGGAAAATTCCTTATTACTTGGCTTCTTTAGGTCCACTTTGATATCTTCACCCGACACCACATTCCCTAAGAATGCAATTTCCTTTAACCAAAATTCACATATGTCGAACTTGGCAAATAGCCTTTCTTCCCTCAATATTTGCAACACTACCCTCAGATGCTTAAAATGCCCCCCTTCACTCTGAGAATAAATCAAAATATCATCAAAGAATACCACCACAAACATGTCGAGGCAGAGTTTAAAGACACTATTTTTGAGATCCATAAATATAACCAGAGTATTGATTAGGCCGAAGCACATTACCAAAAATTCAAAATGCGATATATTTTTCAGAAAGTTATTTAGGGAATGTCACACTCCCTCACCCTTAATTGATGATATCCGAATAGGAGATCATTCTTTTAGAAATTACTAGCCCTTTGTAGTTGATCAAATAAGTCATCTATCCTCGGCAAAGGGTACTTGTTCTTCATGGTGACCTTGTTGAGTTGCCTTTAGTTGATGCACATTCTATATGTGCCTTCTTTCTTCCTAAAAAACAACACCGACACACCTCAAGGTGACTTGCTAGGCCTTATGAAACCCTTCTCCAACAAATCTTTTAATTGGTCCTTCAACTCATTTACCTCCGCCAGGGCCATGCGGTAAGGGGAAATGAAAATGGGTTGAGTGTCGGGGAAGAAGCCTATACTAAAGTCTATTTCCCCTCTGGGAGGAATGCCAGGTAGTTCATCAGGGAAGATATCAAGGAACTCATTGATCACCGGAATCGGCTCAATAGAATGGACCTTAGACTAGACATCCCTAACCCGTACAAGATGGTAAATGCAACCCTTGGAAATCAACTTTTGAACCTTAAGACAAGAGATGAACCTACTCTTTTCCATAGCCTCCAACACCAAATTTGGGCCAGTAAAAGTCATCTCTCCCAACTCCAACCACCCCACCGGAAATCTACATCTCCTACCATACAAAGCTTCAAACAGTGTCATACCAATGCTAGCATGAAAGCTATTCTTATAAGCAAACTCAATGAGTGGTAGATGATCATCCCAATTACCCTTGAATTCAAACAGACAAGCCCTCAACATGTACTCCAAAGTTTGAATTGTTGTTTTGGCTTGCCCATCGGTTTGAGGATGAAAAGAGGTACTTAACTTCACCTTCGTACCAAGTCCTTTTTGAAATAAGCTCCAAATATGAGAAGTAAATCGGGTGCCATGATCCGATATGATAGACCTAGGCTCACCATGTAACCTTAGAACCTCTTTGATATACAACCTTGAATAATCTTCGGCACAAAAGGTAGTCTTGATCGGTAGAAAATGAGCCAATTTAGTCATCCGATCAACAATAACCCAAATTGAATCATATTGCCTTCGAGTCCAAGGCAACCCAACCACAAAATCCATGTTCATATCTTCCCATTTCCAAGTAGAAATCTCAATATCTTGAGCCAAATCGTCAGGCCTTTGATGCTCTATCTTCACTTGTTGATAATTAGGACATTCGAATACGAACTTGGCTATATCTTTATTCATACCATGCCACAAATACACTTTCCTCAAATCTCGATACATTTTGGTAGATCCCGAGTGAATAGAATAATGAGAGTTATGGGATTCACTCATGATGACCCACCTAAGATCATCAACGTTCGGGACACACAACTGATCTTGATACCGAAGCACACCATCTCCTGTTAGGAGAAAACTTCTATCTTCTTTTCAGCAACCAACCTCTTCAACTCAACCAATAATGGCTCTAATCTTGCTTAGCCTTGACATCAACAACCACAAAAGATTCAGCCCCATTCTAATTATGTCTCCAAATATTCAAAGCAAACACCACTACCGCTAACTTAAGATCACAAGTCGGGTAATTGCACTTATGCACCTTCAATTTTCTTGATGCATAAGCTATCACCTTATCATGTTGCATAATCGCACAACCCAACCAAGTCTGAGAAGCATCACAATACACCATAAACCCATCTAAACCATCCAATAGAGTCAAAACAGGAGCCAATGTAAGCCGTTCTTTTAATGTCTTAAAGGTCTTCTCACATTTATCCGATCATACAAACTTGGCCTTCTTTTTAGTCAACTTCGTCAATGGGGATGCAATAGATAAGAAACCTACAAAACATCTCCTATAATAGCCAACCAACCCAAGAAAACTTTGAATATCCGAAGGATTCAATGCTCTAGGCCAATTCTTCATGGCTTCAGTATTCTTCTAGGTCAACCTTAATACCATCACCGGACATCACATGACCAAGAAATGCTACCTCACCCAACCAAAACTCACATTTTTGAACTTAGTATACAATTGCTTCTCCCTCAAGGTCTAAAGAACCAATCTCAAATGGTCCATATGCTCCCGCTCACTTCAAGAATAAATATGGATACGTCGATGAAGACAACTGCAAAACTATCAAAAAATGGCTTGAACACCTGATTCATGAGATCCATAAATATAGCTGGAGCATTAGTCAAACCAAATGGCATCACCACAAATTCAAAGTGCCCATATCTAGTTAGAAAAGCCATTTTGGGAATGTCACACTCTGTAACCTTCAATCAATGATAATTGGAATCGAGGCCAATCTTTGAGAAATGGGTGACCCCTTGAAGTTAATCAAACAAGTTGTCGATCCTTGGTAACGGGTATGTATCCTTGATGGTTATCTTATTCAATTACCTATACTCCATGCATATCCGAAGAGACCCACTTAGCCTAATAAATCATTTCTCTAAGAAGTCCTTCAATTGATCTTTCATTTTCTTCAACTCAGCCGGTGCCATACGATAAGTAGGAATAGAGATAGTTTGAGTATCTGGGAGAAGATCTACGTCAAAGTATACTTCCCTTTTTGGAGGAATACTGAGCAAATCTTCAGGAAATATACCCGGATACTCATTCACCACCAGAATCGATTTAAGAATAGGTGACTCAGATTCCCCATCTTTAACCCTTACAATGTGATAGATATACCCGTTAGAAATCATCTTTTGGGTCTTAAGGTAAAAAATAAATCAACCTTTAATTGCGGAGTCACTACCCTTCCATTCAAGAATAGGCTCATCCCAAAATTGGAACTTGACTTTTTGGCTTCTACAATCTATAGAGGCATATGAAGCATGGAAACAATCCATCCCGAGAATGACATCAAAATCAAACATCTGAATTTCTATAAGATCAAATGGGAAGACTTTATGCAAAATAGAAATAGGACAGCCCCGATAGACTCTTCGGGCAACAATGGATTCACCCACCACAGTATAGACTGAATAGTGCTCCCTTAAGATTTTAGCTCAAACCAAACTTAATAGCCAATAGAGGAGTCACAAAAGATAAATTTGCACCCAGATTAAGTAAAACATAAATATCAAACTCAAAGACTTTCAACATACCAGTCACAACATTTGGAGTTTCCTCTACCTCCTGTCGAGCATGCAAAGTATAGAACCTGTAATTTCTGGGGCCACCACCTTGTGGAGCTCTTGGTTGGACTTGATTACCTCGAGCCATTTGACCCTTCTTTGGTTCCCTTGGACAATCAAAAAGCTTGTGACCCATCTCACCAGATCCATAGCAAAAACCCGGACCCCACTAGTACTTCCTAGAGTGAATCTTTTCACACTTGTCACATCGTCGAGGCAATGGTCCACTTTCAACCTATGCCTTGGAAGGAGGCACCCTAGCATTGTCAAAACTTGCATTAGAACCTTGGCCCTGTTTGAAGTGACCATAACCATCACAACTCTTGGAGTTGGAGAACACACCATCATAACATGCCTTTTTGGAATCACTTACCCTCTTCTCCTTGAGCTTTTCTCCTTCAATCTGCTCAGCATATGTCATGAGCCTAGAGATGTCCATATCTCAAATAAGCATAAACGTATGACATTCTTTCATAACCAAATAAGAGATCCAAAAATAAACTTGTGCATTTTAGCACGGGGTCAGCCAAAAGCATATGAGCATACTTGGAGAGCTTTATGAACTTGAGGGCATAGTTCCTCACACTCACACCACTCTATTTGAGGTTGATAAATTCTATCATCTTAAATTCCCTAAGTTCAAGAGGGAAGAAATGATCTAGAAATGCAAACTTGAACTCTTCCCAATTAACTCCATTACCACAGGCCCTCTCCATCAACCATTGAGTGTACCACTTCAGTAACATTCTTCAACTGATAAGCAGCTAACTCAACCTTCTCCTCAAAAGTCACTCCTATAACAATCAACGCCTTTGAGAGATCATCAATGAACTCTTGAGCATCCTCATCAGTCTTTGACATATAGAACTCCAGAGGGCTAATCCGGGTGAAATCTCTCACTTTAGTAGTCAGAATGTGATCACGGGGAGGAAGATTGGTCTAGCCTGGGTGGTCACCACTTGGGCAAGCATAGAAATAGAAGTACGGAATTCACCATTACTGATTGGTTCTTCCATAGGCCCTTGAGGAACTTGGTCCTTATTAACTGGGGCCGATCTTAGTAGGGGAGCTCTTCATAGAGGCATCTTCTATAATGTAGCAAGGACATCATCAGAACTAGGAAACCTTTACTTACGGTCCAAAGCATAACATAATGCATTAAGAAGTGAGACAATTCCTACAACGCCATCATAGCCTCCCACTCATAGGCATGGTGCACTTCACACCCATGAATAGGACTCTTCTCGATGCGGTATATTAGACTCCAAGGATTATTTATAAACCTAGTGCCCTGATACCAAGATTTTCATGACCCGAACCTAGGGGTCTTGGAGTGATATGACGAATGGGAAACCAAGAGTCCTAACGAAGCCTCATAGCATCCATTCATACATCATTAGGTTCGGTAGTGCATATGAAATAGTAAATACATAGTTCTAAGGGATAGGAAAGTAGGAATCACGTTATGGGGATATCATAGGGATAGGGATTCACATAAAACATAGTACATAAGGACTAAGGGGCGGGTAAGTATGACTCACTCTATGGGGGTAAAGTGGGACTTAGGATCTTCCACATCATAACATAAATCCATATCATAATGCTCATAATCAATAAATAACCATTATCATAATCTCCGAACACAGCATATAACATATATCTATACAAGAGTCTAGAAGATGTCCAACAATGCCTCTAGTCATAAGATAGGACGGGGGCCAAGACATGTTCCGGCTTATTCTCAAAGTAAATAGCATAAATAAAAATAACATAAGGTAAATAGATGGTGGCTTGTACTTGGAAGATAGGACTCACCACTACACTCTCTCAAATCTGATCTAGCCATCAAACGGTGGATGAAGATAGTCTCTGGTCCCTATATGGTTAGATCATGTAGGATACGTTTGAATGTATTAAGCATGCGAGCATATGAACTTATTAATGTCACCCAAGTTATACCTCCTTTTTAGAGGATAAAGCAGTCGTTGCCAAGAAATAAAAGCTAACGAAGAGTAGGGTCGAACCCACAGGGAATACGTAGGCTCAAGACAAATTCACCAACATGCAATCCGAGTGGTTCATCAATTCAATTCCCCAGGAAGGGGGGGGGGTTTCAAAAATCAATGTAAAAAGTAAACTAACTAACTATCACGAGAGAAAGATCTATGAAGGAGAGCAACTAGTGTATTGTGTCCCCCATGATACCCCAACTCAGTATCACCTAACAACCTAATTATTGTCTAGTATATAGCATGCAGAACAATAATTCAAGTTCACCAAGCCCTTTGGTCAAAGGTGAGAGGCGAATTTCACTATGCGACTTAGCCATCTCCATAGTGCGCATTTCTAAAAATTACCTATAAGTTCTAGTACAACCTCCCTTTGGCCCAGTTTGGTTGATTAGATGAGAAAACATCAATCGAATCCTGTTAATCAATCTTTATTCTGTTCATTTCTACCTTAGTATAGTCGGCAACACTAGGTGGGTTTTAATGTTGGCCACCATCAGAAATCATGGAAAACAAAGATAGTTAATTCATACATGCATATACACTTTCAAAGAATCGTGAATTATCCAGTTTTACTTTGTTAGTTTTTCATGGTTTCTACAATCCTAGTTGTGGATATAGCTACTCATGCTCTATGTAGATGAACAGACTATAAATGTAGAAGACATAATTGAACACTTACACAATTGAATTAAGAACAAGCAAATCCAATGTCAATGAAAATCACAAGCTTGAAGATTCAATTAAACCACAAGTGTTTTCAAAGACTCTCTCACAATTTTCTCTCTAAGAAAATATTGAGTTCTTTGAGCACTTAACCTAAAACTACTCTAAACCTGACGTGAACAGACGAGAGCTGGTGATCTCTAATGTAAAAGGTCTATTTATAATAATTAAAAACAAGTCCTAAACAAATTAGGAAAATTGGTCGACAAACTCCACGAAGAGGACTTTATGACTCGTATTGTCTTCTACGACTCGTAGCTGGAGTCTCATAATTAGCTGCTGGAATTTCAGACTTCACTACTATGGCACCCCTTTACAACTCATTAGGTGGTTTACGACCCGTAAAGGGGGTTTCGTCTAATAGCTTTCCTGCAAGTTCACCTCTCTGATCCTCATGGAACGAAAGGTACTCTATGACTCGTAAACTGCTCTATGACTCGTTTGCATATTCGTAAACTTCAACTTCAGCAAATAACCCCTCACTAGAAATCCTCACGAAACCTATCTATGATTCGTAAAATGTTCTATGACCTGTAAACTATTTCGTACAATAGTAAAAATCAACAACTTCTACAATTTTTCCCCAAATCATGGCCAACCTGCAATCGTGCAAATCCAAACATAAAAAACACATAAAACCCATAAATATTGCATTGAGACCGCACAAAATCCTAAGTTTGAAGCATAAAAAATACTGTATTTTGGCAACACATCACTTATCAAACCTGCATTCAATGTTACATGACAAGGGTACATATATAGAAAAAAGTATATAAGAAAGAACAATATATCAATATGCCAGGAAGTGCATGATGCATGAATTGAAAATACTTTGCATATAAGGGATGCGACCTTAACCGACATAAGACCAAGTGAGCTACAACTTGGAACTCCGTCGTCTACCCCACAATGGATAAAGAGGTGACCTAATTCCCAAAAGTAGATCCATTAACATTCATCATCTACAAAGGGTCATTAACATACCTATTTTAGGCACATAGTTCAAGAGAAAGGAGTATGGACCCTTAGGGATAGCCCACCCTGCCTTAGATCCCATAAGTGCTAAGTCATCATCCCACAAGAATACATTACATATACATGCTTGTAAAAAAGGCATGAGTCTTTCAAAACATAACAATGCATACTTGGGCTTAAAGGCCAAATCATATTTCACAATCATGCATATTTAGGCTAAAAGGCCAAATCATACTTAATCTCTTACTTTCACGCATAGGAATAGCTCTTTTAAGCACGGTGATGAGAAATGAGTACGGATACTTGAGGATAGCCCACCTTTCCTCCATCCTCAATCGGTGCTCCATAATTATAGTGGTGTAAACACCCATAATTGCTCAAAGAGCCATAGATATTATGTGATCACATTCTTGTTATACCCATACTTTACTTTGAAGATATAATCATCATCATAATTAGGACTTATCCCACATTATACACTTCATGAAAACCATAGTTCATGCATGCATATGCTTTGAATGAGATGAGAATAACATACAATAGAGATTCAATCTTAAATAAATAATACATTATGAAATTCAAGTAAAACCATTACTAAATCCGCATTTAAATCACAATATAGATTTCCTATGCTTAAATCAAACTTTAAAGTGGACATACACATTAAAATCTCCATAACTTCAATACAATTCAACATATTAGGGCTTAAATCACTTTAAAATTAACAATAAAACATAGCCCATATCTCAATTGAATCAAATATACAATAATCTTTAAAACTCATAATTAGAGTAAGCCTAAAAATCAATTGAAAAGAGTTTGAGTCTTCATGGTTGAAAGGGACCATGAATCAGTCCCACATACCTTAGCTAAACAAGAAGAAATAGGAAGAAATTTTATGAAGAAGAAGACCCTTGCCTTGATTCCCAAGCTAAGTCTTTTAAGTGAGCTTGAATATAATTCTAAGTGTGAAAACAAATTTGAATGAGAGAAGAAAAGTATAGGTCATTTGAATGTATTAAGATAGCATAGAAAGACCCTTTGAAGTAGCCATAATTATGTGAATGCCACTAATGAAACAAAATAAAAATTGTTTCTAGGGGTTTCGTGTAAGGGTCTCACGATCCATACCTAGGCACACAGACCGTGTGCCCTTCCATGGTGAAACACTTGGAAAAGTTCTTCACTGACAAAGTTTCGAGACGGTGATTCTATACTTGGAATATTTTCACATTAATGCCCATACGGACCTTGAAGGGCCTATACGGTTTGTGGGAGGTCTATGTTGTCCAAACCTTGGCAAAAATGTGGTTTTCAAGGCCAAGGCCACTCACACAAGCCACCACACGGTCCATAAAGTGCTAAACGGACCGTGCGGGGTTCATATAGTGTGTGCCTTGGTCTTAAACTCCAAGTGAAGGCCAACACTTGAAACACAAGGCCAAAAGGGTCACCTCAAGGCCCCTCCACATGGCTTGTGGTAAGTCACACGACCCGTGGAGGTGCCCATAAGGCATCACCTTGGCTAAAAACTTTTTGAAACCAATTTCGAAGCACCATAAGGTCATACCAAAGTCCAGGTCCTTACAACTTCCCTCAAATCCTTATACATCATGGTAGAGCCGGGGTGAATAGAATAAGATGAATTATGTGCTTCTCTCAAGATTAATTGTCTCAATTTATTTTCATTGGGCACACATAACGTACCTTTATACCTAAGAACACTATCTTCCCTTTGGGAGAAAACCTTTACCTTACAATCCTTCACCTATGACTTCAATTCCACCAAAGCGGGGTCAAGATCTTGCTTGGATTTGACTTCTTCAATCAAGGAAGAATTGAAACTATCTACCACCAGCGCACCATTATTTTGGGATTCACTCAATCTAACCCCCAATTGAGCTAACCATGGACCTCCCTTTCCAATTCTTTCTTGATATCCTCAACATGAGCCACACTCTCTATAGACACCCTACTTAGGGCATCTACCACAACATTTGCTTTGCTCGGATGGCAAATCCTTAAGGAATTCCAACCACCTTTTTTGCCTCAAAAAAAGATCTATTTGGGTGAAAACATATTGGAAACTCTCGTGGTTGGTAAATACATCAACATGAACACCATACAACTAATGATGCCATATTTTCAAAGAAAATACCACGACTGCTAGCTCTAGATTATGAGTAGGATAGTTACGCTCATGTACTTTTAGTTGCCTAGAAGCATAGGCAATTATTTTTCCATTTTCATCAATACGCATCCCAAATGGATTCTTGAAGCATCATAATATACCACAAACCCTTCCAACCATTCTGGTAGAGCCAACATAGTAGCGGAGGTAAGATTTTCCTTCAATGTTTGAAAACTCCTTTACATTCGTCGATCCAGAAATATTTCACTTTCTTTTGTGTAAACTTTGTCAAAGGAGAAGTAATTGAGGAGAAACCATTCACAAATTTTAAAAGTGTCCCATCATACCAAAAAACTCCAACATCCGTCGAAGTCAAGGATCTAGGCCAATTCCTTGTTACTTCCATCTTTTTGGGTCCACTTTGATCCTTTCACCCGACACCACATGCCCTAATAATGCAACTTCCTTTAACAGAAATTCACTTATGTCGAACTATGCAAATAGCTTTTCTTCCCTCAATATTTGCAACGCTACCCTTAGATGCTTAGCATGCTCCTCTTCACTTCGGGAATAAATTAAAATGTCATCAATGAATACTACCACAAATATGTCGAGATAGGGTTTAAAAACCCTATTCATGAAATCCATGAATATTGCCGGAGCATTGGTTAGGCTGAAGCACATCACCATAAAATCAAAATGCCAGATATTTGTTTATCACCAAAAGTACCACTTGCCAAGGATAGATGACCTATTTGATAAACTAAGAGGGGCTAGTCATTTCTTAAAGATTGATCTTTAATCCGGGTATAGTCAATTGAGAGTGTGACTAGCCCCTCTTAGTTTAATTGAGGGAATATCACACACTCTCAATTGACTATACCCGGATTAAAGATCAATCTTTAAGAAATGACTAGCCCCTCTTAGTTTATCAAATAGGTCATCTATCCTTGGCAAGTGGTACTTTTTCTTCAAAGTGACCTTGTTGAGTTGCCGATAGTCAATGCACATTTTAATCGAGCCATCTTTCTTCGTCACAAACAACATTGGCCTACCCTAAAGTGACTTGCTAGGCCTTATGAAACCCTTCTCAAACAAATATTTTAATTGGTCTTTCAACTTCTTTAACTTCGCTGGGGCCATCAGTAAGGGGAAATGGTAATGGGTTGAGTGTCGAAGAAGAGGTCTATACCAAAGTCTATTTATCTTTTAGGAGGAATGCTAGGTAGTTCATCAGGGAAGACATCAAGGATCTCATAGATCACTGGAATCGACTCAATAGAAGGGACCTCAGACTCGACATCCCTAACCCATATAAGATGGTAAATGTAAACCTTGGAAATAAACTTTTGAGCCTTAAGACAAGAGATGAACCTACCCTTGACCAGTGAATCACGACATTCTCACTCAAGGATAGGGTCATTAGGGAATGGGAATCTAACCTTACAAGTTCTACAATCAATAGTAGCATGGTATGCATGTGACTAATCCATCTCAAGAATAGTGTCAAAATCTACCATATCAAGTTTAACAAAATCACAAGGCAAGACTTTATGCGATATAGAGATAGGACAACCCCTATAGGCTTTTATAGCAAGAACAGACTCACCAATAGGGGTAGACACTTCAAAGGGTTCACATAATAATTTGGGACACACATGAAGCCTATTAGCAACAAAAGGAGTAACAAAAGATAGATTGTGGCACTCGGATCCAATAAAGCATACACATCAAAATCTTAAACCTTTAACATACCGATAACGACATCGACAACTCATCCACCCCTTGCCTCCCTTGAAGAGAATAAAACTAGTCATGGGATGGTGCACCATCCTGTGGACCACCTTGTGCTCATTGACCACCATGAGCACCTCATCCTTGAGGTTGGCCATCTCTACCTTTTCTTCAACTATCCGTAACCTTGTGGCCCATCCTACCCGACCTGAAGCAAGAACCTATGTTCCTCAAATATGCACCACTATGATTCCTTCAATATTTTAGGCATCTTGGAAGAGTCATCCCATCATTTCCACTTTGAGCTCTAGGGTTGGGCACCCTATCATTAGCATACCTTTGGTCTTAGGCATTGAGAACCCTTGGGCTTGAAATTTGTGGCCTTGTTGAAAATGACCACTTTTTGTGCCTTGAAAACCTCCATGAAGTCGAGCCCCATTAGACTCCCCTATTATTCTCTTCCTACGCTTCCCCCTCAAGTTGTTCGGTGTACGTCATAAGTCGAGATATGTCCATATCCCCTATGAGAATGGCGGTAAGACACTCTTCATTGATCAAATGGGACACACCAGAGACAATTTTGAGCATCCTTACCCTATCATCGACAACCAAATGAATAGAATACTTTGAGGGATCATTAAATTTAAGGGAATACTCCCTAACACTCATAGAACCTTGGTTGAGGTTCATAAACTTCGTCATCTTTGCATCCCTTAGTTCAATCCGGAAGAAATGGTTTAAGAAAGCTACTTTGAATTCCTCTTGAGGAACAGGTTCATCATCCTCGCACTCTATCTTCTATTAGTTGTACCATGTTTGAGCAAGGCCCTTGATATCCAAGACTTTATACACTTTATCATTTGAGCCATAGAATTCTAGAGGATTTATCCTTGTGAAGTCCCTCACCCTTAAAGCCGGGGTAGGAGTAAAGAGGTCTTGAACTCCTTGGTTAGACACGACCCTTGCCAAAAGAGTGACCACATTCAAGTACTCGGCATGAATGACCACTTCTTCTTCCACAAGGAAGCTTGTGGGGTCGGAGAGACTAGTTCACCGTCAGGGGTGGGGACTCTTTGCGCCATTCATCTTGGTGGTATGATCTAGAAAAGGAAGGACCACCCATTAGAAATAAGAAATATCATTTCAAATCTAAAGCACAATATAAAGTATGAAGAAGTGATTTATTTCCTAAAATGCCTACTATCTTCCCATTCATAGTTGTGGTGCGCTTCATAACCATGAACAAGACTCTACTCGACGCGGTGTGTTGGACTTCTGAGGAATATTTAAAAACCTAGTTCTCTAATACAAGGCTTGTCATGACCCAAGACTAGGCCATAGATGTGACACGGCAAATGGGGAAACCCAAAGGGACCCCAAACTAGCCTTCCTAAGCATGCATAGCACATCCTTGGTTGCAGAAGCATAATAAGCAATAAACAAGTAGCAAATTATTGTAGGGGAAGCGGGAATTTGGACTCATTGATGTGCAGTAAAAATACAATACTTTTGATGCTTAAACTTGGAATTTTGTGTGTTCTCAATACGATGTTAGTGGGTTTTATGTGTTTGCTTTATAGGATTTCAGGGTTGACATTAATTTTTTGAAGAATATGCAGAAGTTGCTAATTTTGAGTAAGTACGAGATCCTTTACGGGCCGTAAAGCACGTTATGGGCTGTAAAGTAGGGTTTGTGTACAATTCTAGTGAGGGGCTGATTTGCTAAAGTTTGTTCTATGAACATTCAGGCGAGTCGTAAAATGTTACGAGTCGTAGATCAAGTCTCATGCCCTAAGTATCAGAGATGGAGGAATTTCTGAAGTTTTATCGGATGAAACTCCCTACGAGTCATAGAACCTTTTACAGGCTGTAGAGGGGTGTCGTAGAACACAAGTCCAGTTTTCCAGCAACAACGTATGAAAGCCCGATTACGGGCCATGGAACACAATATGACTCGTAAAGCATCTCATCGAGCATACCGACCAAATTATACTATTTTTTAAGACATGTACTTTAAACATTATAAATAGGTTTCAAGGTTATTTTTCTTAGAGTGTTCAAACAATTGACAGAAAGATAGTGAGATTGAGTATAGAAAACATTGGAGATTTTTGAGAAACACTTGTACACTTTGATTGATCTTCTGATTATAATCTTGTGATTCTCATTGAAGCTTGGATTTATTTGTGCTTAATTCAATTATGTAAGTGCTCTATTATGTTATTCAAAGTCATAAGTCTTGCATCTATACAAGTCATGAGTAGCTAACTCCATAACTAGAGTTGTGAGAACCATCAAGAACTAACAAGGTAAAACAAAATAATTAATTCTTGAAAAGTGTGCACGCATGTATTAATTAACTATCTTCGTTTTGCATATTTTCTAATGGTGGCCAATATTAGAACCCGCCTAGTGTTACTGACTAGACAAGGGTAGTAATGAATAGAAAAGAGATTAATTAACAGAATTCGATTGATGTGTTCTCGTCTAATCAATCGAATTGGGCCAAGGGGAGGTTGTACTAGGAGAATAGGTAAGGGTTAGTAATGTCACACAGCGGAGATGGGCCAAGTCACATAGTGAAATTCACCTCTCGCCTGGGCTAAATGATTTAGTGAACTTAAACTTATCGTCCTGCATGCTACACGCTAGAAAAGAATTAGGTTATCTGGTGATATTGAGTTAGGGAATCACGAGGAACACAATACCCTAATTTCTCTTCGTATTGGTTAAAACATTTGTGTTAGTTCAGATTACTTTTTAGTTGTTATTATCAACCCCTTTCGAGGAGATAAGCTTGTTAATTACTCAAATTCCATCAATTGAATTATTCTAAGTCTACATTATTCCCTTGGGTTCGACCCTAACCTTGGTTATGTTCTATTTCTTGACAACGACAACTTTATCCTAAAATAGGAGGTGTAACTAGTGCGACATCACTCACGCTATGGGGATGTTATTGGGAAGAGGATTATCATGAATAACATAGAAAATATAGTATAAGGGGCCGGTACGTATGACTCACCCTATGGGGGCATTAGTGACTTAGGATTTCCATCTAATCAATATAACAAGAATTCAACACTTAGAAGGAAATAAAGGACTAAGGGAATCTTCCATAATTACAAAGCATAAGAGTTAAGCTCATAACGTACATAACATAACAATATCCAACATCACCTCTAGTCATGACTAAGACATCTCCCGCGCTCACCCTCAAAAGATAGTATCCAAAAAAATTAGACAAGTTTTAAATAAAGCATGCAAGTGAGTGGGTATTGTTCTTAGAACTGGAGGACTTACCAATAACAAATCTTTGATCAAACCACTTAGCCACGTGGAGGAGAAAGATGGAGAGAATCTCCGGTGTCTACATGGTTAGTCATGTAGGCAAAAATGTAGGTGTTAGTAGTTAGAATGTACTAAGTATGGGGGATGCAAATGCATCAAGGAATATAAGCCATTATTAAATTATATGCATAGTCATAAACAATGAATATAGACTCAATATGTTATGAATGGAAAATGCTTAGTTGAAAATTCAAGAAGAATCATGAATTTACATGACATTATATACATAGTGGGAAGGGACCATAACTGATATATAAACCAAGCGAGCTACTCCTTAGAATCCCAATGTTCACTCCACATCAGACAACGAGTGATCTACTTTACCAAGGTAGACCAAACACTATCCTTACAATATGGCCTTTTTGAAAAGTGCCACCACCTTATGGCATAACCTTTTTGGTGGGTTTCACATGATTCCCTTACCTTACATCATAGCCTTTTCGATAGGTTCAACAAATATCCTTACATTACGACATTGCCTTTTTCAGTAGGTGCAAGTCCATGTAGGGAGTCAATATCATACCTATTGGCACATAGTTAGGGACAATGGGAGACTACCATGATGCTCTCGGTGCTAGATCAAAATCCTACGGAATACTTGAACATAGGTATAGTCAAAGTGAGAATAGTCTCAAAACATCATAATATCATTCTTGGAGTAGCTCATCAAACATAGCTTATAGCATCAAAGTTAGAGCTTGACATAATTCTTGTCATTCATGTCATGCTCATGAGCTCATAACATACTTATTAGCCCTCTTTTTAGTCTCAACATGGTTAACATATATATCTTGCCACAAGGCATTCATAACTTAAAAACTTGGCATGCATCTTTAATCAAAATTATGGTGGGTACATGTGCATAAGTTTGAAATCGTGCGATTCAAGAATAAATGACATGAGTCGAGTAAAATAAAACCCTTAAGCATTATTCCAAATAACTCACCAACAACATAAGAGAACTTGGTTGAGACATCGTCAAACCCTCATTTAAAACATATATTTCATATGATATGTCATTCCATAATAATATTAAAGGGTAAACCATTATAATGCACTCCATATTAACTTCACATGAAAGAGTTCATAAAATTATCATGTACCATCATGACTTGAGAGATTATAAAGGAGAGAGAATGGTTGAGCTTAGTGAAGGGAAGGTCTCCACTAATTTAAACTCACATACCTTGTGTGATTGGAGATAGAAACCTTGAGAAAATTGAAGAGAAACTCAAAATCCTAGCTTGTACCTTTTTCTTGAGTGCCTTGAGCAACTTGGGAGTGTTTTGAGTGGAGTTAGAGACTTAGAGTGTTTGAAAGTGCATTGGAATAAGGTTTTTCGGGGTTGTATAAGGCTGGAAGGGTTCATTGAGGGTTGAAACGACGTGGTATAAGCTTAGGAAATTAGAAAAGGTCGAAATTACCCACTTTAAAAGTTTGCCGGATGGGACCACCAGACCTTAATTATGGGTTGTGGTCCAGCCTACGGGTCGTAAGAAATGGGGTTTCGTTTGATAACATTTTCAATCCTCAGAAACTATCTCTAATCCATGATAGGACTTACGACTCGTAGTTCAAGGCACAAGCCAATGATGCCACCCAAGATACACCTCATTTTTGAAGTTTAAAATGGCTGTTGTCAAGATATATAACCTAATCAAGGTTAGGGTCGAATCCACAGGGAATATGGTAGACTTAGAAGAATTTTAAAACAGTTAAGTTAGATTAACCTATTTATCTCCTCAAGGAGGGGGGGGGGGGTTGTAACAACTATGAGAATTAATCCTAAACTAAGACAAGTGCGAAATCAGTATGAAGAGTAACTACGGTATTATGTTCCCCATGATTCCCCAAGTTGGTATTACCAGATAATCTAATTCTTTCCCAATGTGTAGCATAGAACAATAAGTTAAGTTTACCAAACCCTTTGATCCAGGAGAGAGGCAAATTTTACTGTGTGATGTGATCCATCCCCCTAGTGTGACATTACTAACCCTTACCTATTGTTCCATTACAACCTCCCCTTGGTATAGTTGGTTGATTAGATGAGAAACATCAATCGAATCCCATTAATTAATCTCTTTTACTATTTATACTACTTTGATCCAGTCAGTAACACTAGGCGAGTTCTAATGTTGGCCAATGTTAAAAAGCATTCTAACTGAAGAGAATCAATTAATACATGTATGTGCACTTTTCATGAATTACGAGTTATTCGGTTTTACATTGTTAGTTCTTCATGGTTCCCACAATTGTAGTTGTGGATTTAGCTACTCATGATCACTGTAGATTCAAGAATCATGAATTTGAATAACATAATTGAGCACTTACACAAGGGAATTAAACACAATAAATTCAAGCTCTTCACCAAGAATCACAATATTGAATTAAAAATACAAAATAATGTTTCACAAGGGTTTCTCTCAAGCTCTCCACTATTCTCTACTGTTCTATAATGATTCTTATGAAAAATGACCTAAAGACCCTATTTTTATTTTTTGACTTGCACCGGGTGTCCGAGTCTCCTTTTGAGCCCGACTAATCCCGGGGGCGCATAGGTCCTCGGCAAGGAGTTTCCCGCAAGTGCACCACGGTTAATTCAGGTTTTACCCAGTCCGATGGCCCTCAGAAATTGTTTGCACCAGTGGGTTTCGATCTTGAGACCTTGAAAGGGAGCAAACCCCAAGGATCAATTCAATTACCACCAGGCCAACCCCCAAAAACAGATAAGGAGAATGGGTCGACAGAATCTACGGGCACTTCTACGGGCCATATAATGTTTTATGACCCATAGTCGAGGCTTCGTGGATTTCATCTGGGCTTCTAGGGTTGGCTTCTACGATACCCTCCTATGAGCCATATAAATTTCTATGGCTCGTAAAGGGTTTCGTGTGCTAACTTTTCCATAACTCCCCACTTTCTGATCCTCAGGGCACGACACCAAGTCTACGACTCATAAAGTCTTCTGTGGCTCATCTGCATGTTCGTAGACTTAACTTCAAAAGATCACCCATCACTGGAAGTTTGTATGAAACCAGATTTATGGCTCATGGAGTTCTCTATGGCTTGTAAAATGTCTCATGAAACCTCAACTTCTTCAAAATCTGCACACTTAGCCCAAATATTATGCCAACCCTATAATCCTACAAAACAAACATAAAAACACATTAAATTTACTAACATCGCTTTGAGAACACATAAAATTCCTAGTTTTAAGCATCAAAAGTGTTGTATTTTGAAAACACATCAACACTCTCAACTTAAAATTATTGCTTGTTCTCAAGCGACATACTCAATCTACACAAGCAACACCGTAACAAATTGACCTCAATCTAATGGCATACATCACATCAAACTCAAGCACAAATACCCACACCACTTTAAAAAGACATCGTATAGCTGTCAAGCAAACCAATACAGATCAATTTATGTGACAGTGCAACTATGACAAGCAAGGCAATTATCAACAAGCAACAATTACTAAGTTTGTCCAATGTCAATAATACAATACAAGTGACCTCACAAAAAGAAATCTCATATCCATCTCATGATTATATTTTTAGATTCAATGCTTGGGACTACGCAAATCACTCACTTTCACAAAAGACATTCAAATACCATGCTCAGTAATATATGCTTGCCCCTATACTCATGACTATGACCTTCGACTACTTGGACTAGGAACACTTTAGCACTTTATTGACTTGTAACGTAGGCTCAAGGGGCTTTGGTATGATATTTTAGGAACATAATGACTAAAGGCCCTCCTTGACACAACATTTTTCTACACTTTTTCCCTACCAACATTGTTATCTTTCACCTCATTCTCCTTTTCTCTTATTTCAAGCTTTTCTGGGTGCCTTATTCTCATTTTCAGCTTTTTTCTATTTTCACATCATTTTTCTTTTCGGCTCATTGATTAGGCATCACTCATTTTTCTTGCACCCAGAATACATTTTCGTCCTCTTTTTCATGTATCACCAGTTTTGCCCCTTATTTGTGCTTACCCTTACACCAGCCACCCTTAACTTAGGCTTTTGGCCTGAGTCGAGGTGCATAATATCCAACCTAGGAACCACGACTACTTTTGTAGCCACCCTTAACTTAAACTTTTTGCCTCAGTCAAGGTGCACAATGTTCAAGGAAGGACCATGAACAATATTAGGATTTTACATCTAATAAGGCTAGGTAGCTTAGGATTTTACAAAGAAAAGGGTACATGTAAGGCTCAAGCATTAAGATCAAGGGATATTTCACAGCTTTGGTTGGTTATTTAGGCTAAGTGGACTATGCTGAACAATGGCCTAAGATCCTTTCCTAACAAACTAACCTACAGTCTAAATCAGAGTAACAAGGCAAGTTCTAAATTGAAACATAGTATATAAATTTTGCAAGGAAAGCTCACACTCACATGGAACTAATTACACTATCAACAAAGACTCTCAAATCATGCTTTTTATTGCAATTTGTCCTCACTTATCAGAACAAGCACTGCCATTAATCAAACATGCATAGTTGCTATCAGGACTAGCTAACAAAATTTTTGGTATCATTTTTCACACAAAAACGCCCAAAACAAACATATGCCATAGATAGTAGTACTATATTCTTCAAATATTACTTACACATTTCAAACATGCCGGTTTAATAGAAATTAAATATCCATGGGGAAAAAGAACACAGGCAAGCAAACCCCTAAGATTAAAAATTTGGGATAGTTATTGGACAAGGTTACTCAGACATCACTGAGGCCTATAACTAACTACCTACACCCCATCGAAAAAGTGTTAGATTATCCTCAATGCACAAAAATAGAATATAAAGAACATGGGTAAAAAAGAACATACCTGCACGCCTGAGCACCTGTCTCTGGCAAAGTCTGGCCACCCTCAACCTGCCTGGTGAACTCCTCAGTGGTAGAACCATGTACGGAGTGGCCAGCAGCCCTCACCCTCTCAAGCTCAGAAGCCTGCCTCAACTCCTCATCCTGTCTCGATCGCATCCTGGCAAGCTTAAATCCCTGCTCCTCTGTTAACTTTGCCTACAGCCTCACTAAGTCTAGATCATCCACAACACAGGTTCTCTTCCCGAGGAAAGTCTATAGTGGCTCCTCAAGAGTAAACAAGTCCACCACCGGAGTCGCAGTCTATGGGAATGCCACGAGAGCGACCAAAGCTGCTATCATATCGGCCTGGAACTGTTGGATCTCTATTTGAATGACCGCCATATCTGCTGGCCCTGGACCCGTATCTCAAAAACATCTATGCAGGCATCCATAGTTGTAAGTCTATCTTGGATAGTAGCAATCGTGAATGCCTGCATATATCCCTTAGACTCTCAAATGGCTTGGTGAACCCAGGGCCTTATTTGCTGGTGGACTCAGTACGGGCCAGTCATTGGGCCATGTCTTTAATGGATGCCACTGACACAACACCATGCCAGTAGGTGTTGTCGGTAAAGGAATGGCCTATGGTGAAGAAATAGTAGTAGTGGGCCCCTTCTCCACATCAGTCTTGGTCTATGGGGGCCTCTCCTCCATAGTAGCGGCAATAGAAGTGGTGGATGGAGTCTCAGGTGATGACGCTACCACGAACATCTCTGGCATCTGTGTAAGCTGGCGCTGTGCTCGCTAGAGGGCCATCGAATTATCCTCACCCTTGATTAGGCTGGCATCCAAAGTGTGCTGGACCTTACTCAGTGAGTCCATTTGATGTGGACTCTCCACCCCAACTCTATACAGAGTCTGTTGATCAAGCAAGGAAAGTGGATGGAGGTGGACCTCTTCATGGATGCCTTTATGAATCTTCTCTGCGATGAAGATGGCCTACTCTATCTCATAGCCAGCCAAGATGCTGGTGACCAAAATGGCCCGACCTGATGTTAAGGTATTATTTGCAAGCATCGGCCGGATCCGAGATCTCACAATAACCCACCAGAATTTGGCAGGGAAGCTGAGTGAGGCCTTTACAATGGGCTCAGATGAAGTGGCTATCCATGCTGGGTTCGGGCCCTTCTTTGCAATCTGGGCTATAACGCATCTCATCAAGCCAGCTCTGGTCTCTCATCAGGGCCTCCTCTTTGGTCTACCCCAATCTGTGGTCATACTCTGCTATTGATATATGGGCTGGGAACCCGATCCCAAAAACATACAGTAGATAGTCATCTCAAAGATATCGACCTGTCGTCCCCTTACTTTAGTAGGTGTTAATCTGAGCTGAGTGAGAGGTTTCTTCCCCTTGGGAAGAGTGCTGAGAACTGTGGCAACATATTAAGCATAGAACTCATGAACCATGGCCGGGGAGTACTTCCCCGTGCTCTGGCCAGCCACTGGATTCCGTATCTTTTGATAGTTTCCTGAAGGCCGAGGACAACGTCTAGTCCAGAGGTGAATACTCGAGGCTCCTAAAAACTATAGTAAGCTGGTTTGCCTCACTCATTCCGCTTCATTCCCTTTACGTAGATCTCCCGCAATCCCTCAACAGATCAACCATTAGATAGATAGTTCGAAGGTGATCGTGATGCCTAAGGTGGTGCGACAGAGAACTTCATATCTGACTAATTGTTGGACTCTGACTCCTCTATGGATGGAGTCATCTATATGCAGCTGCTGCCTCCTCTTCAGACTTGGGAGAGCGCATAACGATAGCCTGGGTTTGGGCCTACCCAAGTCTGGTGGTAGCCCATGTCTGTGGTTTCTCAGCATCCGGGTCGGGTCGGACACTGAGCTCTTTAAGTGATCCACTAGTCTCAGAGGAACCCTAATCCTCCGAGGGCTTATCTTTCAACCTCTCTTGCATGTCTTAGATCTCCTCATATCTTGTCTTTGAGGCTACAATACTTGAAACACACATTTAGCAAACATGGTTAGCCCCACAAGTCAAGGAACAAAAATCAAAATCATTTCAGAATTGGTTGCAGTGGGTCTATGAAGGCACTTCTGTGGGCCCTAGTAAAAACTACGAGCCATAAAAGGCCCTCGTAAAAATAGTGTCCATAAATTTTATTTTCTGGAATTGCTTCTACAAGACTAGGTATGATCCATAGAAGAATCTCTGGTTTGAAGAGGCATTTCAGTGTTTAAGTTTTTAGAGGCACGGTTCTATGAGACCTATCTATGAGTCGTAGAATATTATATGGCTCATAGAAGGTCTTATATAATGGGTTCTCAGAAACTTCAAGTTTTTGGATTTTCATATGAGGGGCAACTATGGCTCGTGGAAATTTCCACGGGCCGTGGAAGACCCTCGTAGAGTGAAAAACCCAGAAGCTTGAGTTTCCAAGCCTCTCAAACTGGACCCCACATGACATTTTTAATAGTTATTTCAGCATCAAAGCAATACACAACACACCTCCATACGCTTTTAATCAAACATCAAATACCCCGCATGCAATTCTTTTCATATGACTCCATCATATATCATTTCACATATTTTCTTAAGCCAACTGACGCCTTTTGAATGAATTCACATCAAATTACACATACATGCCATTATACATCGAATTTTCAAGAACATAGTGAATTCAACTCAAACGACATGTGTCGACATGATTTTCATATACATCATTCAAAAACATAGACAAGGCCACACACACAATTTTCTGGCTTTTAACACTTATTCAAGCATTGACAAATACTATTAATTATTTAATTTTGAGCATAAATAATGGTAAAGATGGAATCATACCCAAACTAATCGAATTACCATACCATCCAATTAATTACAACCTAGTCACAGAGTTTAGGTATTACAAAGTATTTTAGGACGAAAGACTTACATAATTGAGTGAGAAAGCTGCAAGAAATTTAAGGACGAGTCGAGGAGAAGGAACCCTAGGCTTTTAGTATTTGGTCGGAAAACTTGCTGAAAAAGCTTGGTGGTGGTCGGTCAGGAAAGCTTGGAAAAGGGATTAGGATATTTTTAAAATTTGGGGAAGAATAGGGTCAAAATAATTTAGCCCCTCTATTTATAGGTTGACTGGGTCAGCCAAAATTAGTAGGTCTGGGCTCTATGAAACCCCGATTACGGGCCATAGAGATACTGGGAAGGCACAAAACCTACAACGTCCGTAGGCAGATTCTATGTTCCCATTACACTTTTAAAAAACTCAATGTTTTATAGATGACTATGCAGATCCTCTGAAGGTAGGCCCACAAACAACCATGATTCTGCAACATCTGAAGCAACCAATTCAAAATGATAAACTTTATGTCATCCGATAGGGGCAGTAACAGAATGGCTACAGTCATATCAATAGCAATAGGATTCAGCTGATATTGATTCTACTGATAAGCTTCAACATTAAAGTCTTGTGGCAATGGATCAATGTCCTTAAGAGAAAGTGGGTTGTTGTCATTCTCATTCTGATTCTAAGCTGCATTAACTACGTTATTTGCATTATTTTGGGCCATCCTTCTTAAACTTCACTAGATCTCTGGGTTAAATAAAGTTAAGGGAATGCTTTGACTTTACATGTTGAGCATACACTACACCTGCACATTGAAAAAAAACAACAAAAAAATTTAAAAAGATGGAAATAAGGAATAATTCCCAAACTATTCAAATTAAAGAAGTCTAGTCGTATTCCCCAGCAACAGCGCAAAAATCTTGATGTCACCCAAGGTACGCCTGCTTTTTGAAGGTTAAAGTGGTCGTTGTCAAGATATATAATCTAATAAAGGTTAGGATCAAACTCACAGGGAATATGGTAGACTTAGAAGAATTTAAAGCAATCTGGGTGGATTACCTACTTATCTCTCCAAAAGAGGGGGCGGGGTTTGTAAAAACTATGAAAAGTAATCCTCAACTAAGACAAGTACGAAATCAGTATGAAGAGTAACTAGGGTATTGTATTCCCCATGATTCCTTAACTTGGTATCACCGGATAATCAAATTCATTTCCAGTGTGTAGCATACATAATGGTAAGTTAAGTTCATCAAACCTTTTGACCCAGGCGAGAGGCAAATTTCACTACATGATTTGATCCATCCTCGCAGTGTGACATTACTAACCCTTACCTATTGTCCCAGTACAACCTTCCCTTGGCTTAGTTTGGTTGTTTAGACGAGAAACATCAATCGAATCCTGTTAATTAATCACTTTTCCTATTCACTACTACCTTGATCCAGTCAGTAACACTAGGTGAGTTTCAAAATTGGCCACCATTAAAAAACATTCAAACCAAAGAGAATAAATTAATATATGCATGTGCATTTGTCAAGAATTATGAATTATGCGATTTTACGTTGTTAGTTCTTCATGGTTCCCACAACCTTAGTTGTGGATTTAGCTACTCATGATCATCATATATGCAAGAATCATGAATTTGAATAGCATAATAGCATAATCCAAGTTTTGCACCAAGAATCATAAGATTGAATTAAAAGCACAAAATAATGTTTCACAAGTGTTTCTCTCAAGTTCTCTACTATTCTCTACTGTTCTATAACGCTCCTTATTAACACTAACCTAAAGAACCTATTTGTAGTGTTTAAAATAATAAACCAAAATGGATTAGGGGTACTAGGTCGGCAGACTTTACAGGCTCTTCTACGGGCCGTATAATGTTTTACGACTCGTACTCGGGGATTCGTGGATTTCATCTGTGTTTCTGGGGTGACTTTTATAATACCCTTATACGAGCTGTATAAAGTTCTACAGCCCATAAAGGATTTCATTTGCTAACTTTTCTGCAACTCCCCACTTTCTGATCCTTAGGGCATGATACCAAGTCTACAACTCGTAAAATCTTCTAGGGCTTGTGCGCATGTTCATAGACCTAACTACCAAAAATCACCCTTCACTAGAATTTTTTATAAAACCAGATCTGCGGCTTGTGTAATTCTCTACGGCCCGTTAAAGGTCTTGTGAAATCTCAACTTCTATAAAATTTGTACAGTTATCCTAAAATTTATGCCAACCCAGTAAAATGCAAAACACACATAAAAACATATCAAATCTACTAACATCGCTTTGCGAACACACAAAATTCCATGTTTTAAGCATCAAAAGTACTATATTCTGATAGCACATCAACCATCTGTTACCTCATACACTGAACCCCTGAAAATCCCAAATTTCACCAAGTCTGGTCATCATTCCACGAGTAGGAGTTATGGCTTGTGGAGGAACTTACGACCTATAGAAGCCTTCATACATCAGTGGCCTTCCAAACTCGAGCTACTGGAAATGCATACTTAGGACCCATGGTCCATTGTACGGCTCGTACATCAACATGTGGCCCATAAACCTCTCGTGGCAACCACTGATACTCAAAATAATTTTTGAATTCATTTTCTTTGCACTTTAGATGCTTTTCATAGGTATGGCCTTACAAACTTCTTCTCTATCACCTCAACTACCAATGAACATTCTACAACACTATGCACCACAATCCCTTCCGTTGGTTTTCCAATAAGATAAACTCACATGATAGATAGTTGATGCAGATCCTTGGCCATTCCTTGTGTTATCACTATCTGCTCATTAGTACCCATGATTTCCTTATGACTTATAGAATCAACTACCACATTTGTTTTCTCTGAATGGTATAGTATAGCTACATCATAATCTTTTATTATCTCTAGCCATCTTTACTCTTTCATATTAAGGTCCTTCTGCTTAAAGATGTATTGCAAATTCTTATGGTCATTATATATGTCAACGTGAACCCCATATAGATGGTGTCACCATATTTTTACTGCTTAAATATGTATTGCAAACTCTTATGGTCATTATATATGTCAACATGATCCCCATATAGATGGTGTCACCATATTTTTAAAGCATAGACAACCGATGCTAGTTCAAGGTCATATATTGGGTAGTTTTTCTCAAGTTGTCATAGTTGTCTTGAGGCGTAAGTGATTACCCTACCATGCTGCGTTAGTACATATCCTAAGTCAACTCTCGAAGAATCACAATACACTACATATCCTTTCGTGCCTTCTGGAAACACTATTACAAGCGCGGAAGTTAGACTACTTTTCAACTCTTATAAGCTTCTTACACATGCGTCCTTCCACTAGAACTTTGTTATCTTGTGTGTTAACTTATTTAGTGCTATAGAAATAATAGAAAATCCTTCAACGAACCTTATGTATTGCCAACCCAAGGAAGCTCAAACTTCTATGGGTGTTTTCAGCCATGCCCAATCTTTTAGGGCCTATATCATTTGTGAATCAATCCTTATGCCTTCGTCGAATACAATAGAATGCCATCGATTTTAACCAAAATTTATGTTTGGAGAACTTCGCACACAATTACCGATCATGAAGAGTTGTAATAGTTGCTGATGATTTGCATGGTGCTTTTCTAATCTTGAATACACCTAAATATCATCTAATGTCACGATCCAATCCTAGGGCCTAGGTGCAACATGGAAAATGGGGAACCAAGAGGTACCCCAAGGAAGCCTCATAGCATACATAAGCACATCCTTGGTTGCGGAAATATAGTTCAAGCATCATTTAATCAAACTAAGGAGATTCTAGACTTAGGACACATGCTATGGGAATAAGGGTAAGGATTTCATCATACAATCTCATCAACACATTGAATATAGAGAAGGGATCATGGGACGCACTCTATGGGGAGTAGGGACTTAGGGAAAGTCATCACATGCCATTAACATCAAGCAAACAACAAATAAGGGATAAGGACTAAAGGGAAACCTTTATAGACACATAAGTTTCACATAGGTCATCATATTATGTCATCTAATGATACCTCTAAACATAAGTGTGACGCAGGCCAAGACATGTCCTGAGCTCACCCTCAAAAGTAGATAACATAAGTAATAAAGCCTTAACATAATTAAGATAGAAAAATGGTTAATGTACCTAGAATGGAGGACTTACAACAAGCAAATCTCCAAATGAACGTACTGGCCACAAGGATGTAGATGAGTAGGAGCTCCAGTCCCCACATGGTTTGATCATGTAGAAAATAAATGTGTTAGTACTTGGAATATACCAAGTATCTGAGGAGCAATGCAACAAGAAAACGTAAGCCATGATAATGAAGTTGCATAATCATACATAAGGATAATAAGCTCAATATTACACGAATGATCAATGCCTTAGTCAAAACATGCAGGAAAGAGAAATAAAATCTCAGCATACATATGTGGGAAGAGACCATAACCAACATTAATACCATGCGAGTTATAACATGGAATCTCGGTGTTTCCTCCACATTGGAAAAAGGAGTTGTCTACTTTTCCATGGTAAACCATAACCTCACCATACGATATTGCCTTTTAGGTGGGTGTTATAAGATATCCTTACCTTATGGCATTGCCTTTTCATCAAGTGGTAAATGATATTCTTACCTTACGACATTGCTTTTCGGTAGGTGTTCAAGTATCCTTATCATACGACATTGCCTTTTTGGTAAGTGTTCAAGTATCATTACCTTAGGGCATTGTCTTTTTGGTAAATGTTCAAGTATCCCTACCTTACGACATTGCCTTTTCATTAGGTTTTCATATGATATCCTATGGTGGCACATAGTTAAGGTATAATGGAAGTCTACCAAGGTCCTCTCAGTGCTAAGTCAAAATCCCACAGAATACATAAATCATAATCATGCTTATAGCATGCATAGACTTGTAATATCATATTATCATTATAGGAGTTGCTCATCAAAACCATAAAATCATAGCATCATACTAGGTCTCCATAATCTTTCATAATTTTCATAACATTTCCATGGAATCATAACATATTTGATAGCTTTTAATGATTCATAACATACTTGTCTTGCATATCATGAAATAGACCTTTCATCAACATAAAAGCTTTATCATGTAAGCTTAGTAAATACATGGTATGTGTCTGCCTAAGAGCTTAAAATCATGAAATTAAAAAATATTGGACATGAATGAAGTAAAACATGATCATTTGAAAATAATTTAACAACCCACCATCATCATTCATACTATGCTTCAAACTTAGATATGGAAACATGAAATTCACCATTTAAAATCATCAACTTCATAGTATCTCATGATATCATAATATTCATAACTTGAATATCATAAAATAACTCATACTAAGAAACCCTTGAAAGTAATTCACGTAATTTCATTCAACAGATGAAGATTCTTAATACAAATCATGCACATTAGGAGTGATAAACAATACCTATAAGAAATCAACCTTGAATTTTAAAGGATTGAGTGAAAAGAATTTTGGGGCTCCATAGGTGGAAGAACCCATGGATAAAAAACCATCATACCTTGAGGCCTTGTAAATGATGAAGAAGACCTGAAGAAACTTGGAGAGACTTGAACCCATGGTCAAACTTGGTGTTTGGCCATTAATGAAAGAAGCTTGAACCCTAAATACTTGAGAAAATTTAGTGTAGTAATTTGGGAAACTTTGGAGAGGTTTTTAGGAGTTTTGAGAGTTATTTAAGGCCTAAAAATGATGAAATTTTTATGTACTCCCGTATATATGGGTTCAGGGATATGTAACAATTTCCCAACTCTTAAAACTTTAAGAAAATTTTGTTCAAGGATGAAACAGGACCACGACGCGGACTTGTTCGGCGGTAGTTGATTTTCATGCGAAGTTCAGTTTCCTCTTGTTTTGGCCTAGGAATGAGTCTAGGTCACTTTTACACGAAAATGGACCCTCTCTGTGATGCGGAGAGGTCGCAACCCTTTAAAAATGCAAAAACATGCAAAAAATTATTTTTCGATACACCTGACTTAAAAATTTAGCGAGACCCTTTCCTTGCATAATTTTGCCTCCTGAAAATGAATACAAACTCAGATTTGCCGAAAAATGTAAGTATTTTACGATATTCCAGAAATATATCATAGGGACATTCTGAATTGCTTGGGAGGCATTACAATATCTCCCCCTTGCGAACATTAGACCCCGAATGTGATGAAAACACACTTGAGAAGAGTCATTCGACAATTTTTCAGCCCAACATGAATGCATCAATGCAATTTAAACATTATTTTTATGAAATCTCAAACTGATGCACCAACCACCATCAAAACATGTTATTATGAATATGTATGCATGCAACATGACATAAAAGGGATGAATTACATGACTTCACAGTATAGACATGATTAACTTATTACCTTAGACATGAGTAGAGTGGAAAAAAAATTAAGGATAGCACTTCTTCATGTCCACTTTGACTTCCCAAGTAGTACTTTCAACTTATTGATTTCTCCAAAGGACTTTAACAAATGCTACATCTTTGTTCCTCAATCTCTTTACTTTCTATTTAATATCCCAACTAGGACTTCTTCATATGCCGAATTCTCCTCAATACAAACAACCTTCAAAGGCACAATAGAGTTAGGGTAACCTATACACTTCCTCAACATAGACGCATGAAAGACTGAATGAACCATACTCATCTCCATAGGCAATTGATCACACCTAAATTACACTTCCCAATAAGGGTATAAGCGTTCACTATTTTAAATATAGAACCTAACAATGGTTAGAGTCGATCCCATGAGAAATATGGTCTAGACTTAGAGTTATTAAAGTTTTGATGAATTTGGTCAACTTACTTCCAAGAGGGGGGTTTTGGTGGAAAAGTAATTATTCAAACCTAAACTAAGAACAATATTCAGCGCATGTATTATTGATCAGTAAGAGAAATAACTAGTGTATTATGTTCCCCATTAGTTCCTAATGCAGTATAACCTAATAATTATAACCTTTTCTAGTGTGTAGAATGCAAAACTGATAAGTTATGTTAAACTAACTCCTTGGGCCAGCAACTAGGAAATGTTTTGCCACACAACTTGGGTTGTCTATGGATGTCACATTACTAACCCTTACCTTGATCCTAGTACAACTATCCCTTGGGCCATTCAAGTTGATTAGATGAGAGTACTTACATTGAATCTTGTTATTTATCCCTTATCCCATTCATTACCACTTTGGGCCAGCGAGTAAGAATAAGGCGAGTTCTAACATTCACAACCATTAAAAAGCAATCAAAATGAAGAGATTAATAATCTGGACCAGGAAAAAGAATATAAATCAAAGTAGCAGCAATCAAGATAGCAGGCAAAGTCCTATCCCCGAATACATTCATGTACACTTTCCAAGGATTACAAATTATTTGATTTTTACTTTATTAGTTCTTTATTGTTTCCACAATCCTAGTTGTAGATTTAGCTACTCATGTTCATAGTAGATGAAGAAATCATGTTTGATGTTTGCATAATCAAACACTTACAACAAAGAATTGTAGAACGTAAAATCCAAAATCTTCACGTAAACCACAATATCAAGATCCGAAGATAAGCACTAATAGAATTAACTCAAAGTCTCCAAGAAGAACTTAAAAGAAAGTGACAATACATGTTCTAATGTTCTGTCTATCAAAAAATAACCAAAACCCTATTTATAACCAAAGAAAACAAAATCCTAAACCGATTAGGAAAATTGGATTCGAGACCATTAATGATTCAATATATAGCTTGTAAGTCTATCAATGACCCATTAATGGGGTTTCACAGACTGCTCCTGCAAAATCTATCTTCCATCTACAAGCTACTTTCTACGACTCGTATTCTGAACTATGGGTCGTAGACTCCTCCATCCTGTTAACCTTCAAAAAATCTTCAAAAACTCTGGCCTTCTTCTACGAACACAACTACGGGTCATGAAATCAACAAAAACCCATCCTGTCAATCATGGTTGCAACTTCGAAAAATATGCTCAACATTGGATCAGGACCACGAACCTCCACCTATGGCTTGTTGATCAAACCACAACCTGTAAGTGGTCTCGCATATCACCAAAAAGATGATAAATTATGCAATCTTTCCAAAAGCCTTCTAAATCCTGTAATCTTGTAAAACCAAAATAAAAAAAATCAAATCTACTAACATCGCTTAGAGAAAACACAAATTTCTAAGTTTAAAGCATTAAAAGTGTCATATTTTGGTGGTACATCAGCAACTCTAACTCATAAGCAACCTTACCAACACACCTCAAGATTCTATAAGGCCCAACAAACCCAGGGCTCAACTTCCCCTTCTTGCCAAATCGAACTACACCCTTTATGGGTGAAACTTTTAAATACACCCAACTGTCCACCTTGAACTCAAGATCTGTTCTTCTAACATTAGAATATGACTTTTGTTTACTTTGTGCCATATTTAATCTCTCCCTTATCAACCTCACCTTCTCCATATCGTCCATAACCAAATGCAGACCTATCAAAGCCATTTGTCCTACTTCAAACCACCCAACTGGGGATCTTCAATCTCCCATATAATTCCTCAATTGTTCCATCCCGATGCTAGAGTGATAACTATTATTGTAACCGAAATCAATGAATGGGAGATACTCATCCCAACTGTCCTTCAATTCAAACACATAAGACCTAAGCATATTCTCAAGAGTTTGAATGGTCCTTTTGGCTTGATCATTCACTTGTGGGTGAAATGCAATACTTAGCTTAACTCTCGTACCAAGGCCTCTTTAGAAAGATCTCCAAAAGTGTGAAGTAAGTTGAGCACCACCATCTAAAATGATAGACAATAAAATCCCATGTAATCCAACCAACTTGTGGATGTATAATTTAGCATAGTCTTTTGCACAACAGGTTGTTTTAATTGGTAGGAAATGAGCCGATTTCGTCATCCTATCAACATTAACCCAAATGGAGTAAAAATGCTTCTTGGTTCTTGGAAAACCTTTCACAAAATCCATGTTGATCTCTTCCCACTTCAAAGTAGGAATCTCTAGTCTTGGGCTAGGCCTCTTGGTTTTTGATGTTTGGTTTTGACTTTTGGAAATTGTGGAATCTAGCTACAAACTTTGCAATGTCCCTTTTTATACCACCCCACCAATACACTTCTCTCAAATCCATATACATTTTTGTAGAGCCGAGGTGAATGGAAAATGATGAATTATGTGCCTCTTTTAAAATCTCGTCTCTTCACCCATCAATATTTGACACACACATCTTACCTTGGTGCCTAAGTTCACCATCACCCCTTGGAGAAAAGCTCTACCTTGCTCTGTTTTACCAATGCTTTCAATTCTAACAATGTGAGACTAAGGTCTTGCTTAGATTCCACCTCTTCAATCAAATAAGACTTGGAACCATCTATAACCACCATACTTCCATTTTTGGCTTCATCCAACCAAACCCCTAACTTATCCAATCGATGATCTTCCTTTGTGAACTCCTTCTTTCTATCCTCAACTTGAGATACATTCTACATGGATACCCTACTTAGGGCGTCAGCTACAACACTAGCTTTGCCAAGTAATAATGCACACTCATGTCATAATCTTTAAGGAGTTCCAACAACCCTTTTTGCCACAAATTGAGATCTCTTTGAGTGAACACATATTGAGGACTCTTGTGATCAGTAATCACATCTACATGAACTCCATACAAATATGTGAGGCCATATTTTAAAAGAAAATGCCATGACCAATTACTCAAGGTCATGGGTAGGATAATTATGCTCATGCACTCTTAGTTGCCCATAAGCATATGCAATAACTTTGCCACCTTGCATCAATACACACCCCAAGCCAATTCTGAAAGCATCACAACAGAAAACTAACCCTTCTGATAAAGACAATATAGGAGCAGATATAAGCTTGTCCTTTAAAGTTTGAAAAATCCTTTCACATTCATTGATCCAAATACATTATGCCTTCTTTTATGTCAACTTTGACAAAGGCGAAGCAACTGAAGAAAATCCCTCCACAAATCTCCGGTAGTATCCTACTAAGCCCAAGTAATTCCTAATATCCGTTGGAGTCAAGCGTCTAGGATAATTTCTCACCACTTCCATATTTTTAGGATCCACTTTAATCCCTTCACCCCAAAATCACATGCCCTAGGAATACTACCTCTTCCAACTAAAACTCAGATTTATCAAACTTGATAAATAACTTTTCCTCCCTTAAAATTTGCAACACTACCCTCAAATGTTTCATATGCTCTTCCTCAGTCTATGAATAAATCAAGATGTCATCAATTAATACCACAACAAACATATCAAGATAGTTTAAAGACTCTATTCATGAGATCTATAAATATTACCGGTGCATTAGTTTGTTCGAAAGATCTCACCATGAGTTCAAAATGCCCATATCTAGTCCGAAAAACCATCTTAGGAATATCACATCCCCTAACCCTCATTTGATAGTATCCAGACCAAATATCAATCTTAGAAAAATTAGTAGCCCCTTGTAATTGGTCAAATAGGTCATCCTTTGTAAGAGATACTTGTTCTTAAAGTGACCTTGTTGAGTTGCTTGTAGCCGATGCAATTCTGAACAAGCCATCCTTCTTCCTCACAAACAATACTACTGCACCCCAAGGTAACTTGCTAGCCCTAATAAAACCTTTCTTCAGTAAGTCTTTTAATTGATACTTTAACTCTTCGATTCTACTAGGTTCATACGGTAGGGAGAAATAGAAATGGGTTGAGTACTAGGGAGGAGATTTATACCAAAATCTATTTCCCTTTTGGGAGGAACACCGTGGAGTACATTTAGAAGGCATTAAGAAACTCATTGACCATCAGAATCGACTCGGAACTTTGGACTCGACATCTCTAACCCTTACAAGATGATAAATACAACCCTTAGCAATCGATTACTGATCTTTAATACAAGAGATGAACCTACCCTTAAATACTGAATCATAACTTCTCACTTAAAAATGGGTTCATTAGGAAATCAAAATATAAGTTTGTGGATATGAATGTAACTAGTCCATCCCAAGAATAATGTCTAAATATATCATGTCAAGTTTAAAAAAATTACAAGGCAAGACTTTATGCAATATGGACACGAGACACCCCCTATAGACTCTATTAGATATATTAGACTCACTGATGGGGGTAGACACCTCAAAGGGCTCATCTAACAATTCGGGACACATATCAAGCCTATTAGCAACAAATAGGGTAATGAAAGATAGAGTGGCACCTAGATCCTATAAAGCATAAAAATCATAAATATAAACCTTTAACATACTAGTGACAACATCGGGTACCTCATCCACTCCTTGCCTACCTTGAAGAGCATAGAACCAGTTATCACATGGAGCACCCCCTTGTTGACCACCTTATGCCCTTTGATCTCCATGAGAACCATCTCTTTGGGGAAGACCATCTCCACCCTTCTTTTGAGCATTTGGACAATCAAAAATTTTGTGGCGCATCTTGCCACACCCAAACCATGCACCTGTGTTTCTCCAGCATGCGCCACCATGACTCCTTTCACATTATAGGCACCTAGGAAGATTTGGTCGACTATTTCCACCTTGAGCATAAGTCTTAGGGTTCGACACCCTATCATTGAGAAACCTTTAGTTTTAGCATTTGTTGACCCTTGGCTTTGAAATTTGTGGCCTTGTTGAAAATGACCACCTCTACCACCCCTAACACCTTGGAATCCATCTTTATAACGAGCTCTTTTGGAGTCCCCACTCTTTCTCAAGTTGTTCGACATATGTCATGAGCCAAGAAAAGTCCATTTCCCCAATAAGCATGGCAGAGCAACACTCTTTATTGATCAAGTCAGATATTTTTGACAGAAACTGGTTCATTCCTGCCCGAGGATCGGTAACCAAGTGAGGAGCATAATTTGAGATCTTGTTAAATTTGAGGGAATACTCCCTCACACTCATGGAGCCTTGTTTGAGATTAACAAATTCCATCATTGTTGCCTCCCTTAATTCAACAGGGAAGAAGCGGTTGAGGACATTAAACTCCTCTCATGGAATGAGATCACCATTAACCCTCTTCATTTTCCATTGGGTGAACCATATTTGAGCAAGGCCTTTGAGTTGATAGGGCATAAAATCATCCTACTCCTATAAGATTACCCCAGTAATACCAAGGACTTTATGTACATCATTAAATTCTGTAGGATCTTCCTCTACTTTAGACCTATGGATCTCCGGAGGGTTTATTATAGTGAAGTCTTTCACTCTTGAGGCCTGAGTAGAAGCATGAGGAGCTTGGGCCTCTAAATGAACTTGGTTGGCTACGGCTTGTGCGAACAACGTGATAAAATTCTGGTATTCAGCATGGGTAACCCCTTGTTCTTGGGGAGCTTGTAGGGATGAAGGGGTTAGATCCCCCTCGACAGTAGGAACTCTTTGTGGTATCTTTCTTTGCAACATTATCTTTCTTGGCAACATTATTTTGGCAACGAGCTCTTTTGGAGTCCCCACTCTTTCTCAAGTTGTTCGACATTTGTCATGAGCCAAGAAAAGTCCATTTCCCCAATAAGCATGGCAGAGCAACACTCTTTATTGATCAAGTCAGATATTTTTGACAGAAACTGGTTCATTCCTGCCCGAGGATCGGTAACCAAGTGAGGAGCATAATTTAAGATCTTGTTAAATTTGAGGGAATACTCTCTCACACTCATGGAGCCTTGTTTGAGATTAACAAAGTCCATCATTGTTGCCTCCTTTAATTCAACAGGGAAGAAGCGGTTGAGGACATTAAACTCCTCTCATGGAATGAGATCACCATTAACCCTCTTCATTTTCCATTGGGTGAACCATATTTGAGCAAGGCCTTTGAGTTGATAGGCCATAAAATCTTCCTACTCCTATAAGCTTACCCCAGTAATACCAAGGACTTTATGTACTTCATCATTAAATTCTTTAGGATCTTCCTCCACTTTAGACCTATGGATCTCCGGAGGGTTTATTATAGTGAAGTCTTTCACTCTTGAGGCCTGAGTAGAAGCATGAGGAGCTTGGGCCTCTAAATGGACTTGGTTGGCTACGGCTTGTGCGAACAACGTGATAACATTCTGGTATTCAACATGGGTAACCCCTTGTTCTTGGGGAGCTTGTAGGGATGAAGGGGTTAGATCCCCCTCGACAGTAGGAACTCTTTGTGGTATCTTTCTTTGCAACATTATCTTGAAGTGAAAAATGGCAACCATTAGAGATGGAAGATCTTAAGTTAAGTTCTAAAGCATAACATAGATCACATAGAAATGAATCATTTCCTAAATGCCTCATAGCCTCCTATTCATAATTGTGGCGTGCTTCAAAACCATGAACAAGTCTCTCCTCGACAAGGTAGGTTGGATTCTCGTGGACCATTTATAAACTTAGTGCTATAATACAAAACTTGTCATGACCCAAGCCTAGGGCCTAGGTGAGACATGGCAAATGAGAACTTAGAGATACCCAAAGAATCTTGATAGCATGCATAAGCACATCCTTGGTTGCCGAAACTTAGTTCAACCTTCATTTAATCAAACTAAGGGGATTCAGGACTTAGGACACAAGCTATTGGAATAAGCGGTAAGGATTTCCATTATACAACCAAATCAATACATAGACTACAAAGAAGGGATTATGGGACACACTCTATAGGGAGTAGGAACTTAGAAAAAGTCATCACATGCCATCAACATCAAGTAACAATAAATAAGGGATAAGTACTAAACGGAAACCTTCAGAGATGCATAAGCATCATGTAGATCATCATATTACATCATCCAATAATACCTCTAAACATTAGTGGGACAGGGACAAAGACATGTCCCAGGCTCACCCTCAAAAGTAGATAACAAAAGTAATAAAGTCTTAACATACTAGATAGGAAAATGGTTGTTGTCTCCAGAGTGGAGGACTCACCAGAAGCAAATCTCCAAACAAACATAGTAGCCATGAAGAGGTGGATGAATAGGAGCTATGATTCCTACATGGTTAGATCATGTAAGAAAAAAGTATGCATTAGTACTTGGAATGGACTTAGTACGCTGGGCGCAATTCAATAAGAACATAAGCCATGATAATCCATATGCATAATCATCTAAAGAAATAAAAAGCACAATATGACATGAATGATCGACGTCTGAGTCAAAGTAAGCAGGAAAGATAGACAAAATCTCATAACATAGAATACTAATGCAGGAAGATACCATAATCGACATTAAGACCATGCAAGCTACTATGCTAAATTCCAATGTTTCCTCCACACTGGAAAAAGGGGTGGTCTACTTTTTCATGGTAAACCATACCCTCACCTTATGCCATTGCATATTCGTTGGAAGTTACAAAATATCATTACCTTACAATATTGCCTTTTCAATAAGTGTTGTATGATATTCTTACCTTATGGCATTGCATTTTTGATAGGTTGGCAAGTATCCTTACGTTATGGCATCGCCTTTTCGATAGGTGTTCAAGTATTCTTACCTTACGACATTGCCTTTTCAACAGGTGTTCAAGTATCCTTACCTTACAATATTGCCTTTCTGGTAGGTGTTATATGATATCCTATGGTGGCGCATAGTTAAGGGAAAATGGAAATCTACCAGGGTCCTCTCCATGCTAAGTCAGTATCCCACATAATACATAAATCATAATCATACTTATAACATACATGGACTTGTAATATTAATATAGGAGTAGCTCATCAAAATCATAACATCATAGCATCATAGAAGGGCTCCATAATATTTCATAATTTTTAATCATTTATGACATACTTGTCTTGTATATATTGAAATAAACTTTTCATCAACATAGAAGCTTTATCATGTAAGCTTAGTAAAAACATGGTCGGTGTATGTATAAGAGGTTAAAATAATAAAATTCAATAGTATTAGATATGAATGAAGTAAACATGGTCATTTGAAAACCATTCAACAACCCACCATCATCATTCATACCATCCTTGAAACTTAGATATGGAAATGTGAAATTCACCTTGTAAAATCATCAACTTTATAGTATCTCATGGTATCATAACATTCACAATTTACGTATCATAAAATAACTCATAATAATAAACCGTTGAAAGCAATTTAGGAAATTTCATTCATTAGATGAAGATTCTCAACATAAATCATGCATATTAGGAGTTATAGACAATACCTATAAGAAATTAATATTTTTTAAAGGATTAAGTGAAAAGGATTATGGGGCTGCATGCATAGAAGAACCCATGGATAAAAAAACCCACATACCTTGAGGCTTTGAGATTGATGAAGAAGACTTGAAGAAACTTGGGGAATTACCTTGGTGCTTGACCTTTAATGGAAGAAGGGTTGAACCCTAGAAACTTGAGAGAATTTGGTAGAGGAATTTGGGAAATTTGAGAGAGATTTTTAGGAGTTTTGAGAGTGATTTTAGGCCTAAAAATGGTGGAATTTTCAAGTATTCCTGTATATATGAGTTCGGAGATATGTTACAATTGCTGTTACTCAAATCTTTGAAATATTTTGAAACTTTTGTTCATATATCAAAGGTGTAATGACCTTGTTGGTCATTTTTGAGCTTATATATAAATATTACTATTTTTTCCTTTCGTAAGTTGCTTTGGGATTATGTTGAACAATCTATATTGTAGGAACTGAAATCTTGAGTTTTAAAAGTTGAAAACACGAGTTTTGGCAATTTTGGAAGTTTACATTGTTGAAAGAGTGAGTTTTTGTCCTATTCTGAGTTTTGGGTTTTAGATAAAAAATCCATTGATTTCATTAGCTCCGAAACATCGAATCTAGTCCAGGAGAAGTTACAAACGAATTTAGAGTTAAAATGAACTTTTTGAATCCAAACTTGCGTTTTTAGTTATTTTCAGAGCCAATATTTGACTTTGGTCAGCTTTCAGAGTTTAGAAGCTCAAATATCAAAATTTTGGCAGTACCAGCAGTTTCGATTGGTGAAACTAACATTAAAAATGATCTCGTCATAATTTTTGGAGTTTTTCATGGCAGTTTTGGAATTTTGAATCCTAAACCCTTTTATTTGAGTTTCATTGATAATTGTGTCAAACAGGCCTCATAATCAAATTTATATTATTTTGTCGAGTCTAGATTGCTGTTTTCAGTATGATACATGTCTAGTTTGTGAATTTTGGGTTCTGAATGGACCTTGTAGGTCTGTTTTGAGATTTGATCAATGTTGGCGTGTGGGATCTGGTGGGGGGTAATTTTATCCTCTGCATTCAAGAAGGTCATTTTTCTGCACTTCTCCGCATTGCGGAGGTCTGTGTTTCTTTGTTCTCCGCATTCAGAGTACAAATTGTGGCTGTTCAGTTTTGAATTGAGAAATACCATTTTTCACTATTTCCAACATTTTCAAGCTTCCTGAGGTGATTTTTGTTAATGATTTGTGAAATTCTTTTGGGTAAGTATTTAATCACCATTTTGATTAATTTTCATAACTATTATCTTGATTTTGTCTTGAATTTCATGATTTTGGGTATTTAAAATTGGGAATTTTAAGTTTATGATTTGGAAACTTTAATTGATGATTTTTCCTTTGATTTGAACTTGATTTTAGTGGGATTTTCACCCATGAACTCCTTTTGTCATTTAGAATCATAATTTTAAGTCAATTTTAGATTCAAGAACTTTGAATTTTGGTCCTAATTTTGATCATTTTGCCCCTAACCCTAATTTGTGCCAATATGGGTATCTAAATTCACCTCTTGCATAGCATCTATTATTGATTGTGATTGATTGATTCGGTGATCGAGGCTTGAGTTGTGTCACCTAAAATCTATTTACAGACGCTAGAGTCCGCCGAAGTATCATAGGCTCTAGCATCTATCGTGATAGTAGAGATCTATTTACCAGCACCAAAGACTGTCGAGATGTCATCGATGCTAGCGACCATCGTGACACTTAAAGAGATATTTTTATATGGTCTAACGAGACCCCCATGGGTTCTACATGGTAGATTCAGCTCGATAGATACATACATCGGTGCCAGAGTCCGCCATGATTCGACCCCATGTATTGCATTCATCCACTACATGAGCATTACATCATTGATTGCTATTATTGTCTTATTCTACTCTCATATATGTTTATATTACACTAATCCTTTTCTTGCAGGTGATAGGATTCTTTGTTGTTACATACTTGTTCAATTTCTCTTACCCAGTTGATTGAACCTATTGGGTATATTTTGATGTACTCACCCCTACTTGTTTCCTCCCTACTAATCGAACACAGAGATCCCTAAAGGATAGTTGATCTCGTTCTACCAGAGATATTCTCCTTCTATCCTAGATCTTAGCGGTGAGTCTTAGACTTTGAGTAGCCATCAATCTTTTGAGATTTCCTTTGTGGTTTTCTATTCTAGACATTGTATTATATATTATTAGCCAACATTATATTATTATCTAAGATAGTTATATTTCCCCATTCGTTCTCCTTCAGATGCTCTTGTACTCATGACTCTAGGTTTTGAGTTTTCATATTAAATGTTGTGTTTTCTTTTGCTTTACTTTATTATTTTTATTTGTGACCAGATGTTGGGTTGTGTCAAGTTTGGTGTCAGAGATCTAGGTTCATTGAGCTTATGAGTCAAGAGCGGGGTGTCGAATAGAGTCTTGCAAATCGGTATGTAGACGTCGAAACCCATCTTCGGGAGGCTATAGGGCACTTGATAGGAAAAACTTCAGTCTTGTTTCTATTCGTGTGTTTCTTCATATCAAGTTTTGAACATATCTAGTCTACTCCATCAATCTCAAAAGCTATGTCTTCAGTTCAAGAGCTAATTCTACCTGCATTGGCTAGCTTTGAGGTGCCATCATCTCCTGCCATCCCTGCTATGTCTACTGTCGAGCAGGAGCGTTTTGAGAGGTTTGTCTGGTTACCTCTTCCCAGATTTATTGGTATGCCTAGTGATAGAGCCTGTGATTTCATATCAGTGTATCAAGACCAGTTATGTAATTTGCCTATCCTTGAGCCTTATGGAGTTGCTTATACCTCTTATTAGTTCACAGACTTAGCCAAAGAGTGGTGGGGATCAGGTTTGGCCTGCATACCTATTGGATCGCCAGCTGTGACATGAGATTAGTTTACCGAGGTATTCTTAGAGAGGTTTGTGCCTCATAGTCTTGGGGCCAAAAGGTGAGATGCGTTTGACCATCTAAAATAGGGATCTACGATGGTATATGATTATGAGGTTTGATTTCATGAGCTTTCTAGCTTATTTTGCCTCAAATATTTATGTTATGTATGAGCTCTTGCCGAGCTTATTTGTGTTTCCACCTTGGTAGGTAAATCATTAGTGGTGAATCAGATGCATCGGGGTTGTGTTGTAACTTCTATAAGGAGAGATACTGTTGCTAACTTGTTGTTCTTTGATATGGTTGATTTCAATGTGATATTGGGTATTGATTTGTTATCTCCTCATCATGCTATTCTTGACTGCCATGCGAGGACCATGACCTTATCTTGCCTCGACTTACCTCAATTGGTGTCACTTGAGCACCTAGCTCCTATTCAAAAGGAGATATTTCTTAAATGCATCCCTCAGTTGATGGATAGGCATGCTTGTCATATTTGGCTCATGTATGGGTCTGTTCTCAGGAGCTACTATTATTAGAGACCACTAGGGTAGCTACAGAGCTTATGGATGTTTTTCTGATTGATTTGCCTGGTGTCCCTTCGGATGGTGATATCGACTTTTCCATTGATAAGAAGTCGGGCACTAAGACCATTTCTATTACCCCATATTGGAGGACTCTGGCTGAATTGAACGTGTTAAAAGAGCAATTGGAGGATTTTTTTAAGAATGGATTCATTAGTCCGAGTGTATATCCCTGGGGTGCTCTGTCTTATTTTTGAAGAAGAAGTATGACACTATACGTATGCGTATTGACTATCATCAGCTGAACAAGTGACCATCAAGAACAAGTATCCTTTGCCTCGCATCGAAGATCTTTTTTACTAATTGTAGGGTGCCTCAGTATTCTCCAAGATTGATATGAGGTCTGGCTACCATCAATTGAGAGTTCGAGAGTCTGATATATTGAGGATAACCTTTTAGACTCATTATGGTCATTATGAGATTATGTCATGCTATTCGAGTTGACTAATGCCCCACCTATTTTTATGGAGTTAATGAACTAAGTCTTCAAACCCTACTTGGACATATTTGTTATTATCTTGGTAGATGATATCTTGGTTTATTCCAGGAATGAGTCCGACCATGTTCAACACTTATGGATTGTACTTCAGAGATTGAGGGAAGAGAAGTTGTATGCGGAGTTCTCAAAGTGTGAGTTTTTACTCGAGTCTATGGCTTTCCTTGGGCATAACATGACAAAGGATGGTATTATGGTACATCTGCCCAAGGTAGCTGCTATTCGTGAGTGGGCCAGGCCTTCTTCTATGACTTAGATTCGGAGTTCCATTGGTTTGGAAGGGTATTATCGACATTTTATTTAGGGAACCTTGTAATAACCCGACATAGGTCCTAGTCATTTGTAACGAACCGTAAGTTTGAAGTTGAGACTAAGGCAAAAAGTTAAGATTTTGTCACTAGATTGAAACCACAAGATCTAAGTACCGGTCATTGTTCGGTTCATGGACATAACGAAGGCCTCATAGATTGGGCCTTGGGGAAATTGGAGTCTAGAAAGGAGATGCCGAAAGATTACGAGTCAAGAAATATTTTACGGGTCATTATGTGTAGTCGCAAATGGGTCCTAGAGACTGAAATTTCAGTTAAGTATGGAAAGAAACTGCCATGGGTTTTCATGGCTTGTGATCCATTCTACGAGTCGTAAGATGTTCCATGATTTTGCGGCAAAAAATAATGGTTTTTGAATCTTTGCCAATGAACAATAGTATGGGACGTGCTTCTTTTTACGGCTCGTAAACTGGGATCTTTTGGTTTGGATTGCTAGATTAATTAAGGGTATATTCAACCTTTCCTATTCCCTTAAACCCTCAACAACCTGATCTAGCCCCTCCATGACCCCTCATGCAATTCCAAGCCCCTCTCTCATCAAGTTGAGCGCAAACGATTCAAATAACCTATGTTCTAGCACGACTTCATATATGTGTCTTCTTTAAATGATCATTTTATAACACAAATAATTAGATGATGGACAACCTACCAAATTAAAGCTCTTTGAAGTATCTTTCCAACTCCACTGATTTCACCTCATTCGGAGTTCAGACCAAAAACTTATGCCAAATTAAGTGAAGCACTTTCATGTTGTCTGCCCATAAGACCCACGCTACAACCAGTAGTCTAGTCATCCTTTTGGGTTTTATGTGGGGGATTTTGGGTCATTTTCCCCATATATTTTTCATGATCCTAAGGGAGGTTTGGACCTTTTTACCTCTCATACCTATACTAATAAAGTCAACACTCTCTTAGTCAAACTATTCAAGCCAAAATATTTTAACTCTCTCTCAAGTTCGCTCTTTCTCAAGTTCAAGAGAAAACCAACCTAGGGCTTTAGGTTCTTCTTCTCAAATAAAGGTTCTTCTATACTTCTTCTACCAAGGTATGTGAGTTTGATCCATGGTTTCCTTTCACCCATGGAGACCCAAATTATCTTATACTCTATTCCTTAATCTTAAGTATGCAATTCTTGATGGGTTTTCATATTATGATTTCAATTTCTTATATTTTGAATTTATTGATGTTACTTAACCTTTATTATTATTGAATAATATTTAATTTCATGGGAAGGATGTTCTGTCTTGAATTCCTATATTATGGAGGTTAGGGTTTTAAATATATTTGATGGGTTTCCTAAATTGGTTTTAAATTGATGGATTCTACTACCTATTTGCATGAGGAACTATAAACTAAGTTGTCTTACTGGAAATTTATGAATTTATTTGAGGTTTCTTTACAAGCCAATTTTGGTTCATGAAGATTATGATATGAGTTACTTAAATTATCTTTTGAATTGGTGAATCCTCTACCCCCATACATGAATAACTAGTAATTTTCATGATTCCATAGCTATTTATGATTCTTCCTTATGAAATTTTGGGTTATGGAGTTGATGAAGGATTTCTTGATTTTACTTAACATTCATACTTTCTTTATTATATTGTATGTGAATAAAGTCTAAATCAAATGACTTTCATGAATTGTTGTATTGACTCATGTATCTTATTAATTTCAAGTTATGGGATTGTGAATTGGTTTATGGGTTATTTCAAGTATGGGTTGGTTTTCATGGATACATATGAGTATACATATTTCCTTCAAGTTTCAAAATCTTAAAGCTAATTTACATGTTTTAAGATATCCCTTGACATGACATGTTCTTAGAACGATATTGAAGTAAAGAATGAATGAACGATTGAGATGTGAGTTCACTCACGTAACTACGATTATGAGATAATGATAGACCACTAATAGATGCATAGACAAGATTTAAGAGCTATCCTTATGATGAGGATTAATGTTCTAAATGCCTATGGGATGGGTTAGTAGAATATCTCTCCATATTAAGTGACTCTATGATTCATGCTTATGATTATGCCGTCAGAGTTTTACTTAGCATCGAGTGGACCTTGGGATGAATGCGGAAGCTCCCCATTCAAAGAGGCATGATACCATTAGTAAAATCCCATTGTCCCATAACTATGTGCCACCGTGGGGAATAGGAGTCACCCGCTAGTAAAGGTTGATTTCTAGACCACGTTTTAGTAGAGTCTTGCTCAATAGTTAGCTTTAGTGGATCCACTTAGGCATCTTAGGAGGTCATCTTGGAAAGTGATCTCCCCCTTTTTTCCGGTGTAGGGGAAACATCGGGATTCCATGGTTTTCCTCACATAGTTTATGTCAGTTAAAGGTTCCTCTCACATATGCTCATGTTCTCGTAATGTTTCCAAGGTGTCCACTCCTATGTTGAATTATGATGGTTCCTTCATATTATGTCCAAAGATATTTTAAAGTTCCTATGATTCATTATTTCACAAGTTCAAATGGCATTTCTCCTAAAGGTATATGACTATATCTTCATGTATATAAGGTGGTCTCCATTATGATTACTAATGTTTCTTTCATAATAAAATAATGTTTTATATTAACTGTTGTATTGTTCATCCAAGGATATTAATATTTTAATTGTGCATAATAACATACGTTTTCTCACCAACCTAAGTCAATGTGCCTCTTCATGCATTCAAGTAAAGTTAAGTTCTTTATTTCTCATATGCATTATCTCATGTTCTATGGATAAAGTAAAATGTTTGAATGACCACCCATATGCATGTTCCAAGTTTATATGATTTTCTTATTCACGACTATGTTCATCCATGCATCCTATTAAGTTCTTTCTAAAGTTGTGTTTGATGTTTAAATTATATTGGCTTGATTATGACTTACTAATACCCTTGTAAATGTGTGATTTTAACATGAGACTTAGCATGAATTATTTTTTTATTGTTTCCATGTCATGCATTACATACCTACATACGAGTACATTCAAAGTAGTGACACATGCTTCTAAGCCTACATGATTTAACCATGTAGGGATAGGCACTCCTTGATATCCTCCACGTGGCTAGCTTTGGATCATTGAAAGCGGAAGTTGGTAAGTTCTCTAGTTCAGGGACGAAATTCTAGTTTTATTTTTAGCTTGATGTATTAAGACATTTTAGTTTTCACTTTTATAATTTCTCTTGCTACGATTATATTTGAGGGTGAGCTTGAACATCTCTTAGCCCCCGCCAAGTCTATGTTAGAGGTTTTATTGGACACATACTATATTTTTATGTTGTCCTTTTATCTCATTATGGTTATGGTCCATAGCCCTATTTCCCTTAGTATTTTATTTTATCTTTATGTCATTACCTATGATATGCATGATATATGAAGATTGCTTGAATGAGGTGCCTTTGGGCGTCTCATTCACTGTGTTATGACTAGGCCTTAGGTCCTAGTCATTATATCATCACACAGTGAATAAGATTCCCAAAGGAACCTCACCCAATCCATCTCAAGCATCTTAAGCATTCACAGGCAGTTGATGAAAACATTTGCCGAAAAACAAGGGGGAATGGTCTATGCACCTTTCAAAGCGATGAAGCAACAATAAAAGGCAATATGATAACTAACATTCATTCTCCATAAGCATGTCAACTACTACATCGATGGACGAAATCGGTAATGTCGGTTTCCACATTCCATAATTGTACAACATAGAAAAGATAGAGTGGAATAATGGTAGAGTCTCAATCTATGGGCTCCTCACAAATAACAATGCTAGTCTTGAACACTGAATACTAGCCATGAGTCGATGGAGGAGTGTCCGTCCCTACATAGTTAAATCATGCAGGCAAAATATGTGTTAGTACATTGGAATGTACTAGGTATGTAAGATCCAATGCATGTATGAAATAGTAATTGCATAATTCATAAATATAACACATAAGTATGTACGAAATAAAAGATACATAAAGTGAGCTTAAACATGCACAAGAAATATTGCTCAATATGAATAAGAGTCAATGCATGGGAAAGCATATGTAATGGAAAACACATCATAGGATCATAAGCTTGTAGGGAAAGACCTTTACCAACATATAAAACCATGTGAGCTGCTACATGGAATTCAACATAATCCCCCTATATTGGTATGGGAGACCACTTGCCAGGTAGAACTCCATCAACTTTGCATGCATCTTAATAACATAAATGGCCTATGTGGATCCACTAGCCTAGCATACAAGGTCTCCTATAGTGGCACATAGTTAGGGACTTCGAGATTTAACTTTAATGCATCATGTCTCAACTAACAGGATGCATCCCAATCTCAAGTCTACTCAGTTTTAAGTCATCCCACAGAATTCCTTAAAAATATAACTTTGATTCATAAGTAGCAACCATAGGAGTAGCTTGAACTTAGGAACTACCAAGTGAGAATTGTCTGTTCATCTTGGGGACCTTTCTTAAACATCTATTTAGGGCAATTTCAATATGCTTATATCTTTGAAAAACTAAAATTTAAATCTCTTCTTTAATGCCCTAATCATCTTCATGAATCATGTAAAGCTTTACTTAAGAAAAGGTGGGCTAGATTTTTTAAATGGAACAATCACAAATCGCATAAAACATAAGGAAATGTTCTCTTTTTAAGCACCATAGAAAATTCCCATCCTTCATCAATAGGGACACCCATCATTGGGTCTTCATCAATACCTCAAAAGATGCATATATATATTTAGTGAAATAGTTGTAGCGGGTAGCATTTAATAATATAAATATCATGAAATCATCATAAGCATGCAGAATAACTTAAGGAACTTAATGAAAAGGTAAAATACTTCAAAGGAATCTTTATGGGTAAATCAACTACATACCTTGGGGAAACTTGGGAGAACCGAACCTTGAAGCCCTAAGAAGATTCTTGGAAGCCCTAGTTTGCCCTAGCTTGTTCTTGGAGGAAGAATACCTTAATAAAATGTTAGGAATTGAAGGAATAAGAGAATGAGGGTTGGACTTAGGGATTTAAGGTTGCTTTACGACCCCTTTACGATTTTAAAGAGACATAGTTTAGAAATAGAAATGAGAAAATGATAGAATCGTCCCTTGTTAAAACTGCCAAATTCAACCTATGAAACCCCACTTATGGGTCGTGGGTCAACCCATGGGCCATAGGTCCCATTCATCTAGTAAAATATCTGAAATCACTGAAAACTGACTTTGTTGGACCATAAACCACGAAGCCATGTTACGGGCTATGTAACCACCTATAGGTCTTAGTTGGACTTGTAGATTACTTCCATAATTAGCTATTTTTCTTCTTGACCTCATTCCACGAAACACCCTACTGGTCGTACCTTATTTCATGAGATGTCTTATAATACATAGGTCACCTACCAACAAAACCCCAATTTTTCTTCATGTCTGATAGTCTCATCATGACCTTACCTACAAACCACGTTGTATCCTATGGGTCGCTACTTGGTCTGTAGGTTACCCCACACTTGGAAACATTTCCCTTTCCTAAAGTCTCGTGTTGAGGAACAATCCTATGGGCCATAAATACACCAACAGGCTATAAGTTACCCCCGTGAACCTATCTTCAGGTCATTTTTAGGTCAACTTTTCTACACTCATGGCTCCTTAATTGGGTGTCGTTACAACTCTTGAATTTCATTATTTGAAGTTCCTATGCATAAACTCACCATTTTTGGAGTAAGATTGTAGGATAAAGCATCTTATGTTGATGAAAAGATGTATTACCAGTTATTCAAGTCATGAATGATTAAGGGTTATCAAGTATATTATGCATAGATAGAAATTCTATGAAAATAATGCAAGATTATGGAGCCCTTCTTGTAAAGATATGGTTTTAATGACCTACTGCTATTATGATATATGATTTGAAAGTTTATGAATCCTATGGATATTCTTATGTTTATGTATTACGTGGGATTAGAATTACCATCTAGAGGATTATTGTACATTTACATTGTCCCTTAACTACGTATCCACCATAAATTTATGACTAGCTAATGGATCCATATAGCACATGTTGCATGATTTACTGAAATGGGTTGGTTCCATAACATTAATTCAAGTATTCACCGAAATGGGTTAAATCCCATAAGGCTTATGTTAGGCACTCTTCCAAATGGGTTGGATCCTATAAGGTAAGGTATAGTCTGCCTTGGCAAGTAGACTACTCCTTTTCTGCTATAGAGGCGACATCTGGATTTCATGTAGTAGCTCGCATGGTCTTAAGTGTTGGCTAAGGTTCCCTCCACATATGTATGCTATGTTATAATATTATGTTTTACCTCTCATACATGTTTTAGTTAAGGCATTGATCATTCATGTCTTACTGAGCTTATTTTCTTTGTTTGTGATTATGCATCTTATCTAATATGGCTTATGATTTCTTTGTTGCATTGTATCCTGCATACTTAGTATAATAAAGTACTAATGCATACTTTTTTCTAACATGATCTAACCATGTATGGATCAGATCTCTTCCTTGCCCACCTCTTCGTAGCTTGTTTGATTCATGAAGCCCTTGCTTGTGGTGAGTCCTGCACTTTGAGGGCAACATCTATTTTCTACCTACCGTATTTATGTTAAGACATTTTTATTTTGTTACTTTACTTTTGAGGGTGAGCTTAGGGTATGTCTTGGCCCCTGTTCTACTTATTACTAGAGGTATTGTTGCATGACATGTTATGTATGACTCATGCAATGCTTATGTATCTATGAAGCTTTCCCTGTAGCCCCTATCCTTTGAATGTGGTTGCTTGTTGATGTTGGCAAGTGGTGCATTTTTTAAGTTCCTACTCCTCATAGAGTGAATACCATGTTCCCTTCCCTTAGTTTAATTGTGGTGATTGAATAGTGGGAATTCCTTATCCCTCGTCCCATAGCATGCATCCTAAGTCCCTAATTCCCTTACCCTTAGTATTAGTTGTTGATGATTGGTCCACGCTTCTTAATCTAGGATATGCGTATATATGCTATGAGGTTTGTTTGGGGGTACCTTTGGGTTCCCCATTCGCCATGTTGCACCTAAGACCTAGGCTTGGTTCATGACATAGTCAATATACATCCTAAGTGTCCCATCCTTCTTTCTCACAAGAAGCACAGGATCACCCCATGGTGAAATGCTCGGCCTAATGAAAGCGTTTTCCAACAAGTCCTTTAATTGATCCTTCAATTCTTCTAAGGTTATTTAGTTAAGAGGGGTGCAGATACGTTGGGTATAGGAAAATAGACCTATTCCTATGTCTACTTCCATTATAGGAGGAATACCGAGAAAATCCTCAAGAAAGACATACATAAACTCATTCATAATAGAAACTGAATCAAGAGTAGGAGACTCAAAATCAAATCCCTAACCCATACTATATGGAAGATACACCTCTTGGAAATCAACTTTTAGGCCCTAATATAAGAGATAAACTGACCTTTGAATGCTGAATCACTACTTGCCCATTGAAAAATAGGCTCACTAAGGAATGAAAATTTAACCTTCTGGGTCCTACAATCTATAGAAGCATAGGAAGCGTGTAACCAATCCATCCCTATATTAATATCAAAATCAACCATTTCAATCTTAGCAAGATCAAACGAAATGACTTTATGCAACATTGATATCGGAAAAAATTTATAGATTTTTCGGGCTATAAATGACTCACTCGTAGGGGTATAGACTGAGAAAGGTTCCCTCAAGATCCACTCACACAAACTTAATAGGTAGGAAAGGAGTGACAAAAGATTGGCAATCAAATAAAGCAATACATACATACAAAAATTAAAGACCTTCAATACACCGATAACCACATTGGGAGTCTCTTCCACCTCCTGTCTAGCATGAAGGGAATAAATTCATTATTGCATTGAGCCCCACCTTGTTGGAACCTTTGTTTCCCTTGACTATGCGGAACCATCTATCTTTAGGGATGACCTTCTTAGACCTTTATTTGGTGCATTTGGACACTCAATAAGTTTGTGGACCGTATTTCCACACCCAAAAGAAGAACCAAAATCAACCAAACACCTACCTTCATGGTTCTTCCTACAAACATTGCATCTTGGAAACCCTTGTCTACCACCCCCTTGACCCTTAGGGTATGGCACCCTATCCTTGTCAAACCTCTGATTCAGAGCCTGGAAGGAGCCTTGGTGTTACAACTTTTGGCGTTGATGAGGATGATCATTTTCACCACCGGACCTAGCATTGGAGAACCCACCTTCAAATCATGCCCTCTTAGATTCCCTTATCTTCCTCTCCTTGGGTTTCTCACCTTCAATTTGATCGGCATAAGTCATGAGACGGGAGATGTCCATCTTTTTCAGGAGCATAAAGGTCAGGTACTCTTTCACATCCAAGTCTAAAATCCCTGAAATGAACTTGTTCACTTTAGCATGGGGATTAGAAACCAATGATGAGTATACTTAGAGAGCTTGTTGAACATAATGATAGACTTTCTCACACTCATTTTCCCTTCCTTGAGATTGACGAATTCGATGAACTTTGCCTCCCTAAGCTCAAGTGGAAAGAAACAATCCAAAAATACAAACATGAACTCTTCCCAACCAATCTAGCCTCTACCTACCCTATAAAACACCCATTGAGTGAACCACTCTTGGGCCAGCCCTTTGAGTTGATAAGTGGCCAATTTAACTTTTTCTTTTGAAGACACCCCTATGATGGCCAAAACCTTGTACACTTCATCAATGAAGTCTTGGGCATCTTCATCAACTTTCAAACCATGGAAATTTGGAGGGTTCATCGGGAAAATCCCTCACCCTAGCTGTTGGGTTAGGCACATGAGAAGGAGGAGCTACTACTTGTTCAACCTGGTTATTTATAGCCCAGAGCCACCATAGAAATTGTAGTCTGAAACTCAGCATTAGTGACTTTCTCACCTAAAGGATCATGAGGAGCTTGATCCTCATTAGTGCAGGCCTCTCTTTGTTAAGATGATCTTCTTGGAGGACTCATCTGTCAAGGGAAAAAGAACTGTCCTTAGAGTTAGGAAGCCTTTGGACACATTCTATAGTACATGAATCATGAAGAAGTGAAACATATCCTAAAATGCCTCGTAGCCTCCTACTCATAGATGTTGTGCACTTTACACACATGAATAAGACTCTACTTGATAGGGCATGTTAGAATCTAAGGACTATTTTTAAGCCTCAGACATTACAAAGTTTTTCATGAACCAAGCTAGACCCTGGATGTAACACATTGAATGAGATCCCCGAAGAAACCCCAAACGAGTCTTCTTAGCATATCATAAGCATACAAGGTGAATAAGAAGAGACTATCATAAGTGAAAGCTAGCATAACATAGTCTTCAACATAAGCATCATACAATACATAGGATCACAACAGACTTGAGAAAAATGCAAGTCTAAAAGAAAATAGATCATATCTAACAATGTCTCTAAGTCACAAACTTTGACGGGGGCTCAGGTATGTCCCAACCTCACCCTCAACAAAAATAAAAGACTGTCTCAACTTAAGGAAATAGGATTTGTTCACAAAGCATGCGAACTCACCCAATCTAGATCTGAAAGTAGCCTGGATTTATCCATGAGGATATGAAGGATAGTCACCTACACCCACATTGTGATATAATGTAGGCATAGAGTATGCATTAATATGTGGGAATATACTAAGTATACGGGCATGTAATGCAATATTGATACATAATAACAACTTGTATAGTCATGAAATATATATAGAACCAAAGTAGAGAAGAGATCATCATATCAATATGCCCTGAATGCCATAATGCATGAAATCCACCGTACATATATAGTCATGCCTATCATAAATTATCATGGGTCATCATAAATCACCATTTCTCATGCTTCTAACATATCATCATAAGATTGGTTATGATATTATAGCTCAAACATCATGTATGGGAGAATGTCATTTCATATTAGGGTCCTAGGTCACTTTTTAGAATCCTGAATCTCCTTGTGGTGATCCCAAGTCAACCTCAAGGTCCTAATCCTTTACTAGGGTCGTAGGTCACCTTTCTGAATTCTGGATTTTTCGATAGGCACTCAGGTCAACATCAAGGTCCTAAATGCCCTATTCATATCATACTAGGGTCCATAATCTCCTTTTGAAATCTTGAATCTCCCTACTAAGACCCCCAATCAACCTCAAGGTCCTAAATCCCCTATTCATTTTTATAACATGATTATAATCATATTCATACTTATAATATTATTTAAAATGCTTTTACATGCATAATTATATGATGATAGATGAGAGTGTAGCAAAGGTACATAAACCATAAGTTCAAAATCATGAGAATTAAGTAAAACATGCATAATCATTGAATAGAAGATCATTTGAATCATAATTGAAATTATATCTGTATGGTTTCCATAATAATCATAGCATAGTAGAAGATTCTTCATGTAAATCATGTGATTCAAGAGAATTGAAAATATTCCATGCATAATTCATCATTTGATAGCCCATATGATTATCATATCATTTGAAAACCAAATTATGAAAACCCTAATAGAACATAATTTGAAAATAGATGAATTAGATGAGAAATTAAGTTACTCTATGATTTAGAGGAAATCATGGATGAATCTCACATTCCTTAAGATAGATTGAAGAATTAGAGGTGAATTTGTCTTGAACCTTGAAGATTCTTATAGAACCCTTGACTTGAACTTGAATAAGGATTGGAGAGTGTTTTGGAATGATCTTGCGAGTCTAAGTGATAGAAATGCATGGAAATATTTAGAATAGACTAGGAACTCATTAGGATGGCATTATAACTATCCATAAGAGTGTCAAAAATAAGGAAAAAGACCAATGTGCCCTTATGAAAACATACCTAGAATGCCTGGACATAGCACCACGATGGCGGACACACCACCGATGGTGGTGTGCACCACAACCCATGGTTGGTCCGTGGTGTGCACCTTAGGCAGAACATGGGAGTCCAAGTGAAGGGCACCCTTTCGTGAGACACACCACCGTCTTTGGTGGGCACACCTTCAAGGAATCTAACAAAGATGGCCAAGGCCCTTCTATGTGAACCTTTCACAAATAGTTGTGGGCTCCTTGGTGGGAATGTTTGGCCAAAACCCTCTAGAATCATGATTTAAAGCCTCGGTTAGATCTTCTAAAGTCCGGGTCTGTAACACCCTAGACCATAAGCTAGGACTTGAGTCATTCCTAGTACGGGTATAGGCTCAACTAGTTGACATTTAATACGGTGGGATCAATTTCTAAGTATTAGAAGTTGATTGCATGTTTTTTGGGGTCTTAAGGGTTCTCTTACATTGAGACAAGACAAAAGGATCCCAATTGGCTGAGTCTCTGTGTGAATTCGTATAAGGATCAACTTTAAATAGTTATATCTTTTAGAACATAGTGAATTAGGTGATACACTACCTCTCAAATCGTAGGTCTTTTAATTATATTTCCAACGCATCTGATTGCACCTTATTCCAAGTTCGAAGTAGAAAGTTATGACCATTTTACTAAAACTTGTCTGGGTTGTCAAAAAGGGTGACATTTTGACCACCAAATTGGTCATCAAATTGCTCCAGAAAGTTTCAAAAACTGTCAAAAAGGCAGTTGAAAGGTCCTATTTGGTGTACCACTAAATGATTCGGCAATGGGACCACTGGACTGCCGATTTCACCACGGGGGCACTTTAAAACATCAACCCTTTTTTTACTTTTGATGATATTTTTATTTTCTCAAAAAGGGGTTTTGGCCTATTTAATCCAAATACACCTTTAAAAGCTTATTTTCATGCCTTAATAACCTTCCCCTTCACTCATTTTGAATTTCTCTCCCTACAAAGAAGACTCAAATCCTCCATTAAAGAACAATCTTCAATTTCTTCCAAGCTTTTCATCAAATCCAAGATTCTTTTCAACTTTCTTCTCTATTTTTGTTTAAGGTATGTTCATTTGATTCTTGATTTCCTTTGAACCAAGAAGTCCTATTCGAAAACTAAATTTCAATCTTTGATTTATGGATAATTTCATATTAACTAAGATTACTTAGGTTATGGTTATTTATGCATTTTTATGACCATTGAAGAATATCTATTAAGGTCTTATACAATTTTATTCAAGCATTAGGACTTCACATGATATAACGTAATCCACACATTCAAGCTTGAAATTCTCTAATGGGTTAATATGATTTTGATCTTATATTTTTTAATTAATTACCTTAGGCTTGCTTATAATTCAATTACATGATTTTAAGGTTATTTGACAAATATCAAGTATGAACTAAGTTCATTTATGAATTCCAGATATTACCTTTACGGCAAAAACTTGAGTATATGATTTTGAACAAGGAGAAGAACTGTAAGTTTAAATTGATAGTAGGTGACTCAAGACCTACTCTGAATCATTTCAAATCTTTTTAAAGGAGATTTCCATAATTACAAGTTGAATAAGCTTTAGCAAGCTAAGACCTTTCGAATTATGTTGAGTTTTGATTATTTCGATAACGCATTGTCCGTTTTTGCAGGATTTCGACTTATCACCGAATGATTTCCATAAAATCATTCATATCATAGATTCATAAGGCTTGTAATAATTCATAGTTCATGATCTTCATAAGGTTGTCATACAAGAAAGATAATTTAAATCAGCAAACCCCATTCATAAAGATCTTATTCATAGAGTAGCTCATTTTCATGTAATTTCATGTAATGTGGGTGTAGGCCTTCTATCATTACCTCAATTGAGAGTCTAATAGGGTCTTAAATCACTATTTTCATGTATTTGCTTGAAGACTTGTAATCTCATACTCATAACTTGTAAAGAAGAATCTAAGTAGAAGTATGAGTTCACCATCAATTGATTAGAATTCATATAATTAAGGTAAATTCATGCATAATCATGTAAAATAAGGCCAATTGACTTAAAATTAAGAGAACCTGTAAACGATTCTCATGAGTTCTAGCTAGCCTTGTAAATAAATTACTTCTAGCTCCTCAAATCATGGGATTACATAGTAATTTATTATAAATAGAGTATATAAATAATAATTGAAACTTTATTCAAGTAATTGAAAGATAATTTTGAAAACCCATAATCATGATCATGAACCTAAATATCATTTTAGAGAATCATATGAAATTCAATCAATTTCATGTAATTATTTTCAATTTGTATCAAAATAGATTAATAATCACAATTTAAGTCATAATTCATTCAATTGAGTAAAAATTAAGATGACCCATAAAAATGCATGCCTAAATTGGGTAGAAAAATAGAGATTTCTTTGGGTTCCATTGGTGAAGGGGACCCATGGATGAATACTCACATTATCTTAGAGTAGAATTTAGAAGAAACTTAAAGAATTCTTGAAATTTGAGCAAGAATTTTGGACGAAATCCTTTCTTATCTTGAATAGAGAATTAGGAGTCTTTTATAGAGAGCATTTTTGTGATTAGTGAAATGTGAATGACTGGGGAATATTGGGGTTTTCGGGTAGTTGTAGGTTGAATAAGATATCCCAAAATTTCATAGTATAATGCTGGAAAGGTAGGGAAAAGTCCATAATATTCCTAGTTTAATAACTGAATTTGGACAAAAATTGGTACTCAGGTTCGTAATGGACTAGATTCATCATAGCTTAATTTTGAGCGAAGTTAGACATTTTCGAAAGCGAGGGGAAAGGATCTCTTTTCTGCAACGGAAAAAAAAGGGAGCAGATTTGACTCGGCGAAAGCAACCTATCCACCAAGAATCCAATGGAACTAGATGCCTGAAGTGACTCGAAAGGAGAAGGTATGAAAAACTTCCCCAGGTGAAAGAACTTTCTATACATATCTAACAGGAGGAAGGAGAAAAGAGTGGAGTAAGGGAAGCGAAAGACACTGTACCCTGCGCTTGTCGTTAAAGAGTAAGATGCTGATTCTATAGCAGCTCCGATTCCTTCACCGAGAACAAGAAGTCAGTCTTATAGAACGAACAAGCGCTAAAGAAGGGGGTGGTCCTTCTTGTCCTCTTGTACTTCCGTTCTTCTTATTCTCGTATCCGGAACCGGAACAAGCTCTTCTTTAGCAGCCTCGCTTTGTTAGCTTCTTGTTAGCAGTACTAGTTTGTAGTCTTTATTGACCTGGAACACAAGCTTTACCAGCCCCCGATTTGACCTTCGAAACTCTCTTCTCATACTCCTCGTTCGTCGTTCCAGGCGTACTCCAGTTAGCTCTTCTCTTACAGAGCCTTGTCTGTTCGATTGCTTTCCTAGTCTTCTTCCTGCTTCATTGGTCAAATTTTGGGTTAGAAAAAAATTGAACTGTGCTGGGGCAGGTCCACATCGTGGACCAGTCGCCCACTCTTCTGTATAAGTAACTTTTCAAAAAAAGTCTTTCAAAATATTTGTCCAAAATTTTCATCCAGATCATGTTTTTCCACTGTTTTCCTTTTTACATTATATTCCAACTCTCAAATGCCCTGGATATTACATAATGCATACTTTTATTGCCTACATTGTCTCATAATGAATAGGAAGACTGTAATACCCCCACATGTTGAAAAACTTGGAAAAATGAAAGTTGCTGGAAATTTTGAGACTGACTGGTGTTATGAGCCAATCTACGACTCTTGGATTGAACCACGAGCCGTAGAAAGGTCTCATGGTTTAGGTTCAAAACTTAGTAAGAATTTTTGGCTATTGAAAGGCACTCTATAAAGGGATTTATGGGTCGTGCATGGGATTACGACCTGTTGACTGGACCGTGAAAGGGAACCTGAAGGATGAAACTTTTTCTAAGCCTGGGGAGGTTCCACGAAGGGACCTATAGTCCATAAATGGAACAACAGACCATACAATTGGTTTATGTTTTGAGGGTTGTAAATTCAAGTAGCTCAAATTTTAGGACCATGCAAAGCATAATCTAAAGCACGAGTTGTGTATTGGTTCATGGGTCATGAAACAGTGGCTCATGGACGGCTCTAGCAGTTTTAAATAAAGGGATTGTTGTTCATTTATAATCTATTCAACTCCTAAACTACATCATTTTTACCGTTTTGACTAACTCAACCGACACAATTTTATAAAATCTATTCCTAATTCATTCTTTCTCATTGACTCTCAAAATTCGCTGTTAAATTCCACATTTTCTCTCTGTAAGCAACGGACTCCATTGAAGCAAGGGTTTCAAATTTTTCTAAGGAATTCAAGGTCTATTCATCCTAGTGTCTAAATCATCTCTCTTAAGGTAATGTAGGGCTTCATTCATGTACTAGATTCATCTATGAAGCTCAACTGAAATATCCTTTCTATTCAAAGTCAAGCATGGATTTCTATTTGTTCTTATGATGGCATTCCAAATGATTGGATTATCATCATTTCATGCTTATTATACCTATTTATGCATGAATTATGAATAATTACATGAGTTCTATGAATACGGCTTGTTGAATTGATGTGGTTCCTTTTCTAATGATCCAAATTAATTTTAATTGCATGGTTCCTCCAAGATTTTCATATAATTTTATTATTTGAACTCAATTGTTCATGAAACCACATGTGGCCTAATTTCCCTATGTTAAAACTATGACTTCATGAATTATTATTGTAATTATTAAAATCATGTTTTAATTATGATAATGATATTATGATAATGATTATGATAATATGATAATGAGGGTGACTTAATAATACCCTAATAATTATGAAATATTGATGTTAAGATGGGAAGTATACCCACACTATATGCAAAGTTATGTATATGGATTATTCTTATGACATGAGATGTTTTCAAGAAGCTATGATGCCTATTTTACAGAACTATGAAAGTATGATTGTGATAAAGTAAGAATTATTTTGAAAGCTATACATATACATGATTATGTATTCCTTGGTATTTGACTTACCACCAAATAAGCTTGTGTAAGGGGGAATATATCCAAGGTTCCTCACGTAAACCCTCAAATCTTATAACTATGTGACACCATTGGTTGATGATTATGTGCCTATAACTAGCTAATGGATCCATATAACTTTATGTTCTTGTGATACTCACCGTACTAGGATAGAGCCTAAAGGGTGGGGTCTTTATGTACATGTGATTCTCACCATGCTAGGATAGAGCCTATAGGGTGAGAATCGGGTCTACCTTAGAAAAGTAGACTCCTCATTTGCTCAGTCTAGAGAGAAAATTGAGATTTCATGTAATAGTCTGCATGGTTTTATTGTCAGTTATAGTCTTATTCCCACATATGAATTCTAGGTTATGAAAGGTTTTAATGATACTTATATTCATGGTTTTAAACATACATTGCTCATACATATTGTGCCATTATTCTATTGTTTATGATTATACATATTTATATTAGGTATGTTGTTCCTTGATGTTTGGCATTCCCTACATATGTATTATCACGTACTAATGTATGCTTCTTTGTCTACAGGATCTAACCATTTAAGGATAGACTACGATTAGACTATTCATCCGTTTTGTGGCTAGATTTTAATTGTGCTTCGAAGATTGTTGGTGAGTTTCCATGCTTTGTGAACAAGCCTTGTTAATGTTATGCTTTCCTATGTTGAGACTTTATGATTTCATTGTTAATTCTATCTTGAGGGTAAGCTAGTAGCATGTTCTAGACCCACCAAGATCTATGATATAAAGACATGTTGTGGACATTATGATGTTGTAATTCTCCTAAGGGAAACTATAACTTTGATATTGATATGCTCCACTTGCTTACTTTCTTATGAATTGTTTATTTTACCTTGTGTATGCTTATGATACGAACAAGAGGTTTAGATGGGGTGCTTTGGGGTGTCACATTCACCGTGTCATGGCTAGGACCAAGGTTTGGGTCGTTACAAACTTGGTATCGAAGCACAAGGTCTGCAGGAATCCTAGGGAGTCCAACATGTTACGTCTAGTAGAGTCTTCTTCATAGGTGTGAAGCATGCGACATCTATGAGCGAGAGGCTATGAGATATTTAGGAAATTTTACCTATTTTGTGATGTATGTCGTGCCTTGAAGACTCTTATTCCCTAATGCTTGTCCTTTAACATTCTTAGAAACTTTCTCTACATCGTCCACCATTGCCTAGGGTAGTTGATGCTAATGAAGACCAAGTTCCTCTGGCTCCTCAAGTTCCTCAAGACCCTCAAAGCCAACTAGTGACTAACGAGGAGTATAGGGCTGCTATTACCATGTTGGCTCAAGTTTGTCGCTTCTCTGGAGACTCCTACTCTGGCTTCATGGGCGAGTGATTTTTCTAGGATGAATCCTCTAGAGTTTCATGGTTCCACGGTGGATGAGGATCCACAAGAGTTTATTGATAATGTCTACAAGGTGGTGGAGATTATAAGGGTATCCTCTAAGGAGAAAGCCGAATTGGTGGCTTACTAACTTAAAGGAGTTTCTCAAGTTTGGTTCACATAATGGAAGTGTAAAAGAGTTAAAGAAGGTTCTATTAATTGGGAGATGTTTAAGGTAACTTTTCTTGATTCTTTCTTTCCCTTTGATCTAAGGGAAGCTAAAGTAATGGAGTTTATGAATTTGAGGCAAGGTGGCATGAGTATGAGGGAGTATGCCCTCAAGTTCACAAAGTTGTCTAAGTATGCCCCTTCCTTGGTTGTCGACTCTAGGGCCCATATAAACAAGTTCACCTTGGGTGTAACTAATTTGGTGAAGATGGAATGTAAAGATGCAATTCTTATCAAGGAGATGGATATTTCTCGGCTCATGACTTATTCTGAACAAGTGGAAAATGGAAAGCTTTGAAGGATGAGGATGAGGGAGTCCAAAAGAGCTCATTTTGATGGTGAATTTTTAATGTGTTGTCAAAATACAACACTTTTGATGCCTAAAACATGAAATTTTGTGTGTTCTCATAGCGATATTAGTAGATTTGATGTGTTTTTTATGTTTGTCTTGCAGGATTATAGTAGTAGCATGATTTTTGGGATAAGCGTGAAGAAATTGATGTTCTACGACACCTTTTATGGGCTGTGGAAGTTATCACGGGCCGTAGAGTAGGTTTCGTTGCACAATTTAGTGAAGGGATGATTTTTTAAAGTTTAGTCTACAAATATACAATGAGTTGTAATAGATTCTATGAGTCGTCGACATGGTGTCGTACCTGAGGATCAGATTGTTGGGAGTTGCTGAAACGTTATCAGATGAAACCCTTCATGAGCCCTAAAACTTTATACGTCCCATAGATGAGTCTTATAGAAGTCATCAAAAACTTTGCTAAAGGATTCCACAAATCCCCGATTACGAGCCATAAAACTTTGTATGGCCCGTAGAGTTGTCCTCCGAGCCTACCGACCCAGTTCTCCTGTTTTGATTTGGCTTTGTATTATAAATACTATAAAAAAGTTTTTAGGTTTTTTTTTGGATGGAACATTAGAGAGTCGAGAAGAAAAAGTGAGAAACATTGTGAGACTCTTGGAAAACAATATTTTGTGTTCTTAATTCTTACTTGTGATCTTTGTTGAAGAGCTTGGATTACAAGTTCTTAATTCATTTTGTAAGTGTTTAATTATGCAATTCAATATATCATGATTCTTGCATGTACACTGAGAATGAGTAGCTAAATCCACAACTAGGGTTGTGGGAACCATGAAAAACTAACGAGGTAAAACCAAAAATGAGGGCATGCATGTATTAATTAATTATCTTCGATTTGAATGCTTTTGAACGTTGGCCAACATTAGAACTCGCTTATTGTTACTTATTAGATCATGTAAGTAATGAATAGGAGAAGAGATTAATTAACATGATTCGATTGATATTTCTCGTCTAATAAACCAAACTGGATCAAGAGAGGTTGTACTGGAACACTAAGTAAGGGTTAATAATGTCACACTGTGGGGCATATCAAATCATGTAGTGAAATTTGCCTCTCACCTGGATCGAAGGATTTGGTAAACTTAATTACTGTTCTACATGCTACACACTAGAAAATGATTCTATTATCTGGTAATACCAAGTTGGGGAATTATAAGGAACACAATACCCTAGTTACTCTTCATAGTGATCTCATACTTGTCTTAGTCATGGATTTATTTCTGTAGTTTTACAAACACCCCCCTTTGGGGAGATAAGTGGGTTAACAACCTCAAACTGCTTGAAATTTCTCTAAGTCTATGCTATTACCTGTGGGATCGACCCTAACCTCTGTTAGGTTATATATCTTGACAACGACTGCTTTTTCTTCAAAAAAGGGGTGTTGCTTGGGCAACATCAAGATTTTAGTGCCATTGCCGGGAAATATGGCTAGACTTGTTTAATTTGAGTAATTCCGAAATTAATCCTTATTTTCCTCATTTTACGTTTTTATTGTTTTTGTTTTGTTTCAACGTGCAGGTGTAGTGTATACACAAGACGTGAAATTGAGGTAATCCCTTGACTCAGTTTGAACCGAAGATCCAAAGAACTTTGAGAAGAATGACCCAAGACAACATGAACAACACGGTTAATGTAGCTCTAAACCAGAACTAGAATGAGAATAATAATAACCCACCTCTGGTTAAGGACATTGATCCACATCCATAGGATCTCAACGCCGAAGCATATCAATGGAATTAATATCGGCTGAATCCTATGGCTATGGATGTTACTGGAGCTATTTTATTACCGCCACTACCAGATGTCACAAAGTTCATTATTTCGTGTGGGTTACTTCAAATGTTGTAGAATCGGGGGTTGTTGGTAGGCCTACAATAAGAGGATTCACATAGATATCTACACAACGTGGTATTTGTCTTTAAGAATGTAATAGGAAACCAGAATCTGTCTATCGATGTTGTTGGGCTTTGTGTCTTCCCATTGTCTCTAACAAGCAATGCAATGCTATGTCTATCTGAGCTCCCACATATTTTGATCACCAGATGAGTTGTATTGCAAAAGGCCTTTTTGGAGAGGTTTTTCTCTAGATTGAAGAAGCTTGAGTTGAAAGACCAGATCAAAAACTTCGAGCAACGTCCTGTTGACTCGATCAGTACCACGTGGGAGAGGTTCACAAAGTGTCTGAGGAGTGTCCCTCACTACAAGATTGTTGATAATTCCTTGGTAGAGATCTTTTACTACGCCCTGGATGAGAACAGCCAAGCATGTGCTAATACTATCATGGGTGGCACATTTTTAGATCAACCATTTTCAAGGGTTGCTAAGAAGCTAGAAAGGGTGCTCAAGAATAAGCGTGCATGGGAACGAAAGAGGTCCTCTACTAAGACCTTGTATGTAGTTAGTACTAGCTTGGTGCAAGCTAAAATAAATGAGGATATGATGCAAGAGATTGCCCAGATTGCTACAAATGTGGAGTTGTTGATGATGCAGAATCAGAAATGACTGAATGCAGTTGCTCATCAACCTTTACGAGCACCCATGTACTGGAGCCTTACTATGAGAAGGATACTTTCTTCATTGTGGATCTGACAAGAGATTTTCGGACCAATGCCCAAGGGTCCAATCAGGTTTATTGGTAACAATATCAAGGAAACAAAGGTCGAAACTATAGCAGGGATGGCGCCTTCAGAGACAACAATTGTGGAGGTTACTACAACAGAAACAGGGACCAGGATAAAGATGTTGATTGGGGTTGCAAAGATGGTTATAGGAATGGTCCTCATGTGCTACCACATAATCATGATTCAAGTGCTAGTAGCTCTAAGGTTGAGGAGATTTCTTATCATCCGTCGAAGAAGGCTGACATGCAGGACGAGACATTAAGGGAAATGAAGTCTAACATCTCCAGTATTAATTAGAAGATTGAGTCTCATTTTGTTGCTATCAAACAATTGGAGCAACAATTTGTTCAAATATCAACTCAACTCAACCAGCGACAGAAAGGTATATTTCCCAGCAATACAATACAACATCCAAAGAATATGGGGCACTGTATGGCAGTGTCTACTCGTGGTGGCAAGAGACCATTGATCCTCCTATACCGGTTGATGATGATGATGTTCATGAGGAATAATTGAGGTCAAAGATGTAGAGACTAGATATGATTGTTCTAAGGATGGGGTGAGTGATGCTACTGAGATGCCATAAAAGTTGAAGCCCATTCCTAGACCTTCTTCTCCCTTCCCTTACAGAATCAAAAAGAAGGAGGGGGAAGGTAAATTCAAGCACTTTCTTGCCATGCTGAAATAACTCCCATCAACATCCCTCTCATTAAGGCATTGGAGAAGATGCCAGGGTATGCGAAGTTCATGAAGGACATGGTCAGAAAAAAGTAGACTTTAAGCTGGAAGCTCTCCCAAGAGCTTCAATATTGCAGTGTGATTGCTACACGGTCCTTGGTGCAAATGCGAGAAGATCCTGGTGCATTCACCATACCTTGCATTATCAGAGATGTGGAGTTTGCAAGGGTATTATGTGATCTCGGTGCCATCATAAATATAATGCCTCTTGTACTCTTTAAGAAGCTAGGATTAGAAGCGCTTACTCCGACGAGCATGCGACTATTGATGGTTGACCACATGGTGATGAAGCCTGTGGGATACTCTATGATGTCCTTGTAAAAGTAGGGAAGTTCATATTCTCCACAGACTTTGTGATCCTTGAATGAAAAGTCAACTTTGAAGTCCCAATCATCTTGGGAAGGCCCTTCCTAGCCACTCGTCGAGCACTAGTGGATATGAAAGCTGACCAACTCAAATTTTGATTGAAAGCCGAAGAAGATGTCTTCAATGTCTTTCAGTAGATGAAGAGACTAGATAACTTGAAGATGGATGTCTAGGTACTTGGTGAAGTTTGAGTAACCAAGTTGTCCAAGTCGTGTCGCGAAAATAAATCTGGCACTACTTGGGAGGCACCCAAAATTATTTGATGTAATAGTGGTAGTTTTTTTTTTGTTTTTAGCTTTTGGACTTGTAGGTAATTTAGTTTTTAGTATTTTAGTTGTAAATTTTGGAAATTGGACTCGTTGCATATAGGGTAACAGTGTGTTCTATGAAGAATATATAGGTACATGACCTAGTCAGCCATTCTTGGTTGAAAAGGCAACAAGAAGTGTTTCTACAACTAGTTTTGGGCCGAATGTAAACCTACAACCCGTACATTGACTCGTAGAATACTTCTAGTTAGCGAATCTTTGTGCACTCCGGTCCACGAGCTAACTCTACGTCCAGTAGATAAAAGTATGGGTCGTGAATGGGGCTCATGGACCCCAGGTAAGTTTTCTACTTTTAACTAAATGTTGGAGGTTTCTATGAACAAATCTATGAGTCACATTTAATTATACGACTCGTAGACTGGTCTGTGAAACCCATCTCCTAAATTTATGGTTTGGGAAATCTACTAAACTGGGATCTGCGAGTCGTAAAATCTTCTACGACCTATAATTGGGGTTTCGCAGAATCCTGGGCCTAATTATTTTTTCCAACTTGGTCAAAGTATAAATAGGGGGGTCAAATAATTTTGACCCCCATTCTTCAAAAACATTACCCAAAATACCCGAGACCCCTACCCTAGCATTTTTTTTATCACTGCCATCCAATCACCGCCTCATGTTTAGAAAACTTTTTTCGACTACCTCCGACAACCCTAGGGTTCACTCTCCTCAACTCCTTCAATTTTTTGTGTCACTTTGCTTAACTTCAGCACTATGGCCCAAAGGCGAGGAAAGATGAAATTAGAGCCCTGCAGAGGAGACTACAAGATAAGCCCTTTGAGAATCATAGCACCTCTGAGGCCAGTGGACCACTTGAAGAGCTTGGTGTCCAGCCTAATCAAAATGTTGAGCGACCAAAGACATGAATTACCACAAGACATGCCTGGCAGCCCCAGACCTATGCTATTATTGTCTGTTCTCCTTAGTCTGAAGAGAGAGGTGACAAAGATAGTAGTTCAATTTAGATGACTCGTTCTAGAGAGGTGTCCGAGTAAAGATCCAGTGACGAGTAAGAAATGGAGTCCTCTACAACACCTTAGACATCACCATCACCTCTGGATGCTCTATCTAGATGGTGGTACATTAAGGGCATGCGGGCCATCTATGCAAAGGGTATACAGAAGAATAAGCACAACCAACTAGCTTATTCCATTTTTTAGGAGCCACACATTATTACATTGGGATAGGACAGCGTCTCAGGTTCGCAGGTTACTATCATCAAATATGAGCTCCAATGGTTGGCAGGAGCATCAAAAAAGTACTCCACGGCCATGGTTCGAGAGTTCTATACAACATATGCCGCCACTATTCTCAGCTCTTTTCCCAAGGGGAAGAAACTCCTCATTCTGCTAGACTGACACACACCAGGCTGAGAGGTCAGCAGGTGGACATATTTTAGAGTACCATCTGTAATATGTCGTTTAGGCCTGAGTTCCCAACCCCATATCTATAACAGAGTTTAAAAGGAGATTGAGGCAGACCAGGGATAAGGCCTTGATGATAGACCCGGCCCGCAGGACCAGTTTGAAGAGATAGGTTGCCAACCAGATTGCAGAGTAGGGCCCGAACCCTGAGTGGATAGAGACATCGATGGAGCATATCGTGAAGGCTTTACTCAACTTCACCAACAAAGTTTTGGTGGGCTATGGTGAGATCACAGATTCAGCCTATCTTGCTGATATTACATTGATGCTGGACCATGTTGTTTTGGTTGCCAGTATCTTGGCTAGTTAAGAGATTGACTAGGCTAGCCTGATATCATAGCATATTCATAAGGCCTCTATGAACAGGTCCACCTCCACTCCCTTCTTGTTCTTGATCTATAGACTCCGTATAGAGTTGGGGGTGGAGATTCTGCATCACCTGAACTCACTGATTGAGGTTCAACAGACTTTTAATGCTAGCTTAATCAAGGCCAATGATAATCTAGTGGCTCTCCAGCGAACACCGTGCCCTCCAACTCAAATTCCAGAGATATTTGTTGCGGCGCCACCACTTGAGTCTTCATGGACCATCACTTCTATTGCACCAACTACTGAGAGGCCCCCACAAACTGAGGCTGATGTGTAGAGAGGGCCTATTACTATTATATCCACCCCAGAGGTCGTGCTTGAACCGATAACACCCGTTGGCATGATCTATATGTCAGCAGTGTCCATTCAAGCCATGGCGCAGAGGCTGGCCCGCACTGAGTCACAGTTGACTCAATTGCTATAGCAGATTAGGCCTCGGGTCCGTCAGGACATTCCAGAGACTAAGGCTCACATGTAGGCATTCACGGTGGCTACCATGCAGAACTGAACAACACCTACGGATAACTGCATTGATTTGTTTGAGCGGCAAGTATAGTAGAGGCTTTGCACGACACGATCAATAGATATGATGGCCATTCAGAAGGAGATCCAGCAGCTCCAGGCTGATATGACAGCAACATTGGCAGTACTAGTTGTGTTCCTACTAGCAGATCCTTGAGATCCGGTGCTTGATTTATTCGGTCCCGAGGAAGAATCACTCACTTCCCTTGGGAAGAGGCTCGGTGTTGATGATTCAGATATAGTGAGACTACAGCCAGAGATGACAGAGGAGCAGGAATTAGAGCTTGTAAGGATACACTTGATGCATGATGTGGTGTTAAGATAGACTCATGAACTTGAGAGAGTGAGGGGTATTGGATGCTCCAGACATGCTTTTATTACTAAGGAAGCCACCTGGTAGGATGAGGGTTGCCAGACTCTGCCAGAGACAAGCATTTAGGCACCCATGTATGTTTTCTGACCCCTGTGCTTTATTATTTTATTTTGTGCATTGAGGACAATGTAAATCATTTTTTATGGGGTGTGGGTACTTATAGGCCTTAGTGAAGTCTTACTAACCTTGGCCTATAACTATCCCAAATATTGAATCCTAGGGGTTTTTTTCCTATGTCCTTTTTCCCCAAGGATATTTACTTTTGGTTCAACCAGCATGTTTAGGATGTGTACATAGTATTAGTACCATGTAGTACTGATATATATGGCATATGTTTGATTTTATGTGAAAATTGACACCAACAAACTTTTTTGTTAGTTAGTCTTGATAGCAACCATGCATGTTTGATTGTTTGACAGTGCTTGTTTTGAGAATTGAGGATAAATTATGATGAAAAGGATAATCTGAGAATCTTTGTTAATAGTGTAAACAGTGTTGTGTGTGTGAGAGCTTTCTTTGCTAAATTCATATATTGTGTTTCGATTCAAAACATGCTTTGTTACTCTGACTTAGACTACAGGTTAGTTGGTTAGGAAACTATCTTAGGTCGTTGTTCATATTAGTCCACTTAGCCTAAATAACAAACCAAATGTGTAATGTATCCCTTGATCGCAATGTTTGAGGCCTTGCATGTACCCCTTTCTTCGTAAAAACCTAAGTTGCCTGAACTTGTTAGATGTAAAATCTTAAAATTAGCCCTGGTCCTTCTTTGAACATTGTGCACCTTGACTGAGGCAAAAAACTTAAGTTAAGGGTGGCCACCAAAAGTGGCACTAGTTCCTAGGTTGGATATTGTGCACCTCGACTTGGAACAAAAACCTAAGTTGAGGGTGGCTAGTGTAAGGGTCAACACACAAAATGAGGTGGAAGCTAGTGATATATGGAAAAAGGGATAAAAATGTGTTCTGGGTACAAGAAAGATGAGTAGATGCCTAATCAATGAGATAAAAAGACAAATGATATGAAAACAAAAGGCAAAGAGCTAAAAAAAATAAGATTATGGCACACAAAAAAGCATGAAATAGGAGAGAGGGAGAATAAAATGAAAATGATAATGTTGGTAGGGCAAAAGTGTAGAAAACACGCAGTGTCAAGGAGGGCCTTTAGTCACTATGTTCCCAAAACATCACACTAAAGCCCCTCGAGCCTACGTTACAAGCCAATAAAGTCTAAAGTGATCCCAGTCCAAGTAGTCAAAGATGATATTCATGAGTATATGGGAAAGCATATGGTATTGAGCATGGTATTTGAAAGTCTTTTGTGAGAGTGAGTGATTTCGTGTAGTCCCAAACGTTAAATCTACAAATATCATCATGAGTGGAATATGGGACTTTTTTCCATGAGGGCACTTGCATTACATTATTGTTATTAGAATAACTCAGTAAGTATTGCCTATTGATAATTGTCTTGCTTGTCATAGTTGCACTATCACATATGTTGATCTGCATTGGTCTGCTTGAAAGCTATCTGATATGGTTTTAAGAGTGGTGCGGGTATTTGTGCCTGAGTTTGATATGATGTATGCCATTAGATTGAGGTCTACGTGTTACTGTACTACTTATGTAGATTAGGTCCGTCACTTGAGGACAAGCAACAATTTTAAGTTGAGGATATTGATCTGTTGCTAGAATACAACACTTTTTTATGTTTAAAACTTGGAATTTTGTGTGTTCTCATAGCGATGTTAGTAGATTTGATGTGTGTTTTTCGTTTGTTTTGCAGTATTACAGGGTTGGCACAATTTTTGGGCTACGTGTATAGAAATTGTAATAATTGATATTCTAAGACACCTCTCACAGGCCGTGGAAGTTTCCACGGCCCGTAGAGTAGGTTTCATAGAAAAATCTAGTGAAGCGAAGCTTTTCTGAAGTTGAGTCTACAAACATACAAACAAGCCATAAAAGATTCTATGAGTCGTAGATATGGTGTCGTACCCCGAGGATTAGAAAAAGAGGACTTGCTAAAAAGTCATCAGATCAAACTCTCCACGGGCCGTAAAACTCTATATGACCCGTAGATGGGTCTCGTAGAAGTCACCCCCACATTTGCTGAAGGAATCCACGAAGCCCCGATTATGGACTGTAAAACTTTATACGACCTGTAGATTCTGCCGACCCGATTCTCATATTTTGATTTAGCTTTGTATGTTAAACACTTTTAGGATAGAACATTAGAGAGTCAAGAAGAAAATGTGAGAAACTTTATGGTCTTTATTTTTACTTGTTATCAGTAGCTGAATCCACAACTAGGATTATAGAAACCATGAAGAACTAACAAGGTAAAATCAGATAAGTTGTAATTCTTGGAAAATGTGCATGCATGTATTAATTTGTAATTCTTGGAAAATGTGCATGCATGTATTAATTAAATCTCTTCATTTTGAATGTTTTTCAATGGTGTTCAATGATGTGTTGTCACAATACAACACTTTTGATGCTTAAGACATGGAATTTTGTGTTTTCTAAATGCGATGTTAGTTGGCTTTATGTGTTTTATTTGCAGGATTCCAGGGTTGGCCTTGATTTTGGGAAGAAAATGCAGAAGTTGCTGATTTTGGTGATGTATGAGACCCTTTACAGGTCGTAGTTCATTCTACGGATAGTGAAGGAGGTTTTGTGGACAATTTCAGTGAGGGGCTGATTTTCTAAAGTTTGTTCTATGAACGGCTAGACGGGTCGTGGACTACTTTACGAGTCGTAGATCATGTTTCGTGCCCTATAGATCAGAAAAAGAGGACTTTCTGAATATTCATTAGACGAAACTCCCTACAGGCTATAGAACGCTTTATAAGCCGTAGAGGGGTATCATAGATCTAAAGTCCAGTTTTCCAGCAACATAGTACGAGAGCCCGATTACGGGTTGTGGAATCAATACGACCCTTAAAAGTGTTTGCGAGGCGTGCCAACCAAGCCATCGTATTTTGTTTAGGACTTATATTTTAAATATTATAAATAGGCTTTTAGGTTAATTTTCATTAAGGTTTACATAGAGTTCGACAGTTAGAGAGGAAAAATAGCGAGATTGAGCAGAGAAAACATTGGAGAGTTTTGAAAAACACGTTTACTTTGATTTGATCTTTTAATCTTGTGATTCTCAGTGAAGCTAGGATTTTATTGTTTTTAATTCAATTATGTAAGTTCTCTATTATGTTATTCCAATTTATAAGTCTTGCATCTACACAAATCATGAGTGGATAGATCCACAACTACGGTTGTGGGAACCATGAAGTAGTAACAAGGTAAAATCGGATAATTCATAATTCATAGAAAATGTGCATGCATGTATTAATTATCTCTTCGTTTTGCATGTTTTCTTATAGTAACGAACATTAGAACCTGCCTAGTGATACTTATTGGACCAAGGTAGTAAGGAATAGGAAAAGAGATTAATTAATAGGATTCGGTTGATGTATTCTCGTCTAATCAACCGAACTAGGCCAAATGGAGGTTGTACAGGGACTAATAGGTATGGGTTAGTAATGCAAATTATGGAGATGAGCCAAGTCACGTAGTCAAGTTCGCCTCTCGCCTTGACCAAAGGGTTTGGTGAACTTAACTTACCATCTTGCATGCTACACACTTGAAATGAATTAGGGTATCCGGTGATACTAAGTTAAGAAATCAAGGGTAACACAATACCCTAGTTTCTCTCCATATTGATTAAACTCTTATATTAGTTAAGTTTACTTTTCTACTGATTATTGCAACCCCTCCCTAGAGGAGATAAGTTGGTTAATCACTCAAATTTCATTAATTAAAGTCTCCTAAGTCTATGTATTCCTTGTGGATTCGATCCTAACCTTGGTTAGGTTTTATTTATTGATAATGGTTGCTTTATCTTCAAAAAGGGTGTAACTTGGGCGACAAAAGCCAACGTTAGAACTCGCCTAGTGTTACCGATTGGATCAAGGTAGTAATGAATAGGAAAAGAGATTAATTAATAAGATTTGATTAATGTTTCTCGTATAATCAACTAAATTGGATCAAGGGGGTTGTGCCGGAACAATAGGTAAAGATTAGTAATTTCACACTGTGGGGATGGATCAAATCACGTAGTGAAATTTTTCTCTCGCCTGGGATTAAAGGGTTTGGTAAACTTAACCTATCATTCTGCATGCTACACATTAGAAAACAAAATTTGATTATCTAGTAAGAATGAGTTGGGGAATACAATGCGTTAGTTACTCTTCATACTGATTTCACTCTTGTCTTAGTCTAGGTTTTATTTCTATAGTTTTACAAATCCCCCCCCCCTTTGGGGCGATAAGTAGGTTAATCAACTCGAACTACTTTAAAATTCTCTAAGTCTATCCTATTCCTTGTGGGATCGACCTTAACCTTGGTTAGGTTATATATCTGGACAACGACCGCTTTAACCTTCAAAAAGGAGGTGTAGCTTGGGTGACATAAATTTTCTCATGCCAAGTCTGGTAAAGTTCGCTTCAAACAAGTCCAAGGGTCATCCAAAAGTGCTCCTCAAGGGTTTGATAAGCATAGGTTGGCTAACCCTAAGGCTCAAGATGATGTGGCGTAACTACCCAAAATTTAGGAGTCCGGAGTACAAAAAAGTTAGCCTAAAAAGTGGCCTGGAGTCTAGTTTACGGGACCACTTATGGACCGTAGGTTCTGTTCATAAACATAGAACTTCAAGAAGTGAAAAACTTTCCAAGTGTGGGATAACATAAGGACCAAGGGATGGCCCGTAGGATACTTTATGGCCCGTAGATAAATTCATGAGTGGGACCCCAGACATGAAGGAAATTTAGAGTTTTCAGGAAGGTAGTATACGAGTTATCAGACGGCCCGTAGACTGGTTTACGGTCTGTGGAAACCTTTTGTAGGCAAGCCCAACAAAGTGAGGAAAAATGGTTAAGTGTGGTAGGACTCTACGAGTGCAACCATGGCCCATAAGAAGTTTCACAACCCATACTGTTGGTCGTGGTTTTCACTTCAGCAAATTACTTTACAGGATGTTTAGATGTGTCATCGGACGAGGGGACTTATGGCTCGTAAATCGAACTACGACCCGTAATTAGGGTTCCATAAGTCATTTCTGATAGTTTTTACTAAGGGACAATTTGATCATTTGCCATAATTCTATTCGTATACTATGTCATTTTGAGGACGAAAAGGGGCCTATTTCGGCCTTCAATCCCTAATTCCTATCATTCTTCACTCTCAGACACTCTAGGGCAAAAGAGTCTCTCAAGACTAGGAAAGAACGAGGATAGGGTTTCTAAGGTTTCTTCCCCAAAGGCTTCAATTTCATTTCTCCTTAGTTCTCTAGGTACGTGAGTTGATTTATGGGTACCCTTTCACCTATAAAGTTCCTTATTAAGTATTTTAAGCTTTTCTTTATGTTCCTTAGTTTAAAGGGCGTGCTTATGATGATTTCATGATTTTTATGTTATTATATGATACTTATGAAGTTTGGCAACTATCTTGCAAAGTGAATATATGCATATGTGACGTATGATATTGACACCATGATGGTTTTTGATATAATCAAGTTTGGGTATTTTTATGTTCCTTTACAAGAAACTTCCTAAGACAAATGTGATTTATGATTGTTCCATGCTAAAACCAAGCCCACCTTGTTCCCAATGAAAGTTTTCTATGATTTATGATTATGATTACGGCACTTATGAAGAGCTTCAAAGCTAAGCTTACTTAGATACATGTATGATGTTAAGTTTCCTAAAATATGTTTGAAAAAGATTCTTAAGTTCGAGCTACTCTTATGATTTGCTACTTATGGTTCAAAGAGTATGTTTCAAAGATTCCATGGGATGACTTAGCACCGAGAGGACTAGAGATTGGGACTCGTTATGTTAGTTCAGGCATGATCCCTTGAAGCCAAATATTAATGTCCCTTACTATGTGCCATCATAGGACCCTGATAGGCAAAGCTAGTGGCTCAACGTAGGCCCAAAGTTATGAAAGATGCAATTGCAAAGTTACTGAATTTTGGACATCTACCTTGGCAAGTAGATTCCTCTTTACCCAATGGATGGAGCGCATTGGACTTTTCCAAATGGAAGGAATTCATTGGATTCCATGTAGTAGCTCACATGGTCTTACTGTCAGTTATAATCCATTCCCACAAGTTGTATAATCTTATGATATGTCTTCACTTTATGTGTTTTCTTATGCATTGTCTCATATCGATCTGAGTTGTATTAATTATGCATATCTAAGCTTATTTCATGACTCTTGTTTCTGTTGTATACCCATGTATTATGTTTTATTACGATAATATTACAATTTCATTCATGCATTGCATCTCACATACTAAGTACATTCAAACATACTAACACATATTTTTTCTGCATAATTTAACCATGTAAGGACAGGTACTCCTCTGTCTACTCGAGGCTAGAATTTGGCATTCAAGACTAGCTTGTTATTATGGTGAGCCATTAGTTCAGGACTCTACCTATTTTACACTTTGTTCTGTGTTTTCATTTTGGACGATGTACTTATGGCTCTTTTGAGGCTTTTACATTCTATGTTGACTATTTATGGAATTCTCTCTATTTGATGGAAATCGACCATGTCCGTTATGTATTAGTGGTATACTTATGGACATAATGATGTTTTCTGTTTTCACTACTTTTTAATTTGCTTCATCACATAGAAAATGGCCCATAGTCCTTTCCCCTTATGTTTTCCACAAAAGTTTCAACATAATGCCTATGAATGCTTAAGATGCTTAGATGGCTTGGGTGAGATGCCTTCGGGTGTCTCATTCGCCATGTCACAATGAGGCCCCTAGGTCGGGTCATTACAAACTTGGTATCATAGCATAAGGTTTTAAAGCGTTCCTCGGATGTCCATGCATACCCCATAGCTTAGAGTCTAATTCAAGGTTTTGAAGTATGCCACTATCTTGAGTGAGAGGTTATGAGATGGTTTAGAAAAAGTCTTCCCTTCTTTATTATTCATGTTATGCCTTAGAGTTGAATAATTTTTCCGCTAATAAACGATAGGCTTTTGCTTGTTTCTAGCTCATGCCACCTCAAAGAGCTCTGCATCAATGAGGCACTCCCGTGGAACAAGTCTCACCACTCCAGAGGATGATAGAGTGTCTCATATGGAGTTTTGAGCCGCATTCACCTTGTTGGCCAAAGCCTTGGCTTACCAAGAAAATAAGGAGGTGTCCATTCCGACTCAAATTCCCACTCCGGCCATCAGAGTCGTGACTTTAAGCGGATAAACCCAATAGAATTTCATGGGTTGAAGACAAATGAAGTCCCTATTGAGTTTAGCAAGGAACCTTATCGGGTTGTGGCAGTGATGGGCATTCCATCTGAAGAGAAGGTCAAGTTGGTGGCCTACCAACTTAAAGGAGTGCCTAAATTTTGTTCAAGCAATGGGCCAATGAGAAAGGCCAAGGAGCAGGTCCTATTAGTTAGGAAGAATTCAAATGTGCCTTTTTGAATTGGTTCTTCCGATCGATCTTAGGGAGGCAACGGTCCAAGAGTTCTTGAACTTGAAGCAAGGGAGCATGAGCATGAGCATGAGCATGAGGGAGTATGCCCTCAAATTTAACAAATTGTCAAAGTATGCTCCATTTGCGATCGCAAATTTGATGTCTCACATGAGCAAGTTTATTTTTGGTGTCTGAGTTGGTCTCCAAGGAATGATAGATGGTCATATTGGTCAAGGAGATGTACATTTCCCTCTTGATGATGTATATGGAGTAGATTGAGGAAAAGAAGCTTTGTGAAAGGGCAAGGGAGTCCGAGAAGGATCGAGTTGGCGGTAGGAACTACTCTCATCAAAGAAGCGATGATCACAAGTTCCATGGTGGCCTAAAACAAAGTGGGAAAGGATCCACCAATACTCCTCCTCCCTGGAAGGACAAAGGAGTGGCTCCCAAGCCCCAAAGTCCCTATTTTCCCAAGTGCAGGAGGCCTCACAAAGGAGAGTTCTTAGCCAGTTCGAATTCCTACTTCACTTGTGGGAAGCCCAACCGCCATGCTAAGGGTTGTAGGAAGGGATGCACAAGGCCTCAAGGCCAAAGGGATCCAGTTCAAATCGCCCAAAGGACCAATCGATTCTATTCTCTTTATGATCGCCAAGAGGTTGAAAAGGCTCCAACTGTCGTTACCGTTATGTTAAGAGTTTATGCATATGCACTTTTAGATCCAGGAGTAAATTTGTCTTTTGTAACCCCATAGTTTCCATATAAGTTTTGTGCATATCCTGAAGTTCACCATGAGTCGTATGAGGTGAGCAACCCTGTACGTGAGTCTATCATAAACCGAAGATTCTATAGACCTTTCCCTATTACTATCTTTCATAAAGTAATTCTATGCTATTTACTCAAGCTTTCCATGGTAGACTTTGGTGTGATCTTAGGGATAGATAGGTTGCATGCTTCTTATGCCTCAATTCACTGTAGAACTATTTGGGTTAAATTTCAAAGTCTATTGAGCCAGTTCTTGAATAGGAGGGTAGCAACTTTTCATGTAGGGGCCAATTCATTTCCTTTGTAAAAGCTTGCAAAATGATTTCCAATGGTTGCATCTACCACTTAGTGAGGGTCAAAGATTTCTCTTCCAAAGTTCTTTCCCTTGAGTCAGTCCTCGTTGTATGTGCGTTACCTGATGTCTTCCTTGATGAGTTGGCGAGTCTCCCTCCCAAAAGGGAGATAGATTTTGGTATAGACCTTTTACTTGATACACAGTCCATCTAAATCCCTCCTTATAGAATGGCTTCTGCAGAGTTAAAGAAGTTGAAGGAGCAACTGAAGGATTTCTTGGAGAAGGGTTTCATTAGAGCCAGTCAGTATCCATGGGGTGCCCCGGTGTTATTTGTAAGGAAGAAGGATGGGTCACTCTGCATTTGCATTGACTACAGATAGCTCAATAAGGTCACCATTAAGAATAGGTATCCCCTCCCGAGGATAGATGATTTGTTTGATTAACTACAGGGGGATAATCATTTCTCTAAAATTGATTTGAGATCTAAATATCACTAATTGAGGGTGAGAGAAAAATGACATTCCTAAGATGGCTTTCGAGACTAGGTATGATCATTTTGAGTTTATGGTGATATCATTTGGCCTCACTAATGCATTGACAATATTTATGGACCTCGTGAATAGGATGTTCAAGCCTTACCTTGACATATTTATTGTGGTATTTATTGACGATATTCTTATTTACTCTCGAGGTAAGCAAGAGCACCTGGAGCACTTGAGGTTGGTATTGCAAACCTTGAAGGAACAAAAGTTGTATGCAAAATTTAACAAGTGCGAGTTCTAGCTAGATGAGGTTTCCTTCCTTGGGCAAGTGGTGTCTAGAGAGGGCATCAAAGTTGATCTTAAGAAGACATAAGCGGTAAGAAACTAGCCAAGGCCATTAACTCCCACTGATATAAAAAGTTTCTTGGGTCTACCCGATTAGTATAGAAGGTTTGTGCATGAATTCTCCACTATTTTGTCTCCACTCACCAAGCTAACTTAGAAGAAGGCTAAATTTATAGACAGATGAATGCGAGAGGAGCTTCTAGACTTTAAAGGATCGGTTGACTTCAGCCCCTATACTAATGCTACCAGAAGGGAATGATAGGTTCGTGATGTATTGTGATGCATCAATGATTGGGTTGTGTTGGGTTGTGTATTAATGCGAAATAGTGAAGTGATTGCTTATGCTTCAAAGCAGTTGAAAGTATATGAGAAGAATTACCCGACGCATGACCTTGAGCTTACGGCGATAGTGTTTTCCTCACAGATTTGGTGACATTACTTGTACAGAGTTCATGTTGATGATTTCACTGATCACAAGAGTCTTCAAAATGTGTTCACCCAAAAAGATCTCAACTTGAGGCAATGGAGGTGGTTAGAGCTACTCAAAGATTATGATATGAGTGTAAAGTAGCAACCCGGGAAGGCTAATGTGGTAGCTGACTCCCTTAGCGGAGTTTCAATAGTTAGTGTGTCCCATATATATAATGATGCAATAAGGGAACTGGCCAAAGATGTTCATAAGTTTGCAAGACTGGGAGTAAGATTGCGTAAGTCCAAAAGTGGTGGCGCAATGATTCTTCATAGGTTTGCATCTTTCTAGATTGATGAGGTTAAGGCCAAACAAGATCTTGATCCCGCCTTGGTTGAGCTAAAAACCTTGGTAAAGGATGAAAAGATAGAAGTCTTCTCACAAGCGGGAGATAGTGCACTCCGATATCAAGGAAGGTTGTGTATGCCCAATGTTAGCGTGTTGAAGAAGTTGATCATGCAAGAAGCCCATAACTCTTTATATTCCATTCATCCTGGCACTATGAAGATGTGTAGAGACCTGTGAGAGATATATTGGTGGTATGGAGTGAAGGACATTGCTCAATTGGGTTTTGAATGTGCCAATTGCAAGAAGGTCAATGTTTAACACCAAAGGTCGGGTGGCCTAGCCCAAGACATCAACCTTCTTACTTGGAAGTGGGAAGAGGTCAACATGGATTTTATTGTTGGGTTGCCAAAGACCAAAAAGCATTTTGACTCCATATAGGTGATAGTTGATCGCATGATGAAGTCAACTTATTTCCTTTCGGTTAAGATTATATTTAGTGTTGAGGACTATGCCCGCTTGTATATTCGAGTGTAATTGAGGTTTCATGGGATTCTGTTGTCCATTATATCATATCGTGGGGCGAATTCACTTATTACTATTGGAAATCCTAAAAAACAGACTTGGCACCAGGGTGAAGTTGAGCACGGCTTTTCATCCCCAAATCGACGGGAAAGCTAAGAGGACTATTCAAACATTAGAGGATATGTCGAGAGCTTGTGTATTGGAATTCAAGGGGAGTTGGGATGACCATTTGCCACTTATCGATTTTTCCTACAACAAAAACTTTCATGCAAGTATTGGGATGGCACCATTTGAAACGTTGTATGTTAGATGATGTAGATCCCCCATTGGGTGGTTCAAAGTGGGTGAGGTGGAATTAATAGGACCAGACTTGGTGATGAATATTATGGAGAAAATTAAAAGCATAAGGGAGAAATTATAAATAGCCCGAAGCCAACAAAAGTCCTACTAGGGAGAAATTATAAACAACCCAAAGCCAACAAAAGTCCTACTCTAATGTGAGATGAAGGGAACTTGAGTTCCAAGTTGATGATTGAGTCAATTTGAAGGTGTCTCCAATGAAAGGTGTTCTCCGAATTTTTAAGAAAGGGAAATTGAGTCCTAGATATGTGGGACCCTACAAGGTGGTTAAAAGAGTGGGGAAAGTAGCATATGAGTTAGATCTAACCCACGAGTTGCACTTGATTCATCCGGTCTTCCATGTGTCGATATTGAGGAAATTTATGGGTGACCTAAATTTGATAGTTCCTTTGCATGATGTGAGCATTGAAGAGGATTTGAGTTATGAAAAGGTGCTGGCTAAAATCCCAGACCGACAAGTGAAGAAGCTAAGGAATAAGGAAGTTGCATCTGTCAAGGTACTTTGGAGATATCAAAAAGTTGAGGGTGCTACATGGAAAGCGGAGGCGGATATGATGAAGCACTTTCCACATATATTCCACTCTACACAAGCTAAGATATTAAGAAATCCTTCCAAAGACCTCAAATTACATGCACTTTAGTTTCTCATGATGTGTGCATTTATTTTGATGTTCATGAACTCTTTTTAGACATGTTTAAAGTATGAAATCTGAAATTTGTGAGAAATGATGTTTTACTTGCATTTTTGCATGCATAGTGGGTTATTAGCTGCTAGTTTACTCTATAGAGACTACCTTTAAGTACATTCAAGGAAGAATGTTCCCAAGGGGAAGATATTGTAACGACCCTCAGTTTAGGAGCCCTTGGTATGGAAACGTTGGCTTAAAAGGTGGCATGGAGTCTAGTTTATAGGACCATTTACAGCTCGTAAGATGAGATATGGCCCACAGGTTTGTTTCTTAAACGTAGAACTTTGGGACGGAGAAAAGTTTTCAAGTGTGGGGTAACCCCCAGATCAAGTGACGGCCCATCGGATACTTTATGGCCCGTAGATAGTTTCGTGAGTGGGACCTCAGACATGATGGAAATTTAGAGCTTTCAAGAAGGTAGTATATGAGTTATCAGATGACTCATAGATTGGGTTACGTCCCATGAAACTTTCGAGGGTAGGGCCAAGGAAGTGACGAAAAATGGTTGAGTGGGGTAAGACTCTACGAGTCCAACAACGACCCGAAAGAAGTTTCACAACCCATACTCTCATTCGTGATTTTCACTTCAGCAAAATTAGTTTTTAAGATTTTCAGATGTGTCATCAGACGAGGGGACTTACAGCTTATAAGTCAACCTATGGCCCATAATCAAGGTTCCTTAAGTCGCTTCTGGTAGTTTGTAATAAAAGGCCATTTGGTTATTCCCCACAATTCTATTCCTATAGTATGATGTTTTGTGGATGGAAAGGGACCTATTTCAGCCTTCAAGCCCTAATCCCTGCCATTCTTCACTCTCAAATTCTCTAAGGCAAAAGAGGCTCTCAAGAATAGGCAAGAATAAGGCTTAGGTTTCTAAGGTTTCTTCCACAAAGGCTTTAATTTTATTTCTCCTTAGTTCTTTAGGTATGTGAGTTGATTTTTGGGTACCCTTTCACCCATAAAGTTCCTTATTTCATATTTTTACCTTTTATTTATGTTTCTAAATTTAAAGTATGTGCTTATGATGATTTCATGATCTTTATATTATTAGATGACACTTATGAAATTTAGTAACTATTTTTCCAAGTGAATATATGCATATGTGAAGTATGATATTAACCCCATGATGATTTTCAATACGATCAAGGTTGGGTGTTTTTGATATTCCTTTTAAAAGAAATTTCCTAAGACTGATGTGATTTATAATTGTTCCATGCTAAAATCAAGCCCACCTTGTTTCTAATGAAAGTTTCCTATGATTTATTATTATTATTAGGGCTTTTATGAAGATCTTCGAAGCTAAATTTACCAAAGATACATGTATGATGTTTGAAAAAAGATTCTTAAGTTTGATCTACTCCAGGAATTTGCTACTTATGATTCTAAAAGTATGTTTTAAAGATTCTGCGGGATGAATTAGCACCAAGAGAACTAGAGATTGGGACTCATTTCGTTAGTTGAGGCATGATCCTTTGAAGCTAAATCTCAATGTCCCTAATTATGTGGCACCATAGGAGCCTTATAAGCTAGGCTAGTGGATCCATATAAACCCAAAGTTATGAAAAATGCAATTGCAAAGTTACTAAGTTTTGTACATCTACCTTGGCAAGTAGATTCCCCTTTTCACAATGGAAGGAGTGCATTAGGGTTTTCCAATAAAAGGAGTTTATTGGATTCCATATAGCAGCTCATATGGACTTACTGTCGGTTATGATCCTTTCCCACAAGTTCTATGATCTTATGATATGTCTTCACTTTATGTGTTTTCTCATGCATTATCTCATATCAATCTAAGTCGTATTTATTGTGCATGTTTAGCATTATTTCATGACTCCTTTATCTTATATATACCCATATGTTATGTTTTATTACGATGGTATTACAATTTCATTTGTGCATTGCATCTCACTTACTTAGTACATTCAAATGTTCTAACACATATTTCGCCTGCATGATTTCACCATATAGGGACAGGTACTCCTCCACTGGCTAGAGGCTAGTAGTTGGTGTTCAAGACTAGCTTCTTATTGTGGTGAGCCCTTAGTTTGGGACTCTACCCATTTTCCACTCTATTTTGTATTTTTGTTTTAGACAATGTATTTATGATCCTTTTGAGGCTTTTACATCCTATGTTGACTATTTATGGATTTCTGTCTATTTGATGGAAACCAATCATGTTGATTCTGTCTATTATGTATTAGTAGTATGCTTCTGAGAAAAATGATATTTTTCCATTTTTACTACTTTTTAATGTTACTTCATCGCATAGAAAAGGGCCCATAGTCCCTTCTCCTTATGTTCTTCACAAAAGTTTCAATTTAATGCCTATGAATGCTGATATGGCTTAGATGAGGTTCCTTCGGGCGTCTCATTTGTCGTGTGATGACTAGGCCCTTAGGTTGGGTCGTTACATGTGGTACAGGGTGGTTCTATTCCTCCTATTTGTCTCAAGTGTGGGAGGAACCATGTTGGTGAATGCTTGAGAGGTTCCAAAGCATGCTTTTGTTGTGGAAAGATGGGGCACAGTATTTTTGAATGTACTAATGTTACTAACAAAGGTAATGAAGGGCATCCACAAGGTTAAATGATTCCAAGAGGGCAAGTGCAACAAGGTGCACAAGCCCAAGGAGGTGGTCCACATGGTAATCAATTCTATGCTTTGCATGTTAGGAAACAGGTTGATAAGTCTTCTGATGTGGTCACAAGTATGTTAAGGGTCTTTGATCATGATGTGTATGCTTTGCTTGACCTAGTGCTAATATTTCCTTTATTACTCCTTACCTTTCCATGAATTTTGGTTTGTCTCCCGAAATCTTTTTTGAACCTTATTCGGTTTATACTCCAATTGGTGAGTCAATCTTAGTCAACAAAGTCTATGGAAATTGTCCTATATCGATCTTGCATAAAGTCTTTTCATGTGATCTTGTTAAACTTGATATGATCGATTTTGATGTGATTCTTGGTATCGATTGGTTGCATGCATCTTATACTTCTATTGATTGTAGAACCCGTAAAATCACATTTCAAGTTCCTAATGAGTCCATTCTTGTGTGGAAGGGAACAAATTCAATGTTCAAGGGCAAGTTTGTCTCTTATGTGAAAGCTATGAAAATGATTTCTAAAGGTTTCATATATCATGTTGTCCTGGTTGTGGATGTTGAGTCCAAAGATGCTACTCTTGATTTGGTCTCTATAGTTAATGAGTTTCTCGATGACTTGCCTAGTATTCCTCCCAAAAGGGAAATTGACTTTGGTGTTGATCTTGTACCTAACACTCAACTATTTCTATACCTCTATATCGGATGGCCTGAACGTAGTTTAAACAGTAACAATTATTGATTAAGAGTTCATAAGACCTAGTGTGTCTCCATGAGGTGCTCCTGCATTGTTTGAAAGGAAGGAGGATAGTTCACTTCAGATGTGTGTGGATTATCAGCAATTAAACAATGTGTCTATCAAAAAGAAGTATCCACTTCCAAGAATAGATTACTTATTTGATCAACTATAAGGTGAAAGCTCTTTCTCTAAGATTGATTTTCAGTCCAGATATTACCAATTGAGGGTGAAGGAGGATGACATTCCAAAGATTACATCTAAAACTCGGTATGGTCATTTTGAATTCTTATTTATGTCATTTGGAATAACAGATGCCCCAGCCACCTTCATGGATTCGATGAATAGGGTCTTCAAGCCGTATTTCAATATGTTCATAGTTGTGTTCATCGATGATATATTGGTCTATTCATGGGATGCAAAGGAGCATGAGGACTATTTGGGGATTGTGTTGCAAACATTGAGAGATAGGCAACTTTTTGCCAAGTTTAGCAAGTGTGAGTTTTTGTTAAGGGAGATGGCTTTTCTTGGTCACATCATTTTAGGTGCTGGTACTAGAGTGGATCTAAAAAAGACAGAGGTGGTGAAGAATCGGCCTAGACCATTGTATCCATTCGACATTAGGAGCTTTTTAGGTTTGGCCGGATATTATAGAAGATTTATTGAAGAGGTTTCTTCCACTGACTCTCCTTTTTTTAAGTTAACCCAAAACAAGATGAAATTTCAATGGTCCGAAGATTGTGGGAAAAGCTTCCAAATGTTGAAAGATCATCTTATAACCTCAGCCTCTATTCTGACATTACCCGAAGGTCTGGATGGTTTTGCTGTTTATTTTGATGCCTTCACATATAGGCTATGGTTGTATGTTGATGCAACATAGGAAGTTCATTGCTTATGCCTCAAGGCAACTGAAGGTGCATGAAAGAAATTATTCAACCCATGATCTTGAGTTATTAGCCATTATATTAGCATTGAAAATTTGGCAACATTATCTATATAGGGTGTAAGTTCACATATTTATCGACCATAAGAGTTTGCAATATATGTTAAGCCAAAGGGATTTAAACCTAAAGCAAAGGAGGTGGTTGGATCTTTTAAAGGACTATGATATAAGTGTTTTGTATCACCTCGATAAAGCAAATATTGTGGCCAACACACTTAATAGAGTATCTATGGGCAGCATTGCACATGTTGAGAATAGAAAGAAAAAGCTAGTCAAATAAGTGCACTATTTGGCTCGTTTGGGTGCGAGGTTGAATAGTTTGAAAAATGGTGGCATGCTTGTAAAAAATAGGGCAGAATAATCTTCGATAGCAGAGTCAAAGTGAAGCAAGATATGGATCCTACTATGGGAATTGAAGAAGTTAATGGTTGATAAGAATATTGAAGTCTTTGAAGAAGGGGAAATGAAGTACTTCATTATTAAGGGTGGTTGTGTTTGCCTAGTGTTGATGGACTAAGGGAAAGGATACTTGATGAGGCTCATATTTCTAAGTATTATATTCGCCCTGGATCCACCAAAATGTATAAGGATTTAAGAGAGGTGTATTGGTTGAATGACATGAAGAAAGACATACCAAGATGTGTAATAGGTGTACAAATTGTCAAAAAGTAAAGGTGGAACACAAAACACTGGGTGGTTTATCCCAAGACATTGAGATACTTACTTGGAAATGGGAGAATGTGAATATGGATTTCATTATAGGTTTTCCAAAGACTAGGAAGCAATTTGATTCTATATAGGTGGTTGTTGATAGAATGACGAAAATAGCCCACTTTTTGTCAGTAAAGACTTCTTATGTTACCAAAGATTATGCTAAGACCTACATCCAAGAATTGTAAGGTTGCATGGTGTATCTTTTTCCATAATATTGGATCATGGTGCTCAATTTACTTCTCATTTTAGGAGGTTTTTCCAAAAGGGCCTTTATATAAAGGTGAAGCTAAGCATTGCATTCTATCCTGAAATGGTAGGCAAGCTGAAGGGACAATCAAAACATTGGAAGATATATTGAGGGCGTGTGTTTTTGATTCAAGAAGTATTTGGGATGATCACTTACCTCTTGTTGAATTTGGTTACAACAAAAGTTTTTACTTGAGTATCGAGATGACCCTGTTTGAAGCCTTATATAAGAGATGGTATAGGCCATCAGTGGGATGGTTCAAAGTTGTGGAGATGTCTTTGCTTGTACCAACTTTGGTAGTTGACACTATGGAGAAAGTGAAGGTCCTAAGGGAAAGATCAAGCTATCCAAATTCATTAAAAGTCATATACCGATGTTAGAAGTAGGGACTATGAGTTCGAGCAAGGTGATTGGGTGTACTTGAAGGTTTCACCTATGAAAGGTGTAAATACATTTTAGGAAAAAAGAAAAATTAAGCCCTAGATATGCGGGACCTTATGAGATTGTAAGGAGAATTAGAAAAGTAGCTTATGAACTAGATTTGCCTATAGAGTTAGCTATGGTTCATCTGGCGTTACATGTGTCAATATTGACAAAATTTATGAGTGATCCTAATTCCGTTGTTCCATCGAATTAAGGAGGATTTGACCTATTAAGAAGGACTAGTTGAGATTTTGGACCGGTAAGTGAAAAGATTGAGAGATAACGAAGTTGCACTCATCAAAGTGTTGTGGAGAAACCAATAGGTTGAGAGTGTTACTTGAGAAGCTGCGTTAGACATGACGAAATGATATCTTTACCTCTTTCTTTCTATTTAAGCCTAAGGTACCTAAATATGATATACTCCTTTAAATTCTCATGAATATGTGTCTCTTTGTCATATTGCATGCATGTATGACCATGAAACTATTTTTGAATGATACTTGATACATAAGTTTGATGATTTTATGATAATGATGTTTATGTTGCATTTTTGCGTTCATGATGGGTTGATGGTTATGTTTCTAATCTATTGTACAACTTGCGAATTTGAAGTTGAGACTAAGGCAAAAGGTTGAGATTTGGTCACTGGATTGAAACCACCAGACCTAAGTACGGGTTATTTTTTGGTTCATGGACCGTACAATGGCCTCGTGAATTAGGCTTTGAGAAATTGAAGTCTGTAAAGAAAATGTGAAAAGGATTATGGGTCCTGAAGTGTTTTATGGGTCGTTATATGTAGTCATAAATGGGGCCTGGATATTGGAATTTCGGTTAAGTATGGAAAGAAACTACAATGGATTTTCATAGCTTGTGATCCATTCTACGGGTCGTAAGATGGTCCATGTTTTGGGGGCCAAAAATAATGGTTTATGGATCTTTGCCTAAGAACAATAGTACGGGTCGTGTTTTTTTTTTACGGCCCACAAACCGGGGTCTCGTAGTTTGGATTGTCAGATTTATTAAGGGTATTTTCAACCTTTCCTATTCTAGTAAACCTTTAACAACCTTCTCTAGCCCCTTCATGACCCCTCAGGCAATTTCAAGCCCTCTCCCATCAAGTCGAGTGCAAACGATTCCAATCACCTAAGTTCTAGCACAAGTTCATATATATGTATACTTTAAATGATCATCTCTTTTATCACACAATGAATTGATGCTAGATTACCTACCAAATGAAAGTTCTTTGAATCATCTTTCCAACATCACTGATTTCACCTCATTCAAAGTTTGGAGCAAAACGTTATTCCTATTTTAGTGAAGCGTTGTCAGTCTGCCTGCACATATGACTCACACTACAGCTAGTAGTGTTGTCGACAAGTCGTGGATGGCCTTCTTAGGAGGTTTCATCCAGGCATACTTTTGGGTTTTAAGTGGGGGCTTTTGGATCATTTCCCCTGTATAATTTTTCAGCATCCCAAGGGAGGTTTGGACCTTTCTACCCTCTTATACCTATACTAATACACTCAACACTCTCTCAATCAAACTATTCAACCAAAAATATTTTAACTCTCTCTCAAGTTCGAGAGAAGACCAACCTAGGGTTTTAAGTTCTTCTTCCTAAATCAAGGTTCTTCCATAGTTCTTCTACCAAGGTATGTGGGTTTCCTCCATGGGTTCCTTTCACCCATGGAGACCCAAATTATTTTCTACTCTATTACTTAATTTCAAGTATGCAATTCTTCATGAGTTTTCATATAATAATTCCAGTTGCTTATATTATGAATTTATTGATGTTACTTAACCTATATTATTCTGAAATGATGTTTAATTTCATGGGAAGGATGTTATGCCTTGAATTCCTATATTATGGAGGTTAGGATTTTAATGATATTTGATGGGATTCCTAAAATTGGTTTTGAATTGATGGATTTTACTACCTATATGCATGAGAAACTATAAACTAAGTTGTCTTACTTGAAATTTATGAATTTATTTGAGGTTTCTTTACAAGACACTTTGGGTATCATGAAGATTATGGTATGGGTTCCATAAATTATCTTTTTAAATTGGTGAATCCTACTATTCTCATATATGGATAACTAATAATTTTCATGATTCCATTGTTATTTATGATTCTTCCTTACTTATGAAATTTTGGGTTATATAGTTGATGGAGGGTTGCTTGATTTTACTTCAATTCATACTTTATTATTATTTGATATGAATAAAGTGTAAATCACATGAATTTCATGAATCGGTATATTGACTCGTGTTTCTTATTGATTTCAAGTAATGGCTTAGTGAATCGGTATGGGTAACTTCACGTATGGGTTGGTTGTCATGGATACATATGAGTATGCATATTTCCTTCAAGTTTCAAGATCTTAAATCTAATTTACATATAGTAGTGCATTGAATCACGAGATATCACATGACATGCCATTCTCCTAGAATGGTACTAAAGTCAAGAATGAATGAATGATTAGGATGTGAGTTCTTTCACCTAAATATGATTATTAGATAATGATAGACCGTTAATAGAGGCATAGACAAGATTTAAAAGCAATTCTTATGATAATGATTAATGATCTAAATGCTCATGGGATGGATTAGTAGAATACCTTTTCATATTAAATGACTCTGTGATTCATGCATACGAGTATTCCGTGAGAGTTATACTTAGCACCGAATGGACCTTGGTCGAATGAAGATTATGATATGGGTTCTTTAATAGAATCTCATTGTCCCATAACTACGTGCCACCATAGGGGATATGAGTCACCTGCTAGTAGAGGTTGATTTCTAGACCACCCGTTAATAGAAGCTTGCTCAATAGTTAGGTTTAGTGGATCCACTTAGGCATCTTGGAAGTCACCTTGGCAAGTGATCTCTTCCTTTCTTCTGATGTAGGGGAAACATTGGGACTCCATGATTTAGCTCACATGATTTATGTCGGTTAAAGTTTACTATTACGTATGTTCATGTTCCCAAGGTGTCCTCCTATCATGATTTATGATGGTTCCTTCATACTATGTCCAAAGGTGTTTTAAAGTTCCTATGACTTATTGTTTCACAAGTTCAAATGATATTTCTCCTAAAGATGTATGATTATGTCTTCAAGTATGTAAGGTGGTCTCCATTATAATTAATAATGTTTCTTTCATAATAAAATAGTCTTTTATGTAAAGTGATGTATTGTTCACCCAATGATATTAATATTTTAATTGTTCATAACAACATGTGTTTTCTCACTAACCTAAGTCTATGTGCCTCATCATGCATTTAGGTAAGGGTAAGTTCGTTGCTTCTCATATGCATTATCTCATGTTCTATGGCTAAAGTAAAATGTTTAAATGATCACCCATATGCATGTCCCAAGTATATATGATTTTCTTATTCGCGACTATGTTCATCCATGCATCCTACAATGTTCTTTCTAAAGTTGCCTTTGATGTTTAAATGATATTGACTTGATCATGAATTATTTGTGCCCTTGTAAATGTGTGATGTCAACATGAGACTTAGCATGCATCATTTCTTCATTGTTTCCATGTCATGTATTGCATACCAACATACCAGTACATTCAAAGTACTGACGCTATGCCTAAATAATTTGACCATGTAGGACGGTGCTCCTCGATATCCTTTAGATGGCTAGCTATAGATCACTAAAGGTGAATGTTGATGAGTCTTGTAGTTCAAGGACGACAGCCTAGTTTCGTTTAACCTTGATGTATATTATGACATTTTAGTTTCTAGTTTTATAATTTCTTTTGCTATGGTTATATTTGAGGGTAAGCTTTAATATGTCTTATCCCCCACCAAATCCATGTTAGAGGTATTGTTTGACACATACTATGGTTGTATCTAGTTCTTTTATCTCATTATAGTTTTCTTGTTATGGTCCTTAGCCTTATTTCCCTTAGTTTTCAATTTTATCTTTATGTCATTACCTATGATATGCTTAATAGGAAAAGATGGCTTGGATGAGGTGCCTATGGGTGTCTCATTTCCCGTGTGACGACTAGGCCCTAGTTCCAGGTTGTTACATCTACTCAAGCTTATTTTTTTCTCATTCGAGAATGAATGAGCCTAGGGGGGAGATATTGTAACACCTTACATGTTCTAAAGCCTAGAAAAATAAAAAAAAGTTGCAAAAAATTTTGAGAATGATTGATATTACGATCCAATCTATGGCTTGTGGATTGAATCACAAGTAGTAGAAAGGTCTCGTGATTAAGGTCCAGAACTTGGTGAGAAATTTTTATTACTGAAAGCCACTCTACGAAGGGCTTTACAGGTCATGCATGGAATTACAGCTCGTGGACTGGACCGTGAAAGGGACCCTACAGAGTGAAAATTTTTCTAAGTCTAAGCAGATTCCTCGAAAGGATCTATGGTCTGTAAATGGTACTATGGACTATATTGTTGGTTCACAATTTGAGGGGTGCAAATTCCAGTAGCTCAATTTTCGGGACCATGCCAAGTACAAGCCAAAGCATGAGTCATGCATGGGTTTATGGATTATGAAACAGTGGCTCAAGGACAGCTTTGGTAATTTAAAATGAAGGGCTTTTTGGTCCTTTTTAATTCATTTAACTTCTAAACTATGTTGTTTTGGCCCTTCTAGCTAACGTAATCGACTCATTTCCTATAAATCATATTCCTAATTCATTCTTTCTCATTTACTCTCAAAATCCTCTCCTAAATTTCATTTTCTCTCTCTAAAAAGGGACTCTAATAAAGCTAGGGTTTTAAATTTTTCATAGATTTCAAGCTCTATTCATGCTAATTACTAAAGCTTCTCACTTGAGGTATATTGGGTTTCATTCATGGACTAGATTGATTTATGAAGTCCAACTTAATTCTCTTTTTTCTTCAAAGTTAAGAATGAATTTCTTTGATTTTTTATGATGACATTCCAAATGATTGGATTATAATTATTACAAAAATATTGTACCTATTTATGCATGAATTATGAAGGATTACATATTCTATGATTTTCAAGTGAAGATATATGATTTTAAGTATACGATGAGTAGGGCTTGTTTAATTGATGTGGGTTCCTTTACTAGTGATCCAAATTAATTTCAATTTCATGGTTCCTCTATTATTTTCATTTAATTTCATGATTTTATCACAATTGCTCATGAACCCACATGTTGCCCTAATTTCCCTATGATAAAGCTATGACTTTATGAATTATGATTCTAAGTATGAAAAGTATGTCTTAATGATGATGATGATATGATAATGAGGGTGACTTAATACCCTCATGATTATGAACTAATGATGTCAAGATGGGGAATTACCTACACTATATACAAAGTTATGTTGATGGACTACTCCTATGATATGAGATGTTTACATAAAGTTATGATGTCTATTTTACAAAGCTATGAAAGTATGATTGAGATAAAATATGAATTATGTTGAAAGCTATGTATATGCATGATTATTCATTCCATGGAATTTGACTTAGCACTGAATTAGCTTGTTTGAGAAGGACTATCTCAAAGGGTCCTTACATAAGTCCTCATATGTTTATGATTATATGCCTATACGGTTAGATAATGGATCCATATAGCTTTATACTCATGTGATACTTACTGTGCTAGGATAGAGCCAAAAAGGTGGGGTCTTTATGTACAGGCGATTCTCACCGTACTAGGATATAGCCTATAGGGTGAGAGCCGGCTCTACTTTGGCAAAATAGACTCCTCTTTAACTCCTGTAGAGGGAACATTGAGATTTCATGTAATAGTCCTGATAGTCTTATTGCCAGTTATGATCTTATTCTTACATATATGTACTAGGTTATGAAAAGTTTTGATAATGCTTCTATTCATGGTTTTAAACATACATTGTTTATACATATTGTGTCCTTATTCTATTGTTACGATTATACATATTGATATTATGTATGATGTTCCTTGATGCATAAATTCCTTAAATACTTAATACATTTCACGTACTAACACATACTTCTTTGCCTAAATGTTCTAACCATGTAGGGACGGGTGATGATGAGACTATTCATCCATTTCATGGCCAGATTCGAATTGTGCTTTGAAGATTGTTGGTGAGTTCTCATGCTTCAGGAACAAGCCTTGTTTATTTTATGCTTTCTTATGTTGAGACTTTATGATTTTATTTGTTATTCTATCTTAAGGGAGAGCTAATCGCATGTTCCAGACCCCATCAAGATCTATGATTTAAAGACATATTTTGAACATTATGATATTGTAATTCCTCTAAGGAAAACTATGATTTTGATATTGATATGTTCTGCTTGCTTACTCTCTTATATATTGCTTATTTTACCTTACATATGTTTATGACATGAATAAGAGGCATTGATGGGGCACCTTTAGGTGTCGCATTCGCCATGTCACAGCTAGGCCCATGGTTTGGGTTGTGACATTGATAATCTCACTTCTACTTCTTGTGCCTAGTATCAGATTCCAAGCTTAAAGTTGGTGAGTCCTTATGATTTGTGAATGCGCTCATGTTTATCTTTTCTTATTGATTGCCAGTTGATTACTTTTGTTCAATTTTAAACTTTAATTTAGCTAGGACCTATTGTAGTAATTCATATTTTAGAGGCTTTTCATAAAAAAATGTGTAAAAGAATCTATGTTGTCTTTTACCTCTTACTATGCTATGATGGTATTGTTAGACTTTTTTTGTGTTACTTCCGCATTCTTGTTCTATACCTAACTCATGTATGCTTGATATGCTTAGAGATTTGGTTGGTGTTTCCTTGAAAATCCCAATCGTCATGTCACGTATAGAACCTAACTTGGGTCGTGACAACAATGCTTCTGATAAAACTTATCCATGACAATAAGAGCTGAAAACAAAGCAACAAATACTATAAATTCTCAGTTATAATAACAACAAAATATTAGAATATTGTACAATGACAACAAACAAAAAACATAAACATTGCACAAAATAAATAAAAAGAGACGAGAGAAGAGAGCAAGGAATTTTTTTTAAAAAAAATATTTTTTTTAAAAAGAATTATTTTTTTTAGTGTATAAAATATTGTGTCAAATATCACTATTTATTGGTTAGGATTGAGGAACATAAAGAATTGTCGTGAATACGACATCAACCTGTTTGAGATCATGGATGAGAGATAGAAGTAAAAATCATTATGAACATAATTAGTGAGAGTCATTATATTTATATAATGCGAAGTTAGTGAAAATAATAATTCATGTACTCATATGATGACTTACTATTTAATTTTTGATTTGTTAACTAATTTATAACATTTTACTTTAATGTACGAGTGAAACAATAATCTAACTTCTGTTTTACATTCTTCAAGCTTTTAATAATATACTAATTTAGTGTATGTGCTTTGCATGTGTGTATTGTGTTGATTAATACGTATGAAAAATAAATAAATTATTACATATGTAACTTATATCATTGAGCACAAGATTATAAATAATTATAGTAATCATATCATCAAGTTTATATCTATTCCTATGGAGGGGACGATAGATAAAATAATTGAGTCTACTTCTGATTAAAAGGAAGAAAGACACACAATAAATGAAATTGTCGAAAGATTTTTCCCATCCAATGTTCGTATTGGAGCTCTGACTAATTTTGAATTGCACTCTATTGGACCCATTTAGGGATAAAGCTCCCAAAAAGATTGTCCCCATAGGCAGGGTTTGAATCTGATGCCTATTAAGAATGAATCAACTTTATTCTATTTGACAATAACATTAGATAAAATAATTGAAACTTCTGATTCTATATCTTTTTTTTCCTCATTTGATGTTCGATGTCTTAAGAAGCGGTCTCACCATTGCACTACAAACCAGATTATAATTCTATGTTCTTCTAGTGTTCTAGGGAAAGAATATCTTAGTTTATCATTTATTTTTAAATTCATGCATCTTCACCTCCTATCTACCTCGATATAAATTATATTTAATATGTTCATATTTTCTATTACAATATAATTCAAATAATAAAATATTTACTTATCATTTATTTCTTTTATTTGAGACTTTTAGCAAGAGAGTGAATTATACTTGAACGTTATAATTTATATTGAATATCAATTTATAGTTCCTTTAGGTGGAGTCTATAGAGTCTTATTCTGAAAGCTCCTTCAATATTTGAATATTTATTCAAAGCATGTATTCCTTCCAAGCATGCATACATACAAATAAAAATTGAAACCATAGAAATGCAGACATATTATCAAACAACATGGATATAAATTATAGGATATTGTAATATTATGAAAGAGAGAAAAAATATTATTACCTCTAAACCCATCGATGTATGAGCGTGTTGCTTTGACGTGAATAATTATCATGAATATAAATTTACTCCTTATATAGATAATATGTGTTTTAGTGTTATTGTATTATTGAAATTAGTATTGAATTGTACAACTTTATAGTTCATGTGTTAGTTTGCTTCAATCCTAAATATTAGATAAAATGTTAGTAAAAAAAATTTGACTTTTTCAAAATATTTTTTGGCTTATTTTTTGATGGTTTATTTGTTTTTGTTTTAGAAAAACCCTTTCTTTTAATTATTATTTTGAAAGTTCTTTTCATTATTTTCTTTTGGGATGAAGTCTATTTTTTTTAAAAAATAGTTTTTACCTATTTTTTGGGAAGATTTTGTAAAAAGCTTTTGTTGGACTTTTTTTTTTCCGGACCTTTTTTAGAAAAACTTTTTTAATTATTATTTGAAAGATTCTCTTTTTTACTATTTTTCTTTCTAGATCAAGTCTATCTTGGTTAGTAAAAGATTTTGTTTGTATGAATTTAACAATAATAAGAAAATCTTCTACATTTAATTGTGTTATATTTATTATATTTGTTATATTTATTATATTTAATATTTTTACAAAGTCATTGAGCACACAACTTTAAATAGTTACGTAAATATTACTATCTCATATCATCAAATAATAAATACGTTATTTCTATTTCTATCCCTGGATGTAAATCAACTTCATTCTATTTGACAATAATAGTAGACAAAATAATTGAATGTACTTTTTATTTAATAGATATCTTTTTGCTCATTCGATGTTCGCATCGGAGTTCCAACTAAATTTGAATTTCACACTATTATTAAGAGTATAATGTATGTTCAACTTTATTCTATTTAACAATAGCAGACAAAATGATAGAATGCACTTCCTATTCTATATATGTCATTTTTTTTCTCATTCGTTGTTTTGTGTGCGAATCGAAGTTCCAAAAAAATTTTAGTTGCACACTATATGATCCATTTAGGGGTAGAGCTTCTTATAGGATTTTCTCCATACTCGGGGTTAGAACCCAAGACCTCTTATTATGAATGAAGCAGTCTCACCATTACACAACAATCCATGTTGATAATTCTATATATGTTCTTTTAGTGTTAAAGAATATCTTAGTTTATCACTGAGTTTTAAATTAAGAAAAATGACCAAAATGGTTCTTAATGTATGCGCAATGTTCTATTTTGGTCCTTAATATTTTTAACTTGATTGAAATGGTCTTTAATGAATAGCAAAAGTGTTCATTTTGATCCTTAATATATTTCACTTGATTGAAATGGTCCTTAATGTATAACAAAAGGTATTCATTTCGTCCTTTATCCAAAAACTAACATATTTATATTAAAAAAATATGAAATTTAACTACTGACCCTACGTGGCTAATAAAATCCACCGTTGTTGTCTTATGTGTTATTCCAAAGAAAGAACCCCATCAAATCTAACACCATTTTTTCTATTTTCTCAACAAAATTTACTATTTTCTCCTTCCTAAATATTATTCTGCCGACCTAATAAAAATTTATCTTCAAGAAAGATAAAATAGTAATTTTTTAAAAAAAGAAATAGAGACAATGATTAGATTTGATGGAGTTTTGCTTTAGAGCTAACAAGGAAACACCAATGGTGGATTTCGTAAGCCCGTGGGGTCCACAACTAATATTTTCTACCTTTTTGGAGATAAAATCTATTAGGTTTAGGGTAAAGGAAAAAAAATGAATATCTTCTGCTATTCATTAAGGACCATTTCAATCAAGTGAAATTTATTAAGGACCAAAATGCACACATTTGTTATACATTAAGGACTATTTTAATCAAAAGAAATATATTAAGGACCAAAATAAAGCATTAGCTATATACAAGGACCATTTGGTCATTCCTAGCTACCTCAATATGAATTATTTAATACATTCATATTTTTAGGAAAAATTACATAAATACACAACTTATGTTTACATAATTATACAATATAATCCCGACTCTTATAAAAAATTACAATAATTCCTTAAATGATACAAAACTGCAACAATTATTGATACAAATTACAATCTCTACTTCTCCATGTATCATAATTAAAATCCCTTAATGATCCTACCTTTTCGACATATAGCACTGGTTTTGCTTTTTCTATCAAAAAGAAGGGATTTTTGGTAATTTTGAAAAAAGTTGGTATTAGTTGGAATTAGCTCCAAAAAGTATAAGATTTATGTATTTTATACATAAATAAATGTGTTTTAATGTTATTTTCTAATTGTAATTAGTATTGGATTGTATAACTTTCGATTTTGGGTGTTAATTTATTTCAATCCTGAATATTAGATAAATTGTTAGTAGAAACATGTAGCCCTTTTTACATATTTTTTGGAGTTTTTTTGGCCTTTTTTTGGACCGTTTTAAACCCTTTTTTGGACATTTTATTTGTTTTTGTTTTGGAACATTTCTTATTAAAAAAAATTAATTAATATTTTTAATGTTTTTTAGACAATTTTCTTTTTGGATCAAGTCTATTTTTTTTTAAGTTTTGCCCTATGTTGTTAAACCATTTTTTTGGACTTCTTTTGAGTTCTTTCCTCCAGACATTCCTTTTTTTTTTAAAAAAAAGGTATTTTTTAATTATTATTTGAAAGTTTTTTTCTTTTGCTATCATCTTTTTGGATCAAGTCTATTTTATTCGGAAATAATTCTTTGTGTACAAAGTTAACTATAATAGGAAAATCCTCTCCATTTAATTTTCTTATATTTAATATTATTAAAATAATTTAAAAAGATGGTAACAAAATGATTTTGTCTAAAGAGAATTCTTTTAATGAAGAGCAAAAAGTTCGAAACACATTTACAAGGGTGTGGCAACTAAAGAAAGATAAATAAAGCGGAAACAAACTCATAAGATGTAAGTCTCCCAAAACTTGAAGTCATGAGTACAAGAGCATCTAAAATAGTACCTAAGAGTAAATACAGTTGTTTCAAAAGCAAGTATAATACTATCTCAATTTTCGATACATAGTCTGAGAGAAAAGAAAATAAAAGAGTACTGAACGATCCTCAGCGACTCAGAGTCTGAGCCTCACCGTTGAGATCTGGATGGTAATGACAACACTAGGATGAAAGGATCAACTACCCTGTCCTGTACCCTGTGCATGATTTGCAAGGAGGAAACAAAGTTGAGGTGAGTACATCAAAATGTACCCAGAAGGTTCAGCCAACTTGGTAAAAGAAATCAAGTCAACCATGTAATAACAAAGAACCCTATCCCTGCATCCAAAAAGGTTAGCACAAAATGATAATGCATATACCATAATAATGACATAAAATGTCCTCAAGGAGCCATGATGCCTTATAACCACAACAAGAAGCATGATGCACAACTAATCATGCCAAATACGAAGGGTTTTACAGCCTTGCCACCTGCCCATAGCCTAGTAATATCGGTATGCCACAATCTTGCAACCTGCCCATAGCCAAGTAATAATATGATTCCAAGTCCTTGCCATCTGCTTGTGGTCAAGTAATAATATGATGCCAAATCCTTGCCACCTAGTCGTTGTCAAGATATGAGAAGTATACCCTTTCCTCCTACCCAGGTCAAGAGGGGGTGGCTCCAATGTGAATCATAATTCCCTTACCTCCTACTAGGGTCAAGGAATGTCACAAGCCACACACAATAGATATATATCAACAATGCAACTCAATGATGAATGTAGACATGTAAATAGCACCACAACAAGGATACTAAGGCATGAAACTCATACAGATCATATCCACCCAAGGAATAATATCAAAATCGCAGCTCATGTCCAACAATCATTATATTTTAGATCATCATAATTATATCAATAATCAATGGGTGTCAACCATGACGGACCTTAACTCATCCCAAATATGAAAGAGTATCAATATTATGGACCTAAACCGTCCCAAACATGCAAGTGTATTAATATTATGGACCTAGCCCGTCTCAAACATGCAAGAGTATCTATTATGGACCTAACCTATCCTAAATATGCAAGTATGACCATGACAACGGGCCTGACTATAAGGACCCAAAATTTTGTACAACCTCAATGACGCATGAAAATTTGGTTTCCGAAAAGTTTTGGACCAAGGTGACACTTCATGGGAGCCATCACGATCCGTGTGAGGTCACACGGCCCGTGTGGAGCCTCCACGGAGTGGCCCTTGGCCCATGGAGGATGTTTGGCCCTTAAATGTGATGTATTAAACTAAGGCACACCACACTTGGACCTCTCACGGTCCATGTGACACTTCACGGACTGTGTGGTAGGCTGTGTGATGGCCTTAGCTTGAAATCCCATAGCTTTGGGACCAAGTATGGTTACACAGCCCGTGTGGGGTGGCACGGCCCATGAGGCCATCTGTAAAGCTTCCGGAGTGAAATTCTTCTAAGCATGGAATCACCGTCTCGTAACTCGATTGTGGACTTTTTCTAAGGAGAGGGGTACAGGCAGTGTCACGGCCCGTGTGACACTACACAATCCGTGTAACCTCCTATGAAGGTAACTTCGTTGAAAACTTCTAAGTATAGGATCTTCATACTCAAGCTAAGTTCACTTTCAAGCCTTCAATTCAAGCTTATTAATGTTGTTTAAGGCTATCATGGGTCTCTTACATCAAGTCAAGTTCAAAAGAACTCCATTGGCTAAGTTTTTCACAAGTATTGATTGAAGGGTAAACTTTAAATGGTCATATCTCTTAGCACAGATAGAACTGGGTGTCCCATGAACCATCCAATTGAAGCCCTTTGAGTTATCATTCCAACGCATCTGGTCTCACCTCATTCTGAGTTCAGAGCAAGAAGTTGTGCCCTTTTCGTAGAATCTGTTTGGGCTAGATAGGAGGCATTCACGAGCCATGAAGTCAACCGTGTTAACTTTAGCTATTTTTAATATTTTAACTCATCCCCAAGGCTTTTAAGTCCTTTTTAACCTCCATTTATATTCCCAAATTCCTCCTACACTAATTCTAAACCCTTATTCAAGACTAACACTTATTTTCTAGAATTAGACTCTCAAAATTCTCTCCAAGTCTCATCTTTCAGATTCAAGCTAGGATTCAATTGGGGTTTCAAATTGAAGCCAAATTCCTCTCAAATTCATCTTCATAATCAAGGTATGTGGGATTGATTCTTCGTCCCTTCCAACCAAGAACACCCAAAAATCCTTTCAATTGATTTCATGAATTTTAGTTTACTTTAAATGTGGGTTTTCATTTTTTGATTTTATTAAATTAAATTGATGTATTGTCTGTACATTATTTATGATTTTAAGTTATTTTAAGCTCTATTATGATAATTTACCTTGAGTTATGAAGTTATGAACATGTATGTCCCCTTTAAAGTTGATTTATGCATGGGTGATCTATACTACTATTTACATATGAATTTAATTATGGATTTACGAAATCTAGTATTGTGATATTGATTATCTACTTGAATCTATGTTATCCATGCAATCCTCATATCATGCATTGCATTCCATCAATAAACATTGATATATGGAAACTATGAAGTGGGTTAAGCCCAACTATTTGATGAAATGATTTGATAAGATATTGGCTATAACAAAAAGGTGATCACTGGTATGTCTATAATTCAGGCTTATTGAGCAACATGGGTGCTTGCACCGTCACATATATACGAATGAGCTATTCCCTACATGAGTAATTACAAGTATGAACTATGATTTGGCATTTGAGCCTAAATGTGCATTAAATGGTTTGAACTGAACATTGCATTTTCGGAAAGCACATATATGTATAAGTATTCAAGTGGTATGTTAACGACTAAGCACCGATGGATTGGGGGTGTTAGGGCTATCCCCACGGGCTCTCTCCCTTTCCTTGAACTATGTGCCAATATTGGAACGTTCACCATTACTGAAATGACCGGGTCGTAAGCCGAAATGACCGGGTAGTAAGGAATGGTTATACATATATGAAAATCTGATACAATATGCAAAAGGCGGCAAATCCTTCTGAAATGGTGGGTCTGTAAGGTGTGATGTAGATTACCTTTGGCAAGTAATGTTCTCCCTATCGGTGGGAGGTCCCAATCGGTCTAACTCATGTAATAGCTCGCATGAGTTTGATATGTTGGTTACAGTCCATCCCCATTATATATGAGCATTACTACATTTCATGCATCATAAATTTCATGGCATCTTGTATGTATATTTCCATTAAATATACAATTCTTCTATATTATGTGCCTTTGTCATCTAACATTGAAAATCAGGTTTGGTAAGTCATATGCATTGCATGCCCCCATACTTAGTACATTCAAACGTACTTACGCATACTCTATGCCTACATGATTTTACCATGTCGGGACCGTGTGTTACGATCATCCACCGCTTGACGGATAGTTCAATTTTGGAGAAATGATATCATGGTTAGTCCTGTCATCCAAGGAAAAACCACCTTCCCTCTTCTTATGTTGTTTTCTATTTATCTTCTCAATTGAGGGTGAGCCCAGGATGTGTCTTGGCCCCTGTTCCATCTTATGACTAGAGGAATTGTTGGACATCTTGTAGACTCTTGCAGATTTTGTATGCTATGTGTCGTATTTAAAGTTTATGATTTCGGTTATCTATTGGATATGGCTAGTATGGATTGATTATGGGAATTATGCTATGTATGTATGTTTGATGTTTAAATTTGGAAGATCCTAAGCCCTGTATTGCCCCCGTAGCATGAGTCCTACTTTCCTATCCCTTAGAACTATGTGTTTACTATTTGAATGCACTGTTGAACCAATGATGTGGAAACTGGATACTTTGAGGCTTGTTTGGGGACTCTCGGGTTCCCACTCATCGTGTAACATCTAGGCCCTAGGTCCGGGACATGACAAAATATGGTAACAGAGCACTAGGTTTATAAATGGTCCTTGGAGTCCAACATGCATCGTCAAGTAGAGTCTTATTCATGTGTGTGAAGTGTGTCACATCTATGGATAAGAGGCTACAAGGCATTTTAGGAAATGTTTCACATTTCATGATTCTAATAGTACCATGGTGTGTGTCTTAAGATTTCTTATCTCCATCCCTCCCTATCGAATAGGGAGAGTTACCTTGAGCTTGTAATGTAACCCAAGGGAGGAAGGTGTTGTAGCGATCTTATAGATGAGGCCAAAAAGGGAGTTGGTGAAGGATGTGCATTGTTTGACATGCTTGCTTCTTTGGGTATTCGAAGTTTTCTTTGGTAGGCTGGTTATGATTAAACTTTGTTGGAGGCTTCTCATCTATTGCATCTCCGTTGATCAAGTTGACTAGAAAGAAGGCCAAGATGTGTGGTCAAATGAGTGTGAGGTGAGTTCTCATGCCTTGAAAGGTTGGCTTACATCGACTTCGGTTTGGCATCACCAAATGGGTTAGAGAGGTTGGTGGTGTATTCTAATGCTTCTCGATTTGGGTTATGGTTGTTGATGGTAAGGCTAAGCAAGATCTAGATCTGTCATTGGCTGGATTGAAGAGGTTGGTTGCAAAAATAATGAGGTAGAGGCTTTCTCCCAAGGGGGAGATGGTGCATTTCAGTATCAAAGTCAATTATGTGTTCCAAATATGGGTGATATTAGGGAATCATGAGTGGAGCCTATAATTCTCATTATTTGATTCACCCAAAATCCACTAAGATGTGTTGGGATTCGAAGGAGGTGTATTGGCGGCATGGTATGAAGAAGGACATAGCCGAGTTCATACCCGAGTGCTCAAGTGGTCAACAAGTGAAGGTAGAGCACCAAAAGCTCAGTGGTGCGGCTCAAGACATTGAGATCTCTACTTGGAAGAGGTGTGAGTTAAGATGAAATGACTTCTATAGGCGTGGATTTAGTGTTGGATGTTGCGAAAGAGTGAAATTGATTAAGGAAAGGTTGACTATAGTTCGAAGTCATCGCAGGTCTTATTTGGATGTTAGAAAGGAGGACCTTGAGCTTCGTGTTGATAATTAGGTGTATGTGAAGGTCTCACTTATGAAGGGTGTAGTGCATTTCGGGGAAGAGGGAAAGCTAAATCCCCGGTATGTAGGTTCTTATGAGATTGTTGAAGCGGATTGAGAATGTAGCTTATAGGTTGGATTTGCCTCCGAAATTGAGCTCTAGTCACTCGGTTTTGCATATATCTATGTTTAGGGAATTGTGGGTGATACTAGTGTTATTTTCCTTTGGAAGGTGTTGAGGTTGAAGAGAGCTTGTCCTATGGAGGAAGCTTGGATTGTGGTTTTTGATAAGACAAGTGAAGTGGCTTCATAACAAGGATGTGGCTTCGGTAAAGGTACTTTAGAGGGATTAATATGTGGAAGGTGCTACGTGGGGAGTGGAATCAAGTATGATACAACGATACTTCTATTCTTTCCAATCTACTCAAGCCTATAGTATTAGGTCCTACCAATTCTCAATGGTCCTAATTCTTCCATTCTTGAGTCTCATGACCTGACATGCATGCATTATACGAAAATGATTTTTATGATGTTTTGAATGATTTGAATACGTTTTAATATGGGTTTTAAAGGCTTTATGATTTTCAAATGATGAATTATGCATTGTACCTTGTGTTTGGATGTTTCATGTTCTAAATCAAGCCCGTCAAGCCTTGCTCTCCCACATTCGAGGAGGAATGTTCTCAAAGGGGAGATGATGAAAGGACCCAGAATTTTGTACGACCTCAGTGAAGCATGAAAATTTGTTTTCGAAAAAGTTTTGGACCAACGTGACACTTCATGAGAGCCATAACGGTCCGTGTGAGGTCACACGGCCCCTGTGGAGCCTCCACGGAGTGGCCCTTGGCCCATGGATGATGTTTGGCCCTTAAACGTGGTGTTTTAAACTAAGGCACAACACACTTGGATCCCTCACGGTTCGTGTGACACTTCACGGACCGTGTGGTGGGCCATGTGATGGCTTGAAATCCCACAGCTTTGAGACCAAGTACGGTTACACGGGCAAGTACACGGCCAGTGAGGCCATCTGTAAAGCTTCCGAAGTGGAATTCTTCTAAGCATGGAATCACCATCTTGTAACTTGATCGTGGAAATTTTCTAAGGAAAGGGGTACGGGCAGTGACACGGCACGTGTGACACTACACGGTCCGTGTAACCTCCCGTAAAGGTGACTTCGTTGAAAAATTCTAAGTATGGTATCTTCATGATAAAGCTAAGTTCACTTTCAAGACTTCAATTCAAGCTTATTAATGTTGTTTAAGGTCATCATGGGTCTCCTACATCAATTCAAGTTCAAAGGAATTCCATTGGCTAAGTTTTTCACAAGTACCGATAAAAGGGTCAACTTTAAATGGTCATATCTCTTAGCACAAACGGAACTGGGTTGTTCCATGACCTATCAAATTGAAGCTCTTGGAATTATATTTCTAACGCATCTGGTCGCACCTCAATCTGAATTTGGAGCAAGACGTTATGCCCTTTTCGTAAATTCTATCTGGGCTAGAGGGGAGGCCTTCATGGGCCGTGAAGAGCTTCACGGACCGTGAAGCCAACCGTGTTAACTTCAGTTAAAATTTAAGGGGGCGTTTTCTTGAGGTATTTTTTATATTTTGACTCATCCCCAAGGCTTTTAAGACCTCTTTAACCCTGCTTTATATTCCTAAACTCCTCCTACACTAATTCTAAACCCTCATTCAAGACTAACACTTAGTTTCTAGAATTAGACTCTCAGAATTCTCTCCAAGTCTCATTTTCAAGATTCAAGCTAGGATTCAATTGGGGTTTCAAATTTAAGCCAAATTCCTCTCAAATTAATCTTCCTAATAAAGGTATGTGGGATTGATTCTTGGTCCCTTTCAACCAACAAGACCCAAAAATCCTTTCAATTGATTTCATGAATTTTAGTTTACTATAAATGTGGTTTTTCATTATTTGATTTAATTAAATTCAATTGATGTATGGGTAGCACATTATTCATGATTTTAAGTTATTTTAAGCTCTATTATGATAATTTACCTTGAGTTATGAAGTTATGAACATGCATGTCCCCTTTAAAGTTGATTTATGCATGGGTGATCTATACTACTATTTACTGTGGATTTAATTATGGATTTACTAAATCTAGTATTATGATATTTATTTTCTACTTGAATCTATGTCACCCATGTAATCCTCACATCATGCATTGCATTGTATCCATGAACATTGACTTATGGAAACTATGAAGTGGGTTAAGCCCAATTATTTGATGAAATGATTTGATATGATATTGGCTATGACAAAAAGGTGATCACCGGTATGTCTATAATTCAAGGTCATTGAGAAACATGGGTGCTTGCACCGTCACATATATACGAATGAGCTATTCCCTAGATGAGCAATTACAAGTATGAACTATGATTTGGTATTTGAGCCTAAATGTGCATTGAATGGTTTGAGCAGAACATTGCATTTCTTGAAAGCATGTATATCTATAAGTATTCAAGTGGTATGTTAACGACTTAGCACCGATGGATTGGGGGTGTTAGAGCTACCCCCAAGGGCCCTCTCCCTTTCCTTGAACTATGTGCCAACATAGCAACATTCACCATTACCGAAATAATTGGGTCGTAAGGAATGTTTATACACATATGAAAATCTGATATAATATGAAAAAGGCTACAAATCCCTCCGAAATGGTGGGTCAATAAGGAAGGTGACCATACACCAAAATGGTGGGTCCATAAGGTGTGATGTATATTACCTTTGGCAAGTAATCTTCTCCCTACCTGTGGGAGGTCCCAATCGATGTAATTCATGTAATACCTCGCATGAGTTTGATATGTCGGTTACTTTCCATCCCCACTATATATGAGCATTACTACATTTCATGCATCATAAATTTCATGGCATCTTGTATATATATTTCCATTGAATTTACAATTCTTCTATATTATGTGCCTTTGTCATCTAACATTGAAAATCAGGTTTGGTAAGTCATATGCATTGCATGCCCGCATACTTAGTACATTCAAATGTACGTACGCATACTCTATGCCTACATGATTTTACCATGTAGGGACCGTGTGTTACGATCATCCACCGCTTAACGGGTAGTTCAAATTTGGAGAAATGATATCATGGTGAGTCCTATCTTCCAAGGATAAACCACCTTCCCTCTTCCTATGTTGTTTTCTATTTATCTTCTCAATTGAGGGTGAGCCGGGGACATGTCTTGGCCCCTGTCCCATCTTATGACTAGAGGAATTGTTGGACATCTTGTAAACTCTCATAGATTCTATATGTTATGTGTTGTATTTGAAGTTTATGATTTCGGTTATCTATTGGATATGGCTAGTAAGAATTGATTATGAGAATTATGATATGTATGTATGTTTGATGTGGAAATGTGGAAGATCCTAAGCCCCATATTGCCCCCATAGCCTGAGTCCTACTTTCGCATCCTTTTGAACTATGTGTTTACTATTTGAATGTGCTTCCGAACCGATGATATAGAAATTGGACACTTTGAGGCTTGTTTTGGGACTCTCGGGTTCCCATTCGCCGTGTCACATCTAGGCCTTAGGTCCGGGTCGTGACATTGACTCATTCCAAATATACAAACATAACAATGATGCCGACCTATCTCAACCCAATAATACAATTATTTCAATAATGCCGGACCTAACTCGTCCCAATTGGTCTCACAAGACTAATTTAGTCACATTCTATCTCAAGTCCTCATCAATTCATCAAAATTCAACTCAGGTTATCAATAGGATCAAGATTATACCACAATTCAGCTCGACTGGAATTGCTTTCTATCATCATTTCAACACAACAACTCAATTGCACAATTATCCAACTAAATCTCCCCATTATCACATGACAAGATCAATAACTCAAATTCAATCCCAAAAGGTTAGCCAAACCTACCTCGATGTATAAACCACACTGGAATAAGCTTTCAATCAACTCAAGCCTCCAAATGATCCATGGATCAATCAACCACTATCAAAAATGGATACTAGTACATCAAGAGGTGCATTTTGATACCCATATTGGCATAGTTTAAATTAGGGTAAATTTCAAAAGTCTCAAATCTGGAAATTGATTTCGGAATCATATTCTACTCGAAAAATAGAATTCGTGGGAGAAAATCCCATTTAACCCTAACTTAAATTAAATGAGAAATCAATGATTAATGTTTGGAAACCTTACTCCAAAACCCCCCAATTTTGAATGATTAAATCCATGAAACCATGGTTAAAATCAAGAAAACACTCATAAAAAATGCTTAGTTTAGGGTTAGAAACACTTACCCAACACAAATATTCGGAAACCCTTCTTCAAAATCGCCCCAAAAAGCTTAGAAGTTTGTAAATGGATTAAAAATGGTGTTTCCTGAATTAAAAACTATTCAGGTACATTAAGTACTCTGCGAATGGAGCCCAACCCACGACCGCAGAATGCGAACCCCGAAGACCTCCACAAACGCGGAAAAGAGAGTGACCCTGCACAAGATATCAACAAAATCAGCAACCTAAGTCAAATTTCCCTACTCGAAATGGACCCTCGAAACTCATTCCAACTCAGAATTTAGTAAAATTTATATGTATCCATACCAAAAACAGTGATCTGGACTCAACGGAATCATCGGAAATCAGTTTCAAGGCCTTCTCACAATGTTTACTGATTCAAGTCAATAAAACTAGTATAAGGCATCAAAATACCGAAATTGCCCTCATGAACTCCAAAAATTATGAAAAGACTATTTTGAGTGTTAGTTTCACCATATGAAATTATTGGAATAGTCAGAATTCTGATCTGAGCTTCCGAACTATGAATGTTGACCAAAGTCAAACTTTGGTTCCGATAACGATGAAAATCACAACTTAGGGCCTAAAAATCTCATTTTAACTCCAAATTCATTTATGCAACTTCTTGTAGTTCAGTTTCATCATTTCAGAGCTAATGGAATCAATGGATTCCCAATCCAACCTCCAAAACTCAAAATGACACAAAAACTCACTTTTTCAACAACTTAAGCTTTCAAAAAGACCAAAACTCATATTTTCAACTTTAAAACTCAGGATTTTAGTTCTAACCATTCATGTCACACCATGGGAGGGTACCCTTGGCATGGCCAGCACTAAGAGACTATTGCTAGTCACCAAGGAACCACTTAGCCTTATCACATCATTCAATCAAATAAACTCTATTGGAAAGCGAAAATTATAAGTAAGTAATGGACACGTCTCATCTAAAGTCTCAAAAGATTATATATAACATAATGAAGGCTAGTAGAAAGAACAAGCTCACAATCTCAACATCAACGTTCAACCATCGTCTATGAAGCCTCTATTACTAATGTTGTGGTGCCAATGACAGATCCATGGCTACCAAAATCAAAATAAAAGAGATAGTCCAATCTAACTCTAAAGCATGATGAAATAAAAGTAGTAGATCTTTCGGAGTAGGGAGGCTCACCAATTAGCTGCAAATCTCGGATCTTCAATAGAGCGCCCATTGATGATCTCATAAAATGATGCATTCCATAGGGGACATCAGTACTTGGAATTCGTGGTATGTAAAATAGTGGAGTGAAATAGAAACCGGTAGAATAATATGGAAACGACGTCGACTCAAAATAAATATCAAATCACATCAGATAGTCAAATGTCTATCTATGAAAGAATAGCACAAGTGACCCATCAATAACTCAAACACATCAATCATCTCAGACTCATCTCAAAGGAGCTCACCTCCTCTTATCTCATCTCATTTCATCTCAGAGGAGCTCATCTCATCTAAAAACTCATCTCAAACTCAGAAGTAGGAAATTTATGGAATTTTCTCTTATGCGACAACAATCACTTATGAGCCAGTGAATGTACAACAATCACGCTGATGTTGCCACAGTTATTCCAAACTTGCCAGGTACAGAACGAATTGAAACCATATTAGCTCACCCAATATAGAGTTAGTTGTCAATAAGTCCGCTATTGTTTTAGGGACTTCGAATCAAGACAGAACCACAATATATGTGATGGTTCTAAGCCTTACCTATGCTTGGCGATGTATTTAATGAGTTCTAGTAGGACTCACTCTTACCCATTTCGGTGCTAGATACTCCTCCTGTGACTCAATGCTCATAAAACCATCAATCCAATCAAACCAATCAACTCATAGGGACATTGGTCCTATCATCGATCAACGTCTCATAGGGGTTTTAGCCCTCTCATCAATCAACATCTCATAGGGACTTTAGCCCTCTCATCAATCAATCTCAATTGAAGACTCAAGAATTAGAACAATCATTAGGAAACAATCGAATAGACACATCGGTAGAGTTCATTTATAGAGTCTAATAAGACAATCAATTTCTATCAACTCATCACCATTCTCTCATTACAATCAACAATCTTAATTCAAGGCTCTAGACTTAATCCTCAAGTTCATTATGCATGCTTTTTAAAATAGTCATGTAGGGTTATGCAAATTCTCATGAAAATATTCAATTTAAGAAAATAAATAGTATGATGATCATCAATATAGAAAACATGTAATTTCAAATCAATTTTTAAAGATAAACCATCAAATATTCATGAACGTAGAATCTTCAATCATCAACTCATCTATGGCCTCTATGGGGCACATGAGAGAACAGTCCCACGTTTTTAGTTTAGCCTTACATACCTGGAAAGTTGATACTAAAATCAAAATTTGAGGAATACTAGCATTCTTGGAGAAAATCCTAAATCTCAGTAGTACTTTTAGAGTGGATGAACTTGGGAAGACATTGCTTGAAGGGCTTATCTTTTATTCTTGAATTATTGACTTAGAATCTTTAGAGTTCTTGATGAAAAACCCTAATTCTTGAAAAAGAATAATCAAGGAATACTCTCTTAGAATTCTTGAATTCGTTTTCTTGAAACCCTAGGTTATGATTTATGACTCTATTAGACATTCATGAATAGATGAAAAAATTTGGGTTGGGTAGATTGAAATTTATGAACAATATCTTACCTTGATGATGTATCTTGAAAGCTATCTCTAACTTGATGATTTTCTTGATGATTGTTGAGTGTTTATGTTTAGGAGTGAAGGAGAGGGTTTTGATTATGAAAACTCACGCTTTATGCATTTTCGAACCTTAAATAGACCCCCAAAGGTTTTTGGATAAAAGTACCCTCAAAATAAAATAAAATGACATCATTTAGCTTATCTAGAAAGGGTTTGCGATAGGGTCGAGACGCGGAGCTGTCGCTGATCTTCAGAAAGCTTTGTAGGTCTTTAGTGAAATGGTCATAACTTTCTACTCCGAACTCTGATTAAGGCAAAATAAGATGCGTTAGAAAGCTAATTTATAGATCTTTTGCCTGATATACTATGGGTCACCTAACTCATTAGGAGATATGGTCATTTGAAGTTGACCTTCTATCAATTCATACGAAAACTTAGTCGGTAGATATTCTTTGGACTTGACTTGATGTAAAAGATCTCTGGTGACTCTAAATCACATCTAATATACTTTAAATACTTAGGAATTGATCCTAGCCTAAAAGTTATTGGTCCATATACATTTTATAAAATCTTACATTAGAATTGCGACCTTTTATCATCACCAATTCTATTCCCACACTAAGAAATTGTCTTAAATATCTATGCTCAATTAAGAATCATCAATTCAAATCCTATATCATATGAAGGGTGACTCGGTCTTAACTTTGAAAAAATTGGGGTGTTATATTTTCTCTCCCTTGGGATCATTCGTTTTCGAAAGATGGGTAAGGATGGACATCAAGACACGAATAACAATCAAAGCTCCTCTCAATACTCACTCAATCCATTAAACTATCAACTCCTTATCAATCTTAATAATATCTATTCAAACTCAAGAATAGCTATATCAACTCAGAAATAGACAACTCAATTCAAATCAAAAGTAAGAAACTTACCTCCAACATTCTCATAACCATCAGAATCAAGAACTCTCATTCTCTCTTGAATTCTTAAATATCAAGCTCTTCTCCTCATAAAATTTAGAAATTTTGAGCTCTGAAAAGGCCTAGTCCGCAATGCGGACTAGTCGCACACTGTGTATTTTCAGAAAAGGTTTCTGAACGAGTTTACTCAATCCCGTCGAAATGTTTCAAAAAAAATATAAGTGCAGGTCCGCGACACAGGGGTGACGCGCCTCCATCGCACACCAACACTATTTTGCATTTCGGACGAAAAAATTATCTTTTGATCGAGTCGCTCTAAAAATCGACCGAGAACATTTTCCCACTCAATTTTTATGGTAATCATAAATTTGGCATCGGATTTGCCATACGAGAATCGGAAGATACGTTGTACGTATAGCCTCCTTCTAGGGGTATTTTTTTTATTTTACCGGGTGTTACATTATCTCCCCCTTAGCTCTCAAGGTGTTGTCTCTAAATTTGTAAATCAATTTCTTTCTACTAGACTATAAGCATATAACTCCACATGGTCAAGGAATCACTATCCACAAGAATATCTTAAACTCTTCTAATATGCTAAAGTTGCATACATATAACTAGCCACTCAGACTCTTTTAACCGTTTTCACTCTTAGCTCCTTGTAGTCTCTACGGAAATATCTCTATATTTTCTATTCTTATAGTGTACATAACCACTTCCCACAACTCTTACAATCTAACCTCTTCTTTTTCCTGCTAGAAGTGCTCCCATAAATTTAATTGCATAAAAATTATTCTACAATAGAAAACTCATCATTATCTATCCACAAGCCCCGATCAACTTAATTACTATTAGTGATAAAGAATGCTTACATCATCGTACTCCACATCGACAACTCAAATATGCTATCTAGGTTCTTATAGCAGTCATAACTTAGAGATTCACACATCTTTATATAACCATGGATATACATCTCAAGCCTCTTCTTATGTATTGAGCTATCTTCATCTCACTCGTCTTACCTAAGGGGAAATTGGACCCTGCCCATAGCATCACTTCCTCACAAATCAACGTCTTCGACTTCGAACATATACTATGGAAAGCCTCTGAGAGAAAATCTCTAACTAAGACTATCATTCTCACGATGTTGTCTCCTCTTAAATACTACTCCTCAAAATTCAAGCTTAGGTTCTAGTACTAATATGTGAATCTATCACACACCTTTCTACTACCTACTCGGTAAAAATTTAGGGCACATAAGCCCTCTAAGATCTCATAGTGAGTATTCAATCAGAAATTCCTTCCTCACAACTCAGTACCATTCACCTATTCAATCATATCTTCTTATCTGACTAAGCTCATAATTCGATAAGGCTCATGAACTCTCAATTAAAACCATAAGCCCAATTTGGATCTATCATAATGAAAGCAATACTTTCTCTTATTCAACATCTACACTTCACTCTCATAGTATGAATACTATAACGTATCAACATAACTTCCTTCTAGTTTAAGCACGCTCTACCACATTCTAAAAATAACTCTTCCTATATACCTACCTCAAGGTACTTACGATTCTTTAATACAACTTATGGCAATCGACTTATCACCTCATTACATACCTAATAGGTATGTAACTCTAACTACAAGCCTCAATCAGCACTCACTCTTGCTATCCAGCCCCTTCGTTTCCATCATCATCCTTCTGACGTAGGGATGATTCAATTCTACTCAGGGTTTTAAACACCTCACATCTCACTCTTAGGTGGTAACAACTAACTCTTTAGAAATATAAGTTTCCTCTCTCATGGGTCACGTCGGAAGTAAATTTTGAAAAAAAGATGCTCTAGATGCTCTGGGTACATCTAGAGCTAACTCAAATGGACTATTCATTTAAGTAATAGTGCACTCGTTCTAGTCAAACAACTTATCACACTAGTCGGCTCTTCTTAAGCCTAGTGCAGCCTCTCTACCATTTTGATTACTTTATTGCAGAGGATCTCATCTGTAAGAGTTCAAACATTACTGTCTCTATCACCTTGTAGATGAGGCATAGTCAAAAGGTTTAGAGCAACACATGAATCATCGTAGATTTCTTAGGATATAGCTCTATTGCACGATTCATAGTATGAAAGAAGGGAAACTTTTCCTAAATGTCCTATAGCTTCCAAGTTATGGATGTGGAACTCTTCACAACAATAACAAGGACTCTACTAAAGACGGTTCACAGATTTCCTAAGACACTTGAACTTTATGCTCTGATACCAAGTTTGTCACGCCCCGAGAGGGTACCCTTGGCGTGGCCAGCACTCAGAGACTATTGCTAGTCCCATAGACTTAACCTCATCACATCATTCAATCAAATAAATTCTACTGGGCAACGAAAAATATAAGTAATGGCCACATCTCATCTAAAGTCTCAAAAGAATATATATAAAATAATGAAGCCTAGTAGAAAGAACTAGCTCACAATCTCAACATCAACATTCAACCATCGTCTATGAAGCCTCTATCACTATTCATGCAATGCCAATAACAGATCTATGGCTACTCAAATTAAAATAAAAGAGATAGTCCAATCTAACTCTAAAGCATGATGAAATAAAAGTAGCGGATCTTCCAGAGTAGGGGAGGCTTACCAATTACCTGCCAATCTCAGATCTTCAACGAAGCGCCTGTTGAGGATTTCTTGTAACTGTCTCTGCATCATAAAATAATGCAGTCCAGAGGGGACATTAGTACTTGGAATGTACTGGTATGTAAAATAACTAAGTGAAACCAAAACCGGTAGAATAATATGGAAACATCATCAACTAAAAATTAACATCAAATAGTCAAATGTCTATCTATGCAAGAATAAAGACAAGACAAGGGACCCATCAATAACTTAAAATCACCAATCATCTCAGACTCATTTAAAAGGATCTTACCTCATCTCATCTCATCTCATCTCAGAGGAGCTCACCTCCTCTCATCTCATCTCAGGGGAGCTCACCTTCTCTTATCTCATCTCAAAACTCATCTCAGACTCGGAGTACTCAAGGTAGGAAATTTATCGGAGTTTCTCTTATCCGACAACAATCCCTTATGAGCTAGAGAATGTGCAACAATCACGCTGATGTTGCCACAGCCGTTCTATACTTGCAAGGTAGGGAAAGAATAAAAACCATATTAGCTCACCCAATATGGAGCCAGTCGTCAATAAGTATTCTATTGTTTCAGGGACTTCAAATCAAGATGGAACCAAAATATATGTGATGGTTCTAAGCATCACCTACATTTGGCAATGTAGTTAATGAGTTTGAATGGGACTCACTCTTGCCCATTTTGGTTCTCGATATTCTTCCCATGACTTAATGCTCATAAAACCATCAATCTAATCAAACCAATCAACTTATAGGGACATTGACCCTATCATCAATCAACATCTCATAGGGGTTTTAGCCCTCTCATCAATCAACATCTCATAGGGACTTTCGCCCTCTCATCAATCTCAATCGAAGACTCAAGATTTAGAACAATCATTAGGAAACAATCAAATAGACATATCAGTGGAGTTTATTTATAAAGACTCATAAGACAATCAATTTCTATCAACTCATCATCATTCTTTCATCATATCATCATTCTTTCATCACAATCAACAATCTTAATTCAAAGCTCTAGACTCAATCCTCAAGTCCATTATGCATGTTTTTAAAAATAGTCATGTATGGTTAAGAAAATTCTCATGAAAATATTAAATTTAAGAAAACAATAGTATGATGATCATCAACATAGAAACATGTAATTTCAAATCAGTTTTTCAAGAAAAACCATCAAGTATTCATGTATTTAGACTCTTCAATCATCAACTCATCTATGACCTCTATGGGGCACATGAGAGAAAAATCTCATGTTTTTAGTTTAGCCTTACATACCTGGAAAGTTGATATTACAATCGAAATTTTATTAATACTAGCATTCTTAGAGAAAATTCTCAATCTCGATAATTCTTTTAGAGTGGACGAACTTGGAAAGACATTTCTTGAAGGGCTTATCTTTGATTCTTAAATACTTGTCTTAGAATCTTTAGAGTTCTTGATGAAGAATTCTAATTCTATAAAAAGAAGAATCAAGGAATCCTCTCTAAGAATTCTGGAATTTGTTTTCTTGAATCCCTAAGTTATGATTTAAGACTCCATTAGAGATTCATGAATCGATGAAGAAATTTGGGTTGGGTATATTGAAATTAATGTACAATATCTTACTTTGATGATGAATCTTTAAAGCTATCTCTAACTTGATGATTTTCTTGAAGATTCTTGAGCGTTTATGTTTAGGAGTGAAGGAGAGGGTTTTGATTATGAAAACTCACGTTTTATGTGTTTTTGGACCTTAAATAGACCCCAAAAGGTTTTAGGATAAAAGTACCCTCAAAATAAAATAAAAGGACGTCATTTAGCTTATCTAGAAAGAGTTCATGATAGGTCCACGATGCGGAGCTGTCGCGGATCTTCAGACAGCTGTGCAGGTCTTAAGTAAAATGGTCATAACTTTCTACCCTAAACTTTGATTAAGGAAAAATAAGATTCGTTGGAAGACAAATTCAAAGATCTTTAATTTGATATACTATGGGCCACCTAACTCATTGTTCTTAAGGAGATATGATCATTTGAAGTTGACCCTTCTATCAACTCATACGAAAACTTAGTCGGTAGATTTTCTTTGAATTTGACTTGATGTAGAAGATCCTTTATGACTCTAAATCACATCTAATATACTTTAAATACTTAGGAATTTATCCTAGCCTAAAAGTCATTGGTCCATATAACTCTTATAAAATCTTACATTAGAATTGTGACTTTTTATCATCTCTTATTCTATTCCCATACTAAGAAATTGTCTTTAATATCTATGCTCTATTAAGAACCATCAATTAAAATCCTATATATCATATGAAGGGTGACTTGGTCTTAGCTTAGAAAAAAATTAGGGTGTTACAACCCCTTGGGATCATTCGTCCTCGAATGATGGGTAAGGATGGACATCAAGGCACAAATAACAATCAAAGCTCCTCTCAATACTCACTCAATCCATCAAACTATCGACTCCTTATCAATCTTAATAATCTCTATGAAGACTCAAGAATAGCTATATCAACTCAAAAATAGACAACTCAATTCAAATCAAGAGTAAGAAAATCACCTCCAACATTCTCATCACCATCAGAATCAAGAACTCTCATTCTCTCTTGAATTCTTAAATCTCAAGCTCTTTTCCTCTTCTCTCAAGACCTAGTCTTGTTCAATTGTTAGAAAAGGACTTAGGATGGATATTTAGCCCCTTTTAACATCAAAACATCCATCGCACACCAACACTGTGTTGCTTTCCGGATCGAAAAATTATCTTTTGATTGAGTCTTTCTAAAAATCGATTGAGACCATTTTCCCACTCAATGTTTCGTGCTAATAACAAATCTAACCTCAGATTTTCCATATGAGCATTGGAAGATGTGCTACGCGTGGGGTATTTCGGTAATTTCAACAGGCGTTACATCATCTCCCCCTTAGCTCTCAAGGTCCTCTCTCTAAATTTGTAAATCAATTTCCTCTATTAGGCTATAAGAATATACCTCCACACGGTCAAGGAATCACTATCCACAAATATATCTTAAACTCTTTTGCTATGCTATAGTCGCATCCACATAACTAGCCACTCATACTCTTTTCAACGCTATCACACTTAGCTCCTTCCAGTCTCTATGGAAACCTCTCTATATTTGTTATTCTTATAGCGTACATAACCATTTCCCACACTTTTACAATCTAACGTCTTCTTTTGCCTACTAGAAGTGCTCCCATAAATTTAATTGCATAAAAATTATTCTACCATTGAAAACTCATCATCGTCTATCCATAATCCCTGATCAACTTAATTACGAGGGATGATTAAGAATGCTTACATTATCTACTCCACATCGACAACTCAAATATACTATCTAGGTTCTTATAGCAGTCATAACTTAGAGCTTCACACATCTTTACACAACAATGGATACATATCTCAAGCTTCTTCTTATGTATTGAGCTATCCTCATCTCACTCGTCTTACCTAAGGGGCAATTGTACCCTGCCCATAGCATCACTTCCTCATAAATCAACGTCTTTTCTTCGAACATACACTATGGAAAGCCTCTGAGAGAAAATCTCTAACTAAGACTATCACTCTCACGATGTTGTCTCCTCTTAAATACTACTCCTCAAAATTCAAGCTTAGGTTCTAGTACTAATATGTGAATCTATCACACACCTCTCTAATACCAACTTACAACTACTAGGTAAGAATTTAGGGAATAAGCCAACTAAGATCTCATAATGAGTATTCAATCACACATTCCTTCCTCACAACTCAGTACCATTCACCTATTCAATTATATCTTCTTATCTAACTAAGCTCATAATTCGATAAGTCTCATGAACTCTCAATTAAAATCATAAGCCTAATTTGGATCTATCACAATGAAAGAACTCTTTCCCCTTATTCAACATCTACACTCACCCTCTATAGTATGAAAACTACAACACATCAACATAACTTCCTTCTAGTTTGAGCACGCTCTACCACATTCTAAAAATAACTCTTCCTCTATACCTCATCATGAAAATCATAGGGTACTTACGACTCCTTCATCAAACTTATGGCAATAGAATCATCACCTCATTACTTACCTAATAGGTACACAACTCTAACTACAAGCCTCAATTAGCCATCACTCTTGTTATCCCGCCCCTTTCTTTCCATCATCATCCTTCTAACTTTGGGATGATTCAATTCTACTCAGGGATTTAAAGACCTCACATCTCACTCTTAGGTGGTAACAACTAACTCTTTAGAAATATAAGTTTCCTCTCTCATGGGTAACGTTGGAAGTGAGTTTTGAAAGATGTTCTAGGAATATCTAGAGCTAACTCAAATGCACGGTCCGGTAATAGTGCACTCTTTCTAGTCAATCAACTCAGCACACTAGTCGGCTCCTCTTAAGTCTAGTGCAGTCTCTCTACCATTTTGATTACTTAATTATAGAGGATCTCATCTGTAAGAGTTTGATCATTACTGTCTCTATCACCTTGTAGATGAGGCATAGTCGAAACATTTAGAGCAACCGACGAATCATCGTAGATTTCTTGGGAGATAGCTCTATTGCACGATTCAGAGTAGAAAGAAGGGAAACTTTTCCTAAATGTCCTATAGCTTCCAAGTTATGGATGTGGAGCTCTTCACACCAATAACAAGGACTCTACTAGACACTGCTTCATAGATTCCCTAAGACACTTGAACTCTGTGCTCTGATACCAAGTTTGTCACGCCCTGGGAGGGTACCCTTGGCGTGGCCAGTACTTAGATACTATTGCTAGTCCCCAAGAGAACCACTTATTCTCATAAAATCATTCAATCAAATAAACTCTACTAGACAACGGAAAATATAAGTAAGTAATGGACACATCTTATCTAAAGTCTTAAAAGAATATATATAAAATAATGAAGGCTAGTAGAAAGAACTAGCTCGCAATCTTAATATCAACGTTCAACCGTCGTCTATAAAGCCTCTATCAATAATCATGTGGTTCCAATGACAGATCCATGGCTACCAAAATCAAAATAAAAGATATAGTCCAATCTAACTCTAAAACATGATGAAATAAAAGTAGTGGATCTTCTGGAGTAGGGGAGGCTCGCCAAATTAGCTGCGAAACTCAGATCTTCAATGGAGCGCCTGTTGACGATTTTTAGTACCTGTCTCTGCATCATAAAATGATGCAGTCCGTAGGGGACATTAGTACTTGGAATGTATTGATATATAAAATAGCTGAGTGAAACAAAAACTAGTAGAATATTATCGAAATGACATCAACTCAAAATAAACATCAAATAGTCAAATGTCTATCTATGCAAGAATAAAGAGTAGACAAGTGACGTATCAATAACTCAAACTCATCAATCATCTCAGACTGATCTCAAAGGAGCTCACCTCCTCACATCTCATCTCAAAACTCATCTCAGACTCAGAGTACTCTAGGTAGGAAATTTGTGGGAGTTTCTCTTATCCGACAACAATCACTTATGAGCCAGTGAATGTACAGCAATCACACTTATGTTGCCATAACTATTCCTAACTTGCCAGGTAGGAAATGAATCGAATCCATATCAGCTCACCCAATATGGAGTAAGTCATCAATAGTCCACTATTATTTCAGAGACTTCTAATCAAGAGGGAACAACAATATATGTGATGGTTCTAAGCCTCGCCTACGTTTGGCGACATAGTTAATGAGTTCGAGTGGGACTCACTCTTACCAATTGTGGTGCTCGATACTTCTCCATGACTTAATGCTCATAAAACCATCAATCTAATCAAACCAATCAACTCATAGTTACAGTGGCCCTATCATCAATCAACATCTCATAGGGGTTTTTAGAACTCTTATCAATCAACATCTCATAGGGACTTTAGCCCTCTCATCAATCAATATCAATCGAAGACTCAAGATTTAGAACAATCACTGGAAAATAATTAAATAGACACATCGGTGGAGTTCATTTATAGAGACTCATAAGACAATCAATTTCTATCAACTCATCATTTTCTCATCACAATCAACAATCTCAATTCATGGCTCTAGACTCAATCCTCAATTTCACTATGCATGCTTTTCAAAATAGTCATGTAAGGTTATGCAAATTCTCATGAAAATAATCAATTCAAGAAAACTATTAGTATGATGATCATCAACACAGAAAATATGTAATTCAAATTAGTTTTTCAAAAAAACCATATGTAGACTCTTCAATCATCAACTCATCTATGAACTCTATGGGGCACATGAGAAAACAATCTCACGTTTTTAGTTTAGCCTTCCATACCTGGAAAGTTGATATTATAATTGAAATTTGATGAATACTATCCTTCTTGGAGAAAATCCTCGATCTCGGTAGTTTTTTTAGAGTGAAAGAACGTGGAATGACATTGCTTGAAGGGCTTATCTTTCATTCTTGAATTCTTGACTTAGAATCATTAGAGTTCTTGATGAACAACCCTAATTCTTAAAAAAAGAAAAATCACGGAATCCTCTTTATAATTCTTGAATTCATTTTCTTGAAATCCTAGGTTATGATCTAAGACTCTTTTAGAGATTCATGAATAGATGAAGAAATTTGGTTTTGGTAGATTGAAATTTATGAACAATAGCTTACCTTGATGATGAATCTTGAAAGCTATCTCTAACTTGATGATTTTCTTGATGATTCTTGAGTGTATGTTTAGGAGTGAAGGAGAGGGCTTTTATTATGAAAACTCACGTTTTATGTGTTTTAGGACCTTAAATAGACCCCCAAAGGTTTTAGGATAAAACTACCCTCAAAATAAAATAAAAAATACGTCATTTAGCTTATCCAGAAAGGGTTCACAATAGGTTCGCGATGCAGCACTGTCGCGAATATTCAGACAGCTCTGCATGTCTTTAGTAAAATGGTCATAACTTTCTACTCCGAACTCTAATTAAGGCGAAATAAGATGAATTGGAAAGATAATTCAAAGATCTTTAACTTGATGTACTACTGGTCACCTAACTCATTATACTTTATGAGATATGGTCATTTGAAGTTGACCTTCTATTAACTCATATCAAACTTAGTCGGTATTGGACTTGACTTGATATAAAAGATCCCTTATGACTCTAAATCACATCTAATATACTTTAAATACTTACAAATTGATCATAGCCTAAAAGTCATTGGTGCATATAACTTTTATAAAATCTTACATTAGAATTGCGACCTTTTATCATCTCCACTTCTATTCCTACACTAAGATATTGTCTTCAATATCTATGTTTAATTAAGAATCATCAATTAATCCTATATCATATGAAGGGTGACTTGGTCTTAGCTTAGAAAACAATTGGGGTGTTACAATTCAAATAGTTCAAAGTAGGCCAAAAGCAACTTTTGAAAGGGTAAAATGGTAATTTCATAGATAGAGCCAAAAATGACCAACCAGGTCATTACATCATTCACAACTAAAAAGAATGTTCGTCCTCGAGCATAAGGCAACAAGGAGTACCTGAAGCCTCAAAAAGGTCAGGATATTTGTCCTGCATGTCAAACTCCAACTCCAAAGTAGCCTCATCAATGGATCGGTGTCATCACTGAACCTTTACAGAAGGTATGTCCTTGGATCATAATCTTGAACTTGCTTATGCTATATAGCTATTGGTTCCTCTTCAAAGGAAAAATCTGGACCAAATTTAGCCGAACCATAAGAAATCACATGGGTCTCAACTGGAATGTAATGGCGAAGCATAAAAACATGGAAAATGGGATGTACAGAAGATAATCTCGATGGTAAAGCTAACTCATAGGCGACCTCACCAACTCTTCTCAAAATCTCAAATGGGCCAATGAATTTGGGACTAAGCTTGCCCCGCTTCCCAAATCTCATCACACCCTTCATGGGTGAAACCTTTAGCCAAATACTGTCACCAACCGACAACTTAAAAAGCCTAACCCTTTTATCAATATAACTTTTCTGGTGGCTTTGGGCTGTCAAAAGTCTACTCTAAATTAGTTGGACTTGGGCCATGGCATTCTAAAGCAAATAAACACCCGACACCTCATCCGAGCCTGAATCAAACTATCCAATGGGTGATCTACATCTCTGGCCATACAAGGACTCAAATGGTGCCATCGGGATACTGGAATGGTAACAATTGTTATATACAAACTCTGCCACTGGTAAGTGTTGGTCCCACTGTGCTCCAAAATCAATAACACAGGCCCGAAGCATGTCCTCCAATACCTTAATGGTGTCCTCTGACTGACCATCGGTCCAAGGGTGAAATACAGATTTCAAATCCACTCTAGTACCCAAACCATACTGTAAAGCCAACCAAAAGTGAGAAGTAAACACAGACCCTCTATCTGATACTATAAACACTAGCACACCATGCAATCCGACAATGTCCCGAATATATAAATCTAGGAAATTGCTCCACACTGTAGCTAGTCTTCACCACTATAAAGTGTGCCGACTTGGTCAATCTATCAACGACCACACAAACTGAATCAAACTTTCCCAAGGCCATGGGCAAACCTGTGACAAAATTCATATTCACTCTATCCCATTTCCACTCGGGAATAGGCATCCTTTGTATCGATCCGTCGGGCTTTTGTTGCTCATATTTCACCTATTGGCAATTCAAACACTTGGCCACAAACTCAGCTATGTCTCATCTCTTGCCAAACCACCAATAATGCTATTTAAGATCATGATACGTCTTGGCCACATCCGGAAGGATAAAATATCTAGCATAATGGGCTTCCTCTAATATAAATCTCACTCAATCCCCAACTTTAGGCACACAAACTCAACAATTAATCTTCAATACAAAATCTGCATCAATAATAGCCACCTTGGCTTCACCTCTCAACACTTTATCAAGAATCATACATAATCTAGGGTCCTCGATCTGGTAAGCACATATCTGATCAAGCAAAGAAGATCTAGCCTCAATAAATGCCAAAATACTCTAAGGAGGAGAAATGACCAGTCGAACCATCTGTCTAGTAAGTGTTTTAACCTCCAGAGCTCAGGGCCGCTCCTCAACCCTCAAGAAACCCAAACTCCCCATAATAGTAGCCTTCTAGCTCAAAGCATCTGCCACCATATTTTCCTTTCTAGGGTGATAGAGAATAGAGATATCATAATCTTTAAGCAATTCCAACCACCTACGTTGTCTCATATTCATATTAGGATGAGGAAAGATGTATTTGAGGCTTCAGTGATCGGTAAAGATTTCACAATGCATCCCGTAAAAATATTGTCGCCACAATTTCAACACAAACACAACTGCAACCAACTCCAAGTCATGTATAGGGTAGTTCTTCTCATGCACCTTCAGTTGTCTAAAGGCATAGGCTATCACTTTCCCCTTTTACATAAATACACCACCCAAACCCACACCTGAAGCATCACAATATACCACAAATGGAACTCCCTCCTTGGATAAAGAAAGAATAGATGTTGAAGTCACAAATCTTTGAGATTTTGGAAGCTCAACACACAATCATCTGACAACTCAAATGCTACAGCCTTTTGAGTCAATCTAGTCAACGGGGTTGTTATAGATGAGAAACCCTAAACAAAATACCGATAATACCCCCTAAACCAAGGAAACTCTGAATATCATTCACTGAAGTAGGCCTAGACCACTCACGAACAGCTGCTACCTTGGCTGGATCGACCATAATACCCTAACATGGCCAAGAAATGCAATGGACTTAAGCAAAAACTCACACTTTGAGAACTTAGCGTACAACGTCTCTTCCCTCAATCTCTGAAGTATAGTCCTCAAGTGTTGAACAAGATTTGCCTTACTCTTGGAATAAATCAAGATATCATCTACGACCACAATCACAAAATGTCTAAATAGGGCCTGGACACTCAGCTCATCAACTCCATAAAAGCAGTCTGGGCATTAGTCAACTCCAATGACATAACCACGAACTCATAATACCTGTAACGGGTCTTGAAGGCTGTCATCGAGATATCAGACTCCTGAACTCTTAACAGATGGTAACCGGACCTCAAGTAAATCTTGGAGAACACTGAGGCACCCTGAAACTGGTCAAAAAGATCATCAATGCGAGGCAATGGATATTTTTTCTTGATAGTCACTTTGTTAAGTTGGCGATAATTAATACACATACGTATAGCACCATCCTTCTTCTTCACCAATAACACTGGAGCAACCTAGGGAGATACACTCAGATGAAAAAAGCCTTTCTTCAAGAAATCTTCCAATTGTTCCTTGAACTCCTTCAATTCAATCGGAGCCATCAAATAAGGAGCAATAGATATGGGCTTAGTGCCTGTATCTACATCAATAGCAAAGTCAATATCATTATCCAGAGGAATACCAGGAAAATAAGTCAAAAATACACCCATAAACTATTTAGCAACTTTAGTAGTCCCCAATGATGGGGACTCCTGGGAAACCACCCAAACATGAGCTAAATATGCCAAACACTCCTTCCCCATTAATCGACAAGCATGCATATAAGAAATAATACCTTAGGATAAGAGCTAGGTGGTCTAGTCCACATCAACTGAGGCAAATCGGGGCAAGATAAAGTCACGATCTCCGCATGACATTCAAGAAAAGTATGATAAGGAGACAAATATTCCATACCCAATATCATATAAAAATCTACCATGTCAAACAATATCAGATCAACAATGGTATCTCTCCCTATAAAAGTTACAACACAACCCCGATAAACCTAATTAGCACTAAAGATTCACCTACCAGGGTGGAAACACAAATAGGCTCGGCAAGTGGCTCACACATAATATCAATATCAGAAACAAAATATGCCAACACATACGAATAAGTAAGGCCTGGATCAAATAAAACTGAAGTTGAATGGTGCATATCGGAACCATACCTGTGATAACTACATCAAAAGCCTTTGTATCGGCCATGTCAGGCCTAGCATAAGAAACTCTACGACCACCACTAACCTGCGGGCCTCCACGGGAACTACCTCTCTGTGTACCACAACCTCCTTTAGAGCCACCCCTCATGCTCTAAGAGGTGTCTCAGGCTGCTGCCTAAGGTCTTGAAGCCTTAGTAGGAAACACCCAATATGGACAACGGTTGGTGAAGTGCCCAACCTCATTATAAACATAACAGTCCTTGGGGTCTCGCCCTTGAGATAACTATGTCAAAGAACCACCATGCCTGGGTACACTACCGCCTAAGTAGATCTAGATCTATCAACACTATCAGATGCTGGGAGAACTTCTTGGACTTCCCAACCTTGATGGCTCTGTCTCTAAATCTCTCGGTCCCGTGGTGGGTGCCCACTAAATTGTTCATGTCGGTGGAACCGCTCCTCACCACCATGTCTATCCTACCTGATATGCTCTATCATGCAAGCGTGATCCAAAACACTCTGGAAAGTACCTCCAGCTAACACCAAGAAAGTTGTAGCCTCCTGATGATACCCTTCCAAGCCCTTGGTGAACCGTGCGTTCCTCTCAAACTCAGTAGGAATGTTAGATAAAGAATATCTCGATAAGGCATGAAATCTATTCTCATAGTAAAAAAAGGACATAGATCCTTACTTTAGCCTATCAAACTCATATAGGTCGCTGTCTCGGAGGCTGTAAGGCAGGAATCTCTCCAAAAATATCTTAGCAAATTGTATCCAAGTTATAGTTGGTGATCCAATGGTTGACGAGCTACCGATGACCTCCACCAGTCCTTGGCGAAGTCGATGAACTGATATGAAGTGTAGGCAACTCCATGTGACTCAAGAATAGCCAGGTTACATATCTAGTCCTGGCTCTCTGAGAGAATATTATAAGCTCTATCTCCAGAAGTGCCATCAAAACGCGATGGATCCAGTCGCACAAACCTCTCAAAACTCTTTTGCTCCGTTGTAGACATAGTTGTGCTTGCAGAAGATGGTGGCACTAAAAATAAGGGAGGTGCAATCGACATCCCAACTCTAAAACTGAGTACCCAAACTCGATGTAGATCCCTGAAGTGGAGTAATAACACTCACAGGAGGATCTACTAGAGCTAAAGAAGGACCCACATGAATCATAGCTGACTTTGGTGGAGCAATAAAAGGACCAACAGGTGCGGTAAAAAAAGGGTATCTCAGTAGTAGGTACGGTTGGAGGAGCATCCTCCAATTTAGCCAATAACCTCATAAGTAACTCCTGCACTGACAATGTAGGGATGAAGCTGAAGGAGGTGGAATAGGATCAGTATGCCCCTTTGGAACCATAGTAGGCTCTGGAGAAGTCGATTGGGTTTGTCCCCTGGTTGGAGTTGCCCCATAGAAATTTGTTGGCCTTTGGCCCTATCACGATCTCTACCTCAACCTTGACTGGGATTCAAATCAGTGGCCTTGGCTCTCCCCTGAGCGACACAATTAAATAATTGGCTTCTTTGCAGAAGGGTAATACAAAGAAACGCATGGGTGGAAGCAAGATGTGAAAACTTTTCCTAACAAGTATCCCATAGCCACCCAAAGATGGATGTGGATTTCTACACACCAATCTGCGAGACTCTACTAGACATTGTGCTCTTGACTCACGAGTCTAACAAACCTAATGCTCTAATACCAAACTTGTCATGACCCAAAATAGGTTGTAATTAAAGAAGATAAATAAAGTTGAAACAAACTCATAAGATGTAAGAAGTCTCCAAAAACCTGAAGTCGTGAGTACAAGCGCATCTAAAACAGTACCAAAGAGTAAACCCAGCTATCTCAAAAGCAAGTACAATAATGTCTCAATATTTGATACATAGTCTGAGAGAATAGAAAATAAAAGAGGCTCCAAAGAACCACGATGACTCAAAGTTTGAGCCTTACTAATGTGATCTAGACAGTAATGATAGCACTCGGCTGAAACGATCAACTACCTTATCCTGTAGTTTGTTCATGATCTGTAGGGAGGAAACAAAGTAGGGGTGAGTACATCAAAATGTACCAAGCAAGTTCAATCAACAAGGTAAGAGAAATCAAATCAAGCATGTAATAACGAAGAACCCTATCCCTGCATCCAAAAAGGTTAGCACAAAATGATAACACATATACCATAATAATGAGCTTAAATGTCCTTAAAGACCCATGATACCTTATAACCACAACAAGAAGCATAATGTTGAACTAATCATGCAAAATACAAAGGGTTTTTCAGCCTTGTCGCCTTCCCGTGGTCAAGTAATATCAGTATGCCACAATCTTGCCACCTGCTCATGGATAAGAAATAATATGACGCCAAGTCCTTGCCACCTGCTCGTGGTCAAGTAATAATATGATGCCAATTCCTTGCCACCTACTCGAGGTCAAGATATGAGAAGTATGAGTCTCACCCTTTCCTCCTACAAGGATCAAAAGGGGGGTTGTTCCAACGTGAATCATAATGCCTATGCCTCTTACTCGAGTCAAGGGATGTCACAAGACACACACAAAAGATATAGATCACCGGTGCAACTCAATGATGCATGTAGACATGTAAATAGCAACACCACAAGGAACTAAGGCATGAAACTCATACAAATCATATGCACCCAAGGAATAATATCAACATCGTAGCTAATATCCAACAATCATCATATTTTAGATTATCATAATTATACCAATAATTGAGGGTGTCAACCATGTTAGACCTAACTCATCCCAAGTATGAAAGAGTATCAATATTGTAGACCTAGCCCATCTCAAACATGTAAGAGTATCAATATTATTGGTCTAACCCATCCCAAATATGCAAGTATGACCATGACATCAGACCAGACGCATCCCAAATATACAAACATAGCAATGACACCAGACCTATCTCAACCCAACAATACAAGTAGATCAATAATAACCGGACCTTACTCATCCCAATTGGTCTCACAAGACTCATTTAGTCACATTCTATCTCAAGTCCTTATCAATTCATCAAAATTCAACTTAGTTCATCAATAGGAGCAAGATTATACCACAATTCAAATCAATCGGGATCGCTTTCCATCATCACTTTAACACAACAATTCAGTTGCACAGTTATCCATCTAAATCTCCCCTTTTATCACATCACAAGATCAATAACTCAAATCTAGTCCCAAAAAGTTAGCCGAACCTACCTCGATGCCCAAATGGCACTCGAACAAGATTTCTATCAACTCAAGCCTCCAAATGATTCACGGATTATCAACCAGTATTAAAAACAGATACTACACACCAAGAGATGGATTTTGATACCCATATTGGCATAGTTTAGGCTTAGGAGCAAAATAGCTAAATTAGGGCTAAAATTTGAAAGTCTCAATCTGGAAATTGATTTTGGAATCATATTCTACTCATAAAATAGAGTCCTTAGGTGAAAGTTCCATTATAATCAAGCTTAAATTGAATTAGAAATCAATAATTGATGTTTATAAAAAGTAGTCCAAAAACACCCAATTTAGAGTGGTTAAATCCATGAAATCAAGGCTAAAATCAAGATAAAATTCATAGAAAATGCTTAGTGTAGGGTCAGAAACACTTACCCAACACAAATCTTCACAAACCCTTCTTCAAAATAGCCCCAAAAATCTTAGAAGTTCAAAAATGGATTAAAAATGGTGTTTCCCGAACTAGAACTGTTCAGGTAAGTAAAGTGCTCTGCGAATGCGGAGTCCATCCGAAGAAGAGAGTGACTCTGCACCAGACCTAAGTCCAATTTTCCTATTCAGAATGGACCTCCGAAACTCATCTAAACTCAAAATTTCACAAACTTTTTATGTATCCATATCAGAAACAGCGATCTGGACTCAACGAATGCATCAAAAATTAGTTTTGAGGCCTTCTCACCACATTTACCTATTCAAGTCAATAAAAACTAGCTTAAGGCATCAAAATACTAAAATTGCCCTCGAAAACTCCAAAATTAATGACAAGATCATTTTTTGTGTTATTTTCACCATCTAGAACTATTGAAACTGTTGGAATTTTGATCCAAGCTTTCGAACTCTGAATGTTGGCCAAAGTCAAACTTTGGTTCCAAAAACGACAAAAATCACAACTTTGGGCCTAAAAACCTCATTTTAACTCCAAATTCAGTTCTATAACTTCTTGTAGTTCAGTTTCATCATTCCAAAGCTAATGGAATTGATGGATTCTCGATTCGACCTCTGAAACTTAGAATGATACAAAAACACACTTTTTCAACAACTTAAGCTCTTAAAAAGACCAAAACTCATTTTTAACTTTTGTAACTTAGGATTTCAGTTCTAACCATTCATATAGTTCGAAGTTGGCCCAAAGCAACTTTTCAAAGGGTAAATGGGTAATTTCACAGATAGATCCAAAAATGACCAACTAGAGTTCAATTTTGAATACTCATGGGACCATCAAGCTCTGTTAACTCATCATCATGTTCACATCACATTCATAATCAACTTACTCAAGTCAAGGCTCTAGACTACATCCCTAGGTTCATTCATATAATCTTTTACAAAGAATCATATAGGGTGTATGAAAGTAACTCAAGTAAAACATATGATCACTAAATCAAATTTATGATGATCATCAACACATGAAAATACAAGATATATTTATAATTTTACAAGAAAATACTTAAGAAACATGTGTGAAGACTCATGACACTCACGACTCCTCTATTACCATCAATTTGGAGGGGGGGGGGCACATGGAAGAGCAATTTCATGCTTTAGTTTAGCCTTATATACATGTTGTGAAGCTTTGATACTCAATCTCATAAGAACCCTCCTCGATTTCCTTGAATTCTCGCTCCTCTTCTCTTCTCTTCTCTTTAGCTCTAGTCTTTGTTAAGAACTTATAAAGGCTTAGGAATGGGGTTAAAACCCTATTTATGCTTAAAATGACCCATATTGATCGTATATTAAGTTTCGGAGGGGTTGGGAAAGGTCTGGCCTGCCCCTCACGAAAAACTGAAAATTTTCACCTTCGGCGCACCAGATGTGGACTTGGCCATTTTTGGGGTTTTTTCATTGAAAATCTGATCGAGTTTTCTAATCCTATAGAAAATATTTTGGATCAAATCTAAGTGTAACTTCACGGCAGGTGCGCGTCGCACACCAGTCGTGCACTCATTTTGGAAATCGTTTTCGCATCATAAAATTATCTTTTGATCTGATTGTTTTAAGAATCAACTGAGACCACTTTCCCCCTCAATTTTTCAGGCTGATTGTATTTCCGACCTCATATTTGTCATCAAAGGTTGGGAAGACACATCATGTGCACATCTCTAATCTAGTGGTATTTTAGTAATTTTACCGGGTGCTACAGAATCACATTCAGTAACTTATGTAGCAATTTTTGAAATATATTCAGCAATTACTGAAAACAATTGTAGGTACTCTAGCTATTGCAAACATAATTGTTGAAACACATTTAGTAACTCATGCAACAATTGTTAAAATATATTCAACAATTACTAAACATCAATAGAAGTGCTCTAGCTGCAGCAGCAATAATTGCTGAATATATGTCAATATTTGTTGCATGGGTTACTGAATGTGTTTCAGCAATTGCTAAAAGATATTCAACAAATGTTATAGTTGCTTCAATTGTTATATCAACTGGAGGTAGAATCTAAACAAAATTATGATTAGTTTTCTTTTAAATCATAACATAGGTGAAGACATCCATACTATCAATGGGGGATAAAATAACAATAGGAGTTGATGGCAATGGTGAATGGATCGAGTCTAACAATCATTACATCTGGCATTGGAAAAATAAAGAAATAGTAGAGACAATAGCAATGATTGAAGAATAAGATGTCAAGTATGACGATTTTGCAAACACAATCATTTCTTATTGTGAACTAGATTATGAATTGAAAGATCTTGTCATCACCTACATGCAGGGTTGCTGTGAAAATCAAAGGGCTGCTTCACTTAGGATAAAAAAATCAGATAAGTTTACGTACTTATTTGGAAGATAAAAGTAGACCCATTCTAAGGGTACACGTGGTTGAAAGATTGACTAAAAATTATTAAAACCAACAAATATTAAATGATGAATCTTATTTGGGGACACGGACATTCTAGAAAAAGAAAGCACTGGTGCACAAAATACTCCTTAGACTCCTAATCCTACTCCTACTCATGCAGTTGTCAGTAATACACAGGGAATCACACAATCATCACAGTCTAGTCATGCTCAAGATGACGAAATTGGTTTTTACGTCGGTATTTCATTCAAGAATAAGCAAGAATTAGATATTGCCTTGAAAATTTCTTGTGTAAAGAAAATTTTTCGAATGAAGAAGGTGATCAATTTGTGTAATGTGTATTGTGTGAAATGTGTACATTCTGAATGTAAGTGGTGGTTGAGAGCTGAAAAGCTCCAGAAATCTGATAGGTTTTACATTAGAAAGTATGAAAAAATGCATATATGTGGTTCTTAACATCTACCACTTTTATAAAGAAGAAATATTATATAGTGTAGATGAATTTAATGGTCACTTCTACCAAATAAGAGATATGGTTCAAGGAGCTGCCGCACACTTGGAACATGTTGGATTTCATAGAAAGAGCAGGGCATTCTTTTCCTGAGACAAGTAAATCTCATGTGTTGAATATTTTTGAATATTTTTCTTAAAAGTTGCCTGTTAAAAATTTTGTAATTATAGCAACTGATACATATATTTCAGCACATGTTATATCAGATGCATGAAACAAGTGCAACAGTTACTGATATAAATGCGGCAGGTGTTAAAATTGTTGCTACTAAAATATTTTTTAGTAATATTGATAGTTTTACTTGTTTTTTATAGGTAAAAAATCATGACATCAAATATTGTTGAGTCGATTAACTCAATGCTTCTTGATGAAAGAGAATATCCAATTGCTGCTCTTTTTAATGAAATAAATCAGATATACGGAGAAAAGTTTCATGGGAGGAGCAATATGTTCATCAATGCATCAACCATATTTTTTCCAAAGAGAGAACCAAAATTCACCAAAAATGTCAATTTAGGGAATAAGCTATTGGTTCATCACACTGCCTACTACGAGTATCGTATCATTGTTCACAATGTAGTTGCAACGATTAATTTGTAATATAAATCTTGCACCTAAGAGTCGTTGACCTTGACAAAAGAGCATGTCCACATGCTATGATAGCGGTCCAATGTCAATATGGTGATGATTATGGAAGACACATTTATAAATACTAATCTCCATATTACAAGGTAGAGACATATCTTTTTGCATACTTAGAAAAAATTCAACATGTACTGCTCAAAGATACTTGGAAAATTCCTAAGGAAGTTTTAGAGAGGGAAATACATCCTCCACATGTTGAGCAAAGAAAGGTGGAAAGAAGGGCGAAGAAAAGACGAAAAGGAATTAGAGAATCATTCCCAACAAAGAAAAATAAATGTTTCATATGCAAAAGGAGTGGACATAAAAGAATAACATGCTCGGAGTGAAGTGTTCCATAGGTGTAGATTTTGATTACTATTGGTTATTTGTAAACGTTTCTTACCTATTTTAAATATTGATGTTGAACAAATATTGTCGTTGAATGCCTCAGCTCTCAAGAAAGAAATTGGCAGTATTAATGTTGAATAAATCTTCTTAAAGTAGGCAGTTTGCTTTAACAACTGCTTCACTAGGTGATAAAATTCTAAGCAGGTAGTAAGTTTGCTTAAGCAACTAATGTACTTGCAGAGAAAATCCTCAACAAGTAACACAGTCGCTACAACAATTGCTTAACATGCTAAAAATATTTCTCAGCATGTCGCAGTAGCTTCAGCAATTGTTATACTTGCTGAGAAAAGTTTCACCAAGTAAGGTAGACTCTTTTAGCAACTGTTATACTTGTTGAAAAAATTCTTAGCAACTTAGTTGTCTGATTTAACAATTGTTGAAATTGTTGAGAAATGTTTTAGCACAAAACTTAATTCTAAATACCTTAATACGTCAAAATTACTTTATTTATCATTTAATATGATTTATATAATAAATTAACAATCAAATTGCTCAATTAAGGTTGATTACGCATTCAGTTACTCGATTTATTATTTGTTATGAATAAATTACTATGTAATTGCACAAAATCACCACTAAACTCAAGTCTAAGAACCATAATATAGCAAAATTACTGTACTTATCATTTAGTATGATTTATATAATCAATTAACAATCAAATTACTCGATTAAGGTTGATCACGTGTTCAATTACTGAATTTATTGTTTGTTATGATAAAATTACTATATAATTGCACAAAATTGCCACCAAACTCGAGTTTAAGTACTATAATACATAAAAATTACTTTATTTATCAATTAATATGATTTATATAATTTATATAATTAATTAACAATCAAATTGCTCGACTAAGATTGATTACACGTTCAATTCCTTGAATTGTTGTCTATTGTGAACAAATTATTATGTAATTGTACAAAATCGCCATGAAACTCAAGTCTAAGTACTATAATACATCAAAATTATTTTATTTATCATTTAATATGATTTGGATAATAATTAACAATTAAGTTATTCAATAATTTGCTTAAAATTTTTCGACAATTTAAATAATTGCTAAATCAGACAACTCACTAGCTAAGAATTTTCAACAAGCATGACAAACTCTTTTAGTAACTTTTATACTTGTTGAGAAAATTCTTAGCAAGTGAGTTGTCTGATTTAGCAATTGTTAAAATTGTTGAGAAATTGTTTTGGCAAATTAAATAATTTGTCGAAGCAACTTAGATACTTGTTGTCGCTATTATGAACAAATTACTATATAATTGCATGAAATCATCACCAAACTCAAGTCTAAGTACTATAATACATAAAAATTACTTTATTTATTAATTAATATGATTTATATAAATAATTAACAATTTAATTGCTCGATTAAGGTTGATTACACATTCAATTACTCAATTTATTACCTGTTATGAACAAATTACCATGTAATTGCACGAAATCACCACCAAACTTATGTCTAGGTACTATAATAGGTAAAAACAAAAACTACTTTATTTATCAATTAATATGATTTATATAATTAATTAACAATCAAATTGCTCGATTATAGTTGATTACGTGTTCAATTATTCGATTTATTTTCTATTATGAATAAATTACTATGTAATTGCGCGAAATCGCCACCAAACTTATGTCTAAGTATTATAATACTTAAAAACTACTTTATTTATCAATTAATATGATTTATATAATCAATTTACAATCAAATTGCTCGATTAAGGTTGATTACACATCCAATTACTTAATTTATTGTCCGTTATGAATAAATTACTACATAATTACATTAAATCGCCAATAAACTCAAGTCTAAGTACTATAATACATATAAATTACTTTATTTATCAATTAATATGATGCATATAATCAATTAACAATCAAATTATTCAATAATTTATTAAATATTTTCTCAGCAATTTCAACAATTGTTAAATCTAACAACATACTTGCTAAGAATTTTTAAGGAGTTACCGGATAAGGCTATCTACTTGCTAAGATTTTTTTAAGTAGTTGCTAAAGCAACCTATCTACTTGTTCAATTTTTTCAGCAAAAATAACAATTGTTCAAGAAGCCCCTACTATACTCCAACATTTCTTAACGGCAAAACCATTTAATAAATAGGACTATTCAACACCATCATTACCTAACCATTCAAACAAAAGACATAAAAGAAACATATTGCCTATCAATCCAAAATATATATAAAATATTTTCTACAGTCATTAATAACCAACAAATATAAACACTATCGTACCAGTTCCCCTGCAATTATACCTTCAATCCACCTGTGTGTCATCCTGATAACTGTATTCATAAGGGTCATAGGAGTGTTGGCAATCAGGTGCTCAATATATCCAAGTGAATATAAATTACAAGCTGCAGCTGAATCATTTTTTGGAGTATCCTCCAACCTCTCAAAGTCCCATTCTCTATTAAGAGTTTCTCAGGCAAGTGGTCAAATATTTTACTTTGCTTCAAGAATCTAGGAAAGAACTCCACTATCGACATCATGAGTGCCACGAAATTTTCATCGGAATAAACACCCTTGTTGCAATTATGTACTTTAATTTTTCCCTCCTCGATAAGAATTTCAAGTGCAACAAAATGCTTTTTTCCAAGATTCAAGACTATCTAAAGTCTCTTAGCACCACACCATGCGACACTACCAGGAAATGGTCAAACCCAACAATCCAAATAATAAGCATCAAAGATATATTGCTCAATCCATTCCCTCAAAGAGACACTGCCTAGTGCCGAGCTCTTTGACTAGTGCTTCATAGACACTCGTGAAGTCATTAGGAAAATCAAGATCAAGAATTGTATCTTTTGGATGATGATGTTGGGGGTATTCAATATGCCTTTGAAGCATTAAGCACAATATTATATCTACATATTGCAATAATAAAAGAATTAATGAGACAATAAGATGATTGTTGCATCGACTGTAACAACAATTGCCTCAGAAGAATAAGCAATTGTTGCAATAACAGATAAATCTATTATAGCAAGTGTTGCATATGCTGACACACCATAATAATAAAATTAAATTTAAAATATTAGAACTAACCCGATCCTCCCACCACTTTTGTATGTTGTTCATGATCTTAAAGTCTTCAAAATTGAATTCATGCATTGTATAGGGATTTTTCCATTGATCTTCAGTTTTCAAGATACCTTTGATTTTCTTGTATGATTCTTTCGTTGCATGCTTGTAGATATTCACCGGTTGTCGCTTGATTGTTGTCACCTAAATAGGAGGAGACTTGGTAGCTCTTTTTCCTCTCTTTTCTCTAGCACTCTCTAGTGCCTTTGAAATGTGCTTTCTCCTCTACTTGTTCGCCGATATATACAGACTTGAAATATTTCTGGATGGCCTAATACCTCTCTTGCTCATAAAACTCTTCAGTGTTTTCTTCACTAGCTCAATTCTCTAAAGCATCAAATTTATATTTTTAGTGCATATGTCGTATTTACAAGTATAAAGAGGCATCTTAGGAGTATCAACACCGCCTCTAGAAAACCTATTTCCTGTTAATAGAGTTGTTGAATTTACTTCAATATTCTCACCGGTGGGAGAAAATTCTCTACCACCACCAAAAGAACTAGGAACAAAAGGAGAAAATCCACCTCCTCCACTAACACCGCTGCCACCAATACCACTGCCACTACTAATATCAAATGCCCTTTCTCTTCCCTCACCACTATCAGCACCTTTTGAGGGTTCAGCCATACCATCACCACACATATCAATGGCCATTAAAGGATCAAAATCTTTCTCAATAATTGTAGATCTCTTTTAATGGCCGCACAACCATCCAACTATTTTCTAGCTTTTCAATTTCTTCATCCTTAGTCAAATCCAAAGATACAAATCTAATAGGAAACTTCACCTCCATCTCAGTAGGTGTAGGCACTAACGATGAATAAACAATCTACATATATGAAGAAAAGAAATAAAATATAATTGGATAAAATAAAACAATAACAATAAAAATTACAATGATTGCTACAATTGTCAACAATAATTGCAATTGTTAAAGCAATTTTTCAAATATTTGCTACTCCAGAGGATCCACTATTATTTATTTCATCATGCTTTTGAGTTGAACTAGGCTAGTCTTATATTTTTATTTCGTTAGCCATGGGTCTGTTATTGGAACCACTTGAGTAGTGATAGAGGCTTCATAACTGATAGTCAGACGTTGATGTTGAGATTATGAGCTAGTTCTTCCTACTAGCCTTTATAATTAATCTATTTTTATTTGAGACACTAGATGAGATGAGCCCATTTACTTTTATTTACTTACTTTGATCTGTAGAGTTGTTCGATAGGATGGATGTGATGAGGCCAAGTTGTTTTCTTGGGAACTAGAAATAGTCTTTGGGTGTCGGCCACGTCTGGGATACCCTCTCGGGGTGTGACATGTAACTTGAGCAACATCATGTGGATCCTTTGATGGTAGGCCAGTGAGAACCCACGGTTTTACAGCATTTGAAGCAACCCACTCGAAATGACTTTGTGTCATCTGGTAAAGGATGTAGCACAATATTCCCAGTGACATCCATCGCCATAGGATCAAGTCGTGACTTGAAGATCCTCTGGTGGTGGATAAACATCCTCAAGTGGAAGTGGGTTATTATTATTATTGTTTTGGTCAGTGTTGCATTCTCCGCCTCGTTTGCAACATTATTTGTATTGTTCTAGGCCATCCTTCTTAGTGTCTTCTGTATCCCAGAATTAAACGAAGTCAAGGTCTGCCTCAACTTCGAGGGTTGTGCATGCACTACACCTACACACTGAAACAAAACAAAAACAACAAAATGTAAATGAGGGAAATAAGGATTAATTCCCGAATTACACAAATTAAACCAGTTTAGCCGTATTCCCTGGCAATGGTGACAAAATCTTGATGTTACCCAAGCTATACCTTTTTTTTAAGGTTAAAGTGGTCATTGTTAAAATATATAACCTAACCAAGGTTAGGGTCAAATCTCACAGGGAATATGGTAGACTTGGAATAATTACAAGCAAGTCGAGTGAACAAACCTACTTATCTCCTGAAAAGGGGGAGGGGGGTTTAATCTACAAAAAGTAAACCTAAACAAGAACAAGTGTTGTGAAACCAGTGAGGAGAATAACTAGGATATCGTGTTCCCCATGATTCCCTAACTTGATATTACCATATAATTGTAACCTTTTCTAGTGTGTTGCATGAGGAACGGTAAGTCAAGATTACCAAACTCTTTGATCCAGGCAAGAGGTAAATTTCACTACGTAATTTGATCCATCCCCGTAGTGTGACATTACTAACCCTTACCTATTGTTCCAGTACAACCTCCCCTTGATCCAGTTCGGTTGATTAGACAAGAAGAAATCAATCAAATCTTGTTAACCAATCTCTTTTCCCATTCATTACTACCTTGATCCAGTCAATAATAGCTAGGCTAGTTCTAACATTGGCCACCATAAAAAAGCATTCAAAATGAAGAGAATTAATTAATACATGCATGCACACTTTCCAAGAATTATGAATTATCCGATTTTACCTTGTTAGTTTTTCATGATTCTCACAATCCTAGTTGTGAATTTAGCTATGCAAGATCATTGTAGATGCAAGAATCATGATGTAGAATAACATAATTAAGCATTTACGATGACAAAGTTCAGAACAAGAAATCGCAAATTCTTCACTAGAAATCACAAAGTGTTGTTAAAAATCACAAAAAGTTATTTTCGAAGTGTCTCATGTGTCTCGCTACACTTTTCTCGTTGTCCTCTATCTAAAATAAACTAAGAAAACCTATTTGTACTGACTAATATACAAGTCCAAAACAAATGAGAAAAATTGAATTCGGCAGGCATTACGAACAAGGTTACAGCCCGTACAAAGTTCTATGATCCATACCTATGTTTCGTAACCTTCATTCTTCAAAACTAGATATCACTTCTATGAGACCTTTCTACGGGTCGTATTTAGACTTATGGCCTATATAGGATTTCATTTGATAACTTTCTAGAAAGTCCTCCAACTTTGATCCTTAAGGCATGAAATCTAATCCACGACTCTTATAAAATTTAATGGCTTGTTTAATAGTTTGTAGATGTAACTTTAAAAAAGTCCCTTCACTGGATCTCGACCACGAAACTACTCAATGGCTCATGAAAATTTCCAATGCCCGTAGAGTGCTTCACACTTCATCAAAAATTCAGCATCAACAATACTTAGCCCAAAATCATGCCAAATCATGTAATCCTAAAAAACAAACATAAAAACACATCAAACTCACTAATATTGCTTTGAGAACGCATAAAATTCCAAGTTGTAAGCATCAAAAGTGTTGTATTTTGACAACACATCAACTACCTGTTGAAGGTTGTGGACAAAGCCAAAGACAAGAAGGCCACTAATCTTTATGGTTTTCCATGGGCATTTATGGTAAATTTTTATCTTCTTTTAAAATAAACTTGGGTTCATTAATAATTTTTATCATATTTCTATCTATGTCATTATCTTATGTAGTGTTGGGCATTTGAGGCCATTCCCCATCTCTGAAAGAAATTAAAGATGGGTTCTACTTTAATAACCTCACCATGACTCATTAGATGGATTTTAGCGGTAAATGATCATTCAATCAATGCTCCTGACTTGTTTAACCCCCCCCCCTCCCCCTGAAGATTCGGTAAGCCTCATCAATTGACTAATTATTTTAGTTAGTTGATATAGTTGTTTGTAGAAGCTGTTGTGATTTTTTAGCAATTGTTTCTTGATTACTCAACAACTGCTAACTAATCAGTACATATGATTGCTAAAAATTACAAGTTGAAGTTGTTTACAACAATTGTTTTTAATACCTCAGCAATTTTTTTAAAATATTTCAACATCTCAACAAATGCTTGTTGACTATACAAATACGCTATGACAATTGTATTTACCTGTAACAACTATTGCAAATATTTTAACAGTTGCTCCTAAATATTTCCGCACTTTCAACAATATCTAAACAAATACTAACTGACTGTTGAAATACATTATGATAACTGTATTTATTTGCAACAATTGCTGTAAATATTTAAATAGTTTCTGAATCCAACTGTTGAAATATAATGTGCAAAGATTGTCGCAGTTGTTGCAAATAAATAATAGTGGATCCTCCAGAGTATGGGAGGCTCACCAATTGGCTGAACATCTTGGATCTTCAATGATGTGCCTCTTGGCAATCCCTATCTCTATATCAGCATCATAAAATGATGTAGCACCGAGTGGCATCAGTATGTGGAATGCACGGTATGTGAAATAGCTTAATGAAATCGGAACAGGTAGAATAATATGATTAACATTGACTCAGAATAGTAAACAATCAACATGTCAAGTGTCTATTCTAAAGCAAGAATAATAAGTAGACAAGTTACCCATCAACACCTCAACCTCATCAATCAAATCAGACTCATCTCATGGGAACTCAACTCATCTCAACTCAATGGAACTCAACTCAACTCGGAGTACTCAAGGTGGGAACTTATTGGGAGTTTCTCTTATCCGACAACAATCACTTATGAGCAAGTGATCGTACAACCTCCTGCCGGTGTTGCCACAGCCGTTTCATACTTGCTAGGTAGGGAATGAATCGAATCCCCTAAAGCAAACAGTGTCAACAAGTCCTCTAATGTTTCAGGGACATAAACGCAACTCAAGATAGAACCGTAATGTAATGTGATGGTTCTAATACTCGCCTATGTTTGGTGATGTAGTTTGACGAGTTCGAGCTGGACTAACTCTCACTCTTTCGGTGCTCGATACTCCTTCTAAGACTCAATGCTCATAAGAGCTCCATCTCAACCAATCTCATACGGACTCTAACCCCGTCATCGATCAGTATCTCATAGGGACTCTGACCCTATCATCAATCAAACTCATAGGGACTTTTAACCCTTTCATCAATCAACTCATAGGGAATTTAACCTTTTCATCAAGAACATCTCAATCAATAACTCAAGGCTTGGAATAATCTTTAGGGAACAATCGAATAGACCATCATAAGAGTTCATTTATGGAGACTCTTAGGGATATTAAGCTCTATCAACTCATCATCATTCACAATCACAATCATAATCACAATCAACAATCTCACATCAAGACTCTAGACTCAAAAGATAACATGTAAGGTTATGCAATTTCTCATGAAAATATCCAATTCAAGAAAATAAGTTTAGGATGATCATCAACATATAAAAATACATGTAATTAGATATGATTTGTGAGGAAAAAATTCAAGAATCAACTTAGAAGCATGTATGGGGACTCGTGGACACTCAACTCCTCCATAACCATCTATGGGGCACATGAGAGGAAAATATCATGCTTTTAGTTTAGCTTTACATACCTGGGATGAAGCTCTCAACAATCACTTCAAAGATTTCCTCTTTAATTCCTCAATCTCAAGCTCTTCTCCTATTTCCTCAAGCCCTAGTCTTTTTAGATTGTTATAAAAGGACTTAGAATGGGGTTTTAGACCCGTTTTACGTCAAAACAACCTAATCAAATCATGTATTGAGTTTAGGAGGGGTTGGGAATTGACAAAAATTCCCTTCACAAAATTTAGAAAATTTTCAGCTTCGAAATAACCTAGTCCGCGATGTGGACCGATCGCGTACAGTGTATTTTTCTCTAAAAGGCTTTTGAATGAGTTTTTCATATCCCGTTGAAATATTTTTGAAAAATAATCTAAGTGTGGGTATGCTATAGAGGTGCGATGCGCCTCCGTCGCTCACCAACACTATTTTGATTTTCAATTTGAAAATTTATCTGTTGATCCGGTCGCTCTAAAAATTGACTGAGACCATTTTCCTACTAAATTTTTTGTGATGATCACAAATACGATCTCAGATTTTCCATATGAGTATTGGGAGATGCGTTACGCACATACCCCTTCTCTAGGGGTATTTTGGTAAGTTTACTAGGCATTATACTACACCTCCTTTTTTAGGATAAAGCGGGTCAATGTCAAGAAATAGAACCTAACCAAGATTAGGGTCGAACCTAAGGGAATACGTATACTTAAGAGAGTTCAATTAACACAATTTGAGTAATTAACCGACTTACTTCCCCGAAGGGGGGTGGGGTTTGCAATAATCAGTAGAAAAGTAAACCTAACTAACACGGGAGTTAAATCAATATGGAGAGAAACTAAGGTATTGTGTTTCCCATGAGTCCCTAACTTAGTATCACCGGATATCTTAATTCTTTTCTAGGGTGTAGCATGACGGTAAGTTAAGTTCACCAAACCCTTCGGTCCAGTCGAGAGGTGAATTTCATTACGTGACTTGGACCATCTCCGTAGTGAGCATTACTAACCCTTACCTATTAGTCCTCTGCAGTGAGCATTACTAACCCTTACCTATTAGTCCTAGTACAGCCTCCCCTTGGCCTAGTTCGGTTGAATAGACGAGAATACATCAATCGAATCCTGTTAATTAATCTTTTTTCCTATTCATTACTATCTTGGTCTAGTCAGTAACACTAGGCGGGTTCTAATGTTGGCCACCATCAGAAAACATGCGAAACGAAGAGAGTTAATTAATGATTGCATACACTCTTTCCAAGAATTATGAATTATCTGGTTCTACCTTATTAGTTCTTTATGGTTCCTACAATCCTAGTTGTGGATTTAGCTACTCATGTTTGGTGTAGGCGCAAGATTTATGAATTGGAATAACATAATAGAGAACTTACATAATTGAATTAAGAACAAGCAAATCCAACTTAAAAGAGAATTGCAAGATTAAAGATCAAATCAATGTATAACTGTTCTGAAAACTCTCCAATAACCTAAAAACCTATTTATAATATTTAAAATATAAGTCCTAAACACAATATGATAGCTGGGTCGGCATGCCTCACGAATACGTTTACGGGCCATATTGAATTCCACAGCCCACAGTCGGACTCTTGCCCAGTGCTGCTGAAAAACTTGACTTCAACTCTATGATGCCCCTCTACAATCTATAAAGTGATTTACGGCCCGTAGTTGGGTTTTGTCGAATGAATCTTCAGAAAGTTCTTTATCTCTGATCATCGGGGCATGAACCATATTCTACGACTCGTAAATCAATCCACGACCCATCTGCATGTTAGTAGAAGCAACTTTAGAATATCAGCCCCTCACTGAAATTGTCCACGAAACCCACTTCACGATCCGTACAGTGAACTACGGCTCGTAAAGGGTCTCGTGTTGCATCAAAATCAGCAACTTCTGCACTTTCTTCCAAAAATCAAGGCCAACCTTGGAATCCTGCAAATATAACACAAAAACATATAAAACCAACTAACATCGTATTGAGAACACACAAAATTTCAAGTTTTAAGCATCAAAAGTGTTGTATTTTGATAGCACATCAACACACTCAGCTTAAAATTGTTGATTGTCCTCAAGCGACGAACTCAATCTATATAAGTAATATAGTAATACATAGACCTCAATCCAATGGCATATATCACATCATCTTAAACTCAAATACCCACACCACTTTTTCAAAATAGAATCAAATAGCTATCTCAAAAAATAATATAGACTAGTGCATGTGACAACACAACTATGACAAGTGAGGAACTATCATCAATCCATAATCACTGAATAAGTCTAATGCTAAAAATGCGATGGAAGTTCCCTCACAGAAAGAAGTCCCATATCTATCTCTCAACGATGTTTTCATGTATAACCTTAGGACAATGCAAAATCACTCACTCTCACAAAAGATATTCATGCATCATGCCCAATACCATAGGCTTGCCCCTGCACTCATGACTAAGACCTTCAACTACTTGGACTAGGATAACTTTATGACTTTCTAGGCTTGTAACATAGGCTCAAGGGGCTTTGCTATGGTATTTTGCGAACATAGTGACTAAAGGCCCTCCTGGACACTGTGTTTTCCTACACTTTTGCCCCACCACCACTGTTATTTTTTATCTCATTCTCCCTTTCTCCTCTTTCAAGATTTTCTGGGAGCTTTCTTTTCACTTTTCAGCTTCTTGTCTTGCCTTTACAACTCATTTTTTCTTTTTAACTCACAACTAAGGCATCATTTATTTTTCTTGCACCCATTACATGATTTTTCTCCTTTTTATGTATCACTAACTTCCCCCTTAATTTTGTGTTTCACCATTACACCAGCCACCCTCAACTTAGGCTTTTGGCCTGAGTTCAGGTGCACATTATCTATCCTCCGAACTAGGGCCACTTTTGGTATCCACCCTCAACTTAGGCTTTTTGCCTCAGTTAAGGTGCACAATGTTCAAGGAAGGACCAAGGCTAGTTTAAGGATTTTTCAACTAACAAGGCTAGGTTAATTAGGTGTTTGCAAAGAATAGGTACATGTTAGGCTCAAACATTAGGATCAAGGGATATTCTACAAATTTGGTTAGTCGTTTGGGCTATGTGGACTTTTAAGAACAATGGCCTAAGATGCTTTCCTAATCCAATTAATCTACAGTCTAACTTATAGTAACAGGGCAAGTTCTGAATTAGCACACAACATATTAATTTAGCAATTTAAGCTCACACTCACATGGCACTCATTACATTATCAATAAAAGATTCTCATTTCATATTATTTCACTTATCACAACAAGCATTGTCAACACACCTAAACATGTATAATTGCTATCTAAACTAAATAATCAAGACTTTGGTGGGTATCATTTTGCAAACAAAACACAAAACATGTTATATGTCATAGGTATTAGTTCTATATGCTACAAATACTATCTAAACATCCTAAACGTGCCAGTTAAGTAGAAAGTGAATATCCTTGGGGAAAACGAACATAGTCAAGAAAATCCCAGGATATAAAATTGAGGTAGTTATAGACCCAAGCTACTCAGACTTCACTGAGGCCCATAACTACCCACACCCTACCGAAAAAGAGTTGCATTGTCCCCAACACACATAATCAAACCTAAGTGTTGATTTCCACCTTGGATTTCCTCCCAAGCAGCGCCTCATTTATCGTCGTGGCATGACTTGGACAACTTGGTTACTCAGACTTCACCAAGTGTGTATGCTTCCACTTTTTCTTCAACCTTAAACTTATGAATTTAACCCCTAATTTCTTTTCTAATTTTCTATTATGCTTATAGGGTGGTGGTATAAAAATAAGAAGAACAAACAATAGAAATCGCATTTTGTACTTTTGGGTTGTGAAATGAGGAATGTAATTTTTTCTTTTGAGTCCAACAACTTCAAGAATATAAAGATATTTTTTCTCCCCCTGACATTCTTCAATATGATCAGATGATTCGATAAATATCTCATCATCATCAAAAACATAATGTAGAAAAATGATTGGAATGAGGTCCAATGCATCCTAAATTCACAAATTATATTATTACTTACATCCTCATCTTCACACACACTAGAGTTTTTAAAGATAATATTATCTACTTCTTCACATAGCTCTTGGTACTTTTCTCAATAGTGACAACATCAAAAAAAGTCTGGTCAAGTAGTTGACCCTCCAATTTTATCTTTTCAAGCTGGCCTATAAGCATTTTTCTTCTTCACACAAGTCATAACTAGCTTGTTGAGTGTTAGATGTATCAACCTTTAAACTCAACTCAACACTTAAATTGTGGACATCTAAGCCAAACTGATGAACATCGGACAAAAGCACATAGTTGTCTTGGTCAAGATTTTCTAAATATTTTCAAGAAGTACACATTGTGTTTCAAAAAGTTATCTAAAACCTCTCTAATATAAATACTCCAATCATTCAATATTTCTTTAACAGAGGGTGTCATATATAAAAGAGAAAAAGAAAAAAACTATGAGGGAAATAAGGATTAAACCCAAATCACTTTTGAACTAACCAAGTCTAGCCGTATTCCCCGGCAATGGCGCCAAAATCTTGATTTTTCCCGAGTTACACCTCCTTTTTTAGGATAAAGTGGTTACTATCAAGAAATAGAACCTAACCAAGGTTAGGGTCGAACACAAGGGAATATGTAGACCTAAGTGAATTCAAGTAATGCAATTTGAGTAATTAACCATCTTACTTCCCTAACTGAGGGGAAGGGGGGTTGCAATAATTAGTAGAAAATTAAACCTAACTAACACAGGAGTGAAATCAATATGGAGAGAAACTAGGGTATTATGTTCCCTATGAGTCCCTAATTTAGTATCATCTGATAACCTAATTCTTTTCTAGTTTGTAGCATGTCAAACGGTAAGTTAAGTTCACTAAACCCTTTGGTCCAGGCAAGAGGCAAATTTCACTATGTGACTTGGACCATCTCGATAGTGTGCATTACTAACCTATACCTATACACCCTCTCCTTGGCCTAGTTTAGTTGATTAGACGAGAACACATCAATTGAATCCTGTTAATTAATATATTTTTCTATTCATTACTACCTTAGTCCAATTAGTTACACTAGGCGGGTTCTAATATTGGACACCATAAAAAATCATGCAAAACGAAGAGAGTTAATTAATACCTATGTACACCCTTTCCAAGAACTATGAATTATCCGATTTTACCTTGTTAGTTCTTTATGGTTTCCACAACTCTAGTTGTAGATTTAGCTACTCATGATTTGTGTAGATGCAAGACTTAAAATTGGTAACATAATAGAGCACTTATACAATTAAATTAAGAACAAGCAAATCCAAATTGAAAGAGAATCACAAGATTAAAGATCAAATCAAAGTACAAGTGTTCTCAAATCACTCAAATGTTACCTCTATAAAATCACACTATTTTTCCTCTCTAACTCTCGAGCTCTCTATGTACTATGTGAAAACTTCATGAAAAATAACCTAAAAACCTATTTATAATATTTAAAATACAAGTCCAAAACATATAGGATAGCTGGGTCGGCACATCTCACGAATAGGTTTACGGGCCATATTGAATTCCACGGCCCGTAGTTGGGGTCTCCTACAGTGCTACTGGAAACTGGACTTCAACTCTGCGATACCCCTCTACGACCCGCAAAGTAGTTTACGGCCCGTAGTGGGGTTTCATCTAATGAATCTTCAAAAATTTCCTTATCTTTGATTCTCAAGGCACAAAGCATGTTCTACGACTCATAAATCAATCCACGACCTAACTGTATATTCGTAGAATAAACTTTAGAAAATCAAGCCCTCGCTAAAATTGTCCACGAAACCCACTTCACGACCCATAGAGTGAACTATGGCACGCGAAGGGTCTCGTGCTGCATCAAAATTAGCAACTTCTGTATTTCTTCCCAAAATTAAGGCCAACCCTGGAATCCTGCAAATATAACACAAAATCACATAAAACCAACTAACATAGCATTGAGAATACATAAAATTCCAACTTTTAATCATCAAAAGTGTTGTATTTTGACATTACAGCACCCCACAACCATATACACAATGTTGTCTTCATCTAAAAGAGCACGGTGCGAAACCAAAACCTATTCATAGATGTCATTAGGCTCCATGTCTTCCCATTATCTCTCACAGGCGATACAACACTATGGTCATCCAAGCTCCCACAAAGTTCAATCACCAGCTGGGCAGAACTGTAAAAGCCCTTTTTGGAGAGGTTTTTATCAAAGTCAAAGAAGCTGAAGTTGAGGGACCAAATCAACAACTTCAAGAAATTGCCTGGTTGTTCGAGCAATACCACATGGGATATGTTCACAAAGTGCTTGAGCTGTGTCCCAGACCACATGATCGTTGATGATGCCTTAGTGGAGAACTTCTAATGAGCTCTAGAAAAAATACCAAAGTTGTTGTGAACACTATCATGGGAGGCTCGTTTTTAGATTGCTCATTTCTGGTGATTGCTCGAAGGATAGAGAAAGTAGTCAAGACAAATCATGCATGGGGGACGAGACATAAGTCAACAACTAAGAGCTTGTTCTTAGCCAATACTAGTATGACACTGGAAAAGATAAATGAGGATATGATCCAAGAGCTTGCTCAAATTAGTACCAATACGGAGATGTTGGTGAAGCAAAACCAAGAACATGTGAATGCAGTAACTCATCAGCCTTCACGAGAACACATGTACAAGGAGCCTTACTATGAGGAGGACACTTGCTTCATAACTAATTAGATGGCGGGTTTCCGAACCAATTCCCAGGGTCGAATCAGGACTATTGGTGCTAAGTCCAAGGAAACCAAGGTCGGAACTTTAATAGAGATAGTGTTTTTAGAGACAACAATTGAGAAGGCTACTATGACAAGAACAGGGCCAGGATAGAGAAGTTGATTGGAGATGTAGAGATGGTTACTGGAAAATGGTCTGTATGTGCCACTACATAATCGAGATTCTGGAGTTGGCAATTCTAAAATTGAGGAGATGTTTGATCGACTGTTAAAGATGGCTTGACTCTCGGGATGAGATGAAATCTAACATCTCCGGTATTAATTAGAAAATTGGGTCTCATTCTGTTTCTATCAAGCAGCTGGAGCAATAGTTTGGTCAGATGTTGACTCAATTAAACTAGCGTCAAAAAGGTACATTGCCCAGCAACACAATTCAGAACCCAAAGAATGAAGGGAAGTGTATGGTAGTGGCTACATGTAGTAGAAAATAGACCATTAACCCTCCAATGCTAGTTGATAATGATGATGTTTGGAGGAGATGGTTGAGAGCACAGATGCAGAGACCAGAGATGCTCGTGCTAAGGATAGGGTGAGTGATGCATGATTGATGCCATAGAAGTTGAAACCCATTCCTAGAACTCTCCCTTTTGTTTCCTTCAATGACTCAAAGAGAAGGAGGAGGAAGGTAAATTCTAGCACTTCATCTCCATGCTGAAGCAACTCTCCATCAACATCCCTCTCATTGAAGCATTGGAGAAGATTCTTGGTTACGCAAAGTTCATGAAGGACTTGGTTACAAAAAAGCGTACTGTGAGCCAGGAGCCCTCCCAAGAGCTTCAACATTGCAGTGTGATAGCAATAAGGTCCTTAGTGCAGAAGCGAGAAGATCCAAGAGCATTCACCATACCCTTCACCATTGGAGATGTTGAATTCGCAAGGGCATTAGGCGCCAACATCAATCTAATGCCCCTTGTTGTATTCAAGAAGCTACGCTTGGGAGCCCCTACTCCTACAAGCATGCAATTTTTGATGGCTGACAGAATAGTGAAGAAGCATGTGGGGATATTATATGATATCCTTGTCAAAATGGAAAAATTCATATTCCCCACAGACTTTGTGATCCTTGATTGCGAAATCGACTTCAAAGTCCAGATCATCTTGGAAAGTCCCTTCCTAGCTATTGGACGAGCACTAGTAGATATTGAATCAAACCAACTCAAGTTTTGAATGAATGATGAAGATGTCATCTTCGAAATTTGTCAGTCGATGAAGAGGCCCAATGACTTGAAGATGGACGTTTGGGCACATGGTGAAGTCTAAGTAACCAAGTTGTCCAAGTCGTGGTGCGACGATATATTAGTCACTACTTGGTAGGCAACCCAAGGTAGGGACTAGCGCTTAGGTGTCTAGGTATTTTCTTTTGATTCCCGTGCTTTAATATTATCATCTTTAGCGCATTGAGGACAATGCAAACTCTTTTCGATGGGATGTGGGTAGTTATAGGCCTCAGTGAAGTATGAGCAACTATGGCATATATGTCATGCACCAAAGAGAGGGGAAGCGCGACTGGCACCCGATACTGTTATTGGCCGAGTAAGCCACTAAGCATGCTAGTTAACCAAACTAGGGACCTAAAGAAAATTGGGCAGCATAATGTCTGAAAGACTAAGCCTGAACATTTTAGGTCATGACCTGGTCAACAGTAAATCACATACATCAAGATAGATAAACCAAAATGATAGAGTACTAGTTAGCCGACAAGGCTGCATCAATAGAGGTAAAAGCACACACTATATATAGACATGCCAATCTGATGACTGGAGACCGAAAGGCACATAAGAACCAACCCATAATAACATGTCCACAATACCCTCTAAGAGAACCACTAATATTGTCAGGAATAGGGCCCGGACTATACCCAACTGTACAACAAAAAGTAAGCATCCTGTGAAAGCTCCAGGAAGAGGTGGAGCTTACCAACTTACAGCTGAACGGGGCTCCTAGTGGAGTGGTAAATCGAAACCCCTACTTGAACCTACACGCACGAAATAAAATGCAGCGTCCCCAGGCAAAGGGACGTCAGTATGAATAAATATGTATTGGTATGTAATGCAGGAAGTAAAATCATAGATAACCGTAGTAAAAAGGTTAATAGAAATACTACTTGTAACCAAAACTCAAGTAGCCTTAATGGTCAATAAGAAACATCCTAGTGATCAAATATGCATGGTATGCTCTAATAACGCATGTTGTGAATACATATATATAGATGCAAATGCATGACATACCCAACCAAATGCTAGCATTGGTGGTCCTTCCCGGTAGCTAACCAACATCATATTTGCCAACCTGAGGCCATCTATACCATATACACACACATATATATATAATCATTTGGGCAAATAGGCCCCATACCTTCGATTATAACTCAAAATTCATGCATAACTTGCAATGTATGATATGAATGTTGAATGCACATAGTAGGCCATACCAAGAACTTAGCCAATCTTGGATCATTGGTACACTTATTCTCATAGAATCATAATCATGGTCATTTAGCCAATCTTGGCTCATTGGTACACTTATTCTCATAACATCATAATCGTTTTCATAGCATATACACATGACTCATGAGCTCTTATATGTCTTTTTAACAAGTTTGGGAACTTAACTAAACATTTAGAGTGAAGCATTAACATTGAAAATGTTCATAAAGGTGTTTTACATAATGTTTATACTTGGTCTCATGTCAGTTAGTAAAAGAAAGTGTTTAAATAGGATCAAGTGCCTTAGTAGTTTAAATAGGGGCATTTCACCAGAGAATATTGGAAACTAACTCGTTACTTGTTAAATGCTTCAATTATACTTTCGTATGGAAGAAAGACTGATATGAATACTACATTCCCTTCGTAATCTACATTTATTTTAATGGATCTACACGAAGAAGAAAAACACCTCGAACATATGAACAGGTGGCCAGGAAAACTGAAAAAACGATATATAGATATTAAATGTCAAGTTTAAGCGAACGAAAGGAATTTCAACCTAATACCATCATGAAATAACTCAGCTGCAATCCCAATGTCTTTCACGGAAAGTCTTTCTAGCAACAGAATAGTAAGATATCGCATTTGATGTTTTGGGAAACTTCCCAGATTTTGTGCTAAAAGGAGGGACGGAGCTTAGCCTTAACATACCTCTCCAACGATCGCCGAATTGCTCAAAGTTCCTTCACAAAAGTTGTTCCTTACGTCCTAAGCTTCACAACCACTATATATACACAACTTATAACCACCTATAAATAGTCCAAAATTTTGCATTAAAGACCAGATTCAGCAAAGAGTATTTACGTGAGGAAATGTCCATAAAACTTCGTAAAAATGACCATAAAAGAGCCCCAAATTTATTACTTGAACACACCAGCTGCAAACTGACAATAACCAGAAAGAACATCATTCTTTTCCAGCCCAAAAACACCTCCAGACACAGCTAATAGGAGGAGAAAGCAATTGCAAAGCGTAAGGCACATTTCTAGGCAAATGGACAAATTTTAATGGTAAAAATGCAAAATACTTACTCAAATTCCTTTGGTACCTTGAGGGAACTTTTCTTTTAGTTTATACACTGTTTGGGGACGAAATGACACTGATTTAAGCTTAAAAATCTTAAATTAGCCGACATTAAGGTTGGTCGACCCGACTCGGCCCAGACCCAATTTCCAGCTCGGGCAGTCTCGGTACAACTATCATACTTTTTTATTTTGAGGTTGGTTTGATACGTGGTTTTATGAGTTGCAAACTAGACTTATAGATCTTCAATTTGATAGGTCATGGACCTTCTAACTCTTTATACGTTAGGAGATATAGCCTGATACATATGACCCAAATTTAAGAAGGATTTCTTAAAGAAGCATACGGTAAGTTTGGCCAAATCACATGTGCTTTATATAACGCCACACGGTATTTAGGGGATTCCTTTGACTTGAAATATTAAGTCCTTGATATTACCTCTTATTGTCAGCCTTATAATCCCTAGGTTCTAGAAAAAATCATATGTGCTTTATATAACGCCACACTATTTGTATAATTGAAGATGAGAAACACAAGGTCTCACACTATAATTATCCCAAATTTTGAGTCCAAGGAGTTTTGTTGCTTGTGTTCTTTCACTAAGGACATTCTTTCTGTTGGATCGGCATATTTAGGATATGTAGGTAATATTAGTAGCATATAGTACTGAAGTATGTGGCATATGTTAGTTTTGTGTAAAAAATGACACCCATCAAAATTTTGTTAGGTAGTCTTCATAACAACCATGTTATATTGATGATTGACAGTGCTTGTTCTGATAAGTGAGGTTTAATTGTGATGAAAAGCATGATCTGAGAGTCTAATTCTTATATTGTGTGTCAATTCAGAACTTGCCCTTTTACTCTTACTTAGACTGCAGGTTAGTTGGTTAGGAAAGGATCTTAGGCCATTGTTCATATTATTCCACTTAGCCTGAATGACCAACCAAATGTGTAATGTATTCCTTGATCCCAATGTTTGAGCTTTGCATGTACCTTTTTCTTTGAAAAAACCAAAGTAATCTAGCCTTGTCGAATGTGAAAATCTGAAATGGGCCCCTATCCTTCCTTGAATATTGTGCACCTTGGCTAAGGCAAAAAGCTTAAGTGGAGGATGGCTACCAAAGATGGCCTTGGTTCATAGGTTGGATATTGTGCACCTCAACTCAGGCCAAAAGCCTAAGTTAAGGGTGGCTAGTGTAAGGGTAATTACACGAAATGAGATGGAAGCTAGTGATGCATAAAAAAGGGGAAAATATGCTATGGGTGCAAGCAAAAGGAATAGATTCCTAAAGGATGACCTAAAAAGAAAAAGAATATGAAAATAGAAGGCAATGAGCTAAAAATGAGAGTAAGACACTCAGAAAAGTTTGAAATAGGAAAAAGGGAGAATGAGTTGAAAAATGGCAATGATGGTAGGGCAAAAGTGTATAATAATGCAGTGTCAAGGAGGATCATTAGTCACTATATTCCCAAAACAACATACCAAAGCCCTCTGAGCCTACGTTACAAGCCAAGAAAGTCCTATAGTAATCCTAGTCCAAGTAGTCGAAGGTCATAGTTGTAAATGTAGGGATAGGCATATGGTATTAAGCATGGTGTTTGAATATCTATTGGGAGTGTGAGTGATTCTTTCTACTCCAAAGCATTGAATCTGAAAATACTATCATGAGTGAGATTGGGACTTCTTTTTGCGAGGGCACTTGCATTACATTGTTGATTTTAGGCTATTTCAGTGATTGTTACTTATCTATGGTTACCTTGCTTGTCATAGTTGCTCTCTCAAATGTATGGATCTGCATTGGTTTGTTTGATGACTATCTAATATGTATTGATAAGTTATTATGGGTATCTATGCTAGAAGTGGAGATAATGTGTGCCATTAGATTGAGGTCTATGTGTTACTATACTGCTTATGTAGATTGAGTCTGCCGCTTGAGGACAAGAAATAATTTTTAGTTGAAGGTGTTGATGTGCTATCAAAATATAGCACTTTTGATGCTTAAAATTTGGAATTTTGTGTGTTCTGAAAGCGATGTTAGTGAGTTTGATGTGTTTTTATATTTATTTTTCAAGATTACAACATTTGGTATGATTTTGGGGTAAGTGTTGCTGATGCTAAATTTTTATGAAGTACAAAGCACTCTACGGGCCATGAAAATTTCCACAAGTTGTAGAGTGGTTTTGTGGTTGAGGTTGAAGGGCCTATTTTCTAAAGCTGCATCCATGAACTGTCAGACGAGTCATGCAATTTTATATGAGTTGTGAATTAGTTTTTGTGCCTTGAGGATCAGAATTGGAGGACATTCTGGAAAGTTGTAAGATAAAACCCTATAAGGGTCGTAATTCTAAATATTGCTCGTAGAAAAGTCTCATAGAAGTGATGTCTAGTTGTGAATAATAAAGACTATGAAGCCCATGTACGAGCCATAGAACTTTGTACGACCCGTAACCATGTTCGTAATGTCTATCGCATCCACTTTTCTTATTTTGGTTTGGACTTGTATTTTAGTCATTATAAATAGATTTTTTTAGTTTATTTTAGACAAAGGACAACGAGAATAGTGCAGAGAGAGACACGAGACCCTTGGAAAACAACTTTTATGATTTTTAACAATACTTTGTGATTTCTAGTGAAGAATTTGGGATTTTTTTTCTTAACTTTATCATTATAAGTGCTTAATTATGTTATTCTATATCATTATTCTTGAATCTAAAATAATTATGCATAGCTAAATTCAGAACTAGGGTTGTGAGAATCATGAAGAACTAACAAGGTAAAATCAGATAATTCATAATTCTTGATAAGTGTGCATGCAAGAACTAATTAATTCTCTTCATTTTGAATGCTTTTTAATAGTGGACAACCTTAGAACTGCACTAGTTGTTACTGATTGTATCAAGGTAATAATAAATGGGAAAAGATATTAGTTAACAAGATTCAATTGATTTCTTCTCATCCAATCAATCGAACTAGATCAAGGGGAGGTTGTACTAGAACAATAGGTAAGGGTTAGTAATGTCACACTATAGGAATAGATCAAATCACATAATGAAATTTACCTCTCGCCTGGATTAAAGGGTTTGGTAAACATAACTTACCATTCTACATGCAACACACTAGAAAAGATTATGATTATCTAGTAATATCAAGTTAGGGAATCATGGGAAACACAATACCCTATTTACTCTCCTCGCTGATTTCACAACATTTGTTCTCGTTTAGGTTTACTTTATACAAATTACAACTCCTCCCCCTTTCGGGATATAAGTAGGTTAATTCACTCGACTTGCTTGCAATTACCCCGAGTATACCATGTTCCCTTTGGATTCTACCTAACCTTAGTTAGGTTATATATCTTGATAACGACCACTTTAACCTCTGGAAAAGTGGTGTAGCTTGGGAAATATCAGTATTCAACTGTGAGCTCATTACATTCACGACCCCATGCATTGGCACAAAAGGCCTTTCTGCCGGCTAAAAGCAACACCATTTCAGGCAGGGAATTTGTGTTTAGATCTCTCCCCAGAAGAATACAATGTATAAAAAAACCAAGCACAAAGATTTTTTGACATTTCTTGAAATCGAATCAGATTCTAGAAGCGCCATCAGTCCATCCTTCTTAAAGGTTGTTACTGCCGACTCAATAATATTTGTTCGTCTATCCTTAACCTTAGATGATGATTTTTAAAAATTAGAATCATCTTTCAAATAACAATTCAAACCACTCATAATGGCAAATTCTTTCATACCAAAATGGAGAGGCATGCCACAAAAAGTTATCCAAATTTCTTGTGTACGCTTGCTCAAAAGTCGCCGGAGAAGTTTGTACACCAATTTCATTTGGAACTGCTGAGTTATCTTCTCAGGTAGGTCCAAATAGCTGCCAAATGGGGAAGACTTAAAAAAAATTCCAATCTCTGTGACTTTAACATTTTTCTAAAATCATTAAAAGTTTTCGTATTGGACTTTACAGTAACTGAACTAGTCAAATTTGGATATTTATCCATCATGGTCACAAACTTGTAACCAGGATATCTAACAATCTTTCTTGAGGTGTCATCACCTGAAGGTCTAGTTGGAGAGGACTCAATAGAATCAGTCGTCTCCTCTTGAAGAGATTTATCATGTCGGAATTTTGTTCGTTGTACAAAATCAATTCTTTCATCCTCTTCGCCATCTTCTGCATCATTATCATCATTTCTTGAAGAAACATGTTTTGCACCTTCTCCTCATTCTACATCATCTTCTCCTTCTCCTCCTTCTATAGCATCTCCTCCTCTTTCTTCTACATTATCTCCTCCTTCTTCTTCATTCATAGCATCTCCTCCTCTTTCTTCTTCTTCTTGACATCTTGTCTCTATGTTTTTTTTCTTGAATTTTTATGTTTCTTCGCTTTCAAAAATAATACTAGCATGTTTAGCAAGTGCAGACAGTATGTTGGTACTATATCTTTTTAGGCTTCTTCTGCTTCTAGTTGCCTCTATGTTAATTCTCTTTCTTCTAGAATAACTAGTTGGGGCTCCAGTAACAGTAATATCTCCATCTCCAGTAGCTGGGGTTCCAATAATTGCGTTTCTTTTTGTGGGGGCCATTTATCTACCCCACATGATATAAAATAAGAAGACATTAATTAACATTCAAAATAAATAGAAAAAATAAATTAAAGCCGATGATCAAATAAGTAAATAAAATTATTTTTTTTAAAAGAATCGTTGAGTTGCTAAAGCAACATCAACAATTATTAACACATTTTATGTTATTGAAGCAGCTGCTGAAGTTGAGAAGCAACATCAACAATTATTAACACATTTTATGTTACTGAAGCAGCTGCTGAAGTTGAGAAGCAGTAACTTCAGCAATTGTTATATAAAGTTTCAGTTACAGCTTCAGTAGTTATTTTAGTAATTGTTTCACTAGTTTTAGTAGTTTTTGTACCAGTTATTACACTAGTTTCAGCAGTTGTTGCACTAGTTTTAGCAGTTGCTGCACTAGTTTTAGTAGTTGTTGCACTAGTTTCAGAATAACTTCAACTATTCATATGACCCTTATTACAACAATCTTAGTAATTATGTGATTAAATCACATATGTGCTTAAGTTTCTACAACAACAACGTATTTTTTAAGCACAACAACCCAACCATTAAGAAGCGACCAGAACAATAACAACAACAAAAATAAGATATACACATATTTGTTGTTTACAATGGCAAAATATATAAAAACGCATAACAATATACCCTACTAGGGCAACAAAATAACAAAATATGTAAATACCCACAACAATATATCATACCTGGGCAATAAAATAACTAAATATGTAAAAACCCATAATAATATACTATATCAGGGCAACAAATACGTTGTTGAGTGTTTATTAGAACATGCAAAAATGAAATACATATGAAATGCATTCATCCTCTTTTATTTCTTAACCTATATCACTATTTTTACTTAAACAAAAACATAAAACCCTAATCCATGCTTTCTTCTTCTTTTTTAAACTTAAAACAACATTTTCATTTCAAAAACACACATCCTAACGAAAAAAGAAGTCTTTTTTTTACCATTTACCTTCTAAAATCTCATAGTGAAGATGAAGACGATGAAAAAGGTGAATCGAGAAGAATAAATTTAAAAAATGGATTTATTGTGAGTTACCGTTGAATTGTTGTGGAGTTTCTATGGAGTTGTTGCAGAGTTGTTGTGTCATTTCTTGAGAGAATTTTTGAAAAGAGAGAGGTGTGTTGAAGAAGTTGAAGTGAAAAGTAACTCATAGATATAGTTGAAATGATTTTAACTATTTTAATATTACCGCCTAACCAGACTATCGTAAATGACTTTTTACCCCACCTTTTGTGACATTTAGTACTTTTTAAAAGTTTAACAAGTTTTAAAATTACACTTCACCCTGCGTTTAACTTAATCTCCTAAATAATAGAAGATTTGACTTAGCCTTGGTCAACATATCACCTTTTTTTAGTTGGAAACTTTTTTGTCACCTGTCTCTCAAATTTAGTCTTTTCCTTTCCTCTTTTTTCTCTCCTTTCACGCGACACACACGTTCACCCTTTTCTCCTTCGGGCAAGTTAATTAAGGGTGACAAAAAAGTCTTGAAAGTCAAAAAGAGTGACAAGATTTTTAATTATTGAGGGTAGGTGACAACTTTATGGTTAATAATTAATGAGCTTTGACCACTTTTTCAAGAGTCCAAGTTTTTTTTTACATTTTGGCCCAGCCTTATCAACCCTAATATATCTTTTTCAAAACCTATGCAGCCTCCTCTTCCAACCAACGACCATATTCGCACATTTTCTTCTCCTCTTGTCATGACCCGAACCTAGGAGTCTAGGAGTTACATGGAAAATGGGAACTCGGGAGTCCCAAAACAAGTCTCGTGGTACCCATATTCACATCATCGGTTCACATTATGTGAAATTAGGACTTACGAAAAGTAGTTCTAAGGGATGGGAAAAGATAGTAAACATGTAGTTCTAAGGGATGCCATAGGGATAGGGATTGACATGAATATGGTTCACACCTACGGAAAGTAGGATTGGCGCTATGGGGATGCCATAGAGATAGGGATTAACATGAATTCACATAACACACAGTACATAAGAACTAAGGGACGGGTAAGTAGGACTCACTCTGTGGGGGAAAAGTGAGACTTAGGATCCTCCACATATCCACATCATAACATATATACACCTCATATCATAACCGAATCATAATAACCATATCCTATATATAGTCATAACCATAATCTCCGAATACAACACATAGCATGACATGACATATATCCGTACACAAGTCTACAAGATGTCCAACAATGCCTCTAGTCATAGAATAAAATGGGGGTCAAGACATGTCCTAAGCTCACCCTCAAAGTAAATAACTTAAGCGAAAGAAACGTAAGGTAGATGGATGGTGGCTTGTCCTTGGAAGATAAGACTCACCACAGCAACTTTCTCAAATCCGAACTAGCTAACAAACGGTAGATGAAGGTAGTCTCCGATCCCTACATGGTTAGATCATGTAGGCAAAAAGTATGTGTTAGTGCATTTAAATGTACTAAGTATGCGAGCATACTATGCATATGACTCATCAAACCTGTATTCAATGTTAGTTGACAAGGACACATAATATAGAAAGAGATATATAGCAAGGAAGAGTAATATAACAATATGCCTGAAATCCATGATGCATGCCATGATGCTTATATAAAGAGGGGATGAGACCTCAATCGACATGTAAGACCGACCAAGCTATTATTTGGAATCCCGATGTTATCCCCACAACGTAAAAGAGGTGGTCTACTTGCCAAAGGTAAATCATACTTCTCCTTACGGGCCTCCCATTTCAGAGAAGTAACCTTCCTTAAGGGCCTCTCATTTCGGATAGGATTTTCACATTTTACCATATCATATCAAAGTTGTAACCGCACTTTATGGGCCTCCCTTTTGGAGAGGGTTACTATATCAAATACCTATGCTTGCACATAGTTCAAGAGAGATGAAGAGGAACCTTGGGGATAGCCCTGACACCTCTAATCTCATTGGTGCTAATTCATCATCCCACAAGAGTACATATACTTCTACATGCTTTCAAAAGAGGTGCAAGTCACTTCAAATCATTTCAATGCATACTTGGGCTTAAAAGCCAAACATTCTTCATTATCATTCATACTTGGGCTCAGAAGCTAAATCACATTTTGAATCATACTTTTCATGCGTAGAAATAGCCATTCACAACATCAATAAGGTGCAAACACCCAATGTTGCTCAAAGAGTCATATCATAGTCATTTATTTGATCACATTCTTGTCATAACCATATATGTGAGCTTAACACATCGAATCGTTTTCATAAACATATGTGGGCTTAACCCACCAATTCATTTTCATGAAAATCTAATGCTCATGTATGTATATGCCATCAATGATGTGAAAATAGAATGGGAAATAGAGATTCATTCTTAAATCCACAATACAATATGAAATTCAAGTAAAACCATAAGTAAAATCCACATTAAAATCACAATTTAGATTACATGCTCAAATTAAACTTAAAAGGGACAATGGATATTGAAATCTTCATATCATTCATGCAATTCAACATATTAGGGCTTAAATCACGTTAAAATCAACAATAAAACATAGCCCATATCTTAATTGAATCAAATAAATAATAATATAAAAGATCCATATTTAAAGTAAGCTCAATATCATGAAATCGGAGAGTAAAAGAGTTTGGATCTTCATGGTTGAAAGGCACCATGAATCAATCCCACATACCTTAGCTAATCAAGAAGAAATAAGAAGAATCTGATGAAGTAGAAACCATTTCCTTAAGCTTCAAGACAATCCTCCAATGTTAACTTTAGTGGAGTTCTTATGAGAGAGCATGAATAAATTCTAAGTGTTGAATGAATTTGAATAGAGAAGAATAGTATAGGTTATTCGAATGTCTTAGGATAACATGGAAAGTCACAAACATCCCTTAGGAATAGCCAAAATTACAAGAACATAATTAATAAAACGGAGGTCAAAATCCTTCAAGGGGTCACGTACAAGTGTCACATGGACCGTGTAGGGTTCACACGAACCATGTGGCCTTTCGTGAAGCAAAACTTAGTCTTGAATCATGCTAGGGGTCAAATATTTCACTGACGAAGTTCCAAAATGGTAATTCAAATACTTAGAAAATTTTTGCACCAATGCCCACATGGAGGGCCATACAGACCGTGAAGGGGTATATAGACCGTATGAGGTTCATGTGTGAAGTGCCTTGGCAAAAATGTGTTTTCAAGGCCAAGGCTACATCAAAAAAGCCACCACACAACCCATAAAGTACCACAAGAATCGTGTGGGGTCTATGTTGTATGAACCTTAGTCTTGAACTCCAAATTTAAGGACAACACTCTACACATAATGCCAAGGGCCACCCCAAGGCTCCTCCACATGGACCGTTGTGAGTCAAATGGCCCATGGGGGTTTCCATAAGGTGTCACCTTGGTCAAAAACTTTCTGGAACCAAATTTCAAGCACCATTAAGGTCATAGAAAGTCCGGGTCCTTACACTATCTCCCCCTTGGGAACATTCGTCCTCGAATGTGCTAAAACAAGGCTTGAAAGGTTTGACTTGAACATGAAACATCCAAACACAAGATACAATGCATACTACATCATTTGAAAATCATAAAGGCATTAAACACATATCAAAACATCTTTTAAATCATTCAAAATATCTTTAAATAATTTTTGTGCACATGTATACATGTCATGTCATGAAACACAAGAGTGAAAGAATTAGCACCACTTGTAATAAGAAGAACGTAATACCTTTGGCTTGAGGAGATTGGAAAAGATGGGGATATCATTTCATCATGTCCAACTCTATCTTCCATGTAGCACTCTCCACATGTCAATTTCTCCAAAGCACCTTAATCGAAGCCACATCCTTGTTGCGAAGCTACTTCACTTACCTATCCAAGATCTTAAGCGGAATTTCTTCATAAGACTAGTTCTCCTCAACCTCAACACTTTCCAAAGGCACAACTGTACTAGGATCACTAATCAATTTTGTCAACATAGAAACATGGAAAATCGAGTGAATACAACTCAAATATGGATGCAACTCCAATCTATAAGTCACATTCCTAGTCCGCTCAACAATCTCATAAAGACCTATATACCAGGGACTTAACTTTCCCTTCTTACGAAAACACATTACACCCTTCATAGGGGAGACCTTCACATACACTCAATCCCTAACATGAAATTCAAGATCCTTCTTCCTAACATCCAAATAAGACTTTTGGCAGCTTTGAGCTATTTTCAACCTCCCTCTAATCAACTTCACCTTCTCCATGGCCTCCAATACCAAATCTGGGCCAAACAAAGCCATTTCTCCAAACTCAAACCACCCTACCAAAGCTCTACATCTCCTACCATACAATGCTTCAAACGCTGACATACAAATGCTAGCATGAAAGCTATTATTGTGAGGAAACTCAATAACTGGTAGATGATCATCCCAATTACCCTTGAATTCCAACACACAAGCCCTTAACATGTCCTCCAAATTTTGAATTGTCCTCTCGGCTTGTCAATCGATTTAACGATGAAAGGTTGTACTTAACTTCACCTTGGTGCCAAGCCCTCTTTGAAAAGATCTCCAAAAGTGAGACATAAATTAGGTGCCACGATCCTACATTATAGACCTAGGCACATCATGCAACCTCACCAACTCTTGGATATACAACCTTGCAAAATTCTCAGCATAGAAGGTAGTCTTGACCGGTAAAAAATGAGCCAATTTTGTCATCCGATCAACAATAACCCATATTAAATCAAATTTCCTTCGGGTTCAGGCAAACCAACCACAAAATACATATTCATATCTTCCCACTTCCAAGTAGGAATCTCAATATCTTGAGCTAAACCACTAGGCCTTTGATGCTCTATCCTCACCTTTTGACAATTAGGACATTCAGATACAAACTTGGTTATATCTTTCTTCATACAATGCCACCAATATACTTCTCTCAGATCCCGATATATCTTGGTAGATCCCAGGTGAATATAATAATGAGAGTCATGGGCTTAACTCATGATCACCTTCCTAAGGTCATCAACATCTGGAACACACAACACACAACTGATCTTGATACTGAAGCACACCATCTCCCCCTTAGGATAAAACCTCTATCTTCTTTTTGACAACAAACTTCTTCAACTCAACCAATGATGAGTCTAAATCTTGCTTAGCCTTTCCATCAACAACTATAGAAGATTCGGCCCCATTTTGAACATGGATACCACCCTCATAAGAGTCAGCTAATCTAACACCCAACCTAGCAAAGCGGTGAACATCTTTTACCAACTCCTTCTTTCCTTCATCAATATGAGCCACACTCCCCATAAATAGTCTACTAAGAGCATCAGCTACCACATTTACCTTGCCATGATGATATTGAACACTCATGTCATAGTCCTTAATGAGTTCCAACCTCAGGTTAAGATCCTTTTGGGTTAACAAATATTGTAAACTCTTGTGATCGCTAAAAACATCAACATGAACTCCATACAAATAGTGTCTCCTAATCGTCAAAGCAAACACCACAACCGCTAACTCAAGCTCATGAGTCGGGTAATTACGCTCAAGCACCTTTAATTGCCTCAATGCATAAGCTATCACTTTACCATGTTGCATAAGCCACAACCTAACCCAATCTGAGAAGCATCACGATATACCACAAACCATCCAAGCCATTCGGTAGAGTCAAAACAGGAGCCAATATAAGCCGATCTTTCAAGGTTTGAAAACTCTTCTCGCATTCATCCGTCCATACAAACTTGGCCTTCTTCTGAGTGAACTTGGTCAGCGATGATGCAATAGATGAGATACCTTCAACAAATCTCCTACAATAACCAGCCAACCTAAGAAAACTTCAAATATCTGAAGGCGTCAATGGTCTAGGCCATTCTTCACGGCCTCAGTCTTCTTCGGGTCAACCTTAATACCATCACCGGATACCACATGACCAAGAAAAGCTACCTCACCCAACCAAAATGTCCATTTGATGAATTTAGTAGACAATTGATTCTCCCTCAAAGTCTAAAGAACCAACCTCAAATTATTCATATGCTCCTGCTCACTTTGGGAATAAATAAGGATATCATAGATGAAGACAACCACAAAACTATCAAGAAATGGCGTGAACACCCGATTCATAAGATCCATAAACACATCGGAGCACTAGTCAAACCAAATGACATCACCACAAATTTAAAATGCCCATATCTAGTCCGAAAAGCTGTTTTAGGAATGTCACACTCCCTAACCTTCAATTGATGATGACCAGAACGGAAGTCAATCTTTGTGAAATATTTATGCCAAAGTCTACTTTTCTTTTGGGAGGAATACCGGGCAAGTCTTCGAGAAACACATTCAGAAACTCATTCACCACCAGAACTAATTCAAGAGTAGGTGACTCAGACTTCACATCTTTGACCCTTACAAGATGATAGATACACCCCTTAGAAATCATCTTTCAAGCCTTGAGGTAGGAAATAAATCGACCTTTAATAGCGGAGTCATTATCGTTCCATTAAAGAACGGGCTCATTCGGAAAATTGGAATTTGACCTTTCTGGTTTTACAGTCTATATAGGCATATGAAGCATGCAACTAATCCATCCTGAGAATGACATCAAAATCAAACATCTTGAATTCCACAAGATCATAAGAAAGACTTTATGTAACACAAAAATAGGACAAACCTGATAAACTCTTCAGGCAATAATAGACTCACCCACGGGAGTATAAACCGAAAAAGCCTCTCTTAGAATTTCAGGGCTCAAACCAAACTTAACAGCCAAAACAGGAGTCACAAAAGATAAATTTGCACCCAGATCAAGCAAATCATAAGCATTAAAATCAAAGACTTTTAACATACCAGTCACAACATTTAGAGTCTCCTCAACTTCTAGACAAACATGCAAAAAATAGAAACTGTTGTATCTAGGGACACCACCTTATGGATCTCTTTGATGGCCTTGATCACTTTGGGCCATTTGACTCTGACCCTTCTGGGCAGCTTTAGGACAATCAGCAACCTTGTGGTTCTTGTCACCACATCTATAGCATGCACCCAAATCTCTCAAATAAGTACCAAAGTGATTCTTCCCACATGTAGTACACTGAGGAGGCATTGGCCAACCTCCAACCTGTGCCTTGGTATGAGGCATCCTAGCATTGGTAACCCTTGCATTAGAACCTTAGCCTTGTTGAAAGAGACCTTAACCACCTCCACTCTTGGAGTTGGAGAACCCTCCATTATAACGGGCCCTCTTAAAATCATGCACCCTCTTCTCCTTGAGCTTTTCTCCTTCAATCTATTCAAAATATGCCATGACCCTAGAGACGTCCATATGCCAAATAACCATAGCCTTACAACACTCCTTCACAACCAGATCAAAGATCCCATAAATAAACTTGTCCATTCTTGCACGGGGGTCAACCACAAGCATAGGAGCATACTTGGAGAGCTTTGTTAACTTGAGGGCATAGTCCCTCACACTCATACCACCCTGTTTGAGGTTGATAAATTATGTCATCTTAGCCTCCTTAGGTTTAATAGGGAAGAAACGATCCAGGAAAGTAAACTTACACTCTTCCCAATTAACTCTGGCACCATAGACCCTCTTCATTAACCACTGAGTGTACCATACTTAAGTCATATCTTTCAACTGATAAGCATCTAACTCAGGCTTCTCCTCAAAGGTCACTCCCATAATAGTCAACACCTTAAAGAGCTCATCAATAAACTCTTGAGCATCCTCATCAGCCTTTGATCCATAGAACTTCGGAGGATTCATCTGGGTAAAATCTCTCACTCTAGCAGCTAGAGTAGGAAAAAGAGGAGGAAGATTAGCCTGTCTAGTCTGAGTGGTCACCACTTGGGCAAGAATATCAATAGCAGTACGAAATTCACCATTAGTGATCAACTCTTCCATAGGCCCTTGAGGAACTTGGTCCTCATTAACCAGGGCCTCTCTTGGTAGGGAAACTCTTCGTGGAGGCATCTTCTGTAATGTAGCAAGGACATTATTAGGATTAGGAAACCTTAATACACGATCCCAAAGCACGACATAAGACATGAAGAAGTGAGACAATTCCTAAAATGCCATCATAGCCTCCCACTCATTGGAATGGTGCACTTTATACCAATGAATATGACTCTACTCGACATGGCATGTTGGACTCCGAGGATCATATATAAGCCTAATGCGCTTATACCAATCTTGTCACAACCTAGACCTAGGGTCTAGGAGTGACATGGAAAATGGGAACCTGGGAGTTCCCAAACAAGCCTCATAGTACCCATATTCATATCGTCGATTCGTAAGCATACAAAAGATAGTAAACACATAGTTCTAAGGGACAGAAAAGTAGGACTCACGCTATGGGGATGCCATAGGGATAGGGATTAACATGGATTCACATAATACATAGCACATAAGAACTAAGGGATGGGTAAGTATGACTCACTCCATGGGAGCAAAGCGGGACATAGGATCTTTTATATATCCATATCACAACATACATGCACCTCATATCATAACTGAATCATAATAACCATATCTCATACATAGTTATAACCATAATCTCTAACTAACAACACATAGCATAACATTTATATCCATACAAGAGTCTACAAGATGTCTAATAATGCATCTAGTCATAGAATAGGATGCGGGCCAAGGCATGTACGGGGCTCACCCTCAAATTAAATAACATAAGTGAAAGAAACATAAGGTAGATGGATGGTGACTTGTCCTTGGAAGATAGGACTCACCATAACAACTTTCTCAAATCTAAACTAGCCATCAAATGGAAGATGCAGGTAGTCTTCGGTCCCTACATTGTTAGATCATGTAGGCAAAAAGCATGTGTTAGTATATTTGCATGTACTAAGTATGCGGGAATGCTATGTATATGACTCATCAAACCTGTATTAAATATTAGATGACAAGGGCACATAATATAGAAAGAGATATATAGCAATGAAGAGTGATAGAACAATATGCCATGAAATCAATGATGCATGAAATTCCATGATGCTTATATAAAAAGGGGATGAGATCTCACCTGACATATAAGACCAAGCAAGATATTACTTGGAATCCCAATGTTATCCCTACAGTGGAAAAGAGGTGATCTACTTGCCAAAGGTAAACCATACTTCTCCTTACGAGCCTCTCATTTCAGAGAGGTAACCTTCCTTACGGACCTCCTATTTTGGATTGGATTTTCACATTTTACCATATCATATCAAAGTTGTAACTGCACTTTATGGGCCTCCCTTTTTGGAGAGGGTTACCATATCAAATACCTATGTTTGCACATAGTTCAAAAGAAATGAAGAAGACCCTTGGGGATAGCCTGACACCTCCAATCTCATCGGTGCTAATTCATCATCCCACAAGAATTCATGTACTTCAACATGCTTTAAAAAGAGGTGCAAGTCATTTCAAATCATTTCAATGCATACTTGGGCTTAAAAGCCAAACATTCTTCATTATCATTCATACTTGGGGTCAAAAGCTAAATCACATTTTGAATCATACTTTTCATGCATAGAAATAGCTATTCACAACATCAATAAGGTGCAAACACCCAATGTTGCTCAAAGAGCCATATCATTGACATTTATGTGATCACATTCTTGTCATAACCATATATGTGAGGTTAACTTGCCAAATCATTTTCATAAACATATGTGGGCTTAACTCACCGATTCATTTTCATCAAAATCTAATGCTCATGTATGCATATGCCATGAATGATGTGAGAATAGCATGGAAAATAGGGATTCAATCTTAAATCCACAGTACAATATGAAATTCAAGTTAATCATAAGTAAAATCCACATTCAAATCACAATTTGGCTTACACATGCTCAAATAAACCTTAAACGGGACGATGCATATTCGGATCTTCATAACATTCATGAAATTTAACATATTAGATCTTAAATCACTTTTAAAACAATAATAAAAACATATCCTATATCTTAATTGAATCAAATAAACAATAATCTAAAAGACTCATGTTTAAAGTAAGCTGAATTTTATGAAATCAAAGAGTAAAAAAGTTTGGGTCTTCATGGTTGAAAGAGACCATGAATCAATCCCACATACCTTATTTAATCAAGAAGAAACAAGAAGAATTTGATGAATAAGATACCCTTTCCTTAAGCTTCAAGACAATCCTCTAAGGTTCACTTTAGGGGAGTTCTTATAAGAGTGCTTGAATAAATTCTAAGTTTTGAATGAATCTGAATGAGAGAAAAAGAGTATATTGAATGTCTTAGTATAGCATAGAAAGTCACAAATATCCCTTACGAATAGACAAAATTACAAGAATGTCATTAATGAAACAGAGGTCAAAATCTTGCCAAGAGTCCTGTACAAGTCACACGGACCGTGTAGGGATCACACGGACTGTGTGGCCTTCCGTAAGGTAACTATTAGAAAAATATTTCACTAATGAAGTTCCGAGACAGTGATTCCATACTCAAAAATATTTAGCACCAATGCACATATGGAGGGCCTTACAGACCATGAAGGAGTATACGGGACCGTATGAGGTTCATGTGTGAAGTGCCTGGGCTAAAATGTGGTTTCAAGGCAAGGCTACATCACACAAGCCATCACACGTCCTATAAAGTGCCACACATACATTGTGGGGTCTATATGGAGCAAACCTTAGTCTTGAAATTAAAAGTTAAGGCCAACACTCTATACACAAAGCCAAGGGTCACCTTAAGGATCCTCCACATAAACTGTGGTGAGTCGCGCGGCCTGTATGGGTGACCATAAGGTGTCACCTTGGTCAAAAACTTTTTGGAATATAATTTCAAGAACCATTAAGGTCATACAAAGTCCGGGTCCTTACACCTCTTTTCTTCTCTTCTTTTTCTTCTTCTTCTCCTTCTTCTTCTTCTTCTTCTTCTTCTTCTTCTTCTTCTTCTTCTTCTTCTACCTCCTCCTCCTCCTCTTCTTCTTCTTCTTCTTTTTTTTCCTTCTTCTTCTTCCTCCTTCTTGTATTATTATTGTTTCTTGTAGTTGTTGTTACTATTGCATTGGACAGAAGAAAGGATAACACCTCTCTTTTTCTGAAATCTTCTTGGAATTGGAAAATATCTTAAATTTAGTCGATATGATATTAAATTTCGTTGTTTTATCATTGGGTATTGCTTGTGAGGTGATTTTCAACCAGTTTGGTAAGTCAATATTGTTGTTTTGTGTGTACTGTTCATCTGGGTTTTATCAATAATTCCAATTGAATTTGTTTCAACAACTGTTGCATTCGTTTCAGCACCTGCTAATGAAACAAATACAACATATGGTGAAACAGATCAGTTATTGGATATGCTATAACAATTGTTGCATCCAATTTAACAATTGTTTCACTAATTGCTGCTTATTTTTGTAGTAATTACTGAAATATGCTTCCAGCGACTGTTGTAGGTATTCTAGCTGCTACTGCAGCAATTGTTAAATACATTTTAACAATTGTCACATGAGTTATTGAATACATTTTAGCGATTGTTGAAAAATTTTCCAGCAACTATTATAGGTGCTCTAGTTGCTGCTATTTCAACAATTTTTGCATGACTTACTGAATGTGTTTCATCAATTGTTGAAAGATATTCAGTAATTGTTGTAGGTGCTCTAGTTGTTGTTGCAGCAATTGCTAAATATATTTCAAAAATTGTTGCATGAGTTACGAAATGTGTTTAGCAATTATTGAAAAATATTTAGCAACTGTTGTAGGTCTTCAACTGTTGTATCAATTGATGTAGCAATTGTTGAAAATGTTTAAGCAATTGCTTCATCAATTGCAGGTAGAATCAAAATAAAATTATGATCAATTTCTTTTTAAATCATAATATAAGTACAAATTTCCACTATCAATGAAGGATAAAATAACAATAAGAGTTGATTGAAATGGTGAACGGGTCGAGTCTAACAATCGTTATATTTGGCATTGAAAAAATAAAGAAATGATATAGACAATAGCAATGATTGTAAACTGAGATGTCATGTATGAAGATTTTGCAAACAAAATCATTTCCTATTGTGAAATAAATTGTGAATTGAAAGATCTTGTCATCACCTACATACATAGCTGTGGTGAAAAAATAAAGGGCTGCTACATTTAGGATAAAAACTAAATAAGTTTGCGTACTTATTTGGAAGAGGAAAGTAGACCCATTTTAAGGGTATACCTGGTTGAAAGATTGATCGAAAACTATTAAAATCAACAAATATCAAATGACAAATGTGATTCGATGGACCTGGATATTCCAGATAAAGAAAGTGTCAGTGCACAAAATACTTCAACTCCTACTCCTGAAGTTGCCAGGAATATATCGGGAACCACACGATCATCACAATCTAGTCATGCTCAAGATAAGTGGACATTCCCAATAAAGAATAATAAATGTTCCATACGCAAAAGAAGTGGATATAAAAAAATCACATACTCGGATCGAAGTGCTCCACATGATTAGATTTGAAATCTTAATTATTATTTTTTTCTTTGTAATTGTTTCTTAATTTTTTTTAACATTAATGTTGAACAAATATTGTTATTGAATGCTTTAGTTCTCAAGAAATTAACAGTAGTAATGTTGAATAAATCTTCAACAAGTAAGGCATTTGCTTCAGCAATTGTTTTCACTTGCTGAAAAATCAAGTCTAAGTACTATAATACATCAAAATTACTTTATTTATCATTTAATATGATTTAGATAATAATTAACAATTGAATTACTTAATTAATATTGGTTACATGATCAGTTACTCGATTTATTGTCTGTTATGAATAAATTGCTACATAATTGAACAAAATCACCACCAAAATCAAGTCTAAATACTATAATACATCAAAATTACTTTATTTGTTATTTTATATAGTTTAGATAATAATTAACAATTAAATTACTTTATTAATGTTGATTACGCGATTAGTTACTCGCTTTATTGTCTGTTATGAATACATTACTATATAACTATACAAAATCGCCACCAAAATCAAGTTGAAGTACTATAATACATCAAAATTACTTTATATATTATTTAATATGGTTTAGATAACAATTAATAATTAAATTACTTAATTGATGTTGATTAAATGGTCAATTACCCGATTTATTGTCGGTTATGAACAAATTACCACGTAATTGTACAAAATCGCTACCAAACCCAACTATAAGTACTATGATACATCAAAATTACTTTATTCATCATTTAATATGATTTATATAATCAATTAACAATCAAATTACTCAATAAAGGTTGATTACGTGTTTTATTACTCGATTTATAGCCTATTGTAAACAACTTATTATGCAATTGAACAAAATCGCCACCAAACTTAAGTCTAAGTACTATAATACATAATTTATATAATCAATTAACAATCAAATTACTCAATAATTTTTTAAAAATATTCTCAACAAGTACAACTAAAACGATTGCTAAATTGGGCATCCTACTTGCTAAGATATTTTTAAGCAATTGAAGCAGTTGTTGGAGACTATCCACTTGCTAAAATTATTTTCAGCAATTACAACAATTGCTAGTTGGACATTCTACTTGCTAAGATATTTTTAAGCAATTACTGTGTAAGGCTATCCGCTTGCTAATTTTTTTTTAGTAATTAAAACAACTGCTAAATCAAACATCCTACTTGCTGAGATATCTTTAAGAAATTAAAGTAATTGTTATTGAAGGCGATTACTTACTAAATTTTTTTTTAGCAATTGCTATATCAATTTTCAACAACAAGGATTCAACACTAATATATTATGTAATTAACTAAAAATATAATAGCATAAAAGTTCAACATCAAACTACCATTCAAAAAAATATAAAATAAAAGTAGTGTTTGTCTGTCAACTTGAAAGATAACTACAATCCACGACAATTTTCAACAACCCACCCTATAGTGTCAAATTTTTTTTCAAACACACCAGCTGCCCATTTCCAGTGCATCCAACTAAAAGTATTATTATTCATCAAGGTCATAGGAGTGCGAATAATCAAATGCTCAATATAAGCCAATGAGTATGAACTGCAAGCTGTTGTACTATTATTTTTGGGAGAATCTTGCTTTCAGTATCACTTCCATTCTTCACTGAGTAGATTTGCAGGCAAGTAACTGAACATTTCAGACTACTTCAACAATCTAGGAAATAATTGCATTAACGGTACCATACATGAATTTATCTTTTGTAAATATTGGAAGATTGCAATCATAAACATTTATCATTCTCTCGTCGATTACATATTTTTTCTCTAGATTCATCACAGTGAAGATTTTTTTTTTTGGCACCTGTCCATGGGACACTAGCGGAAAAGGGTTTTTCTCCTTTACAAATTTTCATGTAAAATGCATAAAACACATATGTACTAAGGCAATCCTTCAATGAAAGAGCACTCTATTGCATGCTAGCATTTGACAATTCTGTGTAGATATCTTTAAATATATTGTAGAAATTAAAGTCCAAAATGATATCTGTTGAATTATAATATGTGGGATAATCTATATGTCTTATTCTCATAAGATATATTATTTCATCCACAAGTTGCAATCATGAATATAAAATTAGTTACTAAGTAGAATTATATGTAGCAAATACAACACCTAATGCAGCAAATATAAACAGACCACAGCAGTTGTTGCATCTGCTGTAATTATTATTATTGCAACAAGTATAATAATTATTGTACTTGCTACAATAACATCGTGAAATAATCGCACCAACTACTGTAGTTGCTCAGCAATTGCAATAACTAAATGAAGTTGCTAAAAAATTAAAAGATATTGTAGAAATCTTACACTGTCTTCCCACCACACATCCATGTTTGTCATCATTGCAAAGTCATTAAAATCCAATTCATGCATTGTATACCTTGCCTTGGGTGCCTGTTTCTTCTTAATCCATTGCTGGAGCTTTTTCTTTTTTAGCCATCAACATTCAAATAAATATTTACCAGTTGGAACTCTTTTTGTTAATCAAGCACCATCTTTGAAGTGTTGACTGCCTTTTTTTGGCACTTGGTAGTACCTTAGAAATTTGTCTTTTTCTCTTTTTTACACCAATAGGAGTGTAAGGGTTTGAGATTCTCAAAGACGGATTGATGCCTCTTTTGGATATCAGTGTGCTGATTTGTATATCTAGAGTCTCCACCTTGGCAATGAACTGATTCATGTATTCAGAGACTTGTTTACATTCACAAGCACATGAAAGTACCCTAGAGGTTCCAACACCAATAGTTGAATATTTTCCCAAGGTGTAGGGAGTTTCTAAAGGATGTTAAACAGTTTTATTAGTCGGAGAAAATGATGTTCCAATATTATGACCACCAACAGCACCAGCACTACCACCAGCACCATATATAGCACCAACAAACCACCTCCAACACCATCACCAACAGTACCACCAACACAAATAATAGAAACACCAGAACCTTCACGAATAGTTGCACCACCAACAATACCAGAAACACCAACTTTTAAGTGTTTAAATACTTTTGGATTCAAAGAATACATTTCTAGGTTCCTTTTTACTTCAAATATATTTGTGAAAGTCCTTGCTCATTTAAAATATTTTAAGTGTCTTTTTGGAATGAAATATAAAATTTTCCCCTTTTATATATGCTTAGCCAAATTTTTGCTAGAATTTAAATTTAAAAACTCAAAGATTTTTCAAGTTTGTCAAGTTAGGTAAGTTTGCATTAGAATTTATTCAAATTAGTTGAATATTTTACTAAGGTTTTTTCAGGTTTTGCTTTTTAAATTAATTCTTAGGAAACAGTTTCTCTACTTCTATGAGGTATTGGTAAGATATGCATACATTCTATCCTTCTCAGACCTTACTTATAGGATTTCACTGGGTATGTTGTTGTTGTTATACTTTATAAATTAATTTTTCAAAAAAAAAAAAAGGTTAGTCAAATGAGTTTAATTGTCGGTCAATCGCATTTTAGCGGTCACTTTGAGCGATTCACTTCTTCTTCCTCTTCTCAAAGTGGAAATTAGGACCTATACCCATTTTCTCTAAAATTATAAGATTTTTTCCTGTTGAAGTCTTAAAATTAAAAGTTTTCTTAATTTCATCTTAAAAGAATTAAGTGGCGACTCTGTCTTTTTCGAAAATCGATTTTACTTAAATTAATTAAGTTTTAAACTGATTTTTCTTTGAAAAAAGAATTCTTTTTTTTTTTTTTACAATTAACAGATGTTAAACACATAGAAAGATGAAGAAGAATGAATATGATTGTTATTTTATTTTTCTCTACAAATAAAAAATTTTTAAAAATTAATTCACGTTTTGACCTATCTATACTCATAGGTTCTTTTTATACATGTGTTTCCTTATTTTAGGTAGGATATCATTTATTTTCTTGATTATAAATAGAAGTCTTTTTAAATCAACCTATTTTATAGATTTTTTTTGAAGTAGTTTTTTCTCTTTTTTCCTTTTTTCTTGGGTAAGATTTTTTTTATGAGGTTTTCGATTTTTTTTTAAAAAAAAAAGAAAACTTAAAACTACTCATTAAAATAAGTTTAGAATTCCTCAATTTTAAAAATATATATTTTTTACAATATATTTTAGAACTATTTAATTATTAATTTTATAATATTTTTTCATCATTTTCTTTTGCCTATTTTGGGGCTAGTCTTTTGGATTTTTCTTTTTTTGAATTCCGCCCCCCCCCCCCCCCCCACGCGCCCATTTTTTGTGGACTTTTGTCTCGTGGGAGTGGGTTTTTTTCCTTATGTTTTTAATTTCTCTATATTTTGGGCTTGGGGGGGGGGGGGGGGGGGGGGGGGTTGTTTTGTTTGTTTTTTGGAAAAAAATTCCCTTATTTTTGGAAGTTTTTTTAACTATTTTTTGTAATCAAATTTATTTTAATCGAAAAAAGATTCTCCGAGTAGGAATTTAATTATAATAAAAAAAAATTCTCAATTTATTTTGTATTATGTTTATTATAGTTAATATTTAATATTATTGAAATAATGATATAATAATTAAAGAAAAAATAGTGAAAAAAATATTTTTGTCTAAAGCAAAGTATTTTAATGCTGGGCAAAAAGTTTAATAAATATTTCTAAGAACTTTCTAAATATAAATAGATAAATACATGACATAATATAGATGAATTAATCAAACACAAACTATGATTTTTCAAAAAAAAAAAAAAATCCCGAGAACACATGATAAAAAGCACTTTCTAAACATTAGACCAAATAAGCTATTAGTAGACAGGTGATGCAGCTTAAGTCAAGTCAAGCCAAATAAGCTATTATTTCTTATCCTAATTGATTGGGTGGAAGCATAATATCTAATCTAGTCACCTGGAACACTAAAATTGATAAAACTAATACAAAATAAAAATCAGTCAAAACTAATAATATATTAAAAAGAACTCCTGGTGGTCGAAATAGTTGACCGCCTGCATAAGTATTTCAATACCCTCACCCCGTAACAACACCACCAAATTTTGCTTTCAAATGTCAGATCGTCTCAATAAGTTTTGGCGTCTAAAGTTAAATTTTAATAAGGAATCTTATTATTTTTTTAAATTGTTAAATATAAATTGAATAACTTTAATATACTCAAGGTAATTCTATGGTGAAATTTTAAGAAGGTAGAATGTGAAAAAAATCACAATGAAAATTTCCAATGAAAAGAATATAATATAAAGTTAAAATAATCAAACCTAACTCCAAACTTTAAAAAGTTTATATAATAATATTGAAAAAGTTGCACTGAATTTGATTGATATAATAATATTTAAATAGTATTAATTTGTTGCAGTGTTTGAAATTTAAAGAAAAAATAAATTTGACCTTTTTATTACAACACAACAATATATTTTGCATACCGCAAAAATTTATACAGTTTGGTACACTTTAGATATTTAGTAATGAGTGAATACAAATAGAAAGAAGAATAGAAAAAGGTAAACGCTTGTAAGAATAATAGTTTGGTATACTTTACATATTTAGTAATGAGTGAATACAAATAGAAAGAAGAACAGAAAAAGGTAAACGCTTGTAAGAATAATAGTTTGTGTTCATGATAATCGTCAAGAAATAAATAAATCAACAAAATAAGTAACCACCGAAAAAAAAATGTAATTAAGTGTTATTTTATTTCTTAATTATTATGACATCAATATTAAATAAAGTAAATAGTTACTATTATATTTTCTATTCAATTTTTGTTTCAAATTCATCAATGATTTTTAAAAAATTTTGAGGACCCTAAAAATTTGAGGCTCTAAGCAATTACTTTAGTGGCTTTATAACTAGGACGGCTGATCAAATGGCTAGCAAGAATAAAGGCAAGCAGCCGTTTCCCGTACAGATCAAACTACAACATCATATTCCAAACACCTTCTAAAAAATATTTACATTGCAATTCGGTGCAAGAATACATTGACACTGATACTTCTCATTTACTTGTGCTCCCTGTAGATACAATTCATTTGTTCAGCCTAAATGCACTGTAATTTTGATCATATAACCTAATGGCGATCGGGTATGATTACAACAGCAGAAAAATGCAACGTACCTTCCTTTCTCTTCCCAAATGACTGTATCTCAGACATGCTAGACTAAAATTTTGGTGTGATTAAAAGGGTATGTCTACAAACAATTGGAGAGCCTCTGCTCATATATTGAAAACCTAAACAGGTGATGATGACCTATTTGCTTCTCCCTCCGTCATCCAACTGCAGAAACAGACAAAAGTTTGTCAGTTGATTGGTCACTGGCATTTGTAGCAAATAGCAACGTTAAGGTGGATAAGCACAAGTGATCTACAAGCTATATTGCCCAGACTTTTCAAATATGTACATGGTGCGTGTCAAATCCTACAAAATAGTGCATTTATGGAGGATCCAACATGGGTACCATACGGCAAGAGTTTTGGAGATTTCAAGCATCTTAGTCTACAAGAACATTAGCTTTAGGCTTATCTACTGCAAGAAGCCCTGTTATTCTTGTTTTTTACCACTACATCTACAAGCACGGAGGACTGGACACCAGCATACATAAGATAGAAGTGGCTTTACGTGCAAGAGATCTACCATGCCATGCATTACAGAATAGCTAATAAAATCAACACAGGTATGATGCGTTACTGGCTTTGAAAATGAACTTTTTCATTCAAAAGAGAGACTGCAACATACCAGTTCCTTGCATTATATTACGAGAGGTGGTTTGTATGAAGTTAGATTCTAAATTCCCCTACCAGAAGATTATTAGATTCTCAATTCTCCTACCAGAAGATTAAACTCACCTTAGAACTTTCAAACTTTGCAACCAGCCGCATATACTGATCTCTTGCCTCTGGATGACGTACCATGGACTGGACTCTTGCCAAAGCCTTCTCAACTCCAGCAAACTTCTGTTTTAGACCAATACTTAGATATTCATACTCGTCCTTCTTGTCAAACTCAAGTGTTCCTTTCTGACTAGTTTTTTCTGGCTGAAATCCTCGTAATCCTGTTTTTTTCCTCCTCCAACGCAGAATAACCTTTTCAAGTATACTGACCGACCATACGAACTTTTTACATTGCTTGCGAACTTGATATCCACGTGCATGAGCCTGAAATCATAACATGATGTAAAATATTTTTGACTGCACTCTGAAGGTGGAGAGATTATAATATTAATGATTCAGCAAAACATGTTTGCTGAGTTCAATTGAAGTTGGCGAAATAAAAATCAATTACCTAAACTACTTCAGAGCAAGATAAAAGAAATTTTCAATTCATCCCAAAATGATTTACAAAGGTTGTGCATAATGGCCAGTTAATAAAGAGGGCTGAAGAGATGTGATTAACAGGATTCGAAAGTGATGTGATGGCAGTCACAATCTAGCCATCATCATCTATGCACTTGTTTAAAGCATCTAGGAACAGACAATCTTACACTTCCAACACAGAGTCAGGTTAAGCAAAACCTAAATTATTGGACCAATGTGGGGAGAGAAAAAAAACTTGCACTATGTAATATATAATTTTTAACTCTTCTCGTGTAGTCTTGAGTACAACAACAACATACCCAGTGAAATCCCACAAGTGGGATCTTCCTGGGAACCCTCGTCTCAAAAACCCATAAGCAGAAATCGTGTAGTCTTGAGTAAGAACGATATTTATGGACAGTACTCTTCTACTTCTCATGTGAAAAGTAAGTTGCTATACAGCACTAACAAGCAGAATGGTGAAGTTGAGAGGCTTAGTACACAATTGTATATAAACTTTTCTAATTGCTCAAGTCGAAACTAACAAGAAAGGTCATCTGAAAGCAAGAAAGTGTTAAAAACGGGACATCCCCAATGGAAATATAGCCAGTTTATCTAAAACAAGTACTTAAAACAAAAGTAATATTTATTAGCAGACACACAAAAAAGGGGAAGAAAAACCTGTCAACTTTACCTGGATTTTGACAATCTGGTTGCGTATCTTCAAAAAATCTTTCCTCCCTCCCCAGCCATGATATTTCTGCTGGATTTTTATGGCAGCTGACAGTAAAAAGTCCTCAAAGTGGCTCACCCTTTGGACCTTGTTCAAGGAGCCCAGAGCAGCAAGGTCAGATGAAGCTTCAGAAACATCATTTCTACACTCTTTAAGCTGCCTCAGATGGAATGAACGAGCTCTGAAAGAAGCTTGAATCAATGCTGCAGTGTGAGCTGATTTCCTTAGACAAGCAAGAGAACTTTTCAAGGAAATATCATCATCTATTGTTCCATTCAAAGGAACAACCTCTTGAACTGTAGATTCAAAAGCCTTTTCAGCTTCAAGCCCAGCACCAATATTGTCTAAAGCATTATTATTGGTAGCCAATGATTGTTGATGAGTAGCAAGATCTAATTCTGCCAAGTATCCAGCAATTCCTTTGTGACCTCCACTAGAAGCCAAATCAGCAGCTGTTCGCCCCCCAGGAAATGCAGCAGTTGGATCATCAACAGCACTAGCAGCTACACCTAGCTTGATAAGTGCAATCACCGTATCCTCCCTAAAGTAGATCATTAATATGACTTTGACTTTCAAATGAATAACGATCTTCTGTAAGACTTAGTAAATTAAGGTGATTTTTCTTTTTTGCTATCAATAATTCAATTTTGCTCAAATAATTATGAATATATGCAGCACATAGCTCATTTATGAAGCTTCTGTTGCAGAATACCTGGGACGTGCTCAGACGAAGTTTTTTCTCTTCACAAATATAGTATTGAAATTCACATTTACATGAGGTGAATGTCAATGGCAAATGCATGATCAAATGGCAGTGAATAAACTGCAGAAAGAAAAGAGAACCTATAGTCTTCATTATTCAACGATTATTATTTTTATTACTTTGATAAATGCCATTTCAATCAACTATGTGTACAGGAAACATAAAGCAGTGACATGTCTCTAAACAACAGCCTTTAATGGAAGAGTGATGTTCTCTAAAGCATACAGGAGGAAGCTGGTTGGGCTGGACCTGCCTCACAGAGCTTCAATTTAAAGTAGCCTCAGTAGATGTCCAATGCAGAAAGAAGAAACATAAAAGCAGTGAGCTGATGAACTCTAAAAGATCTCGATCTTGAGGAAAAATTAGTCCAGGTACAAAATTGATGGGGGCACTCACCTTCCATAATGTGCGGCCCAGTGAAGAGCTGTCCTACCATGTACATCTCTGAAATTAGGACTAATACCAGTAGCAATTAACGGATGCAACCCCCATTCATAACCTAGGGCAGCCATTAGATGAATAACCCCTTGTCCTTCGTCATCCAAAATATTTGGACCTTTATCTTCTTCGTGTGCTCTAGAGACTAGCCATTCATAAAGTTTATCCTTCATGAAATTCTGAATCTGCACATCTCTGAAGTTGATGTGATCGCATTCAATAATGGCAAGTAAGTCCTCTAATCTTTCAAAAGCATTTCTAGACTTGCCTTTTAAAGAACACAACTGAGTCTTCAATTTACAGTTTTCACACTCTCCACTGGAGCAATCCAATATATTTTTGTTTAGTCCTGAATATAGAAATTTAGCTAGTTGCACCTGCAGACGCACCTCATCACTTGGTCGAAGGGCAAGAGCAAGTTCTGATGGTTTTTCACGATATTCAAACTCCCGCACCTCACTGCATGGTAACCTATTGCTGCAGGTTACATAAAAAGGAACACGTCCAGGAGCATGAGAAGGAACTTGACATTGAATGATACCCTGAGTCAGAACTTCTGCAGAGACCTCATCTTCACCAAACATACAGCTCCATTTCTGGCAGGTAAAATGCTTCTCATGGCCAAGAAAGGTACCTATAATCAAAACCTGAAGAGAAATAAAGTCATAGATCTGAAACTTTAACATTTACAACTAACACAATACCTCTTCATGTGATTTCAAACCTACGAGTAGGAAAATGGACCGTTCTATCAGATCAGATAAGTTTACCTTTGTTTCCACTCCTGAATAGACCCAATCTGGAGCAAATTCAGAGATACTGAACAGCTGCTCTTGGGATAGAGAAGGGCCTAAGAAATTGGTGTCCAACTGCATGTGATGTGATAAACAGGAAACCTCTTTATCCTCATTATCAGTATCAAGGGTATTCAAGCAGTTGCCAGAATCAGAGGGCATCAGGGACTTGTCGCGGTCTCCACCAATCTCTCTATCCATACATCTTCCAAAGCTATCAAGTTTCTTTAGGCTTACAGCTTCCTCACTGTAGTGTCCACCTTCCAAGGAACTAGTTTGAACTGCAGCATCAAGAGTAACAACTGCCTGAGAGCTGGAAATGTTCTGAATCTGAGCTGGAGCAACATGGATATTCTCCTACAATAAATTGAAACGGTGGTAGCATTAAATGGAATGCTTATAATAATTACATGGATATCAATATCCTAAGAACCAAAAGAATGCCACTATTTTAGAGTATCCAACTCAAGCCTGTGAACAAACGATAGAAGATAACATCAGTCTTAATGTAGACGTAATAGATTAATAGCAATATTTTTAGAAAACCAAAAGAGAAGGTAGGAATGGAGCAACCAAAATTTCCAAGCTGCATTTGAAAGTGAGTACGCGTTTGAACGTAAATTTGCCTCACCAACACTGTACAATGCAAATGCCTAAGAACTGGACGCATCGCAATGCATCACAATGTCAGAAGAATAATTCTAGTTAAATCAAGATATGCCAACCATTATGTTAAATGCGCTGTAGATATCTACTTTTTAATAATCTTGTACCTCTTTCGGGTATGCTAGCAGAAGTTCACAACTAGCCTATGGCAAACGATAAAAGACTAAAAATGTGTTTGGAGCATGTTAGTCCTACATATGAAACTAGTAACAAAATACTGAGGATTCCTCTACTACCTAGTATACAGAGAACAGAAGCTTAGCTGCAATTAAGCACGTACATATTGAAGATACATCAAAACCTTACCAATTTCCAATATCTCAATTGTCTTTAATGCTTTTAATATTGCCCTTCCCCCTATCCTTGGAAAGAAAAAAAAGAGGGACACCAGTGACTACATGAATACATCCATAGCACAAAATATAGTACCTCAAATCCTTCCCCAGAAGTAACAGTCAATCTGTTTCTGCTGTTTGCCACAGCTTTACCAGCATTTAATCTTGCATAAGTGAGTTTACTGGACCGCAAATCAGCCACATTAAGGTGTCCCGAGTAGAACTTTTGTTGTAGCATAACATTTAAATTTCTGCCCGATCTATAAACGTCAGTACACATGAATGCTCTAACTTGTGGATTGAGCTGAAAGCTGTCCCTCGAGAAAACAACAAGTCCTTACCAGACAAAACAAGGTTTTAGTTTGTATTATATAAGAAAAAAATATGAAGTGCTATAATACTGTACAAGTTTCCTGATCCAATCATTATGAATTAACGGAAGCATCTAAGAGAAAACTACCTTTGGAATCACCACTGTGAAGTTCAGAAGAGAGTGCTTGTTCTTTCCAGTCAACTGAGCTTGGACTTGATGTATGAGATTCCTGAACTGTTCGGCAAACAGACTCAAAGCAAGGTGTGCCACTACTTTCAGGATTTTCAAGCAGTGGCCCTGGATGTACAGGTTGCAGACAGGAGGCACCTACTCTGTAACCCTGCATGGCACATACCATTAATATATGTTAATCTACCATGATAGAGACTAAGAATCACAAGTCATCTCATAATAAGTCAGTTTGCTACATGCCACTTGATAACTGTCTCTCTTCATCCCCATAAAAGGGAACTGATGACTTGATTTTCTGAGTATTTTTTCCTCAAGTAATATAAACATACAGGAGAAGCTATACTCTATGCAATAACTTTCTGGTCTATCATTGTGTTTCCAGGAGTAACAGTAGATATTTGCCTAGAACAACTATGTGGATAAAATATTCTGATAATAATTAGTTTAATTAACCTGACTAATATGCCAACAAAAGGATAATTTCCAATATATGAGCAGGACCAAAATAGACCTCTACATAGCATAATCAATCTAATGCATTTCTTTTTATTGACAACTTCTCTTGATCTCCAATAGAACGTTGCAATATTTTTAAGAATGATTGACCAATAACTATACACAAGAATACAGGTAAATTGGGTACACTGTACACACACTTTAATTGAGAACAAAATCTTCCTTTGTTGATCATACTACTCTTGTTTCAATTTATGTGACATTTTTTTAAACTAGAGACGTTTCATAATGTTAGACACTATTCCCCCAATAATTTTACTTTACCGTTTTCACGACTTTCAATAATTTAAATAATTTGATATATTCAAAAAATCTTGATAAAGGTAACCATGTATTCACATGAAAACATCATATCCAAAAATGATGAGATGGTTAGTTACAACCTCACTGGGCATTGCAAAAAAAGAAAACAACCAGTCAGGTCTAAGGTTTTACAGTTCTCCTATGAAGTCAACTAACAAATCTATATCCCCCACCGTATCTTGTTTACACGAAAAATAAAGAAGGATGATGCAGTTCATTCCAATCTTCTGGATGTTGTGATTTTTCCTTCAAGACACGTTGCATTCCTTTCCTTCCATAAGGTCCACCAAATATAGGCTGGGATTAGTATCCACCAGTCTTCCTCAGAATTTCTTCTTCCAATTGTCTCCCAGCTCCTCAGTAAATCAAAAGTGTTCTTAGGATTGTCCATTTTACTCCAAGCATACATAAGAACATTCCACAGATGTACAGCTAGTATGCAGTGTAGGAAGAAGTGGTTGTTTACCTCAGCCTCCTTGTCACAAAGAAAACACCTTGAGCAAATCTGAGAACCTCTTCTCAGTAGTGCTTCATGGGTTAGTAGGGATGGCAATGGGGCGGGGCAGGGAGGGGAGGGTACAGAGCGGGTTTAGAGCTATACGGGGCGGGGGGCGGGGGCGGGGGCGGGGACGGGGGCAGGGCGGGTTGCGGGTTTAAAAAACCAAGTAGGAATTCGAAGAAATTAAATTTCTGTAATTAGTAAAAATCAAAGATATAAACTTTTTATGTGAAATATTGACTTTAATTTTATTTTTTCTAAATTTTAAACTAGACATGTCCGCTAAATTGTTAGTTGTTAAAAATGTTAATTAGAAACTTTTAACTAACGATTAAGAAACAATTGTTAAAATGTCAACTAAAAATAGTTAATAAGCGAAAAAAACTAAACTCAATTAAAAAATAAAAGAACTTTAAAATTTAAGCGGAGTGAGTTTATGCGGGGCGGGTCTATGCGGGACGGGGCAGAGCGGATTGAAAATGAAAAAAGTCATCATGCAGCGCGGGGCGGGGCAGTTTAAAAAATTTGCGGGTTAAGCTAAGCCCGCCCCGCACCCGCCCCATTGCCATCCCTGTGTATTAGGCATGCTCTCCTGATCACCAGCCACATAAAACAGGATGCTTTCACGGGAACTTTAGTTTTTCATATTTCAAACTTGGATGTGATAGTTTTAGCGATAATTCAATACTTTTTTCCACTATCACTAACTTCATACACATGTCAATTAACATCTCAAACTCCAATTCCAATCAAACATCGCCATAGAATATGAAATGGAGGGAGTACTAATATTCCTAGTAGTTATAAGACATTCATCTCATATTCCCCTTTCCTTGACCCTGGAAATTTTTCACAAATTAGGGTCTAAAAATAAGAATAGAATGAATCCATCATGTTAGCCACCACATCTGCAAGTTATAAAGTAGAAAACACAGACAGACACCATGTACAGATATATGATGCAGCATTACATAAAACAGAAAACAGATATTAAGTGTAGAATCAGAGAATTAACAAACAGAAACCCATCCCCAGAAACCTACTGCAAGGACCATATGATTAAAATGATGTGGAAGTACCTCTTTTACATCTCTATAATGCACAAGGAAGATGTGCTCCAACTGTCTGTAAAGAAAATCAAGAACAATAGCTATGTTAAAATCTACTGAGGACTGTATCAAACACTAAGAACATAGAATATTTTTTCCAGATCTCCACTGCCATTCCTTTTTCTAGAGAAACTGTAGGTTCCAACCATAAAGAATGTTCATTGCATATATCTATAAAGCACTTAAATAGGAGCTAGAGAATATACTAAGTCGCACAAAGGAAGGAGGATGTAATTATCTGAGGAGAACTCTAGCCCACTTCATAAGCCCATATTACCATAAAGCTTGGTGATGGAGCATTTCCCTAGAGGACATTTATTTATTCATTTTTGATTTGATAAGTCCTTCCAGGACATCTCTCTTCGCTATAGCCAAACTGCCAAAACATAATCAACCCCAAATGAGATCTGCAAGAGTGGTGCATAATTAGTAATTATGCAGTAGCACCATCAAATGTGCAATGCTTGATAAGGGACTCTCGAACTTGGAGTTAGTTTTGCAACTTCTTTTAATATATTTACAGCAAGTGGTAAATGTTTAATTATTTTTCGGATAGTACATAAGCAAACACAGCAACAAGCTTCACTTAGACACCTCAAATGAGTCTTGTACTAATAGACACTCCAACTTTCGTCCACGTGTACCTATTAAGTCCCCCATGACTAGCCAGTAATAAAAAATAAATTGAGCCCCAACTTTCGCCCAGGTGTACCTATTAAGTCCCCCATGACTAGCCAATAATAAAAAATAAATTGAGCCCCACATGTCACAACATGGCAAAAATAAAGAATGAAAAAAAGCCATGTAGTTCTTGAGTCTAGCAGAAGGGGAGCCTTGGAGTAACTAGTAACGTCGCTGCTATGTGACCAGGAAGTCACGAGTTCAAGCCTTGGAACTGTCTCTGGTAAAAATGCAAGATAAGGTTGTATATAATAAACCCTTGTGGTCGGGCCCTTCCTTGAATCCTGTGCATAGCAGACGCTTTAGTCACCAGGCTTGCCTTTTAGTTCTTGAGCCTAGCTAATCAACAACAACAACATACCCAGTGGAATCCCACAAGTGGGATTTGGGGAGGGTAGAATGTACGCATACCTTACCACTACCTCATAGAGGTAGAAAGATTGTTTCTGGGAACTCTTGTCTCAAAAACCCTGAGCCTAGCTAAACCCAAAAATAAAAAGTTTGTGAGGTGAAAGTTTACAGAATACTTTTTATTTCTTTCATCATCTCAGAATAACATGTATATATACACTAGAAGAGGATTTATCTAAGGTAAGAAAATATCCTACATATCTCTAATGATTCCTACATATCTCTCCTATGATTCAGCTAACTATATACGGTAGTAAAATATCTTTACATGATTTTGTAACACTCCCCCTCAAGCTGGAGCATATATATTGATCATGCCCAGCTTGTTACACAAATAGTTAACTCGAGCTCCATTCAATGCCTTTGTGAACAAGTCAGCTAGTTGCTCTCCTGTCTTCACATAGCTTGTAGAAATCAAGTTTTCTTGAATCTTTTCACGAATAAAATGGCAGTCCACCTCAATATGCTTAGTTCTTTCATGATACACCGGATTTGAGGCAATATGAAGAGCAGCTTGATTATCACACCAAAGTTGCGCGAGTGTGGGATACTTTAACCCAACTTCACTCAAGAGGTGATGTACCCACATAATCTCACATGTAGATTGTGCCATAGCTCTATACTCCGATTCTGCACTAGATCGAGATACAACATTCTGTTTCTTACTTCTCCATGACACCAAATTTCCACCCACAAAGACACAATAGCCAGTAGTAGACCTTCTATCAATCTTGGATCCAGCCCAATCAGCGTCTGCAAAACACTCAATGCGACTATGTCCATGGTTGCTATATACTATGCCAAGTCCAGGGGCGCTTTTCAAATAGCATAATATTTGCTCCAATGCTGCCCAATGTTTGACTGTAGGCGTGGACATAAACTGACTAACAACACTTACTGGATAAGCAATATCTGGACGAGTTACAGTGAGATAGTTCAATTTCCCAACTAATCTTCTGTATCTCTCTGGATCGTCGAAGGGATCACCATCATCTTTTGTTAGTTGCATATTAGGAACCATTGGAGTACTACAAGGCTTGGCTTCCAGTTTCCTTGAGAAGATCAAGAATATACTTTCTTTGAGATAGAAATATTCCCTTCTTGCTCCTACTTACTTCTATTCCCAAGAAGTATTTCAATTGTCCCAAGTCTTTTGTGTGAAATGTTGAATGCAAGAATGATTTAAGAGAAGATATTCCTGCATAATCACTCCCAGTGATAACAATGTCATCAACATAAACAACAAGCAGAATGACACCAACTGCTGATTGTTTGTAGAAGACTGAATGATCACATTTGCTCTTTGTCAGCCCAAACTTTTGAACTACCTCACTAAATTTCCCAAACCAAGCACGCGGACTCTGTTTTAGACCGTACAAGGATTTCTTCAAGTGACAGACTTTTCCATTCTCCCCCTGAGCAACAAAACCAGGTGGTTGCCCCATATACACTTCTTCTTGGAGATCACCATGAAGAAATGCATTCTTAATATCCAACTGATGTAGCGGCCAATTCTTAGAAGCAGCTAGAGAAATAAACAACCGAACCGAAGTGAGTTTAGCCACCGGTGAAAAAGTATCAGAATAATCTACCCCATAAGTTTGGGCATATCCTTTAGCCACTAGTCTAGCTTTAAGCCTAGCCACGGAACCATCAGGATTTACTTTGACAGTAAAAATCCATTTACATCCCACTGCTTTCTTCCCCTTTGGTAAGTCCACCAAATCCCAAGTATGATTTCCATCTAACGCATGTATCTCCTCAAGCATAGCATCATACCACCCAGGGTGACTCAAAGCTTCCCGGACTGTTTTGGGTACAAAGATAGAATCTAGAGAAGCAATGAAAGAAAAAGATGCAAGAGACAAGTGGTCATATGAGACAAAATTAGCAATGGAATATATTGATTGACATTGACGCTTACCTTTGCGAAGAGCAATGGGAATGTCAAGATTTTCTATTGAAGAGGGATCGACTGAAAGAGGATCTGATGACGAAAGAGTTGGTGCAGGACATGTATCATTGGTCGCTTGTCGCCTAGAGTAAACTTGAACTATTGGCGGCTTTGTTTGAACATCAGAAGACACATTTTCAGTTGGCTGCTCAACATTACCAGTAACTTCTTTATGGTGTTCTGAGCTCGGTTGAGTGGTCTTATAAATGAGCCATTCTTCTTCTTCTTCCTGCCTTTGAGTAGGAGAAGTGTCTGGAGAGGAAAAAAATGAAGCATTCTCGGAGAATACCACATCTATTGACACCATGTATCTGTTAAGTGTTGGAGAGTAGCACCGATAGCCCTTCTGCAAGCGAGAATATCCCAAAAAGACACACTTCAAGGCCTTTGGATCTAGTTTAGTAACATGAGATCGCACATCACGAACATAACAAGTACTCCCAAACACCCTTGGCTCTAATGGAAATAATGGCTTATTAGGAAAAAGAACACCATAGGGAATATCACCATTAAGCACTGTGGATGGCATGCGATTAATCAAAAAACTAGCTGTAGATACCGCATCCGCCCAAAACTGCTTAGGTACCTTCATTTGGAATAGCAAAGCACGAGCAGTCTCAAGCAAATGTCTATTTTTTCTCTCAGCCACTCCATTTTGAGAGGGTGTATCCACACACGAAGATTGATGAAGAATACCATATTGATTCATGTAGTTCTGAAATGATGCTGACATGAATTCTTTAGCATTGTCACTCCTTAATATATGTATAGAAGCATTAAACTGTGTCTTAATCTCCGCACAAAAATTGGAGAAATGGGAGAACACTTCAGAACGATTTTTCATAAAGTAAATCCATGTCATTCGCGAAAAATCATCCACAAAAGTAACAAAATATCTGAATCCAACTTTAGACACAATAGGACATGGTCCCCAAACATCTGAATGAACTAATTGGAAAGCAAACTCAGCTCGCTTATTATTTCTAGGACTTAACGAGCTTCTATGGTGTTTTGCAAAATGACAAGACTCACAATCTATTGAAGGTACATTATGAAACTGAGGACATAATTTCTTCAAAACTGGTAAAGAGGGATGTCCCAAACGACAATGTGCTTCAAATGACGAAATGATACTGGAGCAAGCAACCGATGGAGGCGCCCATTCATCAAGAATGTAGAGACCGTCTGATACATGTCCTTTACCAATAATCTGCTTCGTCATAAGATCCTGAAAAAGGCAATAATCGGGAAATAAGGAGACAAAACATTGTAGTTCCTTGGTAAGCTTACTCACTGAAATCAGATTAAAGGCAAGATTAGGTAAGCCTAGCACAGAGGACAAAGTGATAGATGAAGTGGGGTTAACAGTTCCAGATCCCTCTATGGTATAACTAGACCCATCAGCTATAGTAACAGAGGATGGTACTTTATGTGACCGGAACTCAGAGATTATCTTGGGATTACCTGTCATGTGATCTGTGGCACCCGAATCAATAATCCAATTGCTTGAGGAGGAAATGAGACATTTGTTACCTGACTCAGTAAGGGCAGGGGCTGGAGTAGTTTCATTCATTGATTCCTGATACTTTGTAAGTCTTGCATACTCATCGGCGGAAATTGTAACAGTTGAGGATGAACTAGAAGCAGCAGCAACAGTGGCAGTCTGACTTTGAATCCGTTGGTTGCGAATCTGTAATTTCTTACAGTTTCGCTTCATGTGACCAGGTTCCTTGCAGTAGCGACAAGTATTGTCACTGTTCCATCTCCCAGCATCATTGTCTCCTCCTTTGTTATTATTCCATCTCCCAGCATTACTGTTGTTGTTCCACCTTCCTGCATCATTATTATGATTCCATTTTCCTGCATCATTGTTCCATCTCCCTGCATCATTAGTCTTTCCTCCCCCTTTTGCAACAAGCACATTCATCTGTTGATTGGATGGAGTACTCTCTGTACGCAGCACCCGACTGAAAACATCCTTAAGAGAGGTGATCTCGGAACTGGATAGAATTTGTGATTTAGCAGTCTCAAAATCAGAGGGAAGTCCAGCTAAAAAACTCATTATAGCCATTTGTTCCCTCTGAGCTTGCTGCTCCTTGATATCAGTACTGAATGGTAGAAGTACATTCAGTTCCTCGTAGGTTTTCTTGAACTCCATGAAGTATGTAGTGAGTGACTTAGATTCCTTCTCAGAACGATAGAAAGCCTTACAAACTTCATAAATTCGAGATAGATTACCTTTGCCAGAATATAAGTACTCCAGATAATCCATTAGCTCTTTCACAAACTCACAATGATTAACCAAACCAACTACTTCATTATCAATAGAGTTTATGATTTGCAAGAGTAGTCTAGCATCATCTCTAAGCCAAGCTTTTCTATTATCATTAGTCGGAGGATCTTGGATAAGATGGTCATCCTTTTCAACACTACGCAAGTAGACCCTGATTTTTCTACTCCAATCTAAATAGTTAGACCCATTTAATTTATAATCTGTAATTCTAGATAATGCTGGAACAATTTCAGTCATGACAGATTTTTCCTCAGACATGTTTAACCCAAAAAAGTGACCAAGAATTGCAAAGGATCAAAACACTAACAACAAACTGGTTGAAAAGAGCAATAAACTGACACTAGAACTGAATCGAGCAACCACAGAAGCACAACGTGATTTTCAGATTTGTTGTCACTGATGCAAAGGCAAAAAACAGACCTGAAAGTGAAGAAATTATTGTCCACACAAAGATTTCAGACGAGCAGTCAATCTGGAAACGTTTGAACTGATGAAACGATGATGGACAGCAACCCTAGATGTATTCTGCCAAACCCAAGTAGTTAAAACCTTTTCCCAAGATGTTAGGAAAAGATCCAAAAATTCAGAACCAAAATTGAGCCTAGTGGCTCTGATACCATGAAAGTTTACAGAATACTTTTTATTTCTTTCATCATCTCAGAATAACATGTATATATACACTAGAAGAGGATTTATCTAAGGTAAGAAAATATCCTACATATCTCTAATGATTCCTACATATCTCTCCTATGATTCAGCTAACTATATACGGTAGTAAAATATCTTTACATGATTTTGTAACATGAGGGAAAAAGGAAAAAAAAAAATTTAACTCCAGTTGCCCACCATCTTCTTCCCATGACCCTGAACTCTTTCTTCTCCATCTCCATAGAACTCACTCCCCTCCCAGCACAGTGTTTTCAATCTCCTTCCCCCCAACAGTCATCATCTTCCCCATACACTCCCCATTTCTTCTTCCATAGAAATCTGACAAACCCCAAGCACTGTGTTTTCAGAACCACCTCCATGACCCTGACCTCTTTCTTCTCCATATAACTCACTCCCCTCTCAACACAGTGTTTTCAATCTCCTTCCCCCCAACAGTCATCTTCTTCCCCATCCACTACCCATTTCTTCTTCCATAGAACTCTGCCAAACCCCAACCACTGTGCTTTCAGAATCACCTCCCATGACCCTGGGCTCTTTCTTCTCCATAGAACTCACTCCCCTCCCAGCACAGTGTTTTCAATCTCCTCCCCCCAACAGTCATCTTCTTCCCCATACACTCCCCATTTCTTCTTCCATAGAACTCTGACCCCCAAGCACTGTGTTTTTAGAACCACCTCCTACTGGTCATCTTCTTCGGCCCTTCTCCTTTCTTCTTCTAAATAACTTTTTCCCACCCTCAAACGAGGAGTTTTTTGAAGAAGCATCTTGAAAAATTGTGTTCCCCTGTTGGCAATATTGAAGCATATTAGAAAGCTGGTGCAACTTTAAGGAGTTGCCTATGTATTTAGCCTTTTTTCTCAATGATCCAAAACCACCATAAATGATTTTGTTTTTGATAAGGTAGATATACACCATAACTAGTTTTATTTTGGAGGTACTTCCACTGCAACAGAAGAAAGCTAGAGGAAAATCAGTAGACCGAAGTTGGCCTTCAATTTGATTTCTGTGAGTAAACTTACCAGAGATCTTAACTGTTATATTTCCTTCTTTCCTGATCATTGCTTGTTTCGTGATCTTGCGACGCATAAGGTTATTGGTAAAGGACATGTAATTGATGATCTATATATCCTTGATGAATATGAGCCTCGATTTGTTGCCTGCTCAAGTGTCATCTCTCCATTTGAAGCACATTGTCGATTGGGACATCCTTCTTTACCTCTGTTAAAGAAGCTTTGTCCCCAATTTCAAAACGTTCATTCTTTGGAGTGTGAATCATGCCGATTTGCAAAACATCACCGCATCACATTAGCTCCAAGGGTTAATAAGCGAGTTGGATCAGCTTTTGAGTTAATTCATTCTGATGTTTGGGGACCATGTCCTGTTGTTTCTAAAAATGGATATAAGTATTTTGTCACTTTTGTGGATGATTTCTCTCGGATGACTTGGATTTATTTTATGAAAAGTCGCTCTGAAGTGTTTACTCACTTTTGTGCCTTTTGTGCTGAAGTCAAAACTCAATTCAATGCTTCAGTGCGTATTTTAAGGAGTGATAATGCAAAAGAATACATGTCAGAGTTATTTCAATCCTACATGAGACAACATGGTATTCTCCATCAATCATCATGTATTGATACACCATCTCAAAATGGAGTTGCTGAGAGGAAGAATAGACATCTACTTGAGACAGCCCGCGCACTTTTGTTCCAAATGAAAGTTCCTAAACAATTTTGGGCCGATGCAGTCTCTACCGCTTGTTTTCTGATTAATCGCATGCCATCGGCAGTGCTTATTAGTAATACACCTTATAATGTTCTTTTTCCAAACAAGACATTATTCCCCGTGGAACCAAAAGTATTCGGAAGCACTTGTTATGTTCGAGATGTACGGCCATCTGTTACTAAGTTGGACCCTAAGGCATTGAAGTGTGTTTTCTTGGGTTATTCTCGTCTTCAAAAGGGGTATCGATGTTATTCTACTGAACTTGGCAAATATCTAGTGTCAAATGATGTGATATTTTCAGAGAGTACACCTTTCTTTTATAACCCTCCTAATTCTACAAGTCAGGGGGAGGAAGATGAGTGGTTAGTTTATCAGGTTACTCGTGTTGAGCAATCAAGTGATGCTACTCTTCCATCTCCTAGTTACTCTATTGAGCACCATTCGACTACTGTGCCTTCAATACATGTTCCAGCAAGACCACCTATTGTTCAAGTTTATTCGAGGAGACAAGAGACTAATGCTACATGCCCTGCACCAATTCCTCCTTTATCTGATCCTCCTCCTTCAGACCCTCCAAAAAATCTTGACCTTCCTATTGCTCTCCGTAAAGGTACACGGACTTGCAAATCCACATATTCTATTGCTAACTTTGTTTCCTATGATCGCTTGTCTCCTGCATCTAGATCCTTGATTGCTTCTTTAGACTCTGTTTCTACGCCCAAAAGTGTGAAAGAGGCTTTGCATCATCCCGGATGGTCAAATGCGATGCCTGAGGGAAATACATGCATTAGAGGAAAATCACACATGGGATTTGGTGGATTTACCAGACGGGAAGAAACCAGTAGGATGCAAGTGGGTGTTCACAGTGAAAGTTAATCCAGATGGTTCCGTGGCAAGACTTAAGGCCAGGCTTGTGGCTAAAGGATATGCTCAGACTTATGGAGTGGACTATTCAGACACCTATTCTCCTGTTGCCAAACTCACTTCTGTGCGCTTGTTCATTTCTTTAGCTGCTTCTGAGAATTGGCCTTTACATCAACTAGATATCAAGAATGCATTTCTTCATGGTGATCTTCAAGAGGAAGTATATATGGAGCAACCACCCGGTTTTATTGCTCAGGGGGAGTATAGAAAAGTCTGTCATTTGAAGAAATCCTTGTATGGATTGAAGCAGAGTCCACGGGCTTGGTTTGGCAAGTTTAGTGAGGTAGTTCAGGAGTTTGGGCTGAAAATGAGCAAATGTGATCACTCGGTCTTCTACCGACTATCTGCAGCTGGCAGTATCCTTCTTGTTGTATATGTTGATGACATTGTCATCACAGGAGGTGATTCTGAGGGGATATCTTCCCTTAAGTCTTTCTTGCATACTAGGTTCCATACAAAGGACTTAGGTCAGTTGAAATACTTTTTGGGAGTAGAAGTAAATAGAAGCAAGAGGGGAATTCTTCTATCTCAAAGAAAGTATATTTTTGACCTACTTGCAGAAACTGGAAAATTGGCAGCCAAACCTTGCAGTACTCCAATGGTTCCCGGTGTACATCTTATGAAAGATGATAGCAAGTTTTTTGATAACCCAGAGAGATATAGGAGGATAGTTGGAAAGTTAAACTACCTCACAGTGACTCGTCCAGATATTGCTTTTGCGGTAAGTGTCGTTAGTCAATTCATGTCTACACCTACGGTGAAGCATTGGGCAGCTTTGGAACAGATCCTATGTTACTTGAAAGGAGCTCCTGGACTTGGCATACTGTATAGCAATCACAACCATACTCGTATTGAGTGTTTTGCAGATGCCGATTGGGCTGGTTCCAAAATTGACAGAAGATCTACTACAGGCTATTGTGTCTTTGTTGGAGGAAACTTAGTATCATGGAGGAGTAAGAAGCAAAGTGTTGTATCTCGATCCAGTGCAGAATCTGAGTATAGAGCTATGTCACAGTCTACGAGTGAAATCATGTGGATACATCATCTTTTAACTGAAATTGGGTTGAAGCATCATATGCCGGCAAAACTTTGGTGTGATAATCAAGCTGCTATTCATATTGCCTCAAACCCAGTGTATCATGAAAGAACTAAACATATTGAAGTTGACTGCCACTTTATTCGTGAGAAGATTCAAGAAAACTTGATTTCTACTAGTTATGTGAAGACAGGAGAGCAGGTTGCTGATTTGCTTACAAAGGCAGTGAATGGAACTCAGGTTGATTACCTTTGCAACAAGTTGGGCATGATCAATATCTATGCTCCAACTTGAGGGGGAGTGTTACAAAATGTATATAGACATCATTCTTAGCAATATACATAGTCATAATTAGCTAGAAGATCTTTAGGAATCCTTTGTAATTACTAGTTGATCTTTAGGAATCTCTCTTTATTTTCTTTCCTAAATTAGCACCTAATGTATTGTATATATATCTTGCTTACCTATTGAAATAAAGCATCAACTTCTATTCGATTACATAAAAAGTTTACAGAATACTTTATATATTTCATCATCTCAGAATAACATGTATATATACACTAGAAGAAGATTTATCTAAGGTAAGGAAATATCCTACATATCTCTAATGATTCCTACATATCTCTCCTATGATTCAGCTAACTATATAAGGTAATAAAATATCTTTACAAGATTTTGTAACACTCCCCCTCAAGCTGGAGCATATATATTGATCATGCCCAGCTTGTTACACAAATAGTTAACTCGAGCTCCATTCAATGCCTTTGTGAACAAGTCAGCTAGTTGCTCTCCTGTCTTCACATAGCTTGTAGAAATCAAGTTTTCTTGAATCTTTTCACGAATAAAATGGCAATCCACCTCAATATGCTTAGTTCTTTCATGATACACCGGATTTGAGGCAATATGAAGAGCAGCTTGATTATCACACCAAAGTTGCGCGGGTGTGGGATACTTTAACCCAACTTCACTTAAGAGGTGATGTACCCACATAATCTCACATGTAAATTGTGCCATAGCTCTATACTCCGATTCTGCACTAGATCGAGATACAACATTCTGTTTCTTACTTCTCCATGACACCAAATTTCCACCCACAAAGACACAATAGCCAGTAGTAGACCTTCTATCAATCTTGGATCCAGCCCAATCAGCGTCTGCAAAACACTCAATGCGACTATGTCCATGGTTGCTATATACTATGCCAAGTCCAGGGGCGCTTTTCAAATAACATAATATTTGCTCCAATGCTGCCCAATGTTTGACTGTAGGCGTGGACATGAACTGACTAACAACACTTACTGGATAAGCAATATCTGGACGAGTTACAGTGAGATAGTTCAATTTCCCAACTAATCTTCTGTATCTCTCTGGATCGTCGAAGGGATCACCATCATCTTTTGTTAGTTGCATATTAGGAACCATTGGAGTACTACAAGGCTTGGCTGCTGACTTTCCAGTTTCCTTGAGAAGATCAAGAATATATTTCTTTGAGATAGAAATATTCCCTTCTTGCTCCTACTTACTTCTATTCCCAAGAAGTATTTCAATTGTCCCAAGTCTTTTGTGTGAAATGTTGAATGCAAGAATGATTTAAGAGAAGATATTCCTGCATAATCACTCCCAGTGATAACAATGTCATCAACATAAACAACAAGCAGAATGACACCAACTGCTGATTGTTTGTAGAAGACTGAATGATCACATTTGCTCTTTGTCAGCCCAAATTTCTGAACTACCTCACTAAATTTCCCAAACCAAGCACGCGGACTCTGTTTTAGACCATACAAGGATTTCTTCAAGTGACAGACTTTTCCATTCTCCCCCTGAGCAACAAAACCAGGTGGTTGCTCCATATACACTTCTTCTTGGAGATCACCATGAAGAAATGCATTCTTGATATCCAACTGATGTAGCGGCCAATTCTTAGAAGCAGCTAGAGAAATAAACAACCGAACCGAAGTGAGTTTAGCCACCGGTGAAAAAGTATCAGAATAATCTACCCCATAAGTTTGGGCATATCCTTTAGCCACTAGTCTAGCTTTAAGCCTAGCCACGGAACCATCAGGATTTACTTTGACAGTAAAAATCCATTTACATCCCACTGCCTTCTTCCCCTTTGGTAAGTCCACCAAATCCCAAGTATGATTTCCATCTAACGCATGTATCTCCTCAAGCATAGCATCATACCACCCAGGGTGACTCAAAGCTTCCTGGACTGTTTTGGGTACAAAGATAGAATCTAGAGAAGCAATGAAAGAAAAAGATGCAAGAGACAAGTGGTCATATGAGACAAAATTAGCAATGGAATATGTTGATTGACATTGACACTTACCTTTGCGAAGAGCAATCGGAATGTCAAGATTTTCTATTGAAGAGGGATCGACTGAAAGAGGATCTGATGATGAAAGAGTTGGTGCAGGACATGTATCATTGGTCGCTTGTCGCCTAGAATAAACTTGAACTATTGGCGGCTTTGTTTGAACATCAGAAGACACATTTTCAGTTGGCTGCTCAACATTACGAGGAACTTCTTTATGGCATTCTGAGTTCGGTTGAGTGGTCTTATAAATGAGCCATTCTGCTTCTTCTTCCTGCCTTTGAGTAGGAGAAGTGTCTGGAGAGGAAAAAAATGAAGCATTCTCAGAGAATACCATATCTATTGACACCATGTATCTGTTAAGTGTTGGAGAGTAGCACCGATAGCCCTTCTGCAAGCGAGAATATCCCAAAAAGACACACTTCAAGGCCTTTGGATCTAGTTTAGTAACATGGGTTCGCACATCACGAACATAACAAGTACTCCCAAACACCCTTGGCTCTAATGGAAATAATGGCTTATTAGGAAAGAGAACACCATAAGGAATATCACCATTAAGCACTGTGGATGGCATGCGATTAATCAAAAACTTAGCTGTAGATACCGCATCCGCCCAAAATTGCTTAGGTACCTTCATTTGGAATAGCAAAGCACGAGCAGTCTCAAGCAAATGTCTATTTTTTCTCTCAGCCACTCCATTTTGAGAGGGTGTATCCACACACGAAGATTGATGAAGAATACCATATTGATTCATGTAGTTCTGAAATGATGCTGACATGAATTCTTTAGCATTGTCACTCCTTAATATATGTATAGAAGCATTAAACTGTGTCTTAATCTCAGCACAAAAATTGGAGAAATGGGAGAACACTTCAGAACGATTTTTCATAAAGTAAATCCATGTCATTCGCGAAAAATCATCCACAAAAGTAACAAAATATCTGAATCCAACTTTAGACACAATAGGACATGGTCCCCAAACATCTGAATGAACTAATTGGAAAGCAAAATCAGCTCGCTTATTATTTCTAGGACTTAACGAGCTTCTATGGTGTTTTGCGAAATGACAAGACTCACAATCTATTGAAGGTACATTATGAAACTGAGGACATAATTTCTTCAAAACTGGTAAAGAAGGATGTCCCAAACGGCAATGTGCTTCAAATGACGAAACAATACTGGAGCAAGCAACCGATGGAGGCGCCCATTCATCAAGAATGTAGAGACCGTCTGATACATGTCCTTTACCAATAATCTGCTTTGTCATAAGATCCTGAAAAAGGCAATAATCGGGAAATAAGGAGACAAAACATTGTAGTTCCTTGGTAAGCTTACTCACTGAAATCAGATTAAAGGCAAGATTAGGTAAGCCTAGCACAGAGGACAAACTAATAGATGAAGTGGGGTTAACAGTTCCAGATCCCTCTATGGTATAACTAGACCCATCAGCTATAGTAACAGAGGATGGTACTTTATGTGACCGGAATTCAGAGATTATTTTGGGATTACCTGTCATGTGATCTGTGGCACCCGAATCAATAATCCAATTGCTTGAGGAGGAAATGAGACATTTGTTACCTGACTCAGTAAGGGCAGGGGCTAGAGTAGTTTCATTCATTGATTCCTGATACTTTGTAAGTCTTGCATACTCATCGGCGGAAATTGTAACAGTTGAGGATGAACTAGAAGCAGCAGCAACATTGGCAGTCTGACTTTGAATCCGTTGGTTGCGAATCAGTAATTTCTTACAGTTTCGCTTCATGTGACCAGGTTCCTTACAGTAGCGACAAGTATTGTCATTGTTCCATCTCCCAGCATCATTGTCTCCTCCTTTGTTATTATTCCATCTCCCAGCATTATTGTTGTTGTTCCACCTTCCTACATCATTATTATGATTCCATTTTCCTGCATCATTGTTCTATCTCCCTGCATCATTAGTCTTTCCTCCCCCTTTTGCAACAAGCACATTCATCTGTTGATTGGATGGAGTACTCTCTGTACGCAGCACCCGACTGAAAACATCCTTAAGAGAGGTGATCTCGGAACTGGATAGAATTTGTGATTTAGCAGTCTCAAAATCAGAGGGAAGTCCAGCTAAAAAACTCATTATAGCCATTTGTTCCCTCTGAGCTTGCTGCTCCTTGATATCAGTACTGAATGGTAGAAGTACATTTAGTTCCTCGTAGGTTTTCTTGAACTCCATGAAGTATGTAGTGAGTGACTTAGATTCCTTCTCAGAACGATAGAAAGCCTTACAAACTTCATAAATTCGAGATAGATTACCTTTGCCAGAATATAAGTACTCCAGATAATCCATTAGCTCTTTCACAAACTCACAGTGATTAACCAAACCAACTACTTTATTATCAATAGAGTTTATGATTTGCAAGAGTAGTCTAGCATCATCTCTAAGCCAAGCTTTTCTATTATCATTAGTTGGAGGATCTTGGATAAGATGGTCATCCTTTTCAACACTACGCAAGTAGACCCTGATTTTTCTACTCCAATCTAAATAGTTAGACCCATTTAATTTATAATCTGTAATTTTAGATAATGCTGGAACAATTTCAGTCATGACAGATTTTTCCTCAGACATGTTTAACCAAAAAAGTGACCAAGAATTACAAAGGATCAAAACACTAACAACAAATTGGTTGAAAAGAGCAATAAGCTGACACTAGAACTGAATCGAGCAACCACATAAGCACAACGTGATTTTCAGATTTGTTGTCACTGATGCAAAGGCAAAAAACAGACCTGGAAGTGAAGAAATTATTATCCACACAAAGATTTCAGACGAGCAGTCAATCTGGAAACGTTTGAACTGATGAAACGATGATGGACAGCAACCCTAGATGTATTCTGCCAAACCCAAGTAGCTGAAACCTTTTCCCAAGATGTTAGGAAAAGATCCAAAAATTCAGAACCAAGATTGAGCCTAGTGGCTCTGATACCAAGAAAGTTTACAGAATACTTTATATATTTCATCATCTCAGAATAACATGTATATATACACTAGAAGAAGATTTATCTAAGGTAAGGAAATATCCTACATATCTCTAATGATTCCTACATATCTCTCCTATGATTCAGCTAACTATATAAGGTAATAAAATATCTTTACAAGATTTTGTAACAATGACAAAAAGACAGAGAGTCCCCAAGTGATTGCATAGAGGTTGAGGCATAGGAATAACATTTTGGAGGTTGCAAGTTCGATTCCCAGCTAAAACTTTGTGAGAGCAGTCTGCTCCAACATTAATGGACAAGGTTATCTTGACATCCTTTGCTTGTGACCTGGATAAACTTTCAGGTGGATTTGTTGAGGTGGATGCAATCTAAGTCAAAAAGGACCAATATTAAATTTAAAATTAAAATGAAAAGAGAAAGTAACAGCGGGTGATACTACTTGATCACTGAAGTAAACTGAAACATCACCGTATGTACTGTGGGCTGAAACTTAAAAGAGTAACACCATTTCTTGAAGGGAACTCTTTCAGAATCAAAAGACAATGCTTGCTTTCCTAAAATCAGAGCTCCTTATTTTTGCGCTAAGGGAAGGAGTAAGAAGCCCACCCGGGATGTAAATTTCCATTAATTTAAATATGTGAAGTTATCATGTATTCTAGCCTCCAAAGTACTCTTACAAAATCCATTTCCTATTAGTTATATCACAAAATATTCTGGGTCTCAAGGCAACCACCACGACAATTTCTTGTCCAAAGAAATCTTATGGAACACCAGCCTGTCAAAACCACCCATTGGAAAGCCATACAAGATTAAATTAGCCGAAGTATCCTTATTGCTTCAGTACCCTTTGAGAAAGCCTCTACATATCCAACCTTTGAGAAATCCATTGAAGAACAATACTACAATTCTCATTCTTCTAGCTCTAACATACAGCTTGAAATATAATTAAAGTTTGGAAGCCTGACAATAAAATGAACGGTAAGGAATATCCAGATAACAGATAAACATCAAATCAGATGCAAGAAAATCAAATTATATGTGAAACTGACTAAAACTGATTAAGTATTTGTCAAACTGCATAATCTATTTCTGTAATTTCCCCCAAGCACACGTCTTCACCTTCACCTCAAAGCAACAGCACCAACAAGCTAACAGGATACCAGAAACAGAGACTCACTCTCCAAGCATCCAATAACATCGCCTCTGAAAGTTCTTGTTGTCCTCCCCATGGGCATAGTAACAGTGAACAACATCAATGCTGCCTGCCTGCAATCAGTAACAAAGTTGATGACCTAAATAAAGAGAAAGTTTCTAGATGACCAATCGTCTGTGGTAAGATCTAGTCAACAACACATACAAGATGTAAAGAAGTTATTGCTCTGTGAATTTACATACAAGTAGGTTGTCTAGTCTTCATCGAAATCATACAGGTTACTATGTCTGGATTCTATTGGTCATACAGGTCAAGTAATAACAGTTGTCTTATTGTTTAGCAGAAATTACAGTAACTAGAAGAGCGGCTCGGATAAATATCCATGTTTTTTCTAAGTACAATAAGCTTTTGTATTTTTGGTTCAAACTTAATGTTAAGTCTCATATTGATTGAAGAATGAAATTGTGGTCCCATTTTGTGGTCTTGGACAATCCTCCTTTCATGAGCTAGTTTTTGGGATTGAGTTAGGCCCAAGATTCATTTATATACATGGTAAAAGAGTTGGCTATATCGACCCTGCTCGTTATGCTTCTCAATGTTGAGGGCCGTATTATATTATCAACACTCGAAAGTCCCACATTGATTGAGGGAATGGGTTATGGCCCTGTTATATTGTCATGAGAAATCCTCTCCTCATGAGCTTGCGGCTCGGCATGTTTCTCAATGTTGAGGCCCGTGATAACAGTATTGTTATCAACACTGAAAAGTCCCACATTGATTGAGTAAAAAGGTTATGGTCCTGTATATTGTCATGAGAAATTCTATCCTCATGAGCTAGCTTTTGAGGTTTTGCTGGGCCTTACTTTATAGATACATACAATGAACATTCTACAACTTGGAGGGTGCTTTCAGGGAATTCCAGGTCGCATTAATTTATAGAAACTTCATCTGATAGCAAGGATTTTGCATTTCAATAAAATAATCAACCATGTCTTAATCCCAAACAAGGTGGCTCAAGTCGACTATTACAAATTCTCTATATTTAATCTGTGCTGAAGCGATTTGATTTCCTAAAAGTTGCTTTTAAGCAATATATATATATATAAAGAAGGTCTGTGATTAACTGAATCACAGATAAAACCATAAGTTGTATAACTCATTCTTGATCTCCAGTTTTTACTACAGATTGAAAAGAGCAACGAGAAAAACATGGGCAAATCCAGTAATTAGGTGAAAACAGGGATACAAATTACCAAGAACAAGATAAAACCAAGTGAAAATAGAGCATACCTTCAACTTTTCATGAGCTTCTTTGACAGTCTTACCATCTTTCTTCTTTATCCAGTGGTGACCATCTTTACGGAAATATGGTACTACTTTACGATCAAATAGAAACATGGAACTACCTGAAACCCAAAAGAAAATGGTTGTAGTGTCAAAGTATTAATTTGTGGAGATGGTAACAATGATAATCATGAACCTGGAGGTTTGAGTGGGGGCTCCTGAGTCAAGTAGAACTTTTGATGATTGCGCAAGATTTCACAAACTTCAGGGGGCCGAAGCCAGCGGTGGTGTGCTTCCTGCAGTATCTGTTCAAGATCTACCATAATAGTAATACATTTTAAAGACCATATGATCACAAAGAAATATCACTTCAAGATCGGTATGCGCATAAACAGAGTAGAAGAGGGAGAAAAAGGCGATATACAAGTACATTGGCATAAGGAAAGTAAAAGAAGAGAAAACTTGGAGAAGAAGCAAACCTAAAGGTTGTGTAGAATGATCCATGAGCATGAGCAAACAAGAAAGCTTCAAAATTCATGAACATTTAAACCCTAAAACTCAAAGCAATGACCGTTTTCAGAATGGTGTTCACACTTTCTGTTTCATGTAAAGTTTCTTTTTCCCTACTCCTGCAACTTCATTTTATTTTTATACTACCAGGAGTAGTTAACTTTTACTCCCACTTCCCCTGATTATTAAATTAACCATATCAGCATTTTGTAAATTTACTTCGGGTATAATTGAATAAATTTTTATGCATCCACAAAACACTTTTAAATATCATTTTTTTATATCATTAAAAAAAAAGAAATGAATTTAAATTTAAATTCGCAAAATAGAAATGAGTATCATCATATCAGGGAAAACTGAAAGCACATTCTTTTTACATTAATTTCCATAGCATGAAAAATCTTATATTCATATTGATGTTGGTAAGTAGTAATATATCCCTTTAAATTCAACTAGCATACGTTCTCGCGCGATGCGCGAAAAGTATAAAAAAAAACAAATTATAAAAAGAATATCACTAATTTACTTAATCATATTAACTTTTCATTATTTTGTCAATTATAAAATTTAAATCATTTTATACACAATAATAACAAACGTCATATAAATTGTTGAACAAAAAGATATAAACACTCTAATTTCATATTTAACCTATAGAGATGTCATAAACACTACATGTAAAATATAACCATCAAATAAAATAAGTCAAAACTTATATTTAGTTGATATATATACTTAAATAAATTACAGAATGCTCAACAATATTTATATAATTAATAAAATTGTTCTAATAAAAATACTACGAAAAAATCTATCCAATTGCTAATAATTTAATTAACATTTAAAACGGAAGAATTTCATCAAACACTTAGTTTGTAGGATTATTGAATAATGTTTCACTAGTCATAAAGTGTAATCACATGTTTATGAATAATTATAAAAGGATGCAACTATTCAGAAACATTCTGAATAGTTGTGTCACTCCCCTTTTAATATTAAATATAAATTAAATATATAACAAATATATATTTACTTATTATTTAAATTAATTTGGTTGACCCATATGGGTGATCAAATTTAATATAATTTCTTCATCTCCCACTTAGCCATAGTGGGTCAATTCTCATTTCTATTATGTAACTTTCATACTTGACGACTAGACCGTGTGAATGCATACTTTGAGAGGTTCCTTGTTGTACATCTGTTAGGAATATATAACATCTCGTTCAATGAAACTTAGAGTAGATTCTAGTATGCAGTACCATAGATCATTTATCACATTTATATTTCTCATCATTTCTTTTTTCTTAAATATGAGTTCATCATTATGTTCTTGTCTCAAAAACAAAAATAAAGGACCGGTCAATGAACACAAGTAATGTGATAATACTTAATGATCTTCCTTATCTCATCTCAACTTGATATGCTTTTCTAGAAATGTCTCGCCAAACCAAATCAAGCATGATCTTTTGGCAACATACTAAGATAGCTAATACCAAATTGAATCTCAAGAAACTAATAAGGGTACAATGTGAAAATTACTTATGATTATCAAGGCTCCACAGGAGAGCAAGTAGAGACTAAACTTGTATTGCTCTAATAGGTCACTATATGGATAAATGGTATGAAACACGTATCACATACTGACTCCTTCCCCATAGAGCATATGTTTTTTATCAATCAAATATTGTGCAAATAATAGTTTAGACAACGCATGTCTAACTTTGAGTTCACAAACCTACTCATCATTTTATTCTTCAAAGTTCACATTTAGTATTAGAAACAAACTCATTCATTTGAATGACATATCATTTAAACAAAAAACTAACAAACGACATTCTTATTATAAACTTTCAACTCTCGTTTATCATCACTTCCGATAATAATTAGTTTATAATTGTCTCATCTCTACTTTATCACTTAGACAATAGAGGCGATTGAATGTGTGAATAGGCCAATCTTTTTGTCTGTTTGACATACCTTTTATCCTCACAAATTTATGTATATGTATAAGAACCAACAAGAAAAGAAAATTACGCATTGAATCAATATTAATTTCAATAATGTGAATTTATATGAACATGTTTGGGGGAAAACTAAAAATATAAATGCAGTAGCATCTACGTAAACCCAATGACTTCACATGTCTTTAATAAGAATCACATGCTATGGGCTTTGTTAAGGGATCTGCTAGCATTTGATGCATAGATATGTATTTCATGCTCACTTCCTTTTGTGCTACCATGTCTCTTACAAAATTATACTTTATGTCAATATGTTTTATCTTTTCATGGTACTTTAGATCCTTTGTGTAGGCTATTGCAGCTTGACTATCACCAATTGATTATGACAGGCTCAATAATATTGTTATAAACTCTCAAGTAAACCAAAAAACTCTTAAGCCAAACAGCTTCTTGCACAATGGATGAAAGAGCTATGAAGTTAGCTTTCATTGTGGATAAAGCTATGCATGACTGCTCTTTCTACTCCATGATATGACGCCATTGTTAAGCAGGAATGCATATCCAGAGCTGAATTTTCGCGCATCTAAATCCCCTCCTCAATCAGCATCTGTGTAATCTTTGAGTTGCATATCATTTCCTTGATAACATAAGGAATAGTCGATTGTGCCTTTAAGATATCTCAATATTTTTTTAACTGATTTCCAATGATCTGGTCCCAAGTCTAATTGATATCTGCTACCTAACCCAACTGTATAACAAATATTCAACCTAATTCACATCATAACACACATAAGACTTCTGTCTGCATTGGCATAAGAAATTTTTCTCATTTGTTCCATCTCATGTGGAGTCTTAGGGCACATCATTTAGTTTAAGGCTTCACTTTTAGAAACTGGAGTATTTATGGATTTGCAATCTTGCATATTAAAGCGTTCAAGAACTTTCTTAATATAAGGTTCTTGTGAAAGATATAACAATCTCTATGAAGAATTTCTTGAAATCTTAAGTCCAAGAATATATGCTGCTTCATCCATATCTTTCATCTCAAAAGTAGACGATAACCACTCTTTTTTACACGATTAATGTCACTTGCAGCTATTAGTATGTCATCTATATACAATGATAAGATGACAAATATATCTTTGAATATACACACAATGATCTTCGTGAATCATAACAAATTCATACAATATGATCACATCATGAAATCACAAGTACCATCGTTTAGAAGATTATTTAAGGCCGTAAATCAATCTTTAAAGTCGACATACTTTATTTTTTTTGGCTTTTTCCACAAAAATTACAAGTTGTCCATGTAGATTTCTTCTTCTAGTTCTCCATTGAGAAAAACATTTTTCACATTCATTTAATGTAATTCGAGATCCAACATGCCACTAAGACAAAATTAATCTTATTGAAATAAAGCGTACCACAGGTGAAAAAGTTTCTTCATGATTGATTCTTTCTTGTTGTGTGTACCCCTTGGCTACCAGGAAAGCTTTGAATCTTTCGATACTATCGTCTGCCTTGCACTTGATTTTGAGAATTCATTTATTTTCAATAGCTTTTTGGCCTTTAGGTAGATTAACCAATTTCCACACTTGGTTAGATTTCATCGACTCCAACTCCTTCTCTAATGCTTTTAACCATTTTTCTTTAGTAGGACATGTAAAAGCCTCATTTATATTTCTCTTCATCATCTGGAGTAATTATAAATGCTTCCCCTTTGATCTCAAATCGACGTTGAGAAATTTGTGAATGACTTGTCTGTCGAGATTGAGATTGACAAATTGATTTATCAATTGATAAGTTACTCCCACTCGGACCAATAATATCATTAGAAATTCGATGCATTTGATGTATCTGTGAAAGTAGAAACTAATCCATTATCAATAAAATAACTCCCACTCAAATTCATTTGATCTTCGATAGTGAAAATAATTTGATCCGTAGTTTCATAAAGTGATAAGTCTTGATCTGTCTCACCCTTCTTGGGAAAATCATTCTCTATAAATGTGATGTCACATGACTCAATTTCAGTTTGAGCCACTAATTTTTTCACATATGAATATATAACCCTTAGATTGTTCAAAATATTTTACAAAGATAAATTTCCCTCCCCTTGGACCTAATTTCCCATATTGGGAAGAAGGATTATGAATAAAAGTAGCACAACCCCAAGGCATCAAACAACTTAAATCAGATTTTCGTTTAGTCCATAACTCATATGGTGTAGTTGTAGTTAATTTTGAAAGGACACGATTAAGTACAAATGCAGCAGTGAGCAAAGCATCACCCCAATAGTGACAATTTTGCTTTTGCCACCATCGACCTAACCATTTCTAACAATGTTCTATTTCGTCATTCCGCAATAACATTTTGTTGTGGAGTATAAAGAGTAGTTAATTGTCTTTGAATTACTTTTCATCAGATAATCATTTGAATCCATCCGACAAATACTCCCTTCCTCGATCGATTCTTAGAACTTTTATTTTTCTATGATGTTGACTCTTAACTAAGTTCATAAACTTAATGAAGCAACACAAAGCTTCAAATTTGTGAGAAATCAAATATACAAAACCAAATCGAGTAAACTCATCAATAAAAGTGATGAAGTAAATAACACCATGTCTTGCCCTTACATTCATTGGAGCATAATTATCATAATGAATTAATTGCAATGGAGTATTAGCTCTTTTGCCTTTCCTAAATGACTTTCTTGCAATTTTTCCGACTAGGCAACATTCACAATTAGACAATTCTACTTTATCTATTGTTCCAAGCAAACCTTCTTTGGTTAAGCAATTCATTTTTTACTGACCAATATGGCCAAGTCTCGCTTGCCATGTATGTACATCATTCTCATAATTAGGAGATGCAAATAAGGAACAACTAACATTATTATTACTGGTATTCTAAATAACATCTAATACAAAAAGTTAATCATAAAAATAACCTGGTCCATATTTTGTCTTGGCTAAATACATATCCATGCCATGCTCATGAAAGTAAAAATTAGATTCTAACTTAATCAACACTTTGACGGAGACCAGATTCTGACGAATTGATGAGGCAAATAGTACATCATGTAGAAAAAGAGTTCAACCATCTCACATTTCAAGTTTATAGGTACCAATTCCTTTAACCTGTTCTTTGATGTTATTTCCAATATACACCTATTTGGATCCTCGTGAAATTCATCGATAATGTATGAAAGCATCTCTTTTTGTCACTACATGTTCAGTGACTCCTGAGACTACAATCCATATAGGAAGTGATTCAGTTAAAAAAGTAGAACAAGAAACATTTATATCACTATATAAATTGTTCATAAGGTCATATACCTTTTTTAGGCTCAGAACAATCATGAGCAAAATGTCTCTTATTCTCACAGTTATAGCATTTAATCTTAGCCATATTCACCTTTTTCTTTTTCTTTGGAGAAGAAGTATTTTTCTCTTGTTGATCAGTCTTAGATTTATTTAAGACTTTTCCTTTCCCCCTTCTTCTGAGAATATTTACCATTTTTGTGTTTTTTGCTACGTCCAGATTTTGAATCAGAACTAGCCATATACGCATTTGTGGCAGCACTATCAACTCTGGGGCATTCTTTCTCGAGTTCTAAATGACGCTTAGCATCTTCCATTGATTTAATGCTAACATTGTGGGTCAAATGCATTTTCATATTTTCCCATCTTTGGGGTAGAGAATGAATCACAACTTGGAGTTGTTCTCTTATGTCAACACATGACTGGCATCTTTTAGTTCACTTACCATATTAGAAATATGGGGCAGATGCTTACATGTAGTATGATCAGGATGTTTCTTCTGAGTATCAAACTTTATAGTAAGAGCCCTTATCATGGCAACTGAAGTATGATCGAACTTTTCTTTTAATGTAGACCACATGTCCTTGGCATTGTCATACTTTCGAAATTCTCTACGATATCATTATCCATGCTACTTAACAACATTATGGGAGCAAGAGAGTTCTTCCTTTTTCAAACCTGATATGCCTCAAGATCTTTTTCATGTTGTGGAGTATCACCAGTTTCGAGAAGTGTCATAAACACATTAAGAGCTTCAAGAGCCTCTTGTTCTTCTAGGACATATTGAATTTTTCTACTCCATATTTCATAGTTATCACCATTAAGTTTATCACCTTTGTTAAGCTCAGCAACAATATTTTTAGCAGCAGTGACATACTAATTTAAACAAATATAAAATTATGTGAGACAACTATGTATAGAATTATAGCCTAAATTCATATACATAATATTTCTTAAAATGATTAACTATGCCAGTATTCATTTCACATTGGATTCACAAGCGAAAGTTCACTAAGTTCTCAATCATCATATAAATTTCAATATGTTGTAAAATTAACACAATCAATTATCTAAGAAACATTTATCTTAAATCACATAAATTCAAAATCAAATAAGTACAAATTCTATACTAGATATATAAATACTCAACAATCTATTAGCATGGAGTATGGAATTAAACTTCATAAGACATATGTAGGTTGTTACAGGAGAATATCACATAAACAATTACACAAAGTAAATGCACCTTAAATTATGCATATAAACATATATATGTATATATTGAAAATAGTTTAAGATCATACCAAATAGTAATTTTGATCTTTGCCAAAAAAAAAAATATAAGATTTCCCAGTTCTTTCACCTTTATTTTGTCACTGAACAAGTAAACAACTAAGGTGAGTAACAAAAACTATTATTAAATCAGTAACCACCAGTAAACAGAGGCACTTTAGCATTACTTTAATTGTGAAATTAAAGTCATACTAATATGAAGATATTTTAGGAAAAAGTTAGCAACTAATTTTCTGTTATCACCAATATGATTTGTGCCAATACGCAATAATGAGTAGTGGCAGATTCAACTAAAACAATATAATTCTTATTACTACTGCTAATGGAAAGAATTATATCTAATTTCCTTAATAAAAGAAACTTTTTAAAAATTGCAGCGCCACACCAAACAATAAAACTTGTCAAATCAGTGCGACTTATGGGCCTTAAATGCCATATTCTAATCCTCAGATGATTAAATTTGTTTTATATTTATAACTAAAAGAACAACTAATTATTACAAGGAAACAAAAACTTTGTGTGAATATTTTTGTTCTTTCTCTTGAAAAAAATCTCAAAACGAAAAATCTTCTCCAAGGATGTATTTTTTTTTAGAACAATATCAAATGAAAATTCTTCCCCGTCACTATTTTCAAGAAAGAGCAACCAACACTAGGAAATCAATAGCTTATGCTATGATACCAATGAAGAATCTCATCAAACCTTTGGTTTATAGGATTATTGAATATTGTCTCACTAGTCAGAAAGTGTCATGATCCCGAATCCAGGTGTGATGGCACTCACCTAACCCACCAAAGCGAGTTAGCCAAAAATCTAAACGACTTAACAATAAAAATATAAGCGAAAGATAACAATCTAATAATATAGATAAGCAGAAGAAAACACACTAAAGCCATCCCAAAACTGGCTGGTATCACATGTACAAACCTCTAAATATAGAATACTCAAAGGAAATACAGAACATCATGTCTAGTCCTCAAATAGAAAAAGAACATAAAAATGGAATCCTCAAGGCCTACTGAAGACATAAGCAGCTATCTCGCAAGAAATCCGAAAGCTCGATCCAACAAGAAAGAAGTCTAGTAAGATGGACCGGGCTCACAACCTATAAAAATGTAGTAAGGGGTAAGCACCAAAAAATAAGGTACTTCGCAAATGAAACTAACCTAAAGTAAAGTAATGAAGAACACAAGTAACTCCTTAAATCCCAACCACAAACCGCCAAACTACAACCTTGTGCTCAGAAAAGTCCCAACACAATATATATTATACAGATCACAGTAATGTAAATATACTCATTATCTGACATAGTACCTCAACACGCAAGTATATAAATATATCCAACTCTCACTCAAGATCAGAGATATAATAAGTACACAGTCTCATAAACAACATACAACAATATCAACCTTATAAAATATGAGATGGAGTGGATGCCATGGAATATGAACAATGCAATGCAATGTCAAATAATCGTGATGCATGTTTGTCCTAGAATACACATCTGCTGATCAAAATACTACCTCAGATGGAACCCATGGGGGCCACACATGGACTATGTATCTATGGTCATGACCGACAATGACCTCGGCTCATGTCACCTATTAAGAAATAACCTCGGACCATCTGAAAATGACCTCACACCACCAACATATTACCTAAGCTCGACCCATAGGGACCCCAACCACCTATTCACATATTACCTTACTCAAATCTAGGTCTTAGCCATCACAAGAGTCAATACACAAATAATAATAGATGCAAGGTGCATGATCACAATTATATCATGATATCAACATCATAATAAACTTATTATCTCGACACTATCAGTATCTCAATATTGTCAATGTCTCAAAATCATCAATGTATCATATCATCAGTATCTCAATATCATCAGTGCCTCAATATCAACAGTGTTTCTATATAACCACAGTCTCAATATATCAATCATATCACAATATAACACCATCTCGCCATCGTCAAATGGTTCATAGAGTCACATAGATCATAAATATACAATTGATTTATATTCATATCACCATATGAGTAATTATTCAATATGAAAATGCATGATCAAGACTATAATGATTTGATTCTACCTCCAAATACTCAATTCCATACACATAGGAGCATACAAGGTTCATTCATACTTAACAAAAGGTTAGAAGTCCACTTGCCTCAAATAAAGTCTCGAATCAAGTCAAAATGTTGCTTCCCGCTTTTACGGTACTCTAAATCACCACATTCTATTCAAATATGACATCGCAATCACATAATGAATCTAATGACACTAAAATCAATTAATTTAGAGAGAAAGGGTAAAATGGTAAAAAATCTCATGTCGAAAAATGTAGTCAGAATGTAATAAGGAATTCAATGGTGGAAATGGTTTAAAAACGGAGCTAAGATAAGAAAGAAATCAACGATTAAAGTTTAAGAAACTCAATTCCAAAATCACGATTAAAGTTTAAGAAACTCAATTCCAAAATTCCCCAATTCTACCATTAAATCCCTAAATTTAGAAGTTAAAACACAAATCAATCAATGAAAATAATTGAAATAGGTTAGAAAATAGTTACCCAATCAATTTGCCTTCAAAACCTTGAAAAGGTCCTCTCTTAAAACGAAGCTTGAAATGTCAAAAATGGTGGAAGGGGTTTAAATTACATTTTAAAGAAGTTCACGATTTAGGTTGTGTTTGTTCTCCACGAACATGGTGAAGAATCCGGGAATGCGGAGCTCAAAGGACATCGAGCCTCCACGAATACAGACCCTCCTTCTGCGAACACAAAGGTCTAATCTCTATGACCTCCTCCAACGCGGATATTAAGGCGCGAACACGGAGCACTGGTGCTACATGCATCAGAAACAACAAAACCAACACAACAAAACAATAGGAACTAGATCCTTGGGAATTCGTTCGAAATCCTGTGAACACAAACCAAATATAAAACCCTATCTATCATTATTCGAATCCGGAACCTTCATGGCCCCGAACCCGAGAAGGAATGTTTAAACTAATTTTGGACTTAAAAAGTCAAAATATTCTCAGTACATCTAAAATTACAACAAAGACATTACTAGTGTTAGTTTCACCACCTAAAATCACTGGAATTGACGGAATTTCGATACAAGCTCCTGCACCCCAAATATTGACCAAAGTCAAATCTATAATCCAAAATGAATTGGAAATACAACTTTCATCCTAAAATCTCCATCTTAACTTTGAATTTAGTTCTATAAATTCTCCTAGACTAGATTTGAGATTTCAAAACTGACGGAATCAACACAATTGAATTCCTACACTCGAAACTCAAAATGACCACAACATTTAAAATTCTAATGTTAAACCTTTTAAAACTCTTTCTTTTGCATAACTCCAACTTTTTCCAAGGTTTTCAAAATCCAACTTTTAGACTTATTAAAAAATTATCCAAGGCAACTTTTAGAATGGGCAAAATGGTAATTTGGTCGAAAATGCTAAAAATAACCTTCGAGGTCATTACAGAAAGTATAATCACATGTTTATGAATCACGAACTACACTAAAAGTATTCACAATCTATAATCGTGCACCTATTACAGATGTTTGTTCTCTCTTTGCAAAAGAAAAATCTACACTAGATAATGTAACACTATATTTTTTACGTGTTAGTCCCATTTATGTGACACTTGACATAGGCTTATGGTACAGGTTAGGGACTACGTTTTATTCATAAGGGTTGTAATAATTTGAATTGGATTGAGAGTCGTTGTGATATCCCACATGTTTCAGCAGACGTGAATCCAAGATGTACTCGGCGAAAGCATTTAAATCTGAGACGATAAGGTGCTATTTCAACTAAAGTCTAAAAGTAGAATATGAAGATGCAATATATGGGATTATGATTTAGAAAAGAGGTAAGATAACAAGCTGCTTTCTTGACTTAACGAAGCAAGCAAGTGCATCACATATTTAGACTTTTTGACCAGCCCAAAGGGCCAAGTAGGTGTACCACCTACTAAGACTTGTTTGGCCATCTTATAGGGCCCAAGGTCACTAACCATTTACTTGAAAATTCTGGCCCAACCCAAATGAAGTAAAAAAAAGGAAAGAATGGGCAACTAAGGCCCAATAAGTAGAGACCCATAAAGGCCCAAGTTAAAAGGCCAAGTAGGTGCATCACCTACTTGGTAAAATATGGCCAAAAATCAAGCATGAAATCGGCCTAAGCTGGTCTCTTTAAAAGGGAATGTAACCAGCTCTTTTTAGCCATTTTACACTTGAGGAAAAATCTGATTTTTAATGTGTCTCTCTTCCCCTTCTATATTCATATAGCAGCCAGAAAAAAAGCTTAGGGTTCTTGAATATTATCCTCATATCAAGATAGGATTGAAGGAAAGTTCAGCCTTTGAAAAATATGAGTTAAGAGAGCAAGAATCACTCACAAGTAAGGTAAGTTGTTGCACTTTTCTCCCTCTCTTGTGCTTGAGTTAATTAAAGGATTGTTTATGTGTCAATGAGGCTGGAGTGGTCCTTTTTATATGAGGTAGTCTTGTGGGAAGGTTTGCTGGTGGTTTGTGCTTGTTGGGACAACCATGGAGGGGAGTCCCCTATTACTTTAATTGTGAGCTCCTTTTTGGAATTTAAAGTAGAATGTTAGTAGAAACTCATGAGAAAGATGATTGGATGCCATAAATTCACATTGCTCCTGCTACATGATGATATTTAGAGGCTGTTTTATGAATATGATGGTAAGAGGTGTGGCCATAAATCCAATTAGAAGAGAAGAAGTTGAAGGACCACTCTTAGGTTGGTAGTTACAAGCTTGCTGCCTGGGTATAACTCGTGAGTGTGAGTGAACTGTCTACATGTGCTTATGAACTACTAATACTAGTTTCATCACCTACTCAATTGTAGATAAATATTTGGAAAAAGGAGGAGATCACATTGCAGTGATAACGAGGTGGCACGACAAGGTATGTAAGGCTATCCAATTCCATATTCTTTGGCATGAAATCTAACACTCGCGTCACCATCAACTAGTAAGCCTCCCTAGTGCTATTCCAATAGTGGCGGTATTACTTATTAGTAAATATGTAGTTTTACTCTTACAAGTACTAGCATGAGGAGTCCACGGCCACTCATCCAACCAATTGTGTAATTTATACTCCTAAGTTGTACATCAAAATTCCATATGATTCTTATAGTATGGAACTACCTTAAATGACCATTGTCCTATCTTGTATCACCGGTACATAGTTCCAAAGCTTCAAAATTTATTATGACCACCAAAGTAACAATCTCAAAGTGTTAAAGAATAACTTGTATACTGTGCACAACGTGGGTGGCAGCTGAGGGGCAAGAGCCTAGCATGGGTCGATCTTACTTGGTTTATGAGGGTGGCAACCCAGGGGCAAAAACATAGCATGGGTCGATCCCGATTTATATAGCTATGAGGACAGCATCCCAAGGGTTAAAATGCCTAGCATGGGACATCCTTTTCTTACCACTGATCAGCTGGTCATTTGTATTACATGCCAAAAGGAATTATAAAGCACTGAAAAGTAAAGAAAAGAATGTAACGTACATGGTTCCATAAGTATAATAAAGGTGGTCTTTTACTATGTGTTGTGCATTTATATCTTGCTACTTGAGTTCCCACTTTACATATACTATTGCCTTACATATTCAGTACATTATCTCGTACTAACGTCCCTTGTGGGGGACCTGCATTTCATGTTGCAGGTACATAAGCTATAAAATCTTCTCAGTAGGAGTACAGAATATCCAACTATTGTTATTGAGCTCTAGGTTGCTTCGGGGCTTTGTGCAAAGGATTTTATTTTGAGACTTCTTACTATTAGATAGTGTCCATAAATCTCATAAAAAGTCTAGAGCTTATATTTTTGCATTGTGTAGTTGGTTATGAGGCAGGGTCTGTCCCGGTCCTTATAGATATTATTCCTTATCTAGAGGCTTTGTAGACTATGTAAAGTAAAGTATGGTCATGTATCGTACTTTAGACATCGTGGCTCCAACGGCCTAGTCATAAGCGTTTCCTTTTGGCTTGTTATTACTATCTACTTTCTTGAAAGCATGTTGAATGTGGAAACCCCTTGTAATGTTTATAGACAGTGTATGGTTATATGTTGGTTCTCCCGAGCCTTGTCGGCAACGGGTGCCAGTCCGCCTTAATGGGACTTTGGGCGTGATAAAAGTGGTGTCAAAGTTGGTCATCCTAGGGGGTCTACAAAGCCGTGTCTATGTAGAGTCTTGCTTATGGATGTGTTGTGCACCATATCTATAAACATGAGGCTACAGGACATTGAGGAGTTGTCTCTTTTATTTCATTTCCTAGATCGTGCCATAGAGCCATTAATGTATGTGGATTATATCTAACCCCTAAATTGTTTGTGTTTATATATAGCAAAAGATGCCTGTCACAAGGAGAAGAAACATAGGTAAGCAGATAGATTTTGGAGAAGGGATAAGCCAATCACGAGTTAGGCCTAACCAAAGTGAGATTCCAGATGAGTCCTTATCATAGAGTTCCCTGACTCCTCCACCTCTAGGGGAGCTAGGGAGGACATCAACACCTCAAGATCCTCCTATTAATGCTACTGAACAAGATTTAAGGAATGCGATCCAATTATTGACTCGTATAGTTGCTGGTCAAGGGCAAAGGCAAGATGGTCCAGTTGCAGGTACTGGTGGTGCAGATAGAGCAGCTAGCACATGGATACAGGACTTTCTTAATTTGGATCCTCCTTCATTCACTGGGAAAGATCCAAAAGAAGATCCACAAGACTTTGTTGAGCAAATCCAACGGACCTTGGATGTTATGCATGTTAGCGGCATAGAAGCTGTTGAGCTAGCAACATATAGATTGAAGGGTGTAGCTGTGTTGTGGTACGAAGCCTAGAGGCAATCTAGGGGTGTAGATGCACCTCCAATTGGTTGGAAAGAGTTCAAAAAGGCATTTCTTGACCACTATTTTCCATTGGAGATTTGGGAGGCCCGTGCAAACCAATTCTTAAGTCTCCACAAGGGGGTATGAACGTGAGGGAGTATAGTCTCCAGTTTAACTCCTTGGCCAGGTATGCTCCTAACATGATCGCTACTATGGAGGATCGAGTTCATCGATACGTGGAAAGATTAGATTCATATCTGGTTAGAGATTGTACTATTGCTTCCTTGAATAAAGACATTGATATAGCAAGGATGCAAGCTTTTGCACAAAAGTTGGAGGAACAACGACAAAGGAGGAGGATACAAAAGTCGAAAAGAGCGCAGTCCAAGAGGGCATCGACGGGGCAGTTTACACCATCCCAAGGTGAGTTTAGGCCTCGATTTTCTAATAGATCACCCAGACCATCATTCTCCTATTGTACAGCTAGTGCTCAACCCCGATATCAAGGGTCTAGGGGAAATCAGTTTGGGCAACAAGGTGAAATCCAAGGTTCACGAACAGTAGAGCACCAAGAGCAAGGCGGTATGAGCCAATCAAGACCTCCTTGACAGCCTTGTAAGTAATGCAAGAGGAATCATCTAGGTGCATACTGATTTGGGACGGATGTTTATTTTTTGTGTGGTACACTGGGTCGTATGATGAGAAATTACCCTCAAAGGGATACGAGTGGTATGGCCCAACCTACTGGGTCAGTTGTTGCATCATCATCGACAGTGCCTTTATTAGGTAGGGGTCCGCAATTATCTTCAGGTCGTGGTAGGGATTAGAGGAACAGTTAGTTCCAGTGGAACCCAAAATCGCACGTATGCTCTAAGAGATAGAAAAAATTTGGAGGCTTCCCCTGACGTGGTTACGGGTACATTGTCCATCTTTTCGCATATTGTATATGCATTAATTGATCTAGGGTTTACTCTATCGTATGTTACTCCATTAATTGCCGATAAGTTAAAAAAGGTACAAGAATTATTGACTAAACCATGTGAAGTGTCTACACCAATCGGTGAGTCAATTATAGCTAGAAGGGTCTATCGTAATTTCATAGTAACTATTTGTGATCGTGACACATTGGCTGACCTTATCGAGCTAGAAATGATAGATTTTGATGTTATAATAGGTATGGATTGGTTGGCTTCTTGTTATGCCATGGTGGATTGCCGAACTAAGATGGTGCAGTTCTATTTCCCAAAAGAGGCAGTCCTTGAATGGAAAGGTAATATTGGGGCGCCAAGAGGTAGGTTTATTTCCTATTTTAAGGCAAGGAAGATGGTGTCCAAAGGCTACATATGCCATTTCGTTAGGGTAAGAGATATAGATGCAGATCCCCCAATCTTTCAATCTATTATGGTGGTAAATGAATTTCCTCATGTTTTTCCTGAAGATCTTCCAGGGTTGCCTCCTGAATGAGAAGTTGAGTTTGGTATTGACGTGCTTCCAGATACACAACCTATATCCATTCCCCCATATAGAATGGCCCTGATAGAATTACGGGAGTTAAAGGAGCAATTAGAAGGTTTGCTAGAAAAGGGATTTATAAGGCCTAGTATGTCCCGTTGGGGAGCACCAGTTTTATTTGTATGCAAGAAGGATGGTTCACTGAGGATGTGCATTGACTACCGGCAGTTAAATAAGGTGATGATAAAGAATAAATATCCCCTCCCTAGGATTGATGATTTATTTGATCAGTTACAGGGTGCTAAGTATTCCTCAAAGATTGACTTGAGGTCGGGTTATCACCAAGTAAGAGTCAGAAATCAAGACATACCCAAGACAACTTTTCGAACATGGTACGATCATTTCGAGTTCTTAGTCATGTCATTTGGCCTAACAAATGCCCCCGCTGTTTTTATGGATTTGATGAATAGGGTGTTCAAGCCATTTTTGGATGTGTGCATGATAGTATTCATATATGACATTTTGGTGTATTCGAGATCGGAGGAGATCATGCTAATCACCTGTGATAAGTATTACAAATTCTTCGTGATTGTAAGTTATATGCAAAGTTTTCTAAGTGCGAGTTTTGGTTAAGATCTGTGGCATTCTTAGGGCACATTGTATCTGATGAAGGAATAAGGGTTGATGCCCAAAAAATAGAAGCTTTGAAGAACTGGCCAAGACCTACAACACCGACGGAGGTTCGTAGTTTTCTTGGGCTGGCAGGTTATTATAGAAGGTTTGTTGAAAGATTTTCTTCTATTTATGCACCTTTAACAAAGCTAACGCATAAGGCAGCTAAGTTTCAGTGGAACGATGCATGTGAAAGAAGCTTCCAGAAGCTGAAACATAAATTGATGACTGCACTTGTATTGGTACTACCTGAAGGGATAGAAGATTATGCAGTATATTGTGATGCTTCTAGAGTGGGCCTAGGATGTGTTTTGATGCAGCATGGTAAAGTAATAGCCTATGCCTCAGGGCAATTGCGTCCGCATGAGAAAAACTATCCAACCCATGATTTGGGGTTAGCAACAGTTATATTTGCTTTGAAGGTATGGCGCCATTATTTATATGGAGTTCATGTTGACATATCTACCGATCACAAGTCTACAATACATATTTAAGCAAAAGGACCTGAACGTAAGGCAATGAAGATAGCTTGAGCTATTGAAAGATTATGACATCAATATTTTGTATCACCCCGGATGAGAAAATGTGGTAGCAGATGCTTTAAGCCGCAAAACAATGGCAAACACTTTTGGGCAGTCTACAATAAGACAAGGGGTAAGCAAAGATCTACGGAAATTAGCTAGCATGGGGGTTCGCCTTCTTGAATCTCCAGATGAAGCAGTTATTGTGCAAAATGCAGTGGAATCATCGTTGATGACAGAGGTGAGAGAGAAATAATACACAAATCCCATTCTATTATGGCTTAAGGAGAATGTACAACAAGGTATGACAAAGTCATTTGAACTCATGCAAGAAGGAATACTTCGATGTCAAAACAGATTATGCGTACCTGATGTAGATGTGCTAAAAAGAAGAATTATGATGGAAGCACATCATTCAAGATATTCAGTGCATCCGGGCTCAACCAAAATGTATCATGACTTGAAAGAAGTATATTGGTGGGGGAAATGAAGAAGGATATTGCAGAATTCGTGGCTCAATGTCCAAATTGTCAACAAGTTAAGGTAGAGCACCAAAAGCCTGGAGGTTATTTGCAGCACATAAAACTTCTAATTTGGAAGTGGGATATGGTCAACATGGATTTTTTTACTAGATTACCTCGCTCATTTTAGAAGTTCGACTCTATATGGGTAGTTGTTGATAGGCTCACTAAATCGGCACACTTCCTACTAGTCAAAACTACTTATATAGTCAAAGAGTGTGTAAGATTGTATATTAAAGAGATAGTTCGGCTACACGGAGTGCCAATATCTATTATATCTGATAGGGGAGCTCAATTCACTGCAAATTTTTGGAAGTCACTTCAGAGAAGTTTGGGGACGCAAGTGAATTTAAGTACAACCGTTCACCCTCAATCAGATGGTCAAGCAGAACGCACAATCCAAATGCTTGAGGATATGCTTCGAGCTAGCATATTGGACTTCAAGGGTGGCTGGGATGATCATTTTCCACTTATTGAATTTGCTTACAACAATAGCTACCACTCGAGTATCAAAATAGCACCTTACGAAGCCTTATATGGAAGAAAGTGTAGATCACCAATCGGCTTGTTTGAAGTAGGTGAAACTGCCTTATTTGGACCAGATCTTATTCATCAAGATATGGAGAAAGTTAAGATAATACAACAATGACTGGCGGCAGCTCAAAGTCGACAGAAATCATATGCAGATATTAGAATGAGAGAACTAGAATCCTCCGTAGGATATTGGGTGTTCTTGAAGGTGTCTTTAATAAAAGGGGCAATGAGGTTTGGCAAAAAGGTAAAGCTAAGTCCACTCTACATAGGACCATATAAGATTCTAGAAGAGTTGGTCAAGTTTCATATGAATTAGAGCTACCCCAGAAGCTCTCCGCGGTTCATATGGTCTTTCACATTTCAATGCTTTGAAAATGCATAGGTGACCCCTCCCGTATCACTCCAATCGAAGATGTACAGGTTACAGAAGATCTCACCTATGAGGAAGTACCCATTGCTATTCTGGATCGACAAATTAAGAAATAAGGAAGTAGCTTCCATTAATGTACTATAGAGGAACAAGCAAGTAGAAGAGGTTACCTGGGAAGCGGAAGAAGCAATGAATCCAAGTACCCCCATCTCTTTAAGCCCACCAGAAGGAGGAGGAAAAAAGGGTCGGAGTTGAGGCATTGACAAGTAAGTATGTGTCTTTGTATGTATCACATGAATAATAATAGTATGTAGCTTAGGCTTGAACTTGTTTGGGCCGACTAACTATACTATCATTCGAGGATGAATGTTCCTAAGGGGGGAGGACGTAACACTCCATATTTTCTATGTGTTAGTCCCACTTATGTGACCCTTGACATAGGCTTATGGTACAGGTGAGGGACTACGTTTTTTTTCACAAGGGTGGTAATAATATGAATTGGACCGAGAGTTATTGTGATATCCCACATGTTTCAGCGGGTGTGAATCCAAGATGAACTCGACAATAGCAATTAAATCTAAGATGATAAGGTGCTATTTCAGCTAAAAGTCTAAAGTGGAATATTAAGATGCAATATAAGGGATTATGATTTAGAAAAGAGGTAAGATAACAAGCTCCTTTCTTGACTTAACGATGCAAGTAGGTGCATCACCTATTTAGACTTTTTTGACCAGCCAAAAGGGCCAAGTAGGTGTACCACCTACTAAGACTTGTTTGGCCATCTTATAGGGCCTAAGGTCACTAACCATTTACTTGAAAATTCTGGCCCAACCAAAATAAAGTAAAAAAGGAAAGAATGGGCAGCCAAGGCGCAATAAGTAGAGACCCATAAATGCCCAAGTTAAAAGGCCAAGTAGGTGCATCACCTACTTGGTAAAATATGGCCAAAAATCAAGGATAAAGTCGGCCTAAGCTGGTCCCTTTAAAAGGTAATGTAATCAGCTCTTTTTAGCCATTTTACACTTGAGGAAAAATCTTATTTTTAAGGTTCTCTTTCTTCCCCTTTTATCTTCATATAGCAACCAATAAAAAAAGCTTAGGGTTCTTGAATATTATCCTCATCTCAAGCTAGGATTGAAGGAGAGTTCAGCTTTTGAAAAATATGAGTTAAGAGAGCAAGAACCACTCACCAGTAAGGTAAGTTGTTGCACTTTTCTCGCTCTCTTGTGCTTGAGTTAATTAAGGGATTGTTTATGTGTCAATGAGATTGGAGCGGTCCTTTTTATATGAGGTAGTCTTGTAGGAAGGTTTGCTGGTAGTTTGTGCTTGTTGGGCCATCCATGGAGGGGAGTCCCCTATTACTTTAATTGTGAGTTCCTTTTTGGAATTTAAAGTGGAATGTTAGTAGAAACTCATGAGAAAGATGATTGGATGCCATAAGTTCACATTGCTTCTGCTACATGATGATATTTAGAGGTTGTTTTATAACTATGATGGTAAGAGGTGTGACCATAAATGCAATTAGAGGAGAAGAAGTTGAAGGAACACCCTTAGGTTGGTAGTTACGGGCTTGCTGCCCGGGTACAACTCGTGAGTGTGAGTGAACTGTCTACATATGTTTATGCACTACTAATACTAGTTTCATCGCCTACTCAATTGTAAATAAATATTTGGAAAAAAGGGGAGATCACATTGTAGTGTTAACGAGGTGGCACGACAAGGTATGTAAGGCTATCCAATTCCATATTCTTTGGCATGGAATCTAACACTCACGTCACTATCAACTAGTAAGCCTCCCTAGTGCTATTCCAATAGTGGTAGCATTACTTATTAGTAAATCTGTAGTTTTACTCTTACAAACACTAGCATGAGGAGTCTACAGTCACTCGTCCAGCCAATTGTGTCATTTATACTCCTAAGTTGTATGTCAAAATCCCATGTGATTCTTATATTATGGAACTACCTTAAATTGACCATTGTCCAATCTTGTATTACTAGTACATAGTTCCAAAACTCCAAAATTTATTATGACCACCAAAGTAACAATCTCAAAGTATTAAAGAATAAGTTGTACACTATCCACAACGTGGGTGGTAGCCTAGGGGCAAGAGCCTAGCATGGGTCGATCTCACTTGGTTCATGAGGATAGCAACCCAGGGGCGAAAGCCTAACATAGGTCGATCTCGATTTATATAGCTATGAGGACAACATCGCAGGGGTTAAACTGCCTAGCATGGGTCATCCTTTTCTTACCAATGATCAGCTGGTCATTTGTATTACACGCCTAAAGGAATTATAAAGCACTGAAAAGTTGAGAAAAGAATGTAATGTACATGGTTCCACAAGTATAATAAAGATGGTCTTTTACTATGCGTTGTGCATTTATATCTTGCTATTTGATTTCACTTGTTTTCCCACTTTACATATACTATTGTCTTACATATTCAGTACATTATCTCATACTGCCGTCCCGTATGGTGGACCTGCATTTCATGCTGCAGGTACAAGAGCTAGAAAATCTTCTCAGTAGGAGTACATAATATCCAACTACTGTTATTGAGCTCCAGGTTGCTTCGGGGCTTTGGGCATCTAGAGCTTATATTTTTGCATTGTATAGTTGGTTATGATGCGGGGTCTGTCCCGGTCCTTATAGATATTGTTCCTTATCTAGAGGATTTATAGACTATGCAAAGTAAAAGTACGATCATGTATCATACTTTAGACATCATGGCTCCAACGACTCAATCATACACGTTTCCTTTCGGCTTGTTATTACTGTCTACTTTCTTAAAAGCATTTTTAATGTGGAAACCCCTTGTAATGTTTATAGACAGTGTATGGTTATATGTTGGTTCTCCTGAGCCTTGTCAGCAATGGGAGCCAGTCCGCCTTAGTGGGACTTTGAGCATGACAGATACTTCATAGGAACCTTTTCGGAATTGAGAGAGAAAAAGAAGAGAAGGAAGCAGAAAATATTTTTTCTTTTTATGTACTACATCTGTTTTGAAGGAGGAGTCCTTTCATAATTATAAAAAGATGCAACTATTCAAAAATATTCTTAATAGTTGTGTCACTTTTTTTTAAGTATTAAATATATAAGAAATATATATTTACTTATTTAAATTAATTTTTCTCCACATGGGTGACCAATTTAATTTAATTCCTTCAAAAACTATTCCGTTAAAGATCTTCAAATTCCTTTTGAATTATCGCCTTTAGCTTTAATGATATCGGTAATGACCTTGAAGGTCATTTTTGGAAATTTTAGCTAATCATTGTTTTGTCCTTTCAAAAAGTTGCTTCAGGTCATTTTTGGTTGAGTTGAAAAGTCAAATTTCAAAAATCTTGTAAAAAAATTAGAATTTTTCAAAAGAAAGAGTTTTTAAGGCTTATGTTTGAAAATAATTGAGTTTTGGAGTCAGATTGAGTTTTAAGTGTCAGAATTTGATTCTGTTTACTCCGGAATATCAAAATTGGTCTATGAGAACTTGTAGAACTAAATTCGAAGTTAAAGTAAAGTTTTAGGACCCAAAATTGTGTTTTTAGTTACTTCCGGGGCCAAAGTTTAATTTTGGTCAACATTCAGAGCTCGAAAGCGCAGATTCAAAATTCTAACAATTTCATAGTTCCGAATGGCCAAGCTAATGCTAGAAATAATCTCATTATAATTTTCAGAGCTTTTGAGGGCAGTTTTGGTATGTCAAGTTTCAAACTAGTTTATTTGAGTTGCATTGGTAACTGTATCGTAGAGGCTTCGTAATCAAATTATGATTATTTCATTAAGTTTGGATTGCCATTTTCGATATCTAATTTGTGAAATTCTTATTCCAAACGAATTTCCAAGGGTTCAGTTCTTAATTTTTCCATGTTGTGTGATTGTTTGTGCATAACGGATCTGGTGCAAGTGAACTTGTACTCCGTGGCATAGAGTTGATCCGCGTTTGAGGGAGGGTCAAACCTGTGACCTTCACATTTATGGAGGGTTAGTCGACCTAGACCTTCGTGTTCATGGAGTGTAATAAGTCCTTGAACAGTGTCCATTTTTTAAAAGTTGTAATTAGACCCATTTCCACAATTTTTCCACTTCTAAACTTCGTTTGAGAGAGAGATTTCAATATTTTTCAAGGCAAATTGATTAGGTAACTATTTTCTAACCTATTTAATTGATTCTAGTGTTTTTAACTTGTAATTTTACGATTTTAATAGTGGAATTTGGAATTTTTGGGACTTTTATTACCAAACTTTAATTGATGATTACTCCCTCATCTTAGCTCCGTTTTTGAATTGGTTTTCATTGTTGGAATCTTTGTTAAGAGGAAAACATTTTTATGTATTAATTTTTTTATTCCAGCTAATTTTTTTAGCATGAAATTTTTGACCATTTTTCCCTTTCACATGAATTGATCAAATTTAGTGTTAATAGATTCGTTATGTGATTATGATGTTATATTTGAATAAATTGTGACGCTTTGAGTGCGAATTTGAAGGAAAAGCTCTGGTTACTACTTGATTCGGTTACTATTTAAGACCAGTGGACTTCTAACTTCTTGCTAAGTATGTTTGTACCTTATATGCTCCTATATGTATAAAATTGATTACTTTGGGGTAGGAATTGTATCATCCTAGGTTTTGATCATGAAGTTTGTTTTGAGTGGTTGTTTATATGTGATATCATGACTCGTAAACTTTATTGTCGGTTTGTAATATGTGTACGCTTGTGAATTATATGATACTTATATAGAAATGGCTTTTATATTGAAATACAATTGATATTAAGACTAATTTGATATTGAGGCTTTGATGATATTAAGATATTGATGACTTTACAACATTGATGATACCAATACTACGATGTGATGTGCCACTAAAATATGACATTTTTGATGCTTTTAACTTAGAATTTTGTGTGTTCTCAAAGTGATGTTAGTAGGTTTGATGTGTTTTTGTGTTGATTTGGTAGGATTTCAGGAATCGGGATAATTTTGGGCCAAGTAATGCAGATTGTAGATTTTTGATGATCTACGAGACTGTCTATGGGCCGTGGTGCATTCCACGACCCGTAGATTGGTTTCGGGGGTCAAATCCAGTGAACGGATGATTTTCAAATATTGAAGATATGTGTTAACAAATGAGCCACAAATCATTTGATGGCCCGTATGCTTGTCCGTGTACTAAAGATCAGAAAATATGCTTAGGTGTTGAACTATTACTAGATGAAGGCTTCTATGGGTCGTAAGTGAAGTGACGGGTCGTATATTAGTTCATGCCTGGAGGATCGGAGATTTTGAAGATATTCTGAATAGTTAACAGATGAAACCCTTTAAAGACCATAAGTCATAAGATGATCCATAGGAAGGGTTCGTATGGGGAAGACAAATTTTATGCATTGTAGTCTACGAAGGCCAATCACGGGTCGGGATTTCATCTACGACCCGTAACTATGTTCATCTAATTTTCCAATTTCAATTTTCCTATTTCATTTAGGATTTGGTTTCCACTTATTATAAATAGGTTTTTAGTTTTTTTGAGACAGAGAGAGCAGTCAGAGTGTCCAAAACTCATTGCTTGTGATTATTACTTTGTTCTTGGAGATTACTTTTGACTTCACATTCAAGCTATAACATTGTCATTTTGTGAAAATTTTGTATTTTGTGTTCTTCAATTTATCATTGTAAGTGTTTAATTATGCTATTCCATAACATAATTCCTTTATCTACAACGAACACGAGTAGCTAAATCTATAACTAGGGTTGTGGGAACCATGAAGAACTAACAAAGTAAAAACAAGATAGTTTGTAATCCTTGAAAGTGTGCATACATGTATTAATTATCTTTTGATATGAATGTTTTTTAACAGGTGCAAACGTTAGAACTCGCCTAATTCTTACTTACTGGATCAAGGGGATAATGAATGGGATAAGGGTTAATTAACAGGATTTGATGTGATTACTCTTGTCTAATCAACCTGAATGAATCAAGGGATGGTTGTACTGGGACAAGGTAAGGGTTAGTAATGCAACACATTGTGTATGGATCAAATCACGTGGTGGAATTTTTCTATCACCTGGATCAAAGAGTTAGGTAAACATAACTTACCAATTCTGCATGTTACACACTAGAAAAGGTTACGATTATCTAGTTACACCGAGTTAGGAATTCATGGAGAATACAATACCCTAGTTACTTTTCTCACTAATTTTACAACACTTGCAATTGACGGTTGATTTTAGTTTAGGTTTATTTATTGTATTTTATCACACCCCCCTTTTTGAGAAATAAGTCGATTAATTCATTCTATTTATTGTCAATTACTCCAAGTCTAGACCTTATTCCTCGTAGGATTGACCCTAACCATTGTTAGGTTCTATATTTGAACGACAACTTATATCTTGATTGGGAGGTGTAGTTTGGGCGTGATCAAAATTTTGGCGCCATTACCGGGGAATATGGATTCTAGATTGGTGTAATTAGAGTAATTTGTGATATAATCCTTATTTTTCTTATTTTATATTTTTTTTCAGCATATAAGTGTAGTGTATGCCTAGTACTCATAGTCGAGGCATCCCCTTGATTCTATTAGATTGAGAGATCTAGAAAACATTGCGAAGAATGGCCTAGAGCAATGCAAATAATGCTGTAAACCTTGCACATAATCTGAATAACGATGACCCACCACCACTTGAGGATGTGAATCCACCACCACAAGGTTAACAAGCAGCTGCTAATGCATGGAATCCATGCAGACTTGATCCTATGGTAGTGGATGTCACCGGAGCTATTGTGTTACCTCTTTTACCAGAGGATACTAAGTTTATCATATCGAGTGGGTTGTTACAGATGTTATAGAATAGAGGTTTGTTTGCGGGCTTACCATTAGAGGATGTGCATAACCATCTACATAATGTTGCTTTTGTCTGTAAGAACATGATGGGAAATCAAAATCTATCCATGGATGCTGTTAGGTTCCATGTCTTCCCATTATCTCTCACAGGTTAAGCGACAATATGGTTAGCAAAGCTTCCATAAAGTTCTATCACGACTCGGGTTGAAATGCAAAAAGTGTTTTGGAAAGGTATTTTCTGAGGTGAAAGAAGCTGAAGCTGGACGATTAGATCAATAAATTCAAGCAATTGCCTGGCAGTTCTATAAGTACTAATGGGAGCGATTCACAAAGTGCTTGAGAAGTGTTCCTGACCATATAATAGTTGATGATTCCTTGGAGGAGATCTACTATTGAGCCTTAGATGACAATTGCAAAGCTGTGGCTGACGCCATAACCGAAGGCTTATCTTTCTATTGTAGCTATATGAATGGAGAAGGTCAAAAAGACAAACCGTGCATAGGGCACAAGGGACAAATCTATGACGAAGAGTTCCTTTTCAATCAGTACAAATTTGGAGCAGGCTAAGGTTAATGAAGATGTGATGCAAGAGCTAGCACAAATTAGTACTAATATGGGATAACTGATGAAATAGAGTTAGGAACGAGTAAATGCAGTTAGTCATAAGCCCCCACAAGTACCCATGTATGAGGAGCCATATTATGGGAGGACACTGCTTTGTGACTGATCATATGAGGGGATTTCTGGACCAACACACAAGGGTCTAATCAGGACTATTGGCACCAAGGTCAAGGGAATCAGGGTCGAAACTATAATAGGGACAATAACTGAGGTGGATATTACCACAAAAATAGGGGACAAGATAGAGATGGTGATTGGGGTCGCAAAGATAGGTACAGAAATGGTCTGTATGTGCCACCACATAATTGTGATTCTGGGGCTGATAGTTTGTGGATTGAGGAGATATTTGACAAGTTGTTAAAGGAGGATGACACATAGGATGAGACCTTGAAGGGGATAAAAGCTGAGATTTTGAGCATAAATCAGAAGATCGAGTATCATTCTATGTCTATTAAGCAATTAGAGCAACAATTTAGTCAGATGTCTACACAGTTGAACTAGCATTAGAAAGGGACACTGTTGAGCAACACAGTGTAGAATCCAAAGAATGGCAGTGCATGGTAGTGACGACACGAGGCGGAAAGCATATGTTCGACCCACTATTGCCAATAGTTGATGATGAAATTTGTGAGGAGATGGTAGAGAGTAAAGATGTAGAAATTGAAGGTGACAAGGCTAAGGATGGGGTCAGCAACGAAGTGGTGATACAAGGAAGTTGAAGCCCATACCTAGACCTCTACCACCTTTTCCTCAGAGACTCAAGAACAAGGAGGAGGAAGGTAAGTTTCAGAATTTCATCTCTATGTTAAGACAACTATCTATCAACATTTCCTTATTTGAGGCATTGGAGTGAATGCCCCGGTATGCCAAGTTCATGAAAAATCTAGTGACAAAGAAGAGGATAGTAAGACAAGAGCTCTCTCAAGAGCTTTAACATTATGGTTCTATTGCAACAAGGTCCTTGGTGTAGAAGAAAGAGGACACCGGAGCATTCACCGTACCCTATATGATTAGAGATATCAATTTTGAAAAGGCTATGTGACTTAGGAGCCAACATCAACTTAATGCCTCTTGCAGTGTTCAAGCAGTTGGGCTTGGGAGCCCCTACACCAATGAGTTTGCGGTTGTTGATGGCTATCTAGACAATGAAGAAAGGTGTGGGGATACAATATGACGTTCTAGTCAAAGTGGAAAAGTTCATTTTCCCAGTAGACTTTGTGATTCTGGATTGTGAGGTTGACTTCGAAGTCCGAATCATCTTGCTAAGGCCTTTCCCATCCACTAGTCGAGCATTAGTGAACATGGAGTTGGCTAACTCAAGTTTAGATTGAACGACGAAGAAGTTGTCTTCAATACATTTTAGCCCATGAAAAGATCTGACGATCTGAAGATGGAGGTATGGACACTTGGTGAAGTTTGAGTATCCAAGTAGTCTAAGTTGTGCCGTGACATTAAATCAGGAGTTACTTGGGAGGTAACCCAAGAGATTAGTTTCAATTCTTATGTATTTTTGTTAGTTTTGCTTTTTGGATGCACAGACAGAGATTGGCACTTAGGCAACCAGGTATGTCTTTTTTTAACCCCAATATGATATTTTTGTTGATTTTGTTGCATTGAGGATATTGCAAATGATTTTTGATGGAGTATGGGTAGTTATAGGCCTCGACGAAGTCTCATTAACCAAGGCATATATCTATCCCAAATTTTGAATCCGCAGGATTTTCTTGCCTGTGTTTTTTCCCTAAGGACATTTATTTTCTATTGAATCGGCATGTTTAGGATGCGTAAGTAGTACTAGTAGCATATTATACTGAAATCTATGGCATATATTAACTTTTGTTGAAAAATGATACCCATCTGTTTTTGTGATTAATTATATGTTGTTAGGTAGTTGTGATAACAACCATATGGAATAAGTGATTAATAGTGTTTGTCCTCACAAGTTATGATTTAATTGTGAAAAAATGATATGAGAGTCTAGGTTGACAGTGTATTCAGTGCTAAGTGCGTGTGAGATTTATTGCATGATTCCTATACTGTGTTTCAATTCAAAATTTTCCCTATTACTCTAACTCAGACTGTAGGTTAGTTGGTTAGGTGATACACCCAAATTTACAACCGAAAAGGAATAGTAAAGCGGTCGTTGATCAAATATAGAACTCAACAAGAGTTGAGGTCGATCCCACAAGGAATGCGTGAGAATAAATCTATTAGCATCCTTTGCCAGATGTAATTTCTATTCCCAAAATAAAAATGCATAAAGTAAATGGGATTTTTTTGATGTTCTGAACTAAATTCCTAAAGTAAAGTAACTAAAGCATACAATGACTACTGGGTTTCCAACAATTGATGAGAAACCAGGGTTGTGTTTCCCATGACGTCTAATACGATAACCAAATTTGTATGGTAAACCCATTCATGATTATATATACAAGATCAAACAAGTTATATAACACCTAGTTCACCTTCCAGTCCTTTTTAGATGTATTTCGCTCCTCACCTTCCGGTCTCAAAATGGGTACAATTTTGGCCCTTGTTCTAGATCTTAGAATACTCTCACCTTTCGGTCTCAAGTACTTAGACGAGGTTAAAAACCCCAAATTTCTGTTGTAGAATTCTTTTCCTAATCACTATATCCCTCCTGGGCATGTAACAAATACATGCTTATCCTAAAGCGTTGACTCACTATGGAAGAAGTAATGTGAAAAATACTATGATGTATACGATAATCAATCCCAAGGTTCACCCCCAAATTTGTTATCTTGACATGGTTCCTACAACCCTAGTGTGGGTTTAGACTAACATATTCAAAATAAACCACCCACAATAATATAAAGAAATCATGATAAAGAACTTACTATTGATAAGGTAATGTATCCACATATTACAATCTCTAAAGAGTGATTGAAATCCAAGAATTCAATGTAAATTAGTGTAAAATAGTGTTCTCCTCTTGTTCTCTATCTCCAACCGCCCAAGGATATTGAAATCAGAATAAAAATAATATATACATATACAAGAAAACATCTAATCCACCTTATAATAAGAAAATAGACGTCAACATGCGTACAGGTCACTATACAGACCGCGAGGGTCATAACAAACCATGAAACAGTCTGTGAGTCCATACTTGCGTTGCGTCCCCACGTGCATTGGCACAGCCCGTGTGAGGGTTCATGGTCTGTGAAATGGCCCATGACCCTTGCCTTAATAATTTCCATGCAAACACTTTGGTCCTTCAACTTCCAGCCAATATCACGGTCTGTGGTTAGTCACATGGCCCGTGACGGGCCCCATCTCTCCACTTGTATGATTTTTATTATTTTCGATGATGAATCTTAAACTTACATCACTTTCATGATGAGGGACACGTCTGTGTCAATTCCCACAGCCCATGAAAGGGATCGTGAGAGTCTCCTTGTCTTCTTTGCTCCATCCACACTTTAGCAAACTAAGTGTGGGGCTATGGTGCACCACAAGGTCCATCACATGTTACACGGGTGATGCGGTCGCTTGTGCTCTTCCACTTATTTCCATTCTTGACTCCTTCACTCAGGATAGTCCCACGTGGCCTCTCACGATCTATGTAATGTTGCATGGGCCATGAGGTCTCCGTATGGTGACCCTTGTGCCTTTTTTCTCAATCATTTTCTTGTACTTTGACCCTTACTCCATGCCTTCACCATGTACCTAAAAAATAATAAAAACACACACATCGAACTAAAAAATTTGCTTGAGATCACGCAAAACTCCAGTGTTTAAAGAAATACAAGAGTCGTATTTCCACGACTCATCAAAAGGATCATAGGCTGCTAATCATATTAGTCTACTTAACCTAAAAATAACCAACCAAATGCTTTATGTGTCCCTTGATCCTAATGTTTGAGCCTTACATGCACCCTTTTCTTTGTAGACACTTGAGTAACCTAGTTTTTTTTGTCTTTGTAATCCTAAAATCGGCCCCGATCCCTCCTTGAATATTGTGCACCTCGACTTACACTAAAAGCGTAAGTTGAGGGGGGATACCAAAAGTGGCTCTGCTTTATAGGATGGATGTTGTCCACCTCAACTCAAGTCAAAGCTAAGTTTAGGATGGCTGTTGCAAGGAAATCACACCAAATAGGGAAGGAAGCATAGTGATGCAATAAAAAGGAGGCAAATCTTAAGTGGATGCGAAAAAACAAATAGATGCCTAAATTGTGAGCTAAAAAGTAAACGAATTGAGAAGAAAAATAAAAGACAATGAGCTGAAAATTTTGAATAAGATACCGGAAAAAGTTTGAAATAGACAAAAGGGATCTATGAGTTGAAAAATATCAGTGTTGGTGAGGGCAAAGTGAAAAATAATGTAGAGTCAAGGAGAGAGATTAGTCACTATGTCCTAAACATATCATACCAAAGCCTTTTAACCTACACTTTAAGCTAAGAAAGTCCTATAGTGGTCTTAAGTGAACTACTTGACGTCATGGTCATCAGTATAGGGGCAAGCATATGGTATTGTATGTAATGTTTGAATGTTTATTGTGAATGCGCAAGTATTCTTATCATTCCCAAGAATTGAATTTGAACATAACATTCTGAGTAAAATATGAGACTTCTTTTTGAGGGGGCACATGAAGTACACTGTTGATTTTAGGATGTTTTGGTGATTGTTGCTTTTCTTGTCACAGTTGCACTGTCCTGTATTAGTCAGCATGAGTCCATTTGATAATTCTCTTACATATGCACTTATGAGTTTGACTGGGTATCTATAATTTATTGAGATATAATGTATGCCATGAGGTTGAGGTTTGTGTGTTGATGTATTATATGTAAATTGAGTTTGTCACTTAAGGACAAGGAATAATTTTAAGTTGAGGGTGTTGATGTGCTGCCAAAATACAACTCTTTTGATTCCTTAAACTTAGAATTTTGTGTATTCTCAAAGAGATATTAGTAGGTTTGATGTGTTTTTGTGATGATTTTGCAGGATTTTAGGAATCGAGATGATTTTGGGCCAAGTTATGCAGATTGTAGATTTTTGATGTTGTACTAGGCTGTCTACGGGCCATGTTGCATTCCACGAGCCGTAGATGGGTTTCGTAGGTCAGATCCAGTGAAAGGCTAATTTTCAAATGTTGAAGAGACGTGTTGTTAGATGAGTCATAAATCATTTGACAGACTGTATGCTTGTCCATGTATTAGAGATTAGAAAATATGCTTAAGTGCTGAACTGTTACAAGAGGAAGGCTTCTACGGGTCATAAGTCAAGTGATGGGTCGTATATTAGTTTGTGCTAAAAGAATCAGAGATTTTGAAGATTTTCTGAAGTGTTAACAAATGAAATCCCTTATAAATTGTAAGCCAGAAGACGGTCAGTAGGAAAGGTTCATATGGGGAGGACAAATTTTATGCATTGCAGTCTACGAAGGACAGTCATGAGCCTGTGATTTTATCTATGGCCTGTAACTATGTTCGTCTGATTTCCTGATTCCAATTTTCCTATTTCGTTTAGGATTTGGTTTCCACTTATTATAAATAGGTTTTTTAAAAGTTTCTTAGACAGAGCAAACAGTCAGAATGTCCAAAACGCATTACTTGTGATTATTACTTTGTTCGTGGAGATTACTTTTTTCTTTACATTCGAGCTATAACATCGTGATTTTCGTGAAATTTTTGCATTTTATGTTATTCAATTCATCTTTGTAAGTTTTTAATTATGCTATTTCATTATATGATTCCTTCATCTACAACAAACATGAGTAGCGAAATCCACAACTAGGGTTGTGGGAACCATGAAGAACTAAAAAAATAAAAATTGAATAATTCATAATCCTTGAAAAGTGTGCATACATGTATTAACTATCTCTTCGATATGAACGCTTTTTAATGGGTGCACATATTAGAACTTACCTAATTCTTACTTATTGGATCAAGGGGGTAATAAATTGGATAAGGGATAATTAACATGATTTAATGTGATTACTTTCGCCTAATTAACCTAAATTGATGAAGGGATGGTTGTACTGGGACAAGCTAAGAGTTATTAATGAAACACCTCGAGGATGGATCAAATCACGTGGTGAAATTCGCTTAACACCTAGATCAATGGGTTAGGTGAACTTAACTTACCAGTTCTGCATGCTACATACTAGAAAAGGTTACAAATATCTGGTTACAGTGAGTTAGTAAATCATGGGGAACATAATACCTTAGTTACTTCTCTCACTAATTTTGCAACACTTGCATTTGACGGTTTGATTTTAATTTATGTTCATTTGTTGCATTTTATCAAACCCCCCTTTTTTTTGTAAAATTAAGACGATTAATTCATTCTAATTTCTATCAATCACTCCAAGTCTAGACCTTATTCCTTGTGGGATCGACCCTAACCATTTTTAGGCTATATATTTGAACAACGACCACTTATACCTTGATTGGGAGGTATAGTTTGGGCATGATCATGATGCTATTAAATCATTATGATGTTGAAACTATGATATTTTTTAGGTCATGCACATTGTGTTCATTATTCATTGTGCATTCATCCATGTGATGGTGATGACCAAGAGATGAGTAAAGTAGCATATGGACTATAATGACCTGGTTGGTCATTTTTGGCTTTATTTGTGAAAACTATTGTTTTACCCTTTCGTAAGTTGCTTTTGGCCTACTTTGAACTATTTGAATGGTTGGAATTGAAATCTTGAGTTTTAAAAGTTGAAATATGAGTTTTAGTCTTTTGAAAGTTTAAGTTGTTGAAAAAGTGAGTTCTTGTGTGATTCTAAGTTTCGGAGATTAGATCGGGGATCCATCGATTCCGTTAGCTCCAAAATGTCGAAACTGAACTACAGGAAGTTGCAGAACTGAATTAGGAGTTAAATGAAGTTTTTAGTCCCAAAGTTGTGATTTTAATCATTTCCAGAATCAAAGTTTGACTTTGGTCAACATTTGGGGTTCGAAAGCTCGGATTGGAATTTCAATAGTTCCAAAAGTTTCGGATGGTGAAACTAGCGCTAAAAATGGTCTCGTCATAATTATGAAGTTTCCGATGGTAGTTTTGGTATTTTGAGCAGTAAACTAGTTTATTTGACTTGCATTTATAAATATTTCATGGAGACCTCAGAATCAAATTTCAATAATTTCCTTGAGACCGGATCTCTTTTTCTGGTGTGGATACATATAAAGTTTGTGAAATTCTGAGTCTGGATGTGTTCTGGGGGATCCGTTTTGAGTTTTGGCATTGGCTGCTATGGGGGTATTTGGTGCAACTCGATTTGTTCCCCGCCTTTAGGAAGGGACCTCCACCTTCGTAGAGGTATGGGCACCCTAGTGCTCTACAATCGCGAAATATATTTTTATTGAGTCATTTTTAAGGACGTAAAACCCTGATTTTCACTCTATTTTCAATATTTCAAGCTTTGGGAGACGATTTTTGAAGAGGGTTTTTCAGAGAAATCTTTTGGGTAAGTGTTTATAATATCATTTTGATTAAATTTCATGGTTTTTATCTTGATTTTGACTTGAATTTCATGATTTTGAATGTCCAAAATTGGGGATTTTGGAGTATAATTTTGAAACTTTAAATGGGGATTTCTCTATCAATTTGAACCCGATGTTAGTGAGATTTTCACCCACGAACTCCGTTGTTTGTGTAGAATCTGATTTTCAAGTCAATTTCATGATTTGACACTTTCAAAATTTAACTTAGATTTTGACCATTTTGCCCCAAAGCCTAAAATATGTCAACATGGGTTTTAAAAATGCCCCTTTTGATGCGTGGTATCTGTTCTTGATAGTGGTTGATTGATCCTTGGATCCTTTGGAGGCTTGAGTTGATTGAAAGCTTGTTCGAGTGTGGTTTCAGCATCGACGTAGGTTCGGCTAACCTTTTGGGATTAGATTTGAGTTATTGGTCTTGTCATGTGATAATTGTGAGATTTAGATGGATAATTGTGCTAATGAGTTGTGGTCTTGAAATGATGATGGAAAATTGATTCTGATTGAGCCGAATTATGGTATAATCTTGATCCTATTGATGAACTGAGCTAAATTGTGATGAATTGATGAGGACTTGAGATAGAATATGAGTCTTGTGAGACCAATTGGGAAAAGTAAGGTCCGATATTATTAATATTCTTGCATACTAGGGACGAGTTAGGTCCAATATGCTTGACATTCTCGATTATTGATATAATTATAATGATCTAAAATATGATGATGGTTTGGGCATTAGCTATGACACATGATATAAATCCTTGGTTGCATATGATATGATTGAGTTTCATACCTTAGTATCCGAGTTGTGGGGCTATTTACATGTTATAATTATATTATATCTACATACTGTTGGTGGCACTAGAGTCCGTCCAAACATGTTTTTGTGTGATAATATTTGTATACTTATTAGTGTCGCCAGAGTCTGCCGAGGCATGTTATTGTTGTGGACATCTAGACTTTGTCAGTGACATATATTCCTCTTTATATCTCTCTACTGGTGCCAACGTCAGTCATGGTATCATCGGTGCCAGAGTCCGCCGAGGTATTAGAGACCTCTCCATTGGTGCCAGAGTCCACCAAGATATTAGAGACCTCTTCATCGGTTTCAGAGTCCTCCGATGTGTCATTTGCGCTAGCGACCATCGTCGCACTTGAGAGACCTTTTATATGGTCTGACGAGGCCCCCAAGGGTTCTACCTTGTTGCTCCAGTTCGGTAGATATACACATCGGCACCAACGTCTTCCGTATTCCCTTCTCATGCATTACTTTCATACAATACTTATAGATTGTGTCTTTGACTGTCATTGTGATTTATTTTACTTATATATACATGGTTCATATTATATATTAACCCCTTTCTTATAGGTGATAGTATTCTTCGTTATTGCATACTTGAACGATTTCTCTTACCAAGTCGGTTGAACCTACTGGGTACATTTCGGCGTACTCACCCCTACTTTGTTTCCTCCCAACAGATTGAGCACAGGGGCCCGTACAAGGTAGTTGACCGCTCTTTCGGAATTTATTATTTCCATCCAGATCTTACTGGTGAGGCTCAAACTTCGAGCCACCGTGGATCTTTGGGACACTCTCTTGAATTCTTTCTTTCAGAACTTCTTTCAGACTTTGTATTAGATATTATAAGACAATATTGTATTTTCTTTTGAGCCAGTTGTATTTACCTTATGTACAATTTAGATGCTCCTGTACTCATGACTCCAGGTTTTGGGATATTTTATGTTATGTTGTGTTGGTTTTTGCTTAAATTACCTTTCTTTTGTTGTGATCCATTTTGGGTTGTGACATAGTTCGAGGTTCACTTTAGAAATGTTCAAGGTAATCGTGGACATGGGCAGAGGTGAGTTCCGGCAACGTTTCAAGTTGATGATATTAGGATTGAGGATATGGGTGAGTATGGGCTGAGGTGAGTTTCGGTAACGCTTCACAAATATGAGATCTATGTGAAAACCCCATGGGTTTATTTTGACAGATACATATACATATATATTGACCAACGAATGTGTAATATGGGACAAAAATGCATCACTATCATTTGACATTGCATTGCATTATCTAGTGTTCATGGCATTCTCATCATTTCTTATTATTCTTACCTGATACTGTGGTATGAATTATTTATAAGGCTAGTTATTTGATGTATTATTTAACTTGAGAAATGATTGGATATATATATAACTGGGATATGATGCTATGCGATGGATATTTCTATTATATTGTTGATATATATTGTATAATGCTGGAACTATTTTGAGTGTAGGTGTGTAGTATCGGGGGGTATGTGGCTGGGAGTATAAGGAGAACTTGTGTTCTTCATTGCTATATTTGTTATTAGATCCTCTTTTTGAGTGCCTGGTTTTTTTTTGGTACTCACCCTTGCTTCTACACATGTATGTAGGTTGTGAGCCCAGTTCTACTTGACTCAGCTTCTATCTTTTCAGACCGAGCTTCTTGGACATTCGAGGGGTAGCATCTTGTCTATTTGGCTGACTCTCAGAGTCCTCACATATCTTGTGTTTTGTTTAAGGACTGAGATTCAGACTTGTATTTACTTTCTTTTGTACTCAGTATTAGAGGCTTGTACATGTGATACCAGTCTTGGGATAGTTTATTTAGACTTATTATCCTAATGCTTGTCTTTGTTTAGACTTTAGTCTTTTTTGCTTTAATTTTATTGTTAATTGAGTAGGTTTGGGCTTACTTGTCTTGGCGGGTTAGGAAAGTGCTACCATAACCAATTTTGGGTTGTAACAATTTGGTATTAGAGCCCCAGGTTCATAGGTCTCACATATGTACAAGCCTAGTTGAGTAGAATCTTAAGGATCGATGCAGAGACATTCATTACTTCTCCTTGAGAGGCTATGGAGACTGTTAGGAAATTCCCTTTTTGTTCTTTCAAATTCCTATTATGTGTGGTTTTAATGAGTTTAATGAGTGTTGTGTATTCTCTTGGTATATGGCAAGGACTAGATCTTTATCTATGGTGGAGCTGAGGAGCTAGACCGTGAGGCTACTGTTGAGACCCCAACTCGAGGCAGAGGTAGATGTACGGCTAGAGGTTGAGGTAGGGGCAAAGGGCACGCTCGAGGTACAACCCCTATAAGGGATTATGATAGAGGCCTTTCACCCGAATCTATAGTCAAGCCTAGGAAGAACTAGGCTCCTCCAGTGGCTGAGGATTTAGTTAATCTCTAGGGCACACTTCACAGGATAATGGGTATGTTAGAGACCATTGCCCAAGGTATACCACCAACACCAGCTAGGGATGAGGCTCTCCCTCACTAGCTGCTTGAGTAGCCCCAAGACTTTGATGACTATGTGGTGGACTATTCAGCCTCAATGGGCTAGCCACTTATGTGCCTCAACATGTGCCTTTTGATACTCCTGCTCAAATGGTTCCTCCAGCTCATGATAGTATTCTTCTTTATTGTATACTTGATTAATTTCTCTTACCTAGTCGGTTGAACCTACTGGGTACATTTTGGTGTACTTACCCCTACTTTGTTTCCTCCTAACAAATCGACCACAGGGACCCATATAGGGTAGTTGCTCACTCTTTTAGACTTTACTATTTCCATCTAGATCTTACCAGTGAGGCTCAGACTTCAAGTCATCGTGGATCTTTAGGATACTCCCTTTATTTCTTTCTTTCAGACCTTCTTTCAAACTTTGTATCAGATATTATGAGACAGTATTGTATTTGCTTTTGAGATAGTTGTATTTACCTTCCGCACTATTTAGATTCTCTTGTACTCATAACTCTAGGTTTTGGGATATTTGGTGTTATGTTGTGTTGGTTTCCGCTTAAATTACCTTCTGCGATCTATTTTGGGTCATGAAAATTTTGGTATCAGATCTCTAGGTTTGTTGTGCTCTTGAGTCAAAAGCAGGGTGTCTAGTAGAGTCTCACAGATCGGTGTGTAGATGTCTATTCTCATCTTCAGGAGGCTACGGGTTACTTGTTAGGATAAGTTTTCATATCTTACTTCCTTTTGTGCATTTCTTTGTATTACCTATTTTTAAGGTGTCTTATCTACTCCTACGCTGATGCCGACTACTGAATCTCGTCGATCAGTGGGAGAGCTTGAGGTAGCTGATGTGGCACCACTCGAGGTCGAGGTAGAGTTTGGGGTAGGACCAGGGGAAAAAGACATGTTGGAGGGGCAACTCCACTTCGAGGGCAGACTATATGGGCTTCTCCAGATCCTGTTCATGAGCCAGAAGGGCCTATGGATCCTATTCCACCGCCCTCAGCCCTAGGGAGTACACCCTCTATTCATGAGTTACTGATGAGGTTATTGACTGGATTGGTTGGAGCTTCTCCAACTCTAGCTACTGTTGAGATACCGATTTCCACCACATCGGGTTGGCCCCTCTAGTGCTCCACCGGAGCCAGCTATGATGCATGTTGGTTCTTCTTTAGCTCTAGCAGACCATCGTGTGACTGTTATTTCTTCACTTTAGGCATCTAGAACAAGTTCGGGTACTCCATTTCAGAGTTTGACTATTGCTCCATCTATGGCACCTTCCTTGTTAGGTGCCACGATCTTCTGCTAGTCCAGCCATGTCTACAATGGAGCAGAAAGAGTTTTAAGAGGTTTGCTGTTGGCTCCATCACGATTCGATGGTACTCTTGGCGATAGAGCTTATGATTTTCTATCCCAATGCTAGGACCGATTATGTAATATGGCTATTCTTGAGTCGCATGGGGTTGCCTACACTTCATATTAGTTCACCGGCCTTGCCAAGGAGTGGTGAAGGTCAGTGAAAGCTCATCGACCTGTTGCATCACCAGCTATGACCAGAGGACAATTCGCTGAAATATTTTTGGAGAGATTTGTGCCTTACAGCCTCTAAGACAACCGCCAAGATAAGTTTGATAGGCTACAACATGGATCTATGTCTGTTTCTAACTACCGGGCTAGATTTCACGCTTTATCAAGATATGCCCTGTCTAGCATTCCTACTAAGTTTGAGAAGATTCGACATTTTTCCAAGGGCTTGGCAAGGTATTTTCAAGAGGCTACAACTTTCTTGGTTTTGCTGGAGGTACGTTTTAGAGTGTTGTGGATCACACTCGTATGATAGAGCGTATCAGGCAGGATAGGCAAGGTGGCGGGAAGAGGTTTCATCGACAAGGACAGTTTAGTGGGCACCGACTACGGGTTCGAGAGATTCAGAGGCAGTGCCACAGGGCCAGTAGTTCAGGCAGCTCTTCTAGCATCTGATAGTGTTGACAGATGTGGATCTACTCAGGTAGGTAGTGCACCCAGGCGTGGTTGCTTTTAAGGTCAGTCACCTCACAGGCAAAACCAGGGCTTGCTATAGTTGTGATGAGGTAGGACATTTGGCCAGATAATGTCCCTATCATACATCTCCCACTCATAAAGGTTCATAGAAAGCTCGTCCAACTCTAGCACTGACACCTAGAGACACCTCCCATGGCATAGGGGGTGGTGCTAGAAGGTAGTGGTACGGGGAGAGGTGGTGCACGTGGAGGCCCACAAGCTAGTTGTGGTCGTGGAGTTTTCTATGTTGTTCGTGATAGGGCTGAGGTAGAGGCTTTTGATGCAGTTATCAAAGGTGTGGTTGCAGTATACCTCCGTTCAGCTTCAATTTTATTTGATCTAGGCTCTACTTATGCTTATGTGTTGACATATATTATTTCTGATATTGATATCATGTGTGAGCCGCTTGCCGAGCCTATTTGTGTTTCAACCCCAGTAGGTTAATGTTGCCCAAGTTACACCTCCTTTTTGAGGATAAAACAATCGTTGTCAAGAACTACTTATGCCCAGTAGGTTGATGTTGCCAAGGTAATACGTAGACTCACGAGAATTCAATGACTTGAGTAATTAAACAACTTACTTCCCGGGGGGGGGGGGGGGGATTTGCAATAATCAATGGAAAATAAACCTAACTAATACAAGAGTGAAATATATATGGAGAGAAACTAGGGTCTTGTGTTCCCCATGATTCCCTAACTTAGTATCACTGGATAACCTAATTCTCTTCTAGTGTGTAGCATGCAGGAAGGTAACTTAAGTTCACCAAGCCCTTTGGTCGAAGGCGAGGGACGAATTTCACTATGCGACTTGGCCCATCTCCATAGTGTGCATTACTAACCCTTACCTATTAGTCCCAGTACAACCTCCCCTTCTTCCAGTTTGGTTGATTAGATGAGAACACATCAATCGAATCCTGCTAATTAATCTCATTTCCTATTTATTACTACCTTGATCCAGTCAGTAACACTAGACGGGTTCTAATTTTTGCCACCACTAGAAACCATGAAAAACGAAGAGAGTTAATTAATACATGTATGCACACTTTCCAAGAATTATGGATTGTCCGATTTTACTTCGTTAGTTCTTCATGGTTCCCACAACCCTAGTTGTGGATTTAGATACTCATGATTTGTGTAGATGCAAAAATTATGAATTGGAATAGCATAATAGAGCACTTACACAATTTAATTAAGAAAAAATTAATCCAACTTCAAAGAGAATCACAAGGTTAAAGATGTAAGCAAAGTACAAGTGTTCTAAGAAACTCTCCAATGTTATTTCACACTTTTCTCTCTCTAATTACTGAGTTTTCTGATAACTATGCATGAATTTATGAAAAATAACCTAAAAAACCTATTTATAATATTTAAAAGACAAGTCCTAAACACATTAGTATAACAGGGTCAGCACGCCTAATGAAAGGGGTTTACGAGCTGTAATGCATTCCACGGCCCGTAATCGGGGTTTCGTACAAAGCTGCTACAAAACTAGACTTCAAGTCTATGATACCCCTTCTACGACCCATAAAATGGTTTACAACCCGTAGGGGGAGTTTCATCTGATGAATCTTCAAAAAGTCCCAATCTCTGATCCTCTAGGCACGAAACAAGGTTTACGACTCTTAAATCAATCTACGACCCGTTTGCATGTTCGTAAAACTAACTTTAGAAAATTAGCCCCTCACTGGAATCTTCCATGAAAGCCACTTCACGACTTGTAGAGTTTTCTACGGCCCATAAGGGTCTCGTACTGCATCAAAAATCAACAACTTATGTATTTCTTTCCAAAATCAAGGCCAACCTTGGAATCCTACAAATATAACACAAAAATACATAAAACCAACTAACATCGCATTGAGAATACACAAAATTCCAAGTTTTAAGCATTAAAAGTGTTATATTTTGACAGCAAATCAACACCCCCAACTTAAAATTGTTGCTTGTCCTCAAGTGACAAACTCAATCTATATAGATAATACAGTAACACACAGGCCTAAACCCAATGGCACACATCACATCAATCTCAAACTCAGACACCCAAACCACCTTTTCAAGACAGAATGAGATAGCCATCAAGAAAACCAATACAGACTAGTGCATACAACAACACAACTATGACAAGTTAGGTACTATCAACATTCCACAATCTCTGAATAAGTCTAATGCTAAAAATGCAATGCAAGTGCTCTCACAGAAAAGAAGTCCCATATCTGACACTTAGATGTTAACATGTTTAACCTTGGGACTACGCAAAATCGTCACTCTCATAAAAGATATTCACGTATCATGCGTAATACCATAGGCTTTCCCCTATACTCATGACTAAGACTTTCAACTACTTGGACTAGGATCACTTTAGGACTTATAGGCTTGTAACGTAGGCTTAGGGGGATTTGGTGTGGTATTTTGGGAACATAGTGACTAGCAACCCTCCTTGACACTACATTTTCCTACACTGTTGCCCTACCAACTCTATTATTTTCATCACATTCTCCCTTTATCCTATTTCAAGCTATGCTGGGTGCTTTCTTTTCATTTTCAACCTTTTGCCTTGATTTTGCACTTCATTTTTCTTTTTGGCGCATAACTAAGGCATCACTTATTTTTCTTGTACCCAGTAAATGATTTTCCCTTTTTCTCTACATCACTAACTTCCCCCTTATTTTTGTACTACACCTTTACACTAGCCACCCCTAACTTAGATTTTTGGTCTGAGTTGAGATGCACAATATCCTTCCTCAAAACCAGCGCCACTTTTGGTAGCCATCCTGAACTTAGGCTTTTTGCCTAATTCAAGGTGCACAATGTTCAAGGAAGGACCAGGGCCAAATTCAGGATTTTACAACTAGCAAGGCTAGGTTGATCAAGTTTTGACAAAGAATTGGTACATGTTAGGCTCAAACATTAGGAACAAGGGATATGTTGCAATTTCGGTTGGTTATTTAGGCTAAGTGGACTTTTAAGAACAATGGCGTAAGATCCTTTCCTAATCCAATTAATCTACAGTCCAACTTAGAGTAACATGGCAAGTTTTGGATAAGCACACAACACATGAATTTAACAATTTCAGGCTCAAACTCACATGGCACTGACTACATTATCAACAAAAGACTCTCAGATCATGCTTTTTATCTCAATTTATCCTTACTTATCAAAACAACATTGTCAACACACCTAAACATGCATGGTTGCTACTAACTTACGAAGCAAATTTGTTTTGGGTATTCTTTTTCAAAACAAAACAAAAAAAATGCTATATGCCACAAGTATTGGTACTATATGCCACATATATTACCTAAACATCCTAAATGTGTCGATTCAACAGAAAATAAATATCCATGGGGAAAAGAACACAAGCAAGAAAATCCCAGGATAAAAAATTGGGGTAGTTATGGACCTAAGCTACTCAGACTTCACTAAGGCCCATAACTAACCATACCCCATCGAAAAAGATGTGCATTGTCCCTACTGCACACAGCCAAAGCAAAACAAAGTAAAAGGGGTCAAAAATCATACCTGGGCACCTAATGCCAATATCCACTTTGATTGCCTCCCAAGAAATGCTTGATTTATTGTCGCCACACAACATAGATAGCTTGAGTACTCAGACTTCCTCAAGATCCCATTCTTTCACAGTTTTGATTTTTTCTACGTTTTTAAGGTATGGCTTGACTCTTTGGCCATATACCTTGAAAGTTCCTCCATTTCTTATCTCCAACTCAATAGCCCTATGATTGAAGACACGTGCTACTCAAAAGGGTCCCATCCATCTTAACTTGAGCTTCCGAGGAAAATTTTTTAATCTTGAATTGTATAGTAGTACCAAGTCCCCTGGTGCAAATTAACGATTCTTTATGCGATGATCATACTGCAGCTTCATTCTTTGTTTGTACAAGGCTGAGGTCTCATACACTTTCAAGAGAAACTCATCAAGCTCATTGAGTTGGCTCAGCCTAGAGTTTGCTGCATCATTCCAATCCAAATTCAACTACTTCAGTGCCCACATTGCTTTATACTCAAGTTACACTAGCAGATGAAATGCCTTCCCAAAGAAAATTTGGTAGGGAGACATGCCTATAGGGGTCTTGAATGCTGTCTGGTATGCCCATAATGCGTTATCTAGCTTCCGTGATCAATGTGTCTGGTTCAGTTTCACAGTCTTGGATATAATCTATTTAATTTCCCTATTAGACACCTCCACCTGCCCAGTCATCTAATGATGATAAGGACTAGCCACCCGATGTTTCACCATACTTTTCAAGAAGAGCCTTGAAGATCCCATTGCAGAAGTGAGAACCTCCACCACTTATGATTGCCCAAGGAGTGCAGAACCTTGAGAAGATGTTCTTTTTAAAAAATTCTATGACACTTTTGTCCTCATTGTTGGGTAGAGCCACTGCCTCAACCCACTTTGATACATAATCCATAGCGACTAAGATGTACTTGTTTCCAAGTGAGCTAACAAACGGGCCCATAAAATCTATCCCTCATACATCAAATAACTCAATCACCATAATGGGGTTTAGAGGGAGCTCATGTTTACTCGAAACATCACCTTCTCTTTGGAACATATCACAAGCCTTGGCATAGTCCTGGGCGTCCTGGTGGATGGTGATCTAGTAATACCCACACTGCAAAATCTTATGTGCTATTCGAACTCCACTATGGTGCCCACCTACCAATGATGAGTGACATGCCTCAAGGATGCTCACTATCTCAATCTCAGGAACACAATGACAAATGATCCCATCCGTACATACACAAAATTGGATCATCCCAAAAGAACTTTCTCACATCAGACATGAACTTTCGACGCTCATGTGTGCTCAGATTCGGCAGCACAATGTCACTTACCAAATAGTTTGCATAGTTTGCAAACCATGGTATTAAGTCGTGGGATGCTGCTAATACCCTATAATCTGGAAAAGAATTGTTGATCTCCAATCCATCATCTATTTTTACCATTGCCCCATCTTCCAACCTGGAAAGGTGATCTGCGACTTGATTTCCAGTCCCCTTTCTATTGATGACATCAAAGCTGAATTCTTGCAGGAGAAGTACCCATCTCATTAACCTTGGTTCTGAATCCTTCTTCGCAATCAAGTATCTTAGTGTTGAGTGGTTTGTGTGTATCACCACTTTGGCCCCCAATAGATATGCCCTGAATTTCTTGAATGCAAATACCACTACGAGTAGTTCCTGCTCAATGACAGTGTAATTCTTTTAGGCTGCATTTAGGGATTTGCTGGCATAGTAGATGGGATGTAGTATCTTATCTTTGCACTATCCCAACACTACACCTAGCGCAACATCACTTGCATCACACATGATTTTAAAGGGCTTGGACTAGTCTAGAGCTACAATAATTGGGGCTAAAATCAACCTCTGCTTCAGTTCTTCAGAGGCTCTGAGCCATGCTTCATCAAACATGAACTTAACATCCTTCTCAAGCAACTTGCACAAGGTGTGTGCAATTTTAGAGAAGTCTTTTATAAACCTCCGATAAAATCCTGCATGCCCTAGGAAGCTTCTCACACCCTTAACTAAGATGGGTGGGGAAAGTTTCTCGATCACCTCTACTTTAGCTCTATCGACCTCGATTCATTTGTTGGATATCTTGTGCCCCAATACAATACCCATCTTCACTATGTAGTGCCACTTTTCCCAATTTTGCACCAGATGGCTCTTCTCACATCTCTGCAACACAGTATGCAAGTGCCTCAAGAAGTCCTTAAATGAGTCCCCAACAACACTAATGTCGTCCATGAAGACTTCGATAGTGTCCTCTACCATGTTTGAGAAGATAGATACCATGCATCCCTGGAATGTTGTTGGGGCGTTACACAACCTAAATGAAATCCTCTTGAATGCTATGGTGCCATAGGGGCATGTAAACATCATCTTCTCTTGATCTGTCGGAGTAATTGTGATCTGGTTATAGCCCGAGTATCCATCCAAGAAGCAATACCAACCCTTTCCAGCTAGTCAATCCAACATTTGATCCATAAATGGCATAGGAAAGTGGTCTTTTTCGATTGATATATTGAGTTTTCTATAATCCATACACACCCTCCATCGCGTGACTGGCTGCATAGGGATTAACTCATTGTTGGCATTTGGTACCACTGTGATACCACCTTTCTTTGGAACACACTGAATTGGACTCACCCATTCATTGTCCGCAATATGGTAGATCACTCCTGCATCCAACCATTTGATGATCTCCTTGCGTACAACCTCTTGCATAGGGGGGTTGAGACACCTTTGATGCTCAATACTTGGCTTGTAGTACTTTACCAACTAAATTTTGTATGTACATATCCCGGGAGGGATACCAATGATGTCTATAATCGTCCATCCAATGCCCTTCTTAAACTGCTTGAGCACCATGACAAGGGTGCTTACCTGCTCATCATTCAAATCTGCAGCAACTATCACTGGTAAAGTGTTATTGGCTCCTAAGAATGCGTATCTCAAATGTGATGGAAGAGCCTTCAACTCTAGTATCAGTGGTTCTTCTATGGATGGCTTGGTGGGAGGTGATTCCCAATTCTGCAAGTCTAACTCTTGCTTGGTCTGGTGTCTAGGACCATAAGACGCCCCCAAAGCATTCACCATCTCCTCATAATCTGGGATGCCATCATTGTCAAAGTTCATTAGCACTACTTCTAAAGGGTCAACACCGAATCTCACTTCAAGTGAAACTTCTGGTTCGACCTCATCAATAGTCTCAATAACAGATACCACCCTAAAATCATTTTCTTTCTTTGCCTGCTGATAAATTTTGAACACGACCTCATCTTTCCCAAATCTAAATTTGAGTTGGCCCTTTTCCATGTCCACTAAAGTGCGTCTGGTGGCTAAGAAGGGCCTCCTCAAGATGATAAGGACCTTGAAATCAACCTCGCAATCTAGGATCACAAAGTCTGTGGGGGAATATGAACTTTTCAACTTTGACCAACACATCATATAGTATCCCCACAGGCTTCTTCACCGTGCAATCGACTATCAACAACTGCATGCTCGTCGGAGTAGGGGCTCCCAATCTTAGCTTCTTAAAGACCGCAAGGGTCATCGAATTAATGTTGGCTCCTAGATCACATAGTTCACTTGCAAACTCCACATCTCTATGGTGCAGGGTATGGTGAAAGCATCGAGATCTTCTCGCTTCTGAACTAAGGACCTCGTAGCAATGGCACTGCAATGCTGAAGCTCTTGGGAGAGCTCCTGACTCATAGTGCGCTTCTTAGTAACCAGGTCCTTCTACTTCGCATACTCTGACATCTTTTCCAATGCTTCAATAAGAGAGATGTTGATAGAGAGTTGTTTTAGCATGGAGAGAAAGTGCTTAAACTTGCCTTCCTCCCTCTTTTTAATTCTTTAAGGGAAGAGAGGAGGAGGCCAAGGAATGGGCTTCAACATCTGTGGCGGTCAACAACTTCACTCATCCCATCCTTGCCACGATCATCTCCTATATCTGCATCCTTGCCGCAACTATTTCCTCTCAAACATCATCCTCATGAACTGGCATGGGAGGATCAATAGTGCTCTTGCCACACTGAGTAGTAACCGCCATACACTACCCTTTATTCTTAGGGTTCTGAACTGTGTTGCTAGGCAGTGTACCCCTCTGATGCTGATTGAGTTGAGTCGACACTTGAACAAATTGTTGCTCAAGTTGTTTGATAGCCATAAAATGAGACTCAATTTTCTGGTTGATGCTGGAAATCTCAGATTTCATTCCCCTCAGAGTCTCATCCTGTGTCTCATCTTTCTTTAATAGGCGATCAAACATCTCCTCAATCCTTGAACTACTTGCACTGGCATCGCGGTTATGTGGTGGCACATAGGGAACATTTTTGAAGCCGTCTTTGCGATCCCAATCTGCATCTCTCTCTTGACCCCTGTTCCGATCATAGTATCCTCCGTCGTTGTTCCTAAAAGCTCCATCTCTATTAAAGTTCCGACCTTGGTTTCCTTGACGTTTGCGCAAATAGTCCTGATTGGGCCCTTGGGAATTTGTGCAAACCCCCCCCCCTCCCGCGGCCCGTTTGATCAGCAATAAAACATGTGTCCTCCTCATAAAAAGGCTCATCATAGATGGGTGCACGTGGAGGTTAATGAACTACTGCATTGACTCGCTCCTGGTTCTACTTCATGATTACCTCCATACCTGTGCGGATTCGGGCAAGCTTTTGCATAATTTCTTCATTGATATTTGCTTGCTTCGGACCAACACTAACAGCGCATGAACTTTTGGTAGATGCTCTGTCTCTCTACCCCCATGCACAATCACTTTTGACCACTCTCTCCATCCTTTCTGCTATCCTTGCAAATGGATGATCTAAGAACATGCCCCCAATGATAGTGTCAGCACTAGCCTGGCTGTTCTCATCAAGGGCACGATAGAAAATACCAAGGCATCATCAACTAACTTGTGTTCTGAATCACACCTCAAGCATTTGGTGAACAGCTCCCAAGTAGTACTGATCGAAGCACCAGGAAGTTGCTTAAACTTATTGATCTGGTCCTTCAACTTGAGCTTCTTCGATCTAGGGAAGTACCTCTCCGAAAAGGACCTCTATAATTTAGCCCAAATGGTAATCAAACACCGCAGGAACTCTAATAGCCATAACGCTGTATTGCGCATAATAGATAATGGGAAGACACGAAGTCCCACAACATCCATAGACAGATTTTGTGTTCCTATCACACTCTTGCAGACGAATGCAACATCATGTAGATGGCTATGAGGATCCTCTGATGGTAAGCCCATAAATAGCACATGGTTTTGCAACATCTAAAGAAACCCATTTGAGACTACGAACTTTGTGTCTACCTGTAGTGGTGGAAACACAACAGTCACCTCCATAGCCATATGATTAAGCCTATATTGACTCCACTGATAAGCATTGGCATTGATGTCCTATGGCTGTGGAGAAATATCCTCAAGAGGAGGTAGATTCTCATGATTAGCATTCTCATTCTCATTCCTGTTCAGAGCTGTATTAGCTAAGTTGGAGTTATCTTGGGCCATTCTTCTCAATGTTTTGTGGATCTCTGGGTCAAACAGAGTTAAGGGTCTGCCTCAACTTCGTGTATTGGGTATATACTACACTTACATCCTGCAAAGGAAACAAAAACAACAAAAAACGTAAAATTTGGGAAATAAGGATCAACACCCAAATCACTATGAATTAACTAGGTCTAGCGTTATTCCCCGACAACGACACCAAAATCTTGATTTCGCCCAAGTTGTACCTCCTTTTTGAGGATGAAGTGGTTATTGTCAAGAAGTAGAACCTAACTAAGGTTAAGGTTGAACCCGCGGAAATACGTAGACTAAAAAGAATTCAATAGCTGCAATTTGAGTAGTTAACTGACTTATATCCTCAAGGGGGTTTGCAATAATCAATGGAAAATAAACCTAACTAATGCAAGAGTGAAATCAATATGGTGAGAAACTAGGGTAGTATGTTCCCTATAATTCCCTAACTTATTATCACTGCTAACCTTATTCTCTTCTAGTGTGTATCATGCAAGATGGTGAGTTAGTTCACCAAGCCCTTTGGTCAAAAGTGAGACTTGGCCCATCTCCATAGTGTGAATTACTAACTCTTAACTATTAGTCCTAGTAATACCTCACCTTGGCCCAGTGTTGTTAATTAGACAAGAAGACATCAATCGAATCCTGTTAATTAATCTTTTTTCCTATTCATTACTACCTTGGTCCAGTTAGTAACACTAAGAGGGTTCCAATGTTAGCCACCACTAGAAAAAAACAAAGAGAGTTATTTAATATATGCATGCACACTTTCTAAGAATTATGAATCATCTAGATTTACTTCGTTAGTTCTTCATGGTTCCCATAACCCTAATCGTGGATTTAGCTAACCATGATTTGTGTTGATGCAAAACTTATGAATTGGAATAAAATAATAGAGGACTTACACAATTAAATTAAGAATAAACAAATCTAACTTCAAAGAGAATCACAAGATTAAAGATGAAATCAAAGTACAAGTGTTCTCAAAAGCTCTCCAATGTTATCTCACACTTTTCTCTCTATAATTATTGAGTTTTCTAAGTACTATGCGTAAACTTATGAAAAATAACCTAAAAACCTATTTATAATATTTAAAAGACAAGTCCTAAACACATTAGGATAACTAGGTCAGCATACCTCACAAAAGGGTTTACGGGCCATATTACATTCCATGGCTCATAATCGAGGTCTCGTACAAAGCTACCATGAAATTGGGCTTCAAGTCTACGACACCCCTCTATGACCATAAAGTGGTTTATGACCCGTAGGGGGGTTTTGCCTGATATGAATCTTCAGAAAGTCCCAATCTTCGAACCTCAGGGCAGGAACCAAGGTCTACGACTCGTAAATCGATCTACAACCCATCTGCATATTCGTAGAACCAACGTCAGAAAACCAGTCCCTCACTAGAATCTTCCACGAAACCCACTTTATAGCCCATAGAGTGTTTTACAGTCCGTAAAGGGTCTCGTACTGCATCAAAAATCAGCAACTTCTGTATTTCTTCCAAAAATCAAGGCCAACCCTGGAATCCTGCAAATATAACACAAAAACACATAAAACCAACTAACATCGCATTGAGAACACAAGAATTTCCAAGTTTTAAGCATCAAAAATGTTTTATTTTGACAGTACATCAATCTCTACCATGACCCCTAATCCAAGAGGCTAAATCTTTGATTGGAGGTACCTAATCTCAAACTGGTGCCATTGAATAAGAGCGGTATGGACCCATCTGAGTATGGCAAGGGAAAACTCTAAGCATATGATCTAGGGATGTGGTGCTTTAGATCATATGCTCAGAATTTGCCCTTGCTCGACTTTACGGGGGACGTAAACCACTTTACGGGGTTAAAGGGGTGTCGTAGACTTGAAGCTAAATTTTGTAGCAGCTCCGTACGAGATCCTAGTTACGAGCCGTGGAATGCAATACAGCTAGTAAACCCTTTCGTGAGGCGTGCCGACCCAGTTGTCCTAATATGTTTAGGCCTTGTCTTTTAAATATTATAAATAGGTTTTAGGTTATTTTTCATAAGTTTATGCATAATAGTCAGGAAACTCAATAATTAGAGAGAAAATTATGAGATAACATTGGAAAGTTTTTGAGAACGTTGGTACTTTGATTTCATCTTTAATCTTGTGATTCTCTTTGAAGTTGGATTTGCTTATTCTTAATTCAATTGTGTAAGCTTTCTATTATGTTATTCCAATTCATAAGTTTTGCATCTACACAAATCATGAGTAGCTAAATCCACAACTAGGGATTTGGGAACCATAAAGAACTAATGAAGTAAAACCCGATAATTCATAATTCTTGAAAAATGTGCATGCATGTATTAATTAACTCTCTTTGTTTTGCATGTTTTCTAGTGGTGGCCAACATTAGAACTCGCCTAGTGTTACTGATTGTACCATGGTAGTAATGAATAAGAAAAAAGATTAATTAAGAGGATTCGATTGATGTGTTCTTGTCTAATTAACCAAACTGGCTAAGAGGAGGTATTACTGGGACTAATAGATAAGGGTTAGTAATGCATACTATGGAGATGGGCCAAGTCACATAGTGATATTCACCCCTCACCTTTGAACAAAGCGCTTGGTGAACGTAACTTACCATCTTGCATGCTACACATTAGAAGAGAATTAGGTTATTCGGTGATACTGAATTAGGGAATCATGGGGAACACAATACCCTGGTTTCTCTCCATATTGATTTCACTCTTATATTAGTTAGGTTTATTTTTCATTGATTATTGCAAACAACTCTTCCTTGGGGAAGTAAGTTGGTTAACTACTCAAGTTGCAGTCATTGAATTCTCTTGAGTCTGCATATTCCCTTAGGTTTGACACTAACCTTTGTTAGGCTCTATTTATTGACAGCGCCCGCTTTATCCTCAAAAAGGAGGTGTAACTTGGGCGATATTAGAGGTTAGCCAAGTAGAGATGGGCGTACTCTAGGTACGTGTACATGTAATATAGTAGGACAACATGGTGGTAGAGGTCTTGTTCAGATAGCTAGGGGTAGATATGGTCATTTCTATGCTTTTCAGGGGAGGCTCGAGGCTGAGTCATTAGATGCAATTATTACAGGTATTATTCTAGTTTGTCACAGGTCGACTTTAGTGTTATTTGATCCTGGATCCACTTATTCTTATGTATCTGCATATTTTTCCACTGAGTTTTATCTAGTATGTGAGTGTATGCCTATACCCATGCATATACCTACCCCGATAGGTGACCCCTTAGTGGTGGATCAGGTGTATCAATCCTATCTTGTCTCCCTAGAATGCTATGATACATTGGTTAATATGATTATACTTGATATGGTCGATTTTGATGTGATTTTAGGGATGGATTGGCTTTCTCCTCACCGAGCCATTCTTAATTTTTATGCTAAGACCGTGACACTAGCCATTCCAGGTAGATTGAGTATCCTGTGACAGGGTTCCGGGTAGGTCGAGTATTCTATGACAGGGTTCAAGTGGTTCCTATCCTAGTAAAGTTATCTCTTATATTCAAGTACGAAAGTTAGTGGATTGGGGTTGGCTCGCTTATCTAGCCTTCATACGTGATGCCGGTGTTGAACCACCACTGATGGAGTCTATTCCTATTGTTCAGGAGTTTTCTGATGTGTTCCCTACGGATATTCTTGGAGTTCCTCTTGATACGGACATTGATTTTGCTATTGATCTTGAACGGGGTACTAATCCCATTTCTATTCCTCCCCATTGTATGGCTCCAACTGAGTTAAAAGAGCTAAAGGAGCAGCTCCAAGATTTGTTGAGTAAAGGGTTCATAAGCCCTGGTGTATCACCTTAGGGTGCTCCTATAATTTTTGTAAAGAAGAAAGATGGATCGATGAGAATGTGCATTGATTATAGGTAATTGAAGAAACTAAAAGTGAAGAACAAGTATTCTCTATGTAGGATTGATGACCTATTCGACCATCTTCATGGTACAACCATATTCTCTAAGATTGACTTGAAGTATGGATATCATTAGTTGAGCATCAAGGCTTCTGACGTTCATAAGACAGCTTTGCTGATGAGGTATGAGCACTATGAGTTCCTTGTGATGTCATTTAGGCTGACTGATTCCCCAACAACATTTATGGAGTTGATAAATGGTGTATTCCGCTCATATCTTGATTCCTTTGTTATATTTTTCATTGATGATATATTGTTCTACTCTAAGAGAAAGGTGGATCATAAGCAACATTTGAGGATTGCCCTTCAGTGGCTTAGAGAGGAGAGGTTATATGCTAAGTTTTCCAAGTCTATATTCTGGCTGAGTTCGGTAGCTTTCCTAGGTCATATTGTGTCTAGAGAGGGTATTCGGGTTGATCCAGAGAAGATTGAGGTGGTTCACGGATGGACTAGACCTACTTCAGCTACTAATATTCGGAGATTTGTGGGCTTAGCTAGTTATTACAAGCGATTTGTGTAGGGTTTCTCTTTTATAGAAGCTCCATTGACCAAGGTCACTCAGAAGAATGTTCCTTTCCATTGGTCAGATGAGTGTGAGGAGAGCTTTGAAAAGCTCAAGACATTATTGAGTACAGTTCCTATTTTGACCTTACTGGAGGAGGGTGTTAGCTTTACGGTATATTATGATGCCTCCAGAGTTGGTTTGGGTGGAGTCTTAATGCAAAGGGGGCTTATGCCTCTAGATATTTGAAGACTCATGAGAAGAATTATCCTGCTTTTCTTCATAAATAGCATAAACAAGATCAATTTCTCAAAATTAAGAAATCTCGTTCCAAATAATAACTTGATACTTAAGAAATATGGTGGTACATAATGGTAAAATAGTGAAAAAGATTTTTGTAGGCCTCACATACATGTGGGACTTAGGTTCTTGAAACAATTTGAAGAAAGTGCTTGAAATACCTAGCTTTTGCCCTTTTGAAACTGCGTTTTGAGTTTTGAGTTTTGAGAGTGTTTGAACGTTAATGATATGATTAATTATATTTTAGGATTTACTTAAGTGAAAACTGACAAGTTTAGGCTTAAAGGGTGAGAAATGATGAAAATAACCCTCTTTAAAATCGCTGATCAGGTCTACTATGAGACCCTCCATGGTCCGTAGGGACCCTTCCGTAAACGTTTGGGCATAATTCGGGGTCTCTTCATCACTTTCACGAGCCCATTCTATGGAGACTAGAAGTTTCTACAACCCATAGACTAGTCCGTAAAGTCTGGGATAAAAAATTTGGTGTTTCAGGATTTTTTCCACGACTTAGCAGATAGGCCATACTTTAATTTATGGCTCGTAAATGAGTTTCGTAAATGCAACTCTGCTCAAGCAGTCTTCAGTAAAATAACCATAACTTTTGACTCCAAACTCTAAATGAGGTGAAATCAGTTGCATTGGAAAACTAATTCAAAGAGCATTAAGTTGGTAGGTCACGGGACATCTAATTCTGTGTGTACTAAGATTTACGATTATTTAACATTGACCTTTGCATAATCTAAGGCTAGAAACTTAATTTATAGGAAAGTTTTGAACTCGACTAAGTACTTAAGGCCTCTTATGACCTTAATACACTTCCCACATATAAGAGTGAGGCTTGAAACATAGGTATATGTGAGAATAGAGTTATGGTGTCATAATATCTCCCCCTTAGGATCATTCGTCCTTGAATGAAGGTGAAACTGGGGAATATATGCATGTTTGTTATTCATGGACTAGTTTATCAACAAGAAGCTATCCAGATATCGTATTACTCATATTTAAGGAGGTATCTTAATGTAATGGTGGAATAAGCAATATTACCTTCATGATAAGCATTGGAAGGCACAAATCGTTGAGGATATCTAGCTTTCATATCTACCTCAGCTTCCCAAGTAACTTCCTCGGCGAACTGGTTCCTCCAAATACTTTAACAGAAGCAATATCCTTGGTCCTCAATTTTCGAACTCGCCGATCTAGTATCTGAACTAGGATCTCTTGATATGATAAGTTGTCTTTGACTCCAATACTGTCTAAAGGCACAACCTGCGTGGGGTCTCCCAAACACTTCTTAAGCATAAAAATGTAAAATACTGGAGGAATGACATCTAACTTTTGGTGGCAATTCCAATTCATATGCCACATTACCAGTCCATCTAATAATTTGGTACGGACCAATATATCAAGGACTGAGCTTTCCCTTTTTCTTGAATCTCATAACTCCCTTCATCGGTGAAACCTTTAGGTATACCCAATCACCTACCTCAAATTCCAAATCTCTCCTTCTAGCATCAGTATAAGACTTCTGTTAGCTTTGGGCTGTCTTTAACCTTTCTTGAATAATCTTAACTGTCTCCATAGCCTGGTAGACTAAATCAGGTCCTATTAATCATGCCTCATAAACTTCAAACTACCTAATAGGCGAGCTACACCTCCTTCCATAAAGGGCTTCATATGGTGCCATTTGTATTCTAGCTTGGAAATTGCTGTATAGGAAAATTCAATCAAGGGTAAGTGATCATCCTAGTTACCTTTAAAGTTTATAAAAAATGCCCTCAACATATCCTCAAAGGTTTGTATGGTCTGCTCCGCTCACCCGTCTATCGGGGGTGGAAGGTTGTACTAAGATTCACCTTCGTACTCAGCCTTTTTTGAAAGAACTTCCAAAAAATGTGTTGTGAACTGGGCTCTCTATCTGAAATAATAGATATCGGAACCCCATGCAATCTAATAAATTCCTTAATGTAAAATTTGGCATAGTCCTTAGCTGTATCAGTCGTCTTGACAAGTAGAAAGTGAGCTAACTTGGTCATTCTGTCTACTATTACAATATCAATTCACTTTGCCTATGAGATCAGGGTAAACCAGCTATGAAGTCCATTTTAATCATCTCCCACTTCCACTCTGGAATTTTAGTATTCTGGGCCACACCACCAGGCCTTTGCTGCTCCACCTTACATTGCTTGCAATTTGGGCATCTGGACACGAATTCTACAATGTCCTTCTTCATGCCACCCAACTAATCAGCCTCTTGTAGGTCTCTATACATTTTGGTTTCACCTGGGTGATAAAGTATCTGGTGTTATGAGCTTCAGCTAGAATCCTGTCTTTAAGGCCGTCAACACTTAGTACACATATTCTGCCTTGGTACCTCAGGACTCTATCTCCCCTTTTTGCAAATACTAATACCTTTTGCTTTAGAGAATCTTCTTTCAACTGAAGGAGGTTAGGATCCCGTTCTTGCTTTTCTTTCACCTACACCACTAAGGATGAATCTGCCCCATTTTTGATAATCATATTGCCTTAGTCAGAATCTTCAATGTATACTCCCAAGCATGCCATTCTGTGCACTTCCTTAGCTAGTTCTTTCTTTCCACCCTCAATGTGTGCAGTACTCCCCATGGTCAACCAGCTATGAGCATTAACAACCACATAAGATTTACTTATGTGATAGAGGATGCTCATGTCATAATCCTTCAACGGTCCAACCATCTCCTCTGCCTCAAGTTCAACTCCTTCTTCTTGAATACATACTGCAAGCTCTTGTGGTAAGTAAATACATCCACATGCCCACCATAAAGATAGTGTCTCTAGATTTTGAGAGCAAACACTGTAGCAGCAAGCTCAAGATCATGAGTTGGGTAGTTCTTCTCATGTGTCTGAAGCTGTCTCGAGACATATGCTATCACCTTGGATCTTTACATCAATACGCATCTCAACCTAACTCTAGAGGCATCACAGTAAACAATGAAGCCATCAGCTCCCTCAAGTATGGTTAAGACTGGAGTTGTAGTCAACTTATTTTTCAACTCTTGGAAACTCTTCTCATAAGCTTCAGACCATACGAACTTAACCTTTTCCTGAGTTAGTGTAGTCAAGGAAATTGAGATAGAAGAAAACACCTCTATAAAAATGTCTGTAGTAGCCTGCGAAACCCAAGAAACTTATCTCTATTGGAGTTGTGGGTCATGACAAATTCTTCACCGCCTTAATCTTTTGAGAATCAACTTGAATACCCTCATCAGAAACAATGTGACCTAAAAACGCCAATGTGCTAACTAGAACTCACATTTGGAAAATTTGGCATACAATTGTTGGTCCTTAAGGGTCTGAAGATAATCAAGATGGTTGGCATGCTTCTTTTTATTGTGAGTGTAGATAATGATGTCATCTATAAACACAATAATGAATAAATCTAGGTATGACCTCAACACCCTATTCATAAGGTTCATGAAAGCCGCTGGTGCATTTGTCAGTTCAAATGACATGACCAAGAACTCATAATGACCATAACTGGTTCTGGAAGTTGTTTTAGGGATGTCACTTTCTCTAACTTTAAGTTGGTAGTACCACTATCTAAGGTCTATTTTGGAAAAATTAGCATCATCCTAGAGTTTGTCAAACAGGTCATCAATTCTAGAAAGAATATACTTATTCTTTATGGTGACTTTATTTAATTGACGATAATCAATGCACATTCTAAGAGAACCATCCTTTTTATGAACGAAGAGAACTGGAGCACCCAAAAGTGAGATGCTTGGTCTAATGAAACCCTTATGTAGGAGGTCTTTCAGCTGTGTTTTCAACTCTTTCAACTCTGAAGGAGCCATGCGGTATAGAGGAATAGATATAGGTTGAGTATTTGGGAGGGTATCTACCCCAAAGTCTATTTCCCTATTAGGAGGGACTCTAGGTAGATCATCAGGAAAGACTTCTGGGAACTCATTCACGATAGAAACAGACTAGAGGAATGGTGTCTCAACACGAGAGTCTTTGAATCTGACTAGATGGTATATACACCCTTTGGAAATTAACTTTCTGGCTTTGAAATATGAGAAAAATTCATTGTTAGGAAAAACTGAGCTACCTCTCCACTCTAAGACTAGTTCATTAGGAAACTGAAACTTGACCACCCTGGTTCTACAGTATATGGAGGCATAACAAGCATAAATCTAGTCCATGCCTAGAATGATGTCAAAATCCACAATATCTAACTCAACCCGATCAGCTAAGGGATCTTTATGGTAAACTGACACTGCACAATCGCTATAGACTCTTTGGTCTAGAATAGAATCCCTAACAGGTGTAGAAACATTAAAAGGCTCAAGAAGACATTCTGGATTGATCCAAAACTTCATGGCTACATAGGGAGTCACAAATGAAAATGTGGCACCTGGGTCTAACAATGCGTAGAAATCATAAGTAAATACTTTAAGCATACCGGTAACCACATCTAGTGATTTCTTTTACTCTTGTCTGGTGGCCATGGCATATATATGGATTGTGCCCCAACATGTCCCTAATGTAGCACCCCTTTGAATTGGCTTACCCTGTGGTGCTGAAGAAACTAATTGAGATTTGTTATCCCTAATGTTCTGTCTCCCCACAAGGTAATCCTTAAAAAAGTTCCCCACCTGACCATATCTAAAACAACCATTTGTGCCCACAAGGTACTCTCCTGGATGAGACCTGCCACACTTACCATAAATTGGATAACAAGTCAATTCTTGAGCTACACTCCCCTGTGACTGGCTGCCCTAAAATCTGCGATTCTTTGATCCCTGCTCATTTCTGACCGCCCGTGTAGGTGCACTAGCATACGAAGGTGCTGGCCCAGATGTCCTAGGCTAAAAGGATGAATGACTGGCATTTCCAACCCCCTCTTACCTATCTCTTGTCATGATGTCTTGGCCCTTTTGACTCTAAACTCCTCGTTATCCTGCATTTTCTCCTCCTTTACTTGCTGCACATAAGTCATTAAGCGAGCTATGTCAATATCCTCAATTAGCATAGCATTTCTACCCTCTCTCTTAGTCATCCAAGAGAGCCCTGACACAAATATATCCATCCTAGTACGCATGTCTGCTACCATAGTTGGAGCATAATGGGACAACTGAGTGAATCTGAGGTTGTAGATCCCACACGCTCATAACTTCCTTCTTTAAATTCAGAAACTCCCTCACTTTATCCTGCCTCAACTCTCTAGGAAAGTAATATCCTTGAAAGGCCTCCTCAAACACTAGTAAACTCAAAGCTGGTGCCCCTTCTGCTCCACCTCCCTTCCACTGATCAAATCAGAGTCTAGCCACTCCAATGAGCTGGTAGGCAGCCAACTCAACCCGCTCAGCATCACCTATGTGCATAACCTGAAATACTTTCTAGATTTCCTCAATGAAGTTCTCCTAATCCTCCTTCACATCATACTCCATGAACTCAAGTGGGTTCATCTTCAAAAATTCACGAACTCTAGTGGTATTTGAACCATCATCTCTGCAATCTCCCTGCCAGCCTCCCAGTGTAGTAACTGCTTTTGCCAAAGTCTGGATGGCCTGACGGAGCTCATCATTAGAGATATCCGCTTATAGTGGCTACTCAACAGGCATAGCTGGACCCCTAGGTCCCTTAGGAAGGGATTAGGTTGGTTTGAATATTACGCGGCTACGCTCTCTACCCCTGGCTGGTCTGGCGGCTGTACGTGGAGGCATGATACGAAAAACAAGGTGTGGATGTACGAATTAGAAAGAACTTAACAGAGGTAAACTCTAAAGCACGAAAGGGAATAATAATTGATAGTGACACTTCCTAATGCCCAATAGCCTCCCTATTATGGATGTGGCACGCTTCACACCAATAATACAGACTCTACTAGACACGATTCCATAGACACCCTAGGACACTTGAACTTGGTGCTTTGATACCAAGTTTGTCATGCCCCAAGTTCACACCCTGGGCGTGGCCAGCACCCAGAACCATTTCTGGTCCCAAGCAAATGACTTGTCCTAGCTACTTTACTAAGCAGTAGACTTAAATAATAAATGGTAGACTTAGATATAATTTTCTAAAAAGAAAGAAATAGTCTGCACAACAAAACAAAAGGAATATCCCAACAACAATTGAAAATAAGAAGAAAAACTCTTATCATATAGTCTACAGAACCTCTAACTAGAATAACTAAAAACAACCATTGTGAAAGGCATGGTAACTAGAACTGAAAAGAAATGCTAAAAACATAGACAAAGACTCCAAAGCCCCTGTTTGGTAAAAGGCCTCACCAATAGTCGAATGAATAGCTGGTCCTTAACGGAGTGTCTGCTGAGGAACTTTTTCACCTGCGTTTGCATCATAAAATGATGCGGGTCCAAAGGACGTCAGTACATGGAATGTACAATATGTAAAATAGCCAAAATCAGGAACTTAAGAGAAGAACCTATATTCAAAGTAACTAAAACATGTCTAAAAATAGGATAGCATAAGTAATAAATAAAGTGCATGCTGAAAGTAAAAACATATGCCAAAACTTTGTATGCAGAAACTAGTTTACTTTAGCTTGGGAAATTTCGCTAACTGACAGCCATCACTATGATCTTTATGATGATACAACGTATTGCCCACGCTACCAGAGCCGTCATATACTTTGCCTTAGTAAGGGAGGAAAACTAGGGGAGTGGATCCATCCCAAAACTCGGCCATCTCAGTGGCAAGTAAGGAGTTGTACTCTTGGTACAATCCTATTCTACACTGACTGTGTAGTTTATAAGTTCAAGTTATTATTACTTTCACTCATATCGGTGCTCAATACTACTCCCAAAATTATTAATTATATGCTTTTCTAAAGAGTATTCTTGCTCAAAGTATTACTTCTTCCCTTTGGGACTTAGAAAAACTTAGCATTCTCTTAACTTTTCTCAAAACTATATAAAATCATAGGTTTCATGCTTCACTATTCACAAAATACTTATACTAATACTTTTCTTGAGTTTAAAGCAAGACTTTGAATTTCATAAATTTGCGTAGTAACATTAGGGTTTAACTAGTTTAACAACTGAAAGTAGTATCTCAACTTAAGACCTCAACATAGTAGAACAATTAAGTAATTTATTGCTTTTCTTCATAAATAGCATAAACAAGATCAATTTCTCAAAATAAAGAAATCTTGTTTCCAAATAATAACTTGATACTTGGAAAATCTAGCAATACATAATGGTAAAATAGTGAAAAAGATTTTTGTTGGCCTTACATACTTGTGGAACTTAGGTTCTTGAAGAAATTTGAGGAAAGTGCTTGAAAGCCCTAACTTTTGCCCTTTTGAAACTACGTTTTGAGTTTTGAGAGTGTTTGAACGTTAATGATATGAAGAATTATATTTTAGGGGTTTACTTAAGTGACAACTCACGAGTTTAGGCTTAAAGAGTTAGAGAAGACGAAAATACTCCTCTATAAAATCGCTGTTTGGGTCGTCTACGAGACCTTCTACAGCACATAGGGACCCTTCCATAAACATTTGGGTAATATTCAATGTTTATGGATCACTTTCACGAGCCCATTCTACGACTCGTAGAAGTTTCTACGACCCGTAGATTGGTTCGTAAAGTTTGGGCCAAAAATATGGAGTTTCTGGACTTTTTTCACTAGTTAGCAGACGGGCCATACTTTAATTTATGTCCCGTAAAGGGGTTTCGTAGAAGCAACTCTGCTTAGGCAGTCTTCAGTAAAACAACCATAAGATTTGACTGCGAACTCCAAATGAGGTGAAATCAGTTGCGTTGGAACGCTAATTCAAAGAGCCTTTATTTTGGTGGGTTATGGGACATCTAAGTCTTTGTGTTCTAAGAGGTATGATCATTTAAAGTTGACTCTTGCATAATCTAAGACAAAAAACTCAATTTATAGGAATGTTTTAAACTCGACTAAGTACTAGAGACCTCTTATGACCTTAATACACTTTCCACATATAAGAGTGAGGCTTAGAACATAGGTAAATATGAGGATAGATTTATGGGGTGTCACAATATCTCCCCTTTGGGATCATTCATCCTTGAATCAAGTTTAAACTAGGGAATATACACATGTTTGTTACTCATTCACTAGTTTATCAACATGAAGCTATCTAGATATCATATTACTTATATTTAAGGAGCTATCTCAACGTAATGGTGGAATAAGGAATATTACCTTCATAATCGTCGTTGGAAGGCACGAATAGGTGAGGATATCTTGCTGTCATATCTGCCTCAGCTTCCCAAGATGCCTCCTTGATGAACTGGTTCCTCCACAATACTTTAACAGAAGCAATCTCCTTGGTCCTCAATTTATGAACTTCCTGATCTAGCAATTGAATTGGGATCTCTTCATATGATAAACTGTCTTTGACTCCAATACTCTCTAAAGGTACAACCAGCGCAGGGTCTCCCAAACACTTCTTAAGCATAGAAGTGTTGAATACTAGATGAAAAATAGCGTACTCTGGTGGCAATTCTAATTCATATGCCTTATTACCAATCCTCCTAATAATATATCGAGGACTGAGCTTCCCTTTTTTCCTGAATCTCAGAACTCCCTTCATTGGTGAAACCTTTAGGTATACCCAATCACCTACCTCAAATTCCAAATCTCTCCTTCTGACTTCAGTGTAAGACTTCTGTCGGCTTTGGCTGTCTTTAGCCTTTCTTAAATAATTTTAAACTTCTTCATAGCCTGATAGACGAAATCAGGTCCTATAAATCGTGCCTCACCAGCTTCAAACCACCAAATAGGCGACCTACACCTTCTCCCATAAAGGGCTTCATATGGTACCATTTGTATGCTAGCTTGGAAACTGTTCTTGTAGAAAATTTAATCAAGGTAAAGTGATCATTCCAGTTACCTTTAAAGTCTATAAGACATGCTCTAAACATATCCTAAAGGGTCTGTATGGTCCGCTCCACTTACCTGTTTGTCTGGGGGTGGAAGACTGTACTAAGATTCACTTTCATACCCAGCCCTTTCTTAAAGGACTTCCAAAATTGTGTTGTGAACAATGATCCTATATCTGAAATAATGGATATGGGAACCCCATGCAATCTAACAGTTTCTTTAATGTAAAGTCTGTCATAGTCCTTAGTTGTATCAGTCGTCTTGACAGGAAGAAAGTGAGCTGGCTTGGTCTCTATCTACTACTACCCATACAAGATTGGGGTAAACTATTTATGAACTCCATGTTAATCATCTCCCACTTCCACTATAGAATTTCAATATTCTAGGTCACATCACAAGGCCTTTGGTGCTCCACCTTAGCTTACTAGCAATGTGGGCATCTGGACACAAATTTTGTAGTGTCCATCTTCATGCTACCCTAACAATAAACCTCTCGTAGGTCTTTATACATTTTTGTTGCACCTGGGTGAATAGAGTATCTAGTGTTATGAGCCTCAGCTAGAATCTTATCTCTAAGGTTGACAACACTTGGTACACATAGTCTACATTGGTACCTCAGGACTTCACCTCTCCCTTTTGCAATCACTAATACCTTTTTCTTCTGAACATCTTCTTTCAATTGAAGGAGGATAGGATCCCGATCTTGATTTTCTTTCACCTCCGCCACTAAGGCTGACTCTATCCCATTTTTGATAATCTCACCACCTTCATCAGAATCATTAATTTGTACTATCAAGCGTGCTAGTCTATGCACTTCCTCCAATTAGTTTTTTCTTTCCATCCTTAATGTGTGCAGCACTCCCCACAGTCAACTTGCTAAGAGCATCAAAAACTACATTAACTTTACCTGAGTGATAGAGGCTTCTTATGTCATAATCCTTCAATAGCTCCAACCATCTCCTCTGCCTCAAGTTCGACTCATTTTGGCTTAATACATACTGCAAGCTCTTGTGGTCAGTAAATACATCCACATGCCCACCGTAAATATAATGTCTCCAAATTTATAGAGCAAACACCATAGCGGCAATCTCAAGATCTTCATTTGGGTAGTTCTTCTCATGAGGCTTAAGCTGCCTGGGGGCATATGCTATCACCTTGCCTCTTTGCATCAATACGCATCCTAAGCACACTCTAGAAGCATCATAGTACACAACGAACCCATCAACTCTCTCAGGTAGGGATAAGATTGGAGTTGTAGTCAACCTAGTTTTCAATTTTTGGAAACTCTTCTCACCAGCTTCAGACCATTCGAACTTAACCTTCTTCTTAGGTAGCTTAGTCAAGGGAGTTGAGATAGAAGAAAACCCCTCTAAAGCCTCTATAGTAACCTGCCAAACCCAAAAAACTCCTTATCTCTATTGGAATTATGTGTCTTGGCCAATTCCTTACCACCTCAATCTTTTGATAATCAACTTGAATGCCCTCACCAGAAATAATGTGACCCAAAAACACCATGGATGCTAAATATAACTCACATTTGGAAAATTTAGCATACAACTGTTCGTCCCTAAGGGTCTGAAGGATAATTCTAAGATGGTTTGCATGCTCCTCCATATTACAAGAGTAGATCATGATGTCATCTATGAACACAATAAATAACATATCTAGGTATGGTTTTAACACCCTATTCGTAAGGTCCATGAAAGCCGCTGGTGCATTTATCAGTCTAAATGACATGACTAAAAACTCATTATGACCATAACAGGTTTTGAAAGATGTTTTAGGGATGTCACTTTCTCCAACTTTGAGCAGATGGTACCCAGATCTGAGGTCTATTTATGAGAAACAAGTAGCACCCTGGAGTTGGCCAAATAAGTCATCAATTCTAGGAAGAGGATACTTATTCTTTATGGTGACCTTATTTAACTGATGATAATCTACGAACATTCTAAGAGAACCATTTTTTTATGCAGGAAGAGAGATGGAACACCCAAAGGTAAGATTCTTGGTCTATTAAAACCCTTATCTAGGAGGTCTTTCAACTATGTTTTCAACTCTTTTAACTCTGAAAGAGCCATACAGTAAGGGGGAATAAATATAGGTTGAGTATCTGGGAGGGTATCTATCCTAAAGTCTATCTCCCTATTAAGAGAGACTCTAGGTAGATCATCATGAAGGACTTCTCGGAACTCATTCACGACTGGAATAGTATAGAGGGATGATGTTTCAGCATGAGAATCTTTGACTCTGAGATGGTATATATACCCTTTGGAAATTAACTTTCTCGCTTTGAGATATGAGACAAATTTACCATTAGGAAACACTGAGCTACCTCTCCACTCTAAGACAGGCTCATCAGGAAACTGAAACTAGACCACCCTTGTTCTGTAGTCTATGGAGGCATAACAAGCATGAAGCCAGTCCATGCCTAGAATGATGCCAAATCTTCAATGTCTAACTCAACCAGATTAGCAAAGGTATCTTTATGGTAATTTGACATTGACAATCCCTATAGAGTTTTTGGGCTAGAATATAATCCCCAACAAGTGTGGAAACACTAAAAGGTTGAAGAAGACATTCTGGACTGATCCAAATCTTCGTGGCTACATAGGGAGTCACAAATGAAAATGTGGTACCTGGGTTTATCAATGCATAGACATCATAAGTAAATAATTTGACCATACCAGTAACCATATTTGGTGAGTTCTCCTGCTCTTGTCTTGTGGCCATAGCATATAGGCGATTTGTGCCCCAACTTGTCACTAATGCAGCACCCCTCTGAACTAGCCTACCTTATGGTGTTGTATAAACTGATTGAGATTTATTATCCCTAATGTTTTACCTCCCCATAAGACAGTCCTTCAAAAAGTGCCCCACATGACCATATCTAAATCAACCATTTGTGCCACAAGGCACTCTCCTGAATGAGACCTACCACACTTACCATAAGCTGGATAACGAGTCAATCCTTGAGTTACACCCCCTTCTGACTGGCTGCCTGAAATCTGCGATTCTTTGATTCCTGCTCATTTTTGACCGTCAGTGTAGGTGCACTAGCAGACGAAGGTGCTGGCCCTAGGCTGAAAGGATGAATGATTGACATTTCTAGCCTCTCATACCTATCTCCTTGCCTGATGTCTTGGCCCTTTTGTTTCTGAACTCCTCTTTATCCTGCATTTTCTCCTCCTTTGCTTGCTACACATAAATCATCAAGCGAGCAATATCCATATCCCCAATTAGCATAGCATTTCTGCCCTCTCTTTTAGTCATCCAAGAGAGCCCTAACACAAATAAATCCATCATAGTACGCATGCCTGCCACCATAATCAGAGCATAATGGGATAACTGAGTGAATTTGAGGTTATACTCTCTCACAGTCAACACTTCCTTTTCAAGATTCAGAAACTCCCTCACTTTAGCCTGCCTCAGCTCTCTATGAAAGTATTGTCCTAGAAAGGTCTCCTCGAGCACTGCCCAACTCAAAGTTGGTGCCCTTTTTTCTCTACCTTCCTTCCACTGATCAAATAAGATTCTAGCCACTGCCTTGAGATGGTAGGAAGCCAACTCAACTTGCTCAGCATCACCTATGTGCATAACCTAAAATACTTTTTAGAGCTCCTTAATGAAGTTCCAAGATCCTCCTTCAGATCAAACCCCGTGAACTCAGGTAGGTTCATCCTCAGAAGTTTACGAATACTAGTGGTATTTGAACTATTGTGTCTGCAATCACCATGTTGGCCTCCGGGTGTAGTGACTACTTATGCCAAGGTCTGGATGGCCTGACGGAGCTCAACATTAGAGATATCCGCTTGCAATGGCTTCTCAACGGGCATAGCTACGCCCCTAGGTCCCTCAAAAATTGGGGGATTAGGTTGGTTTGCATTCTTCCCAGCTGGGTGCACTCTACCCCTTGCCGGTCTGGCGGCTTTAGGTGGAGGCATGATCTGGAAAACAAGGCATGAACACATGAATTAGAAAGAACTTAACAGAGGTAAATTCTAAAGCACGAAAGGGAATAACAATTGATAGTGACACTTCCTAATGCCCTGTAGCCTCCCTATTATGGATGTGGCACACTTCACATCAATAATACAAACTCTACTAGATACACTTCCATAGACACCCCAGGACACTTAAACCCTGTGCTTTGATACCAAGTTTGTCATACCCCAAGTTCACACCTTGGGCCTGGATGACACCCAGCACCATTTCTGGTCCCAAGCGAACCTCTTGGCCTGGCTACTTTACTCAACTGAAGACTTAAATAATAAATGATAGACTTAAATATAATGTGCTAAAAAGAAAGAAATAGTCTGAACAACTAAACAAAGGAAATATCCTAACAATAACTGAAAATGAGAACAAAATCTCCAGTCATATAGTCTATGAAACCTCTAAATAGAATTATCTGAAACAATTACCGTGACTGACCCATGGTACAACTGAAAAGAAATGCTAAAAATATAGGTGAAGACTCCAACGCCCCTCTCTGGTAAGAGGCCTCACCAATAGCTGAATGAATAGCTAGTCCTCAATGGAGTATCTATTAAGGAACTCTATCACCTATGTAAGCATCATAAAATGATGCAGGTTCAAAGGACATTAGTACGTAGAATGTACGGTATGTAAAATAGCCAAAATTGGGAACTTAGGATAAGACACTATACTTAAAGTAACTAAAACATGTCTAAAAATAGGATAGCATAAGTAATAAATAAAGTACATGCTGAAAGTAAAAACATATACTGAAACACTGTAAGTAGAAACTAGTTTACTTTAGCTTGGGGAGTTTCTCTAATCGACAACCATCACTATAAGCTTCATGGTGATACAACTGCCCACGCCGCCAGACCCATCCCATACTTTGCATAGTAAGGGACGAAAGCTAGGGGAGTGGATCCACCCCAAAACTGGGCCATCTTAGTGGCAAGTGAGGAGTTGTACTCTTGGTACAGTCCTATTATACGCCGGCTATGGAATTTATGAGTTTGAATTATTATTATTCTCACTCGTATCAGTGCTCAATACTACTCCAAAAAATATTAATTATATGATCATACTTAAAAGAATATTTTTGCTCAAAGTATTACTTCTTCCCTTTGGGACTTAGCCTAACTTAACATTCTCTTAACTTTTCTTAAAACTGTCTAAAATCATAGGCTTCATGCTTTACTATTCATAAAATACTTATACTAATACTTTTCTTGAGTTTAAAGCAAGACTTTGAATTTCATAGATCTGCGTAGTAACTTAAGGGTTTAACAGTTTAAAGTAGTATCTCAACTTAAGACCTCAACATAGTAGAAAAAATCAGTATTTTTCTGCTTTTCTTCATAAATAGCATAAACAAGATCAATTTCTCAAATTTAAGAAATATCGTTTCCAAATAATAACTTGATACTTGGGAAATCCGGTAGTACATGATGGTAAAATAGTGAAAAATATTTTTGTAGACCTTACATACCTGTGGGACTTAGGTTCTTAAAATAGTTTGAAGAAAGTGCTTGAAAGCCCTAGCTTTTGCCCTTTTGAAACTACGTATTGTTTTGAGAGTGTTTCAACGTTAATGATATGAAAAGTTACGTTTTAAGGATTTTATTAAGTGAAAACTTACAAGTTTAGGCTTAATGAGTGAGAAAAGATGAAAATACCCCTCTGTAAAATCACTGGTCGTGTCATCTACGAGATTTTCTACGTCCCGTAGGGACCCTTTGTAAACATTTGGGAAAAATTCAGGGTCTCTAAATCACTTTCATGAGCCCATTCTATAGCTCGTAGATGTTTCTGCGACCTGTAGATTGGTCCGTAAAGTCTGGGATAAAAAATGTGGAGTTTCTGGACTTTTTCCACGAGTTAGTGGATGGGCCGTACTTTAATTTACGACCCGTAAAGGGGTTTTGTAGAAGCAACTCCGCTCAGGTAGTCTTTAGTAAAACAACCATAACGTTTGACTTCAAACTCCAAATGCGGTGAAATTTGTTGTGTTGGAAAGCTAATTCAAAGATCTTTGCTTTGGTAGTTCGTGGGACATACAATTCTTTTTGTGCTAAGAATTATGACCATTTAAATTTGACCCTTGTATGATCTAAGACTAGAAACTCAATTTATAGGAAAGCTTTGAATTCCACTAAGTACTAGAGGCTTCTTATGACCTTAATACACTTCCCACATATAAGAGTGAGGCTTGAAACATAGGTAGATGTGAGGATAGATTTATGGGGTGTCACATAATCAATGCTTGATGAAGCTTTATTTTTGAATGTACGATCAGTCAACACCCAAAATGTGTTTGGGAGGTTTGTTGACCTAAATAAAAGGCACAAATATTATTTTATAGCTTTAATGGAACCATTTAAGGATCCATCAGAGTTAGACTAATATAGAAGGAGGTTAGATTTTGATAATGCCTCTGTGAATTGATTAGGCAAAATTTGAATTTTTTACAATAATGTGTGGCAGGGGTCTGTTGTAATTAACTCCATACAAAAATTAACCATGCAATTCATGATGGGTGACAACGTGTTCTACAGATCATCTATTTATTCCAGATGTTCTGCAATAGAGAGGCTGGAACTTTAGGAGGAGCTTGAAAGTCTCGATGTCCACAATTTTCCATGGTTGGTAGGGGGTGACTTCAACGTGATACTAAATGAAGAAGAAAAGTTAGGTAGACTAGAATTTTCTCATACAGTGGCTTGTTGAATTTCCTCAATGTATCAATAGCTATGCTTTAAGTGAGGTAGTGTTTACATAAAGCAAATATACATGGTGAAATGGAAGAATTAACACGGCATGTGTTTTTAAGACATTGGATAGAGTGCTTATTAATTCCTCATTTTTGGATGGTGAAACTTTTTTGGTTTCTAAATTCTTGGTGTAAGCACAAAGATTTCTTAGAAGTTGTCAAACAAAAATGGTCAATTGACTTCAGGGAAGATGTCTTTCTGGAATTCCATACTAAATTGGAGAAGGTGAAAAGATATTTGCAGGATAGAGCAAAACGGAGTGCAAATATATTTTTATTCAGAGGGCCACCTTGTAGGACATTATAAGAGTTAAGGAAAAATAATTAGAAGTTGACCCATCCCCAGAAAACAAGGCATAATTGAGTAACGCTGAAGCTGAATTTAAAAGGTTTTTGAAGCTAAAAGAAGACTATTGGCAGCGAAAGTTTGGCATGACCTGGTTTGCATAAAAGGATAGAAACATCAAATTCTTCCACTCCTTTGTACAAGGACGAAGAAGGAAATTGCATCTATCAAAGATCACGACTAACCAAGGGGTGGTTCTGAAGACGAATGTATCTATTGGGGAGGTAACTGTGCAGTACTTCATTTATCAATTTCAGGAAGATACTTTCAACCAAGATTTCTCAATGCTTCAGTGTATCCTGAAACTGATTACTGGTGAAGAGAACGAGTTCATGACTAAATTTCCACTGAAGGATAGGTGAAGCAGGACTTTGGTCTTGATGGTTTTTTCAGGAATGTTTTTTCAAAAATGCTGGGATATTATAGGTGATGATTTGAACAAGGTTGTTAGGGAATTTTTTGCGGGCATGAGTTACTAAGATTTATTACACATACGAATTTAATTCTTCGACTTAAAGAGGAGATGCCCAGGACCTTTGATGATTTGAGGCTAATTATCCTTAGTTGCTTCGTCAATAAGGTTATATCTAGGATCTTACATGAAAAGATGATGGGGGTACACCAAAGATTATTTTTCCTAATCAGCCAGGCTTTGTCAAAGGAAGAAATATTGTGGAAAATGTGTTACTTGCATAAGAAATCATTAAAGACATCAATAAGAGAAAAAACATACAAATATGGTGGTGAAAGTTGATATGGCCAAGGTATATGACGGAGTATCATGGATATATCTAACCAAAGTGCTGAGGAAATTTGGATTATGAGAAATGGGGATTGATATGGTCTGGAGGTTTCTATCCAATAATTTGTACTCAGTATTGATAAATGGTCAGGCCTATGGGTTTTTAGATATTCAAGAGGGTTAAAACAAGGAGACCTATTGTCTCCTGCCCTCTATATTATTGTTGTTGAGGTGTTTTCTAGAGGCTTCGATAACCTATATGAGGATAAGGATTTTATTGAATATGGGCTTCTTCAGTCCTGAAATAAATTATTTATCCTATACAGATGATACTATTTTATTCTATTCGGGGGGATATGAGTTCAATCATCAAGATGATGAAAGTGCTGAGAAGGTATGAAGTTGTGTCAGGACAACTCATCAATATGTCCAAAAGCATGTTCTACTTACATTAGAATGCTCCATTAATTTTAACCATAAGGCTTAGGAAACTATCAGTAAATCAGACAAGGTGAGTTCCCTATCAATTATTTGTGATGTCCTATATAATATGGAAGGAAAAGGAATGCTTATTTTTCAGATAGTATCAGGAAAGTATCTAGGAGAATTCTTTCCTGGCAGAACAAATTCTTATCCTTTGGAGGCAAGATGGTTCTTATCAGACATGTTCTACAATCTATGCCTATCTACCTGTTATCAGCCATGTGCCCTCTAAAGTGTATTATAAGGATGCTGCATCATATTTTTGCAAAGTGTTTCTAGGGGAACTCAAGTTTAGAGAGAAGAAAGATTTGGGTATCTTGGGATGCTCTATGCTTCCCAATTGAGGACGGTGATATGGGCTTGGGATCTCTTATTGATGTTAATAAGGCTTTGATGGCCAAATTATATAGGCATCTTGTGGGGGATGTACATGGTCAATAAATATTGCAAAAGGTTGCACTCTCTATTTGCCGACAGCATAGGTGGTTCCCATGTATGGAAAGGGATGATCAAACTAGAGATGAGATTGAACCTCACATTTAGTGGCAGCTTAAGGCCTCTAACTCAAGCTTTTGGTATGACAACCAAACCCGGGCCTTATACTAAATTGAAGGGGAAAATGTACAAGAAGAGGATGTGGAAGTGAAAGATTTTATTGTAGGTAAAACATGGAAGACAAGTGCTTTGGAGGAATGTGTATCAGAAGAAATAGTTGAATATATTACTACAAACATTAGGCCAGAAACTAAAAGCTGTAATGACAGGGCATGGTGGATAGGATATTCTAGTTGAACATTTTCAGTCAAATATGGTTATCACATATCAAGGCAGAAAAGGGACAAGATGTTTTGGCACAAAATGGTTTGGAGAAATAAATTGCCTCACAAAATTTCCTTTTTTTCTGTGGATGGTGTAGAAAAAAAGAGTCCCGATAGATGATGTTCTTAAAAGGATGGGAGTACCTATTGTATCAAAGTGTTGGTGTTGTGGATCTGGAATTGAAGAGACCTTGGATCACTTTTTTCTAATAGCTCCCAGAACCTTGAAATTGTGGAAGCACTTTGTTCCTTGTGCAGGTTTTAGTGTCAGTGGTCAACTGTTAACTACTACTATATTTTAGTGGTGGACATTTGCTGATGAATTAAGAGGAAAGAAGATCCTAAAAGCTATTGCTGTCGTTATCATCTGGGAGCTGTGGAAGCAAAGGAACAATATCAGACATGGGAAGCAAAGGAACAATATCAGACATGGGAAGCAAGCTTCTCCTGATAGACTAGTGTAAAGATGTAATAAAACCTTACATATGTTGATTAAGTTTACATTTCCGCATCTACAAACTGTCCCTTTGTCTTGGAAGGGTTGTTTTGACTTTCTTCAAAGACAGAGATTGGTTCTACAATATGACTTGGTAAATTAGAAGGCTCTTGAAACAGGATGGATCAAGTTTAACACTGATGGGGCTTGCAAAGGAAACCCTGGCATCAGTTCATATGGGTTTTGTCTTAGAGATGACCTAGGTGACCTCATATATATAAAATCACGGAGTATAGCTTTGGGTACAAGCATTATTAGGGAGGTCACAACTATATTGAAGGCCTTGGCCTACTGTATGCTTCAGGATTTTTGGAATGTGCTTATTGAAACAGACTCCCTAGGACTAAAGAAGATCCTTATAAATGAATGGAAAATCCCATGGGAAATTGTGCACATTGTCGAGGAGATACAGATATTAAGGGAGTTAATCAACAATCAGGTACATCACATTTATAGAGAGGCTAAATTATCTCATTGACTATATAACAAACACTACTATAACTGGATGCATGCAACAATTCACATCGTTTGCTCAATTACCAAGCATGGAGAGAAGGATTTTAAACATCAGATATGCAACAAATACCCCTTTTAAGTATATCAACAAAAGTCAGGTTTGGATGATTACAACAAGAAAGAAGGGGATATTTACAGTTCCAGCAACATGCAACCACATGATGTATATACAAAACTAAATTCCCATCTACAACGATTTACAAGAGGGATCTACATCAAAGCACAAATAATACAACTACATGTATGGCCATTTTAGAGCAAAAATGGTTGTGCTTGAACTTGCAACCGTCAAAAAGGGAGTTAGGGCGATTAAAGGGTCTTCATTTGCTACAAGTAGGTATGAATACATCAACACTGTCATGGAATGTCCACCATTTCCTGCATGAATAATGTAAGACCCGTGGAATCCCTTCGTGGACAGGGTCCAGGAAATGGGAAAAATGCCTAAGCATGGAAGGACTCTACGAGTCCAACCACGATCCATTATTCCATGTACGTCTTGTAAAAGAAGTTGTGGTTTTGGTTTGGAGAATAGTTTTTGATATTTTGGAAAAGTTAACAGGATGGACAGGACCTAAGGTCCATGGGTTCATTCCACGGCACGTAAACGAGCTTTCATAGGTTGAATTTCGATAACTTTAATGAGGGGCAGTTTTGTCATTTTGTCAATTCTATTCCTAAACTAAGTTGTTTTGGGATCCAAAGGGGCCTTAAATTAGATCCTAAACCCTACGAAGCTCCCATTCTCTTCATTGTTTCAATTCTTAAATTTCCCTAAGGAAATTACTCTCTCAAGGAAAGGGCAAGGCAAAGCTAGGGTTTCCAAGGCTCTTCACAAAGGTTTCAAATTTTTTCTTCCCAAGTCTTTTATAGTATGTGAGCTTGATTTATGGGTATCTTTCCACCCACAAAGTCCTCTTTTAAGTATTGTACCTTTTCTTTAAGTTCCTTTAAGATATTATGCATGCTTATGATGATTTCATGATGTTTTTTGTTATTAAATGATATTCATAAAGCCTATGATATTTTACTAATTAAATGCATGTATTTAAGCTGTTGATGATGACACCAATGATGAGTTTTGTTGTTGCTACGATGTGGGTTGTTTTACATGTCTTTAAAGAAGTATATTTCCATTTAAAAGTGTTTTCCACCTAGTTTTCAAGTAAAGTTTTACATGAGTTATGATGATGATTAGGGCATTAAAGTTATGTTTTAAAGTAATGATTTGTCAAAGATATAAGCATGTTGACAATTTCCTTAAAGATGTTTAAGAAAGGTCCCCAAGATGAAAGGACAATATTCACTCGGTGGTTCCTAAGTTTGAGCTACTCCTATAATTGCTACTTATGATTCTAAGTTATGTTTTAAAGATTCCATGGGATGACTTAGCGTCGAGTGGTTTTGAGATTGGGTTTCACCCCGTTAGTTGAGGCATGACCTATAAAAGCTAAATCTCAATGTTCCAAATTATGTGCCACCATAGGAGCCCTTGTAGGCTAGGGTAGGCTAGTGGATCCACTAGGCCATTTATATTATTAAGATGCATGTGAAGTTGATGGAGTTTCACCCGGCAAATGCTCTCCCGTACCAACATAGAGGGTTATGTTGGATTCCATGTAGTAGCTCACATGATCTTATATGTCGGTTAAGGTCTTCTCCCACAAGCTTATGATTCTATGATATGACTATATTGCATGTGATTTATCATGCATTGACTCTTATCCATATTGAGCTATATTCCTTGTGTATTCTTAACTTCACTTTATATACTTTCATCTCATACGTACTTATATGTTATATTTATGAATGATGGCATTACAATTTCATGTATGCATTGCATCTCACATATTTAGTACATTTCAACATACTAATGCATATTTTTCCTACATGACTTAACCATGTAGAGACAGGCACTTCTCCATCGGCTCATGGCTAGTAATTAGTGTTGAAGACTAGCACTTTTATTCGTGGTGAGCCCTTAGTTTGAGACTCTACAATTTTCCACTCTATCTTGTATTTTATTTTGAAATGATGTATTTATGGCCCTTCTGAGATATTTACTTTCTATGTTGTTACATATTGGTGTCTTTTCTATTTGATGGAAATTGACCGTTACCGGTTCTGTTTGTGGATATGTTAGTTGGTATGCTTTATGGACAAATTGTGTTAGTTAATCGCACTTTTTAATGTCGTTTCATTGTCTTAAAATGGCCCATAAACCCTTCCCCATTTTCTTCTGCAACATTTATATGTTCATGCCTATGAATGCATAACATGGCTTAGGTGAGGTGCCTTCAAGTATCTTATTCGCCATGTGACGACTAGGCCCCTAGGTTGGGTCATTACAATTAGCTAGCCTTACAGGTACATGATCATAAACCTATGGTGGCATGTAGTCATGGGATAATGGAATCTATCAAAGTTCTCTCGATGCTAAGTTACATCCCACAGAATACATAACTATGCATATATATACATCATTATAATTCATACTTTATCAAAATCACACTTTCATAGTTTGTAAAATAGTCACCATAACCTTATGAAATCATATCATATCATAGGAATAGTCCATCTACATAAATTTGCATATAGTGTGGGTATACTTCCTCTCTTTATCATCATTTCATAATATTAGGGTGTTAAGTTAGCCTCATCATCATTATCATCATAAAATCATACTTTCATATTTATAATCTTGTACAATCATGCAATTTGACAATGATCCATGCTTAATTGAGTAAATAGATCATAATTGAACAAGACCCATTAGGACATCATGAGTTAAGTTGAGAGAATTCATGGAAAGATAATAAATTTCATGCAAATGACATGAATCCATATTATGATTGATCAATAGACATAATCAAAATAATAATTGAAGAAATTGAGAAGACCCATAAAATCCACATACTTGAAATTAGGTAAAAATAGAGATTTTGGAAGGATCTCCATAGAAGAAAGGATTCTATATATGAAAACTCACATAAATTAAGTAAAAGCCTTAGGATTTGAAGAAAAAATGGAGGACTTGAGCTGGTCTTTAATGGAGTCCTAGTTTGATGAAGAAGAAATCTTGAGAGTGACTTTATAGAGAGAATTTTTGTAATGAGTGAGTTGATGAAGAATGGGGTCAATTTAGGGGTTAAGGGCAATTTATAGAGTGGGTTTTGGTCATAAAAATCACCCAAATTCATTTAATGGCCGTTAGGGAAAAGTCCAAGGCGGTTACACTTAAAAATTGAAAAGAAAGTTAAATTTTCCTCTATTTTGACCCAGGAATGAGTTTAAGTCACCTTTATATGAAAATGAACCCGTTTCGCAATGCGGAGAGGTCTCGAATGCTTTTGAAAATGCAAAATTTTATGAAAAATATTTCTCGATACGGTTGACCTAATATTCAAATGAGACCACTTTTCCACATAGTTTTGCCTCTAATCAATAATTCAGCCTCAGATTTTCCAAAAAGAGTATGAATGATCCGTTATACAAGACATCTTTCATAAGGTCATTCTAAGAAATTTTGAGAGGTATTGCAATATCTCCCCCTTGGGAATATTCCTCATCGAATGGGATCAAGATCAGCTTGAGTAGAGTAGAGTGCGTAGCTAGAAACACAACATGAATGCCTTAATGCAACTTTGAAACATCCTTTAAAAATCATTTTCATGAGTATGCATGCATATGATATGGTTAACTAGGTATCTTATGCTTGAGTGGAAGGAAAAAGGTAAGGATATCATTTCATCATGTCCTCCTCCGCCTTCCATGTTGTTCTTTTGACTTGTTATATCCTCCATATGAATTTAACAGACACAAATTTCTTGTTTCTCAATCTTTTAACTTAGTCCATAATTTCTACTGAAACTTCCTCATAAGTCAAATTTTCTTCAATGCTCATGTCATTCAAGGGTACAATAACATTTGGATCACAACCATATTTTCTCAATATTGACACATGGAATACCGGATGGACCATGGTCAATTCCATTGGCCATTCCAACTTGCAAGCCACCTTACCAATCCTTTTTAAGACCCTATAAGGTCCTACATATCTAGGACTCAATTTTTCTTTCTTGCCTAAATGCACTATACCTTTCATGGGAGATACCTTGAGATAGACCCAATCATTCACACTAAATTCAAGATCTCTCTTCCTAACATCTGAATATGACTTTTGGCGACTTTGAGCTATTTTCAACCTCTCTCTTATGAGTTTCACATTCTCCATAGCCTCTAACACTAGGTCGGGACCAACTAGTTCCATCTCACCACCTTTAAACCATCCTACTAGAGACCTACACCTTCGCCCATACAAAGCTTCAAAAGACGTCATCTCGACACTTAAGTTATAACTATTGTTGTATGTAAATTCAATTAAAGGTAGATGATAATCCCAATTTCCCTTAAAGTCAAGTACACATGGCCTCAACAAATCTTTTAATTTTTGAATCATTCTCTAAGCTTACATATCCATTTGGGCATGCAATATGGTACTTAGCTTTACCTTGGTACTAGTACTCTTTGAAATGACTTCCAAAGGTGTGAAGTGAATTGAAAACCCACAATCCAGAAAAATAGACAAGGGCGCACCATGAAGCTTTACCAATTCCCTAATGTATATCGTGGCACAATCCTTGGCACGATATATGGGCTGATTTTGTCATCCTATCCACCATCATCCAAACCGAGTGATGTTGCTTTCTTATACACGGTAAACCCATCAAAAAATCCATGTTTACATCCTCCCTTTTATACATGGGAATCTTGATATCTTGGGCTAGACCTCTCAATTTTTTATGTTCGACTTTCACTTGTTGGCGATTTGGGCATTCCGACACAAACTTTGCTATATATTTCTTCATTCCATTCCACCAATACACTTCCCTTAGATCTTTATACATTTTGGTGGATCGAGGTGAATAGAATAGCATGAGTTATGGGATTCACTTATTATCATCTCCCTTAGGCTATCAACATTTGGAACATATAATCGGCCTTGGTAACGAAGTATCCCAGCTCTCCCTTGTGAGAAAACCTCAATATTCTTATCCACCACTGATTTCTTTAGTTTCACCAAAGTTGGATCCGTATCTTGAGTTTCCTTGACCTTCTTTATTATGGATGACTCTGCTCTATTGTGCACAAGAATACTACCTAATTGTGAATCGCTCAACGTTACACCCAAATAGTTTAATCGATGAACATATTTAACTAACTCCTTTTTTCCATTCTTAATATGGGTGGAACTACCCATAAACACCCTGCTAAGAGCATCGACTATAATATCTACTTTGATGGGATGATCCAATACACTCATGTAATAGTCCTTAAGTAATTCTAACCATCTTCTTTGCCTAAGGTTCAGGTACTTTTGGCCAAACACATATTGCAAGCTCTTATGGTCGTTAAATACATCAACATTCACCCCAGAGAGATAGTGACACCATATTTTATACAAATACAATTGCCGCCAATTCAACATCATGAGTTGGATAATTTTGCTCATGCACCATTAATTGCCTTGAAACATATACTATAACCTTTTCATGTTGCACCAATACAAACTTAGTCCCACACATGAGGCATCTCAATAAACAACAAACCCATCTGAACCTTTCGGTAATGTCAAAATAAGGGTTGAAGTAAGGCAGTCTTTCAATGCTTGAAAACTTTTCTCACATTAATTTGGACATTGAAACTTTACCTTTTTTTAGGTCAACCTAGTCAAAGGTGATGCAATAGAGGATAATCCTTCAACAACAAATCTCCTATAGTACCAGTCAAACCTACGAAACTCCTAATATCTGAAGGAGACAACGGTCTAGGCCAATTCTTTACTATCTCCATCTTCTATAGATCAACCATAACTCCATCACCGGACACAATGTGACTAAGGAATGACACCTCCCTCAACCAAAATTCACACATTTCTAAATTAATCAAATAATTGCTTCTCTCAAGGTTTGGAACACAGTTCTCCAGTGATCCATGTGTTCTTCACTCCGAGAGTAAATTAATATATCATCAATAAAAACCACCACAAATATGTCTAGATAGGGTTTGAGCATTTGATTCATCAAATCCATAAAGATGGTGGGAGAATTTTTCAATCCAAATGACAAAACAAAAATTCAAAATGTCCATACCTTGTCAGAAATGTTGTTGTAACAACCCTCAGTTTTGGACCCTAGAAAGAGTAGAAAAAGTTTGACTGTAAGTACTTAGGGCCATTTCACGAAGCCCAGCGCATGGCCTGTGGTTCAGACCATGAGCCAAAGACCAGGCTCGTGGACAAGGGCTTTAGGAAAGGGAAAACATTTCTAAGTATAGGATGACTCACGAAGCCATTGGCAACCCATATGATAGTTCACGACTCATAGAAAAAGTCATAGGTCAGCATTAAAAACACAAAAAAAATTGGAGTTTCTAGAACGTGATCCATAATTAACAACATGGCTCGTAAATCCATGCAGGACCTATTATATACCTTCGTAGAAAGGGATCCAGAAAAGTGATATTTTGCTAAGTGTGGAAGGATTCCATGAGGCCATCCACGAATCGCGGATTGAAGGATGACCCTTGGATAGGGGTTGTGTGGTTACAGTTTGGTAAATAGTTTTGGAAGATTGGAAATGGAGAACAGACTGACCAAGACCACGGTCTGTGGCTTAAACCACGGCCTATAGTTGGGCTTTTGTGCTTCTTGTTCGACAGTTTTAATGAAGGGAAGTTTTGTCCTATCCATCAATCCTAAGCCTAAACCATGCTATTTTTTGGACTCCTAGGGCCCTAAATCAGACCTTAAAGCCCAAGATACGCATTCCTAAGCTTCATTCTTCCAACTCTAAAATTTCTAAGGCATCTTCCTCTTTAAAGAACAAGCTAAGGAGGCTAGGGTTTCAAGGAGGCTTTTCCGTAACAACAAATTCCTTCTTCCTGGGCTTCACCAAAGGTATGTGAGTTGATTTGTGGGTCTCCTTTCGCCCATAAAGTCCTATATAAATATTCTTTTTTACCTTTTCTTTAAGTTCCTTCAACATTACCATCCATGCTAATGATGATTTCAAGATGTTTTATGTTACTATGTGTTTTCAATATTACCATATGATGTCCTACTAAGTATTTATATGTATTTCAAGTTGACAGTGATGACCCCAATAGTGTGGGTTTGAATGATGAAGTGTGGGTTTTATTGCCCAAGCTACACCTTCTTTTTGAAGGTTTAAGTGGTTGTTGTCAAGATATATAACCTAACCAAGGTTAGGGTCGAATCTCACAGGGAATATGGTTAGCCTCGGAGTAATTGCAAGCAAGTCAAGTGAATTAACCTACTTATCTCCCAAAAGAAGAGAGGGGGGGGTTTGTAATTGCAAGAAAGTAAACCTAAACTAGAACAAGTTTTGTGAAACTAGTTAGAGAAGTAACTAGGGTATTGTGTTCCCCATGAATTCCTAAGTTGGTATTACCAGATAATTATAATGTTTTCTAGTGTGTAGCATGCAGATTGGTAAGTTAAGTTTACCAAACTATTTGATCCAGGGGAGAGGTAAATTTCACTATGTGATTTGATCCATCCCCGTAGTGTGACATTACTAACCCTTAACTATTGTTCCAATACAGCCTCTGCTTCATCTAGTTCGGTTGATTAGACAATAGAGATCATATTGAATCTTGTTAATTAATCTCTTTTCCTATTCATTACTACCTTGATCCAGTCAGTAAGAATTAGCTGGGTTCTAACGTTCGCCATCGTTAAAAAGTAATCAAAATAAAGAGAATTAATTAATACATGCATGCACACTTTCCAAGAATTACTGATTACCTGGGTTTACTTTGTTACTTCTTCATAGTTCCCACAATCCTAGTTGTGGATTTCGCTATGCATAATCATTGTAGAAAAAAGAATCATGAAATTGGATAACATAATTAAGCACTTACAATGATAAAGTTAAGAACAAGAAATCCCAAATTCTTCACTAGAAATCCTAAAGTAATGTTTTTGACATAAGAATCACAAAGTATGAAGCCAAAAAATTATTTCTTAGTTCTCTCGTGCATCTCTCTATCAAAAAGACCGAAAACACCTACTTATAGTAAGTAAAATACAACTAAAAAACAAAATAGGAAAACTGGATTTGATAGGTTCCATGATCTGGGTTACGGGTCGTAGAAAGTTTCATGGCCCGTACCTTGGATTCGTACGGTTCCTTCTTCAAAAACGGATGCCACTTCTATGAGACCTTTCTAAGGGCCGTATTCAGACTTATGGCATGTATAGGGCTTTTTCTGACAACTTTCCAGAAACTTGGCAAAATTTGATCCACAAGGCATGAAATCAATCCACGACTTGTAATATTTTCTACAACTTGTCTGACAGTTCATGGATGCAACCTTAGAAAATTGGCCCTTCACTGGATCTTAACTACGTAACCCTTTTAGGGATTGTGGAAATATCCACGGCCATAGAGTGCTTTGTAGTTCCTCAAAAACTTAGAATCTGCAACACTTTACCCAAAATCATGCCAAATTCTATAATCCTTAAAACAAACATAAAAACACATCGAATCTACTAACGTCACTTTGAGAGTACACAAAATTCCAACTTTTAAGCATCAAAAGTGTTGTATTTTGACAGCACATCACATGCAAGCATTGAGATGATGCCATTTGAGTCATTATATAGTAGGCAGTGTAGATCACTTATTAGGTAGTTTGAGGTTGGTGAGATGGCATTGCTAGGACCAAATTTAGTCATGAATGCTGTGGAGAAAATTCGAGTTATAAGGGAAAAGTAGCAAATGTCTCAAAGTCAGCAAAAGTCTTATTCCGATGTAAGGAGGGGAAATCTTGAGTTCCAAATTGGTGATTGGGTCTATTTGAAAGTGTCTCTTATGAAGAGTGTGATTCAGTTTGGCAAAAAGGGAAAGTTGAGCCTTAGGTATGTAGGGCCTTACAAACTGGTGATAAGAGTGGGTAAGGTGTCATATGAGTTGGACCAAACTAACGAAATTCACTTGATCCATCCGTCTTTTCATGTGTTTGTGGCAACCCTCATGGGAGGATGCCAATTCTGTACGGTTTGGGCTTACACAATACTTACTAAAATATAAAGAGTTTAATACGCAACATATATATCATAATACAATGAATCCAAAATAGTTATAGGTACGGAATTTTGTCCAAAGGGTAGTTCAGTTGATTTCAGGTTCCAGTTTATAGCGTGAGCAATTTTCAATATAATATAAACCAATATTATGCGAGATTTTTATTTATTGCCCATACTATTGTAGTACACACTGAAAATTATTACTATGTTAAAATACAAAGACATAAAACTTACTAGTTTCCGTTTCATACAATCACCTCAAGATAACTAGTAATTTAATATAAAAAAAAGCTCGCCGGCTCCAATTTAACTACACAAGCCAAAATTGTAAGTTAAAACCATGATTTCATAATTTACACTAGCCTTTCAAATTTACACAAACATATGCAATAGGAAAATCATGTACATGTCCCAAAACTACTACGATATATATGTCTAGATGCAAATGTGATTTTCTACATAGCTCCCAAAATTTATCTTCAATGGCCACCCTCAAGAATCATCTCGGGTATTCCCTACGATAGAAACAACTATCGCTAAGCATGAAGCTTAGTGGTGTAAAAGCTACAAGCTACCTTTAGATTCCTCAATTTACCTTTCTTAAATCAAGGCAACACAAATACAATATAATAAGTAGACCAAGTGAACAAATAGATCAATAGTATCAAGTATGATATTTAAAGGTCTAAGCGTCAAGAGTTCCTAGAAGAATCTCTATAAGACAGTCAAATAATAAGTTCACCCAATATGTATGTCATGCCTTTACACCAAACATAATCAAGTATCAAGCAGGGTCGAGGCCCTGTATCATGAAGGGCTAAAACCCAATAGTCAAGAGAACCAAGAACCATATTAAGAGTGGCTTTCTAGTTCGTGCTTAAAATGGACTACTTCCATGCTTAAGATGAACCAAAAATCTATAGTCAAGATGGCAATTGATCCGAACAAGAGGCATGCCGATAATGACAAAGTCACAATCACAAGCGGACAAAGTCCACAAGGATGTCAAGTGATCAAGCAATCCGTACAAATGGGCGAATTAAGCGAGTTCATTGCAAGTCTCAAAATATATCAACAAAACTAAAGAAAATGACAACATAGCTGAGATACAAAGATAATATTCAAATGTACCAGCAGATAACAAAAGCACAAGAACAAGTTTCTACACGAACTTGAACCTTTTAGCACGCAACCAACCATACCTAGTTGTAACACCCCTAATCATACATGTACTAGTCCTATGCATATGAAACATGATATGGCAGGGTCAAATCAGTGCACATTTTTAAAAGTGCTTGAATTTCACATTAAAGGGCTATATGTATGTCTAACGCTCAAGATAACCAGTGTATATAAGTTTTAAGTAAAATTGTGGAGAGCGCGGCATTAAACAAAGCGAAAGGAATTAAGGTGCTTATGACACTTAGGAAGCTAACAGGTGAGCCACCTACGTGCTTAGCTTTAATAAGCTAGGTAGACGGAGATGAGGCCCAACACCGAATTTGTTCAAGTTCGATAAAGAATAAACCCCGAGTTAAGGATGTCATTTGGGCCCATGGTTTAGAATCATAAAGGGACAATATTTTCAGCCCAAGATGAATAGGAAAAGGGCCAAATTACATTCGCAACCCAATTAACAAACAAGGCCCAAACTAAGTGGGTGTAAAAGAGAAATATTTGTAGCAAAGCACATCCAATTGAATCCCAATAAGGCCCAAGTGAAATGTCCAAGTTGCTGCATCACCACCTTAATAAAATAAGGTTTGAAATGCAAAAGAAAGTCGGCCAAAAGTGGCCCTTTAAAAGGGATTAAAAACCAGCAATTTTAAGTCATTTTCACGTAGCCAAAAATCAGATTTCTTTCCAAATTTCTCCTTGCTCTCTCTTCACTTTGTAAAGCAGACAAGGCACACCTTTAGGGTTCGTGAAGAGCACCTAATCCTTGAGGGCTAAGGTAAATAAAAATCCCTATGGTTTAGTATATATTTTCCATGAAAAACATGAGGAGTATGCTGGTTGTATTGTGTAGAAATTTTGGACAGCATGTGTTTCAAAGATTGTTGTATACTTTTCTTGTTTATTAAGAGTCTTTTCTCTTGTTGGTTGGCTGGATGATGAAGTAATATTTATGATTTTAACAAGGATTGGTTCTGTAGTGATGAAATAAGGTTGCTGCACTATTTTTATCTTCCGCAAAAATGAGTTCTTATATGATATCTTACTTGCGCTCTTTGTAAGAATTTGTGGACTGAATATTGAGAATTGTTGTATCATGTTTTCCATCTACTTGGGGACTATTTTTGGACTGTTTTTGTGTGTAAATATATTGAAGATAGTCTGGTTGAGGTTGAAACATATTTGGAATGGTTGATGCCGAAATGTAGCGAAAGGACGTAATGTTACATTGCCTACTTGCGTGTGGTGTAGAGTTTTTGTATATTATACTTTATAAGCTGTTGTAACACTATTATGGGACTAAGACAAGCTATATGTGACATGTATAGGAGAATGTCTATTAGAAAATACAATCTGCAGAGGAAAGGTTGAAAGAATACGCTTTGGTTGCTAATTACGAGCTTGCTGCCCGGGTATTATTTTTGGGTGAAATTGGACTACCAAGATGTGTTTATTAGCTGCTAATACTAGTTTTATCACTTGCTATATTGTAAATAAGTATTTGGAGGAAAAGGATACTACTCTGAGGTAATAACAACATAGTACAATGAGGTATGTAAGGCTACTTGGTTTCCTATTACTTGGCTTGAAATCTAGGTTCTTCCTTGGCACATAAAGGCACTTACCAACTCCGACATAGCTAATAACTGTGTCTACACTCTTTAACATGTTCATATGTTCCCATACATAGCCATTTTCAAATCTGCATATGTACTTGGATACCAAAGATACACGAGCTCCTTTTTACCAAATAAAGTCCATTTGTTGTTTAATCTCTTACACGTTTCATTAGTTGTGTAACTCTATTTTCATTCTGGTATTATCTTCTGTGGTTGTTTATATGTCACATGTCATGTCTATGTTCCTACAGCTCTAAATGTTATGACCACCAAAAGAATCATCTAAAAAGTAATAAAAGATTAATTGAAGTTGCTTATTAATGGGTGATATCCCAGGGGTGGAAGAATCACCTAGCATGGGTCGATCCCATATTACGAGGGGTATCCTAGGGGTGAAAGGGAAGCCTAGCATGGTTCATTCCCGATATTGATTTACCACTGATTAGCTGGTCATTTACATGATATATTGTGCACATATTATACAAGAAAGAAAGCCAAAGTAATAAAAAGACATAAAGTACATGATCCACAGTATGACTAAAGGTGGTCTTTTATCCGTACACACCAGTGTGTGATTTCATTTGAGTTCTTATATCATATACAACATTTCCTGCCTTACATTTTTAGTACATTATCCTATACTGATGTCCCTTACAGGGGACCTGCATTTCATGCTGTAGGTACAGGAGCTACTAGATCTCCCCAGTAGGAGTACAGGACTTCCAGCTGTTGTTATTGAGCTCCAGGTTGCTTCGCGGCTTTGTGTGTCTAGAGCTAATATTTTGTATTGTATAATTGGTCATAAGGCGAGGACTGTCCCGACCCATATAGATATTGTTCCTTACCTAGAGGCTTTGTAGACTATGCAAAGTAAAGTATGGTCAAGTATCGTGCTTTAGACAGCATGGCTCCAACAACCTAGTCTTATGCATTTCCTTTTGGCTTGTTAATATTGTTTACTTTTTTTTGAAAGCATGTTAAGTATGGAAACCTCTTATAATGTTCATAGAAAGTGTATGGTTATATGTTGGTTCTCCCGAGCTTTGCTGGCAACGAGTGCCAGTCCGCCTTAATGGGACTTAGGGCGTGACACTAGTTCAAGTCGTGGATCAATATGACATCAGTTTCTCCAATCAATTTCCTTAAGATTGTACAAGAGTATGAGCACCTTAGTACTCATTTAAATACTCATTTAATATTTAGAACTTTCAATAGGTCAAAACTAACAAGATAGATACCAAAAGTGAGCCATATTTGTGTAAATCACACCCTTCAAGGCAGCTTGACCACCTTGCATCACAACCATATTTTGAATTGGTAAATAGAAAAACTAAGCTTTCCAGTCTCATGAAAACTTTAGGTGTATGAATATTGGTTGAAAACAATCATGAATCACAAAAATACCTTTTGTACAAGATTTTATGATCGAAACACTAACAACACACGCCCAGGGATTCCTATGTCAAAAATTTGGACATAACTTGTCCTAAGTTGCGTCCACTGTTTTGAATCCATAACTACCAAATCGGGTTCCAAAATAAGCATAAGGGTTGTAGTTACATGTATTGGGGTTTCAAAGAACTAAGAATCATTATAAAATATAGCTCACACATCAAGATATGCTTAAAATACTAAAAACAGTACATAAATGGCTTCTCAGACAGAAAAATTAGCCAGAACTTTCACTATGTTTTGTCCCATTTTCAGTACCGTACAAGAAAATTCAGAATTTCATATAAGAATAAAGGTTGTAGGTATGGGAATAATCTTTTTAAAACATATATACACACTGAAAACACAAATGTATACCGTGAGATATTCCATAATTACTAAACATTACATAGTTTCAAGATAAAATTTAGTTACTTACCAATGGGTAGGGGCTTCTTGATTTTTCTCAAAGGGATTGGTTATTTTTGTGATTTTTATAAAATATACAGCTATGAGGGAGTTTATAATGTGTCTCCAAGTCTTATAACCGACTTACCTTAGGGGAAAATATATATTATGCTAAAAGCAAATAAAAAAAGGCTACCCAAAAAGGTGGCTGCCCAAATTTTATTTTTTCATTCCTTATTTGTTTCCTCACACATTAATATATTAAGGCTTGTGTAACTTATATAATTTCATAAAAGAAAACAAATTGCACTAAGGCAAACCCCCTCTCTCATTCCTTTCGATGATTCAAGAAAATCAATTTTTCTAACGACATAAATTCATGTCAAAGAGTTGTGAAGTAGGAGTTGATTTTATCTCAAGAGAATACCTTTTTGAAAGTGAATACATTATTTAATAATAAGGGCATTACAATGTTGATTTTGAGGAAGTTCATAGGTGATCCAAGCTCCATAGTTCCTTTGGAAGATGTGAACATTAAAGAGACTTGAAGTGAAAGTCTAAGGAACAAGGAGGTTGCGTACGTTAAAGTGCTTTGGAGAAATCATCAAGTTTAGGGTGGTACGTTGGGAGTAAAGGAAGACATGATGAAGCGTTACCCGTATCTATTTCACTCTACTCAAGCCTAAGGTATTAAGTTATTCTTGCCTAAAACATCCAATTTCTTGCATTTTAGTGTTTGTATGATACATACACTTATTCCTATGTTTATAGACTATTTTGAGACATATGTTAAGTATGGATTTTGAAAAATCATGAAGAGATATTTAAATTGCATTTTTGCATGCATGCTGGGTTGTTAGCTGATGTTTAACTCCTTAGAACCTACGTTTAAGTACATTCAGGGACAAATGTTCCCAAAAAGGAGATATCGTAATGACCCACATTTTAGGAGTCTAGAAAGAGCAAAAAAAGTTGGATTGGAAATTCTTAGGGTCAATCCACAAAGCCCAATTCATGGCTCATGAGTTAGACCATGAGATGTAGACTAGGCTCATGGACAGGGACTTCAGGAAAGGAAAACAGTGTGTAAGTGTTGGATGACTCACGAAGCCATTGACAACCCTAAGGAAGTTCACGATTCATATGAAGAGTCATAGGTGAGTGCGCCAAACATGAAGAAAATTTGGAATTTCTGGAAGGTGGTCATGATTAATAACATATCTCGTAGATCTATGCATGGCCCGTTATATGCCTTTATAGAAAGGGATCCAGAAAAGTGATAATTTTCTAAGTGTGGAAGGGTTCCACGAGGCCATACATGACCCATGGATTAAGGGGCGAGCCGTGGAATGACGGACAATCCGTGGATAGGGGTTTCATGGTTAAAGTTTGGTAAGTAATTTCTGAAGATTGGAAATGGAGAACAAGATTGTAATGATCTTGTTAGTCATTTTTGGCCTTATGTGACAGACTTAGAACTAGTGGTAGGTCGTCACACTTATCTATGAAAATTATTATTTAACCCTTTCATAAGTTGCTTTGGGCTTATTTTGAACTATCTGTATGGTTGCAATTGAAATCTTGGGTTTTAAAAGTTGAAAATATGAATTTTGGCATTTTTGGAAGCTTAAGTCGTTGAAAAGTGAATTTTTGTACCATTTTGAGTTTTGAGTGTCGGATCAAGGATCCTTCGACTCCATTAGCTCCAAAACTTTGAAACGAAAATATAGGAAGTTGTGAAATGTAATTTGGAGTTAAAATGAGGTTTTTAGGCCCAAAGTTGTGATTTCAATCATATTTGGAACCAAAGTTTGACATTGGTCAACATTTGGAGTTCAAAAGCTCCGATCGAAATTCTAATAATTCCAATAGTTCCAAATGGTGAAACTACCACTGGAAATGGTCTCAGAATAATTTTTGGAGTTGCCGAGGGCAGTTTTGGTATTTGGAGTTTTGAACTAGTTTTATTGACTTGCATTGGTAAATGTGGCGAGGAGGCCATGAAACTGATTTTTGATTATTCTTTTGAGTTTGGATTGTTGTTTCTCGCATGGATACATATGTATTTTGTGAAATTCTGTTTTCGAATTACTTCCAAGGGTCTATTTCAAGTAGAAAATTGGACTTGGCATTGCTGGTTTTTGCTGATGTCCAAAATTGGGAATTTTTAGACTATGATTTTCAAACTTTAAATGCTAATTTTTCATTTAATTTAAGCTTGATCTTAATGGTATTTTCACCGATGAATCCTATTTTTCATGTAGAACATAATTTTAAAGTTATTTTTTAGATTCGGAAAATTCAAATTTTAGCCCTAAATTTGACCATTTTGCCCTAAGCCTAATTTATGCCAATATGCGTATCAAAATGCTCCTCTTGATGAGTGGTGTCTATTGTTGATATTGGTTGATCGAATTAGAGGATCATTGGATTAAGTTGATCGAAAGCTTGTTCGAATACGATTTCAGCATTGAGGTAGGTCCATCTAACTTTTTGGGACTGGATTTGAATTATTGATCATGTTCATATGATAATTGAGAGATTTAGATGAATAATTGTATAATTGAGTTGATGTGTTGGGATAATGATGGAAAAGTGATTCCGGTTAAGCCGAATTGTGATATGATTTTGATCCTAATGATGAACTGAGATAAGATATGAAGGAATGATGATGATCTGAGATCAAATGTGACTAGATAAGACTTTTGAGACTAATTGGGATTTATTGATATATATGTATTTTTTGGGGACAAGTAAGGTCCAGTATTATTGATATACTTGTATTTTTGGGACAGGTTAGGTCTGGTATCATTGATATTCTTGTACTATTCGGACGAGTAAGGTATAATATTATTGTCATTCTTGCATAATTAGGATGAGTAAGGTCCGACACTATTGATACTTTGGACTATTGATATAATTATGATGATCTAAAATATGATGACGGTTTGGGCATTAGATGTGACACTCGATATTATTTCCTAAGTACATATGATTATTATGAGTTTCATGCATCGATGTTCTTGTTTTAATGCTATTCCACATGTTTACATGCAAATTTGGGTTGCACCATTGATTACATCTATTAGTTGTTGCTTGTATCATCCTTTGACTCGGGTAGGAGGTGATAATGTTCAAACATACTCCTTTTTATAAAATATGGACGATCGTTAGCAGTATATTTACCCAACTAAGAGTCGAGGTCGATCCCACAGGGAATAGGTTGAAACAACTTTACTAGTTATCCTACTTTGATTGTTGGTTCTATTTCCAGAAAACAAACAATGCGAAAAAGTAAAAATGGGGGGGTTTTGAACTAAGATCCTAACTATGAGTACGAATGCAGATAAAATAAACTAAGGCTTAGATAGTTTAATGATGACCTAGGGTTGCGGTCCCCATGACATATAACTATTAAGCATTCAACGTCGGTTTTATTGTTCTTTATATTGCATGCAAAATCTAGCGAGTTGGGTAACTTCTAGTTCACCTCCCGGTCCTTCCTAGAAGTATGTCATTCATCTCCTTCCGGTCTCAGAATGTTTTCGATACTAAGCCTCACTTTGGATTTCAGAAAACTATCACCTCTCGGTCTCAAGTCCTTTAGATACAAGCTAATCCCCAAGCCTAAGTGTACCATCCCCTCTCGGGTTCAAGTGACTTAAACGTAGGTCGATTGCTTCTATCTACTGTTGTAATTCCCTTTTCCTAATCATTAATTTCCTTCTGGACAACTAACGAATATGGGCAAGTTCTTAATGCGTGCACTCATCAAGAAAGACTTTTAAGCAAAGGAAATCACAATACCTACAATACAAGTCTCAATAAAACCTTATGTTTTGCCTATTTCATTAAGACGTCATGGTTCTCACAACCCTAGTTGTGGGTCTAGATTATCGAACTTGCAAGGTTTAGAACAAGAATCATCATGTAATCCATGTTAAAATCACTTGCAAGGGAGAAGAAATCAATTCTTAATTCACACGCCAAAACGCAAAGCAAACAAGAATTAAAGACTCAAAACAATAATCGAAAACTCACAACTAATGTTGTCGACTATTTGCTTACTGTCCGGCATTGTTATTGAAGAGAAAATCTGGAAAAATTCGCCATTCAATGGTGTGACCAGCAGCCCCCATCGTGGGGTGCCAGCTCCCCCCAAAATCTATAAAACCTAGCTCTATTTATAATCTTAAAACAATCCTAAAACGAGTAGGAAAAGTAAGCCTAATTGGACTAGGAAAGGAATCCTAATTTGACTTGGATTTCCAGTCACATGATGTTTCACGGGCTGTACCACGCCCCGTGGTCATTCAGACGTCCCGTGATGGCTTCCGTGGTGCTATACTTTGTGCAAAAGCTTTCCAACTCAGGGCTCCTTCACGTCCATCTTCACGACCCGTGAAAGTGCACACGAGTCGTGGAAGGTAGTCATGAGACTTGCCTTGGCCTTTCTTGTTTTCTCGCTGCCTAGGTGCCTTGTACGAGCACCCTCACAGTTCGTGGAGTTCACCACGGTCCGTGAAAAGGGTCGTGGTGAAGTCTTTGATGTCATTCCTGGAGGCTTCAACTGGACGGCCCGTTTCACGACTCGTCAACATCACCACGGGCCGTGAACATGCCCGTGGTATGTTCCCTTTTTCCTTTTGGTTTTGTCTTGTTCCGTACACTCCTGGATCCTTTGGTTACTGCGTTAGCACAATCCTCACCCCATCATATTGCTACGTAACTGATCATGGGCAGCACATACTCCACACGCAACATTATCAACGCGTCTTGATTATTTCTTCGAGATAGCTTGTGACGTTAACGTTTTTTGTCTTTATTGTTGCTTTGTGTTGATTTTCCGGCCATACATATGAATGGTTTGGTGTGTTCAGGTCATCCACTGCCAACTCCCTTCACACTTAAGCAAATTCCAGCCTCAAATCAGTCCAACGCCCCTAATTCTATGAGATTCTCCTTTTCCTACAGAACAAACATAAAACACATATTAAACTACCAAATGCGCTTAAGAGCTCACAATAATTCCATGTATTAAGCGTCATAAAAGTCGTATTTTCACGACTTATCAACACCCTCAACTTAGATTCATTGCTTGTCCTCAAGCGATGATCAAAAACAAAACATAACGACGCGCAAAGACAAGTGTTTAACAAGAAGTACATAGCAACCCCTCAATCATCAAACTCATGCCCAAAAAGTAAACTTGCAATATGTTCACATCCAAGCAGACTCAGATAAATCAAATTAAGCATTATATCATACTTAGTTGGAACAAATAGGCTAAAAAACAAAGATGAACCAGTTAGTATAGCAACCAAATAGCGCAATGATAGTGCCCCTCACTACAAAGAAGTCTCACACACAGTGTATAAATGCAATACAGAGACTGGAATGTAGACACTCACACTCAAAAAAAGATTTTCAACTGAAACACAAGTATAGACCATATGCTTGCCCTTATTTTCACCACCTTGACTCTCGAATAACCTTTTTAGGATCACTTTAGGACTTTTGCGGCTTGTAATGAAGGCTCGGGCTAGGGTGAGGTGCATTTAAGATCAAAGTGACTCATTTTCCCCTCCAAGACACTGCTTTGACTTAGCCTCTACTTTCGACCCCCAAACCCTTATTGCCCCTATTTTTCCAACTTTCTTTGCAGTTGGGAGTGATTTTCGTTTTGATTCATTATTTTTCTTTTTCTGTTTTGCTCTTTTGGTTTACTCACGATCATAACCCAAAATTTTCTTCTCCTCTCATCACTGACTCTTTTCCATCCTTACTTTTCTGTTTTTCTTACAATAGCCACCCTCAACTTAGGCTTTTGGCATGAGTTGAGGTTCACAATGTCTTTTTAAAGGACCAGGGCCAGTATAAGCCACCCACCAGGGCCAGTATAAGCCACCCTCAACTTAGGCTTTTGGCCTAGGTTGAGGTTCACAATGTCCTTTTAAGGGACCAGGGCCAAAGTAAAGATCTTTGATCGATAAGGAAGGTGAGTTGGGTGATTAGAAAGAAACGGTCTATTAAGGCTCAACTTTTGGTTCAATGGGAACAATTTCATTTGGTTGGTCGATTTCAGGCTAAGTGATTTAACAACAAAAATGGCCTAAGATCCTATCCTAATCCAATCATTCAAGTGTTTTAGTGGGACTAACCAGGCAAGTTCTAGCTTACAAGTGTATCAATCGAATTAAGTAAATAAGATCACACGCACATGGCACCTATCCCTCACTATTCAGTACTAACCAACACAGTCATGCTTCATTCATCAAGATGCCAACTAGACAATGTATACAATGCTTTACAAGGATCACATAAGTTAGTCAGGATGAGATGTGCGCATATACAAGCCTTTTGAATTATCTTTAAATTGGGGCATTTTTTAACAATAATTATGGGTTACTACAGCCTCTTATAAACACTTATATTTACACAAACGAAACAACCTAAACATGCCAGTTCTACTAGATAATACACCTTTAGAGAAAAGAAACATGGCAAGAAAAACTCCTCAGGGTTCAGGATGCCCCACTCCCCACCAAGATTTATGCATTGTCCCCAATGCATGTCAAACCAATGTACAAAACAAGGGAAGCGATCATACCTGCAATGCCCTAGGCATCAGTAGTAATGTACCTGATTACTCAGACTTCATCAGGTATCCACATATGTTACCTTCCACTTTTTCCTCCACTTTGAACTTATGAACTGCACCCCTAGCTTCTTTTCCAATTTTCTACTATGCTCCAAGGGTGGTGGTATAAAAATAAAGAGACCAAATAAAAGAGATCGTACCTTGTGATTTTTGGCCTTTAAATGAGGACTATAATTTTTCAACTTTGGCCCAACAGAGTCAAGAGTATCCACATATTGTTCCTCCTCATATTCTTTCGTATGTGCAGATGGTTCGATTAATATCTCATCATCTACAGTACAAGTCTCATGCAAATCTCCTAATAGAGTTATCAAATCCTTGCAAGAACCAATACTACTACAAAGCTTATCAAGGAGAGCACACTTTTCACCCCAGACTTCTTTGGATGTCATCATTAATCTCGAAGTACTTTGTCCCCTATAGTAATCAAAACAGAAACAAAAACAAAAAAGAAATAGTAAAACTGGAAAATAGAACTACAACCTAAATAGAAAACTAGTAATTATCTCAAAACCTTATTCCCCGGCAACGGCGCCATTTTTGATAACATTCAAACATACTCCTTTTTATAGAATATGGATGATCGTTAGCAGTATATTTACCCAACTAAGAGTCGAGGTCGATCCCACAGGGAATAGGTTGAAACAACTTTACTAGTTATCCTACTTTGATTGTTGGTTCTATTTCCAGAAAACAAACAATGCAAAAAAGTAAAAATGGGGGGTTTTTTAACTAAGATCCTAACTATGAGTACGAATGCAGATAAAATAAACTAAGGCTTAGACAGTTTAATGATGACCTAGGGTTGCGGTCCCCATGACATATAACTATTAAGCATTCAACGTCGGGTTTATTGTTCTTTATATTGCATGCAAAATCTAGCGAGTTGGGTAACTTCTAGTTAACCTCCCGGTCCTTCCTAGAAGTATGTCATTCATCTCCTTCCGGTCTCAGAATGTTTTCGATACTAAGCCTCACTTTGGATTTCAGAAAACTATCACCTCTCGGTCTCAAGTCCTTTAGATACAAGCTAATCCCCAAGCCTAAGTGTACCATCCCCTCTCGGGCTCAAGTGACTTAAACATAGGTCGATTGCTTCTATCTACTGTTGTAATTCCCTTTTCCTAATCATTAATTTCCTTCCGGACAACTAACGAATATGGGCAAGTTCTTAATGCGTGCACTCATCAAGAAAGACTTTTAAGCAAAGGAAATCACAATACCTACAATACAAGTCTCAATAAAACCTTATGTTTTGCCTATTTCATTAAGACGTCATGGTTCCCACAACCCTAGTTGTGGGTCTAGATTATCGAACTTGCAAGGTTTAGAACAAGAATCATCATGTAATCCATGTTAAAATCACTTTCAAGGGAGAAGAAATCAATTCTTAATTCACACGCCAAAACGCAAAGCAAACAAGAATTAAAGACTCAAAACAATAATCGAAAACTCACAACTAATGTTGTCGACTTTTTGCTTACTGTCCAGCGTTGTTATTGAAGAGAAAATCTGGAAAAATTCGCCATTCAATGGTGTGACCAGCAGCCTCCATCGTGGGGTGCCAGCTCCCCCCAAAATCTATAAAACCTAGCTCTATTTATAATCTTAAAACAATCCTAAAACGAGTAGGAAAAGTAAGCCTAATTGGACTAGGAAAGGAATCTTAATTTGACTTGGATTTCCAGTCACATGATGTTTCACGGGCTGTACCACGCCCCGTGGTCATTCAGATGTCCCGTGATGGCTTCCGTGGTGCTATACTTTGTGCAAAAGCTTTCCAACTCAGGCCTCCTTCACGTCCATCTTCACGACCCGTGAAAGTGCACACGAGTCGTGGAAGGTAGTCATGAGACTTGCCTTGGCCTTTCTTGTTTTCTCGCTGCCTAGGTGCCTTGTACGAGCACCCTCACGGTTCGTGGAGTGCACCATGGTCCGTGAAAAGGGTCGTGGTGAAGTCTTTGATGTCATTCCTGGAGGCTTCAACTGGACGGCGCGTTTCACGACTCGTCAACATCACCACGGGCCGTGAACATGCCCGTGGTATGTTCCCTTTTTCCTTTTGGTTTTGTCTTGTTCCGTACACTCCTGAATCCTTTGGTTACTGTGTTAGCACAATCCTCACCCCATCATATTGCTACGTAACTGATCATGGGCAGCACATACTCCACACGCAACATTATCAACGCGTCTTGATTATTTCTTCGAGATAGCTTGTGACGTTAACGTTTTTAGTCTTTATTGCTGCTTTGTGTTGATTTTCCGGCCATACATATGAATGGTTTGGTGTGTTCAGGTCATCCACTGTCAACTCCCTTCACACTTAAGCAAATTCCAGCCTCAAATCAGTTCAACGCCCCTAATTCCATGAGATTCTTCTTTTCCTACAGAACAAACATAAAACACATATTAAACTACCAAATGCGCTTAAGAACTCACAATAATTCTATGTATTAAGCGTCGTAAAAGTCGTATTTTCACGACTTATCAGGAGGCAAGGGCATGATACTTCACATTGGTACCATCCCCTTGACCCGGGCAGGAGGCAAGGGTGAGACTCATAGTTCATATACCTTGACCACGGGTAGATGACAAAGACTTGGCATCGTGATATCCCTAGCCCATGGGCAGCTGGCAAGGTTATGACATTCAGATATCCGTTGACCATGGGTAGGTGGCAATGTTGTGGCATTCTGATATTACCTTGACCACGAGCAGGTAGTATGTAACGCTCGATAAAATTATCAAAATACCCCTAGAGGAGAGGTATGCGCGTAACGCATCTTCCAATGCTCAGGTGGAATATCTGAGATTGGATATGCGATCAACATGGATAATTGAGTGGAAAATGGTCTCGGTTAATTTTTAGAGCAATCAAATCAAAAGATACTTTTTGGTCCAAAAGTAAAAACTAGTGTCATTGGGCGACAGAGGCACCTCCTGCCACTGTAGTGGAGTTAGACTTAATTTTTTTCGACGGGATTGGAAAAAATGTATTTAGAAATCTTTTATAGAAAAATACACATGCTCGCCCAGTTCGCAAGGTGAAATATTTTCTTTCAATTTGTGAGGGGCCCTGGGAAATTCCCAACCCATCCTAAACTCAATACACGATCAAATTAGGTCATTTGAGCGTAAAAAGCATCTTAAACCCCATTCTAAGTCTTCTCTAAATAGTTGAACAAGACTAGGGCTTGAGAGAATAGGAGAAGAACGTAAGATTGAAGAATTCAAGGGAGCATTCTTGAAGGTTGATTGTTGATTGCTTCATCCCACGTATGTAAGGCTAAACTAAAGCATGAGATTGTTCTCTTATGTTCCCCATAGATGGTCATAGAAGAGCGGAAAGTCTAAAGATTCTACATACATGATTCTGGAGAGTTTTCTTGAAAATTATATTAATTACATATATTTTCGAATGTTGACGATCATCATAAACTTGTTTTCTTGAATTGAATACTTTTCATGAGATATTGTATAACCTTCCATGATTATTTTTGGAAGCATGCATGAATGAACTTAGGGATTGAGTCCAACGCCTTGATTTGAGAATGTCGCCTGTGATTGTGATATGAGAATGATGATGAATTGATAGAACTTGATAGTGTGAGTCTCCATAAATGAACTGTTAGAACTGCGCACCTTACAATTTGCCTACTCGTTTGGAACAGGTTAGATGACCTGTTTCAATCGTACAGAATTCAAGCCTTGAACACAGTGATTTTACGTGGAAACACCTAGCTCACAATAGGTGTAAAAACCACGACCTGTACCACTACAGGAATTTCTCCAAATTTATTAAAATCAACGTGAGCCTTCAAAAGTTAATTACAACTTGTAATAACCTTACTTCTACACCTCCACCTACAATCTACTCATAATCCTCCCAAGGATTATATTCCAACTTATCTTCTTGTTAACTCTAACTTGAAGATAAAACTATTCTCAGTTATAGATTCTGAGAATTACAACGTTCCTATGAAGCAAAAGAAAACCCTAGACTCGATTTTATTGTTCTTTCTTATGCTTCGTTTTTTCTCTCTTTTCTGCACGCCGTGTTGTGAATCTTGAATCTGGTTTTATAGCTGTCAGAAAGTTCTATCTCCCACTTCTTCTTGAATTACTCTTCTTAATCCGTATCTCCTTCTTCTTGACAAAACTTTCCTTCCTTGCGACCTTCTTCTTTTAGGATTGTTAGTTGAGATAGTATCGCTTGTTTTCCTCCTTATTTCCAGTGCCAGCTGTTTGTATGTCCGTAATAATAATATATTGTATTTTTTTCTTTTATGCCGTGTTGTGCTTTTCGTTGCTGCGCCATCGTTTCTACAGTGGAATGGACCTGATACATATTGCTGTTTCATTTACCTGTTTCATGTACTTTGTTAATCATCAAAATTCCTTGTCTCAACAAATTCCCCCTTTTTGATGATGACAAATTTTCTGAGTTGACACCATCCTTGTTCGCAACAATGAAACAGGTTAAACAATAAGTTTAGTAACGATATGCAGTTCAACTCATCTTCCCCCTTTGGACATCATCGAAAAGAAAAGTGATAAGTATAAGCAAGGAGAACCAACATGTATAACCAGCAGTAGAATAGAACAGAGAATGTATATTTATATACGAGAGTACACAACATAAGCAACAATAAAGGAACAAAAGATCTACCACCAGTCAAACCACCTGCCATGCAAAAAAGAAAAAGAGACAAACACGTTAAACAAGGCACAAAAAGGAAGAGAGGACACAAAGGCTGGAAAGAGAGGTCGGAGTTAAGAGATGAGCTTGGTAAGGGCATGAACAATATCGGTGTGTTTAGCTTGCTCCTTCATGAGAGTCTCCTCTAGTTCCGTAATTTTGAGGGTGAAGGCCTGCTTTTCTTGCGCAAAACGTTCTCGTTCCTGAGCCAATTCTGCATCCTTAGCATTGAGAGTCATCTGAAGACGATGCAGAGGAGTGCCTGGTCGCTGCATTGAACCAGGTAAAACCTGATGGTCCACTTGTCCTATCACATCTTTAGTGGTCTGCATGGTCCAGACCTGGACTGGGACGGAAGAGGCCTTAACAATGGTAGTCAACCAAAATCCGTAGGGAAGAGCATGTCCCTTTTTAACCTGAATAAGAACCCTCTGCAGCATGAGAGCAGGAAGGTTGATTGGAACACCTTCATCGAGTAGTTCCATCAGTGTTAGGTCCAAATAGCTCGCTTCAGAGCGATGCTCCTGTCGTGGAATGATGATCTTATGAACCACATCAAACTATAGCTTGTGAAGAGGCGACATTTCCTTGCGTTGGACACGTCTATGGTGGGTGAGAGAGGGCTCCCCAGCAAATTTCCGGGTGATTTCCAAAGCAGATGGCAATTGGTCTAGAGGAGGCCACTCGTGACGGACATAGTGCGCCCAGCCAACAGCAGGAATTTGTAGAAGACGGCCAAGATCAGAGGAAGAGAGGCGGAGAGAAACCCCTCGAACAGTTGTGCAAAGAACAGAGTCACGCACACTTCCTTGTGCGTAAAATTCGAGCATTTCAGTTTTGGCTTGTGGTGGGGGGGAAATGATGAATGAAACAAGTTGATGAATGAAACAAGTTGAATGTGCCTGGTTTAAATATTTGACTCAATAATAAGCATAATTTTGCACAGCAAGTGTTACCTGGTAAATTGACCTGTTCCAATCGTTGATGCCTGTTGCGACAATACTCCGGCATATAAGACCACGTCCTCATGTTAACCTCTACAAGATGAAGGGATATACATGAGATAAATAATTATCTAAAGCACTCCAAAACTTATAAAACATATCATGATATTTTGAGTAAGTCAAGGAGGGTTTTATGTAATTTTGACCATCCCCAAATCTAGCCTGATTTGTTCAAACCGCTCTCTACTTAGTGCCTTGGTAAAAATATCAGCAATTTGATTTTCAGTGGGGCAAAACATGATCGATACCATCCCTTTGTCTACACAGTCACGAAGAAAGTGATGCCTTATGTCGATATGTTTAGTCCGTTTGTGTTGGACTGGATTCTTTGCAATGTTGATGGCGCTCGTATTGTCACACAAGATTGGGACATTTCCAACATCTACTCCAAAATCAAGTAATTGTTGTTTAATCCAGAGCAATTGGGCACAACACGAACTAGCAGCTACGTATTCAGCTTCAGCTGTGGACAATGCGACAGAGTTCTGCTTCTTGGTGGACCAGGAAATTAAACTTGTTCCAATGAAGTGAGCCATACCGGATGTGCTTTTGCGATCAACAAGGTGACCAGCATAATCAGCATCAGTGTATCCTATGAGATTGAAATTGCTACCTTTAGAGTACCATAACCCCAGGTCAGAGGTGCCTTTGAGATACCGGAAAATTCTTTTAACAGCTTTGAGATGTGATTCCTTTGGATTGGCTTGAAAACGAGCACACAATCCTACGCTAAAAACAATGTCAGGTCTACTTGCAGTAAGATATAATAAGGAACCAATCATACCTCGATAGAGCTTTTGCTCAACAGTTGAACCTGTTTCATCTACCTCCAATTTTGTGGCAGTGGCAATAGGTGTATCAGTTTCCTTGGCATCTTCCATTTTGAACCGTTTGAGAAGTTCCTTGACATACTTACCTTGGTGGATCAGGGTTCCATGGGGAGTTTGCTTGAATTGAAGACCCAAGAAGAAATTTAGTTCTCCCATCATGCTCATTTCAAATTCTCCATTCATTAGTTTGACAAACTCATGAGTCATGACCTCATTTGTAGACCCAAAGATGATATCATCTACGTAGACTTGGACAATAAGAAGATCAGGGCCTTGAGCTTTTAGGAATAGGGTATTATCAATTTTTCCTCTAGTGTGACCGTGATATAGGAGAAATTTTGATAGCCTTTCATACCATGCTCTTGGATCCTGTTTCAGCCCATACAAGGCCTTATCGAGCTTAAAGACGTAGTCGGGATGCTCCATACTTTCAAACCCCGGAGGTTGTTTCACATAAACTTCCTCCTTTAAATATCCGTTTAAAAATGCACTTTTGACATCCATTTGATATAGAGTGATCTCTTTGAAGACAGCGAAGGCGACAAGAAGTCTAATGGCTTCAAGCCTTGCTACAGGTGCAAAGGTTTCATCGTAGTCTATTCCTTCTTCCTGATTGTATCCTTGGACCACTAGTCTTGCTTTGTTCCTTGTAACTGTTCCATGTTCATCTAGTTTGTTTCGAAAGACCCACTTAGTACCAATGATAGTCCTTCCTACTGGTTTTGGTACTAAGTGCCATACTTTGCATCTCTCAAACTGACTGAGTTCTTCTTGCATGGAAAGAATCCATTTCTCATCTTGTAGTGCTTCCCCTATCCGTTTTGGTTCCATTAGTGAGACAAAAGCTTGAAAGGCACAAAGGTTTCTTATTCCAGATCTCGTAGTGATTCCAGAATTCAAGTCTGTGAGAAGGTTATCAAGAGGATGTGAATCTTGATATTTGTAGTTTCTTATCACCAACCCTTGGTTCAGTTCGTTTAGTGATTGGGTTGATGGATTGGAGTTTGAATCTGTCTGTTGGCTTTCAGATTCTGCTGTTGTTCCCCCTGTCTGTATGCTCTCATCCTTTTCAGTGAGTGGAACAGGTAAATTAACCTGTTCTTTTGATTGAAGTTCACGTTCATCAACATCCTGCAAGTTATTCTCAGGAGCACAAATAGTTTCATCAAATATAACATGAATGCTTTCTTCAACACAATTTGTTCGTTTGTTTAGGATCCTATAGGCTTTACTGTGTAGTGAGTATCCCAAGAAAATTCCCTCATCACTCCTAGCATCAAATTTTTCTAAATTATCTTTACCATTGTTATGGACAAAGCATTTGCAGCCAAATGTTCTAAAGTGGGAGATGTTGGGTTTTCTTCCTTTGAGTAATTCATAGGGTGTTTTATTTAACAGAGGTCTAAGCATACATCTGTTGAGTATATAGACAGCAGTGTTTACTGCTTCAGCCCAGAGGTTTCTAGCTACATTACTAGCTATCATCATTGTTCTAGCCATGTCTTCTATGGTTCTATTCTTCCTTTCTACCACTCCATTTTGTTGAGGGGTTCTTGGGGCGGAGAAGTTGTGATCAATACCATTTTTCGAACAAAATTCTAGGAATTTTATATTTTCAAATTCAGTTCCATGGTCTGATCTTATGGATATTAGGGAAGTTTCCAATTTCTTCTCCATTTTCTTGATGAAAATTGAGAAGACATCAAAGGATTCGTCTTTAGAAGCCAAGAAAAAGGTCCAGGTATATCTAGAGTAATCATCAACAATAACAAACATATATCTTTTACCTCCTCTGCTTTTTACCCTCATAGGTCCACATAAGTCCATATGGACCAGTTCCAAACACTTGGTTGTACTTACCTGGTTCTTTGATTTGAAGGATGTTCTAACCTGCTTCCCTTTAGCGCAAGCACTGCATACCTTTTCTCCTTTGAATCTGGCTTTTGGTAACCCTTCGACCATGTTCTTGGATGATAGTGTATTTAGTTGTTTCAAGCTAGCGTGTCCAAGTCGTTTGTGCCATAGTAATGGATCCTCCGTTATTGCACTGAGACATTTTAATTGCACTCCACCCATACCTATGATGTCGGCCTTGTATACATTCTTGTATCTATTTGCTGTTAGGACCACCTCTTTTGTCTTTAGATTTTTTACCTTGCAACTCTCAGAAGTGAAGATGACCTCGTTACCTTTGTCGCACAGTTGAGAGATGCTCAAGAGATTGTGTTTTAGTCCGTCTACATGGTAGACTTCTTCTACAGCTTTGGATTCTTCTCGTCCAATTTTTCCAATGCCCACGACTGTCCCCTTCTTGCCATCTCCGAAGGAGACCTTTCCACCATTAAGTGGTGTTAGTGAAAGGAATTTGTGTCTGTCTCCCGTCATGTGTCTCGAACAAGCACTGTCCATATACCAATGCTTGCTTCCTTTCACTGTGGCCTATAAAACAAATTAAGGGTTAGTTTTAGGAACCCAGACTAGCTTGGGTCCTTTCCTGTTATAGAAGGGATGAATAAGATTTCTTTTTGCCCATTGAGGCAACACGTTTTGTGATCTGTTCCTTCTGTTTACCCCAGCCTTACTCTTATGCATATGGGCAATGTTTCTGTTTCTGGCTTTACTAGCAATAGGACATTCAGTGGTTGGGTGCCCAGTTTTGCCACATAGATAGCATAAATCAGTGGAGGTGGTTTTCTCTTGAAAGAACCCTATTCCAGCTTTCTCATTATAATTTTTGTTACCTAGGTGGTTAACTATCCTAGAAGACTTGGTCCAACGGTTTGCCTTTTCTAGGTCTAGTTTTATGGTTGCTATTTCGTGGTTTAGTCTTTTCACTTTCTCCTTTTCTTGTATCAACTCGACATTGCTGTTTTTAAGCTCAGTTTGTAAATTCTTAAGACTTAGATTAATCTCACTTGTCTTTTTGTCAGCAATGGTGAGTTTTAAGACTTCTGATTTCAGACTTAGTACGAGTGAATCGAGTTGTTTGACCTGTTTCTTTAAGTTGTCATTTATTTTATTGGCTTCATTCAAACAGTTCTTAATTTCAAGGTTTTCAAATTTTTGGTCTGAAAAGTCTTTAATTAACTGATCTTTTTCGTTTTCAATTTCTTGAAAATTGTCTATTAGTCCTTTCATGAGAATAATTAGTTTGTCTTTTGTGAAACAGTGTAGTTTTGCTTTTAGCTCAGAAAAACTTACCTCAGGTTGAGTTTCGTCTTCTATGTCTGAGTCTTCAGCAGCCATGAGAGCCGTCTCATCAGCATCCTCTGTATCAGATTCTTCCATTTCTGATCCCCATGCAGCCATCATTGCATAGTTTTCCTTCTCCTTTTGCTTAGCAGCTTTTTCTTTGATTTCTCTTTCAGCCCTTTCTTTTCTCCACTCAATTTCCCATAGAGGACATTGTTTGATGTGATGATCAGTTTTACCACATTTAAAACATCCGGAGTTGCCTTTGTCATCGGACCACTTCCTGCTACCTGTGTCATCGGACCACTTCCTGTTACCTGTTTCTTTCTTATCCTTCCCTTTCCTGTTTCTTAGGAATTTTTTGAAGTTTTTTGCAAGGAAGGCAATTTGGTCTTCCTCCATGTCTGATCCTTCGTCATCAGAGGTAACCTTGAGAGCCAGTGTCCTTTCATCCACCTTTGTTTGTTTCTTTGAATCTTCCATATTCATCTCATAAGTTCTGAGATTTCCAACTAGTTCGTTTAGGGTCATGGTTTCAATATCCTTTGCTTCCCTGATTGCAGTAACCTTGACATCCCACTTGGCTTTTGGAAGGATCCTAAGAACCTTGTCTACCTGTTCTTCAGAGGTGAGAGTCTTTCCCAGAGATGCTAACTCATTTATGAGCAAGGTTAGTCGAGCCATCATCTCGTTTAGTGTTTCATTCTCCTTCATCTTGAAGGTTTCATATTCAGTAAATAGCATGGCGACTCTGAATTTCCTAACCTGAGCAGTTCCCTCATGAGCAATTATGAGTGCATCCCAAATCTCTTTGGCAGATGAACAATTTGAAATTCTGTTGTATTCTTCAGGTCCTAGACCACAGACCAATAGATTCTTGGCTTTGGCATTCTTTCTCATGGCTGTTAGATCGTCGGCATTGAATTCACTTCTTTCTTTTGGTACTTGTCTTCCTTCCACAGTTCGCGTGGGGATAGTTGGTCCCATGATGATTCTATCCCAGAGTTCATAATCTTCTCCTTGGATAAAATCTTCCATTCTGGCCTTCCACCATGCGAAGTGTGTTCCGTTGAAGAGCGGGGGTCTAACGGCAGACTGTCCTTCTCCGTGTCCAAGCGGTGGTGCGGTGTTCATGATGATCGTTTCTTAGGTATTAACCTTTAACAAGAAAACCTGCTCTGATACCACTTGTTAGAACTGCGCACCTTACAATTTGCCTACTCGTTTGGAACAGGTTAGATGACCTGTTTCAATCGTACAGAATTCAAGCCTTGAACACAGTGATTTTACGTGGAAACACCTAGCTCACAATAGGTGTAAAAACCACGACCTGTACCACTACAGGAATTTCTCCAAATTTATTAAAATCAACGTGAGCCTTCAAAAGTTAATTACAACTTGTAATAACCTTACTTCTACACCTCCACCTACAATCTACTCATAATCCTCCCAAGGATTATATTCCAACTTATCTTCTTGTTAACTCTAACTTGAAGATAAAACTATTCTCAGTTATAGATTCTGAGAATTACAACGTTCCTATGAAGCAAAAGAAAACCCTAGACTCGATTTTATTGTTCTTTCTTATGCTTCGTTTTTTCTCTCTTTTCTGCACGCCGTGTTGTGAATCTTGAATCTGGTTTTATAGCTGTCAGAAAGTTCTATCTCCCACTTCTTCTTGAATTACTCTTCTTAATCCGTATCTCCTTCTTCTTGACAAAACTTTCCTTCCTTGCGACCTTCTTCTTTTAGGATTGTTAGTTGAGATAGTATCGCTTGTTTTCCTCCTTATTTCCAGTGCCAGCTGTTTGTATGTCCGTAATAATAATATATTGTATTTTTTTCTTTTATGCCGTGTTGTGCTTTTCGTTGCTGCGCCATCGTTTCTACAGTGGAATGGACCTGATACATATTGCTGTTTCATTTACCTGTTTCATGTACTTTGTTAATCATCAAAATTCCTTGTCTCAACATGAACTCTAATGAATTGTACATTCGATTGATCCCTAATGATTGATCTAAGCCTTGAGCTATTGATTGAGAGTTGAATTGATTAGATGATTGGACCTATGAGATTGATTGAATGATGAGCGCCTCTATGAGGTTGATTTTGAGATGATTTGATTGGATCGATTATCTTATAAGCATTGAATCTTGGAAGGAGTATCGAGCACAGAAAGAGTAAGAGTTAATCTAACTCACACTCGTCAAACTATGTGGCCAAGCGTAGGATAGGATTAGAACCATCATATTACATTATGGTTCCCTCTTGAGAGAGTCTTTGAAACAATAGAGGACTTGTTGATTTTCCTAGTGGATTCGATATGTTCCCTACCTAGCAAGTACAGAACGACTGTGGCAACAATGATGGCTTGTTGTACAATCACTGGATCATAAGTGCTTGTTGTCAGATAAGAGAAACTCCCAGAAAGTTCCTCCATTGAGTACTTTTAGTCGAGATGTGATGAGATGGGTTGCGTTGAGCCTGATTTGATTGATGAGGTTTGATTGGTTAATGGGTCACTTGTCTACTCTTTTTTCTTGCTTTAGATAGACATTTGACATTCTGATTTGATGATTATTCTGAGTTGATGTTGTTTCTTATTATTCTACCTATTTTGTTTCATTCATTCTATGCAGCTCCCCAGATGCAACAAGGGTACGCTTATGTCCCCTATAAATTTTTAGCCCGAGTAGTGACAGACCAGCAGCAAACACGGGTGATTATCGACCAGATAGTGGCACCGCTGCCTCAGGTAGTGCAGTGTCACGTTCAGCAGGCCGAGGATCGTCTCCGCGCAGAATTACTGGGCCAAATCAGCAGCTTGCAAGAACAGGTCAACACCTTAGAGGGATACTTCTATAGCATGTTTGGAAGTATGTCTGGCGATGAGATGTCAAATTTGGTGCAGACTGTGCAGGATATGAAGGCTAAAATTCGAGCTGATAGCCTAGTGTAACAGCACGGTGCCAGCTCCGGCTCCACCTCCAGATTCTTTGATGTCACTTTTCACTGTCCCGGTGGAGCCAAGTCTAGACGATATATGGGGCATTCCGCTTGTGCCAACTGATGTCTAGGTGCAACCCGTGGAAGCACCCAAAATAAAGGACAAAGGGAAGCGCCGCAGCCATCGTAGTAGCCCTCTAGAGGACCCGCAGCGAGAAGAAGAGAGGAAATTGCGCAAGGCCATGAGAGCCCAGCGCCGAGCAGCTGCAGAACAGGAAGAGAGAGCGGCTAGCATATCAGGCAGCTCGGACAGGAGCCTCCGGAAGCACCGTCGGACTGGACGCGCCTGTTGATGACATAGACCCACTCGGTGGGTCTAACCATGACGACCCGACTGATGCCTAGAGCTCCCAAGTATGTTCTAACCCCATTCTGTGCTTCATTGTTAATTATGGTGCAATGAGGGCATTGCACAGTATTTTTGGATGGGGTGGGTCATCCTGAACCCTGAGGAGTTTTTCTTGCCATGTTTCTTTTCTTTGAAGGTGTATTTTCTAGTAGAACTGGCATGTTTAGGTCGTAATGTTTTAGGTTTTTGTAAATACATGTGCTTAAATTTGTTTAGGATAATTCTTGTTTTGAGTATTAGCATTAACAATGTGTAAAAAACTTATATGTGCATGCATCTCATCCTGTCAAACTGTTATTATGCATTGTGGAAAGCATGTTATGCATAATATGGTTGGCTCATTGACGAATGAAGTGTGACTAGGTTGATTTGCTCCAATTAGTGTAAGGAATGCGCCGTGTTTGTGCAAAATCCAGCGGCGCACTTGTATGCTAGAACTTGCCTGGTTAGTCCCACTACAACGATTGAATGATTGGATTAGGATAGGATCTTAGGCCATTTCTGTTGTGAAGTCACTTAGCCTGAAATCAGCCAACCAAATGAAATTGCTCCAGTTGAACCAAAAGTTGAGCCTTAATAGAACTTTTCTTTCTAATCCCCAACTCACCTTCCCAACCTATCTGCAGATCTTTACTTTGGCCCTGGTCTCTCTAAGGACATTGTAAACCTCAACCTAGGCCAAAAGCCTAAGTTGAGGGTGGCTTATACCTGCCCTGGTCTATTAAAAGACATTGTGAACTTTAACTCAGGCCAAAAGCCTAAGTTGAGGGTGCCTATCGTAAGAAAAACAGGAAAATAAGTATGGGAAAGAGTCAAGTGACGAGAGGAGAAGGGAAGTTTGGGGGTGTGGCTATATAAAAAAAACAGTGAAGTCACTCCCTACTGCATGAAAAGTTGGAAAGATAGGGGCAATAAGAGTTTGGAGGCCGAAAAGTAGAGCCTAAGTCACAGCAGTGTCTGGGAAGTGACAATTGGTCACTTTGATCCTACATTTACCTCTCCCTAGCCCAAGCCTACATTACAAGCCGTAAAAGTCCTAAAGTGATCCTAAAAAGGTCATTCGAGAGTGCGGCGGTGAAAATAAGGGCAAGCGTATGGTCCATACTTGTGTGTCGGTGGAAAGATTTGTTCTGAGTGCGAGTGTCTACATTCCAGTCTCTTTATTGCATTTATACACTGTGTGTGAGACTTCTTTGTAGTGAGGGCACTAGGTTTGCACTAATTGGTCGCTTATACAACTGGTTCATCTTTGTCTCGGATCATATGGAGGCTGACTATACATGCAGGTGGCCTACCTGACTCTGTGCAGGTCGGTGTGGGATGTAAGCATATGTAGGGCATGGTTTTTGAGCATACATCGTAAAATGAAAGGGTTACCCATAAGAGTAATGAGGCACTTGTATTTATGAGTTCTTCGTGTATGTTGTCATTGCTTGAGGACAAGCAAATGTTCTAAGTTGAGGGTATTGATGAGTCGTAGAAATACGACTCTTATGACACTTTAAGCGAAGGATTTTTGCATGTTCTCAAGCAAATGTGTTGGTTTGATGTGTATGTTTTGGTACTTTGCAGGAAAATGACGAAGGCATGAACTGACGGAGAAATTGTGAGAAAAAAGAATGAACATTCGGTGAAGTGGTGACATACGAAACCTCTCACGGGTCGTGTAACATCACACGGACCGTGGGAGGGTGCGTGAAGGGCCCAACGAAGTGAAGCAGGAAACTGAGCCAAGTGAGGGACCACAGAGGTCTTCATGGACCGTGTCACGGTACACGGATCGTGTGACCAACCATGACCTCACACTTGGGCGTGAAACTACCAAGGCAAGATGTACAAGAGACTCACACGGACCGTCAAAGCTACCATGGGCCGTGCCATATGCCATGAAGTTGACGTGAACTAGAAGGATCATCATCGAAAATAAGGGAAATTGTGCAAGTGAAGACTCACGGACCGTTAAACGGACCATGAAACACAACACAGGTTGTGTCAATGTCCGTGAGAAACTAGAAGCGATGACTTACGGACCGTGTGACGGTCCGTCTGGGCTCACACGGATCGTGTAATGACCCGTACCCATGTCGAAGTCTATTTTTCCTATTTTTAATTGGATTAGTTTTTCCTTTTATATATATATTTATTTTATTCCTTTTTTGGAGTTGTTGAACGCTGGAGTCAGAAAACAAAAGAGAGAACAATATTTTGACTTTATTTTACGTGGATTGTGATCATCTCTTCGAAGATTGTAATACGAATTCATCGTGCTTTCAATCGTAAGTCAATTACTATGATTTCATTACATTATTGTGAACATGCTAAGCTAAACCCACAACTAGGGTTGTGGGAACCATGACAATTCAATAAGATAACACAAACTCAGGTAAATTCGAGGGATTGATCGTTACATTCATTGTAGAATTCTTCGCTTTAACTTCTCCCAAATGAGTCAATGCATTAGGGCATGCTCGTATTTGTTACATGCCCGAGAGGGATGTAGTGATTAGGAAAAGAGTTCTACAACAGAAATTCGGGGTTTAACCTAGTCTAAGTACATGAGACCGAAAGGTGAGGGTATTCTGAGATCGAGAACAAAAGTCGAAATTACATACACTCTGAGACCGAAAGGAGAGGAGTGAAATATAGCTAGGAAGGACCGAAAGGTGAACTAGGTATTAGCTAATTTGTTTGATCTTGTATGCGCAATCACGAACGAGTTTACCAAGCCAGTTTAGTTATCGTATTAGACGTCATAGGGAACACAACCCTAGCTTCTCATTACTTGTTTGAAACCTAGTATCAACGTCCTTATTAGTCACTTTACAATAGGAATTTAAATTGAACAACGTAACCCCCTATTTACTTTATGCAACTTTATATTGGGAGTAGAATTTACATCTGAAAGTTGGTGCTAATAGAATCATTCTTACGCGTTCCCTGTGGGATCGACCTCAACTCTAATTGAGTTATATATTTGATCAACGACCGCTTTACTCTTCCTTTTGGAGTGTAATTTGGGCATATCATTCATGTGTCAAGTGAATAAGAGACAACTATTATTGGACGAAAGAAGTAATATTTATTCAAAAATCAAATAGAAATCAATTCCTAATTAAAGTGGCTAATTAGTTGAGTAGGTCTTATCTTGATAAAATTATTGCTATAAATGCTTAATAATTTTAAAGCAAAGATTGAACAATATTTAACCTTGTATTATCAAAATTAGACATTGTTGAAGGGTAAAGGATGTTGGTATTGTTGGTCACGTGGGACATGGAGGATGAGGACAAGGAGTAAAAGTACGCGGTAAGCGGCCAGCTTGTCATGTTCTGTCAAACCATTTTCTTTTCTCTCTCATGCAAATTTTTAAAACTCTACAGTTGAGGAGTCTTGACCAGATAGGAGACAGTAATGTACCCTACACTGCATTTTGGAGCTTTGTATATTCCAGCCTTTTTCCCTACTACCCTCTTGATATCCTCAGATCTTTTTTGAGTATCCATTTCAAGCGGAATTATCCTATTATTACCATCTCCACAAAGGTAAATATATCTACCAGGATACTTTCTCCATTTCTGTCAGATTTACTCCCTCAAGTAGTGAAATAAGCTGTCATTGTATCAGAATTGACTGGTGAAGGCTATTGGATTCAGTTGCTAGTAGAATGGAAGATAATTTTGTGCCATTTCGTGGAATCAAAAATGACCTCAAAGGGAGATTAATGTGCGTTAAACAAGATTGGACTAGTGGTCTCACTGCAGGCTTCAGGTACAATTCTTATTTCTTTTGATGCATATTGCCTCCGTTCCGTTTCACTTTCTATGCTGATTAAGAAATTATTAATAGACTCTAGTATTTTACCATTTGTTCATATCAATGCACATGAATAAGTTAGAAAAAATATACGAATAGCTAGTATTGGGATGATGAAAATTTGTTTTATAGGGGTAAAATGAGAATTAATTCTAATATGGGATGGAGGGAGTAGTAAGTTTCAGTGACCAAGTTCCATTTGTGTAGGATTTTAGCTCCAACTACCTACATATTTTTCGCTTCAGCAATTCCAGTCATATCATTTGGTGAGCAGTTGGAAAGAAGTACTGGTATGTTTTTATTCTAATTTTTGTAGAGAAATAAGTAAATTTATTGAGTTGATTTGACAAGTTTAGAGTTGCAGATGGGTTGATAACTGCAGTTCAAACTCTGGCTTCAACTTCATTATGTGGGATTATGCACTCTATCATTGGAGGGCAACCTCTCTTAATTCTTGGAGTTGCAGAACCAACTGTGCTTATGTACACATTCATGTACAACTTTGCAAAAGATAGACCAGAACTCGGACCAAAGCTCTTTTTAGCATGGACAGCATGGTAAGTAGCATTTCCTTTTTCAACTCCCCACCAAATTTCTTATTCTTCATCGTTAATTTTCATCATCAGGGTGTGTGTTTGGACTGCGATCTTGCTTTTCCTTCTGGCTATCCTAGGAGCTTGCTCCATTATCAACAGGTTTACGCGTGTTGCTGGGGAACTGTTTGGCCTTCTAATTGCGATGCTTTTCATGCAGCAAGCAATCAAAGTAAGACACACACAAATACCTACTTCATTGCGAGGGTCTTAAAAAAACATACTTAGTTGCACAAGGTTTTGATAGTAAAGTATGACGGAGTTTTGTTAGTGATTTGAGTTATGGTGGATTGTAGGGACTCGTATATGAATTTCGTGTACCAGAGAGAGAAAATCCAATTCTCCCAGAGTTCCAACCTTCATGGAGGTTTGCAAATGGTATGTTTGCATTGGTTTTGTCATTTGGTCTTCTGCTCACAGCTCTAAGGAGCCGAAAGGCAAGATCTTGGCGATATGGCTCTGGTGAGATCTTTTGTAAAACCCGAACTACGATAGCTTTCATTTAAATAGGACTAGATTGAAATGTTCATTTAGTTCTAGACATGATGTTGTACTATTTGCCCCTCTTCCAGGCTGGCTTCGGGGCTTCGTAGCAGATTACGGAGTGCCGCTCATGGTTCTAATCTGGACAGCTGTCTCTTACATTCCTGGTAAAAATGTTCCGACTGGGATCCCAAGACGACTCTTCAGTCCAAATCCATGGTCACCTGGTGCTTATGAGAATTGGACAGTGATAAAGGCATGCCCTACCATTTTCAATTGTTCTGTATCTAGCAAATTTATCTTCCATCTCTTGACTAATAATCTTCAAATTTGTAGGATATGCTAGACGTCCCAATTCTTCACATAATTGGTGCTTTTATTCCAGCAACAATGGTAGCGGTCCTGTATTATTTTGATCACAGCGTGGCATCTCAACTTGCTCAGCAAAAAGAGTTCAACCTGAAAAAGCCATCTTCCTACCATTATGATCTGCTGTTACTGGGATTTATGGTGTGCAGTTAGATTCTCCCTTCCATCAATTGGCTTTTTACTTCATTGAATGTCAACAAGTTATATGGTCTATTGCTGTTGTTTGGCAGGTTCTCATTTGTGGTATTCTAGGAATCCCCCCGGCAAATGGAGTCATTCCACAATCTCCAATGCATACAAAGAGTTTGGCTACACTGAAGCATCAGGTATGCCAATTTGTTGAGAGCAAGTTGTATGTCGAAATCATCAGGTGTTTGAATATATATATACGAGGTAAAGAGAACCAGCTATTATTTGACTCACCTGTTGTTATGCAGTTGCTTCGTAATCGACTAGTTGCTAAAGCACGGAAATGCATGACCGAGAGTGGGAACTTGGCTGAAGTTTATGAAAGTATGCAAGAAGCTTATCAACAGATGCAGAGTCCACTGATTCACCAAGAACCATCATCTCGGGTATGATCTAGTCCATTTCACATCTTTCATTCAACGCAGTGGTTTTCCTTTCCTAGATCTTGCAAATTGTTGTAGGACCACCCAGTCGTACTGAAATATCCAGCAATACCAAATTCATGAACAGGGTTTGAAAGAATTAAAAGAGTCTACCATTCAATTGGCTTCAAGAATAGGCAATAGAGATGATCCTGTTGATGAGACAATGTTTGATATTGAGAAGGAGATAGATGACTTGTTGCCCGTTGAAGTAAAAGAGCAAAGGTTGAGCAACTTGCTTCAGTCCGCCATGGTGGGAGGATGTGTGGCCGCTATGCCTCTTCTCAAAATGATTCCGACATCAGTCCTTTGGGGGTACTTTGGTTTCATGGCCATTGAAAGCTTACCAGGAAACCAGTTCTGGGAACGGATCCTATTGCTATTCACGGCTCCAAGCAGAAGATACAAGTAACTCCCTCCATCATCCTTCCAGACTTGTTTTCGGGCTGAGCTTTATACCTTGTGTTTGAAAGTAAAAGAAGACACATGCATTATTATTATGATCTCATGAACATTTTCTTTTCCTTTGACAGAGTAATTGAAGAGTGTCACGCTGTGTTCATTGAAACTGTACCTTACAAGACAGTAGCGTCCTTTACCATTTTCCAGAGCATCTACTTACTAATCTGTTTTGGGATCACATGGGTTCCCATTGCTGGCGTACTCTTCCCACTAATGATCATGCTTTTAGTTCCAGTTAGGCAGTACCTACTACCTAGGTTCTTCAAAGGAGCACATCTTCAGGAATTAGATGCTGCTGAGTATGAAGAAGCACCAGCATTATCATCATGCAGCATGACTAGAGTAAGCTTCATACATTTTCTATCTGCATTTGTGTTTCTGCACCAAAATTTATAGTAAAAGGGTATAAGTCATTGATGTAACTCTTCGTGTGACAAGTTTTGATGCCATAAAATGTCTCCATGAAGTGATTACTACTAAGTCGGTATCTTCATAACTTTTGAGCAGGAAAATGAAGGTTCATTTGCAGATGATGGGGAGATTATGGATGGCATGATGACAAGAAGTCGAGGTGAGATTCGACGTATGTGCAGTTCAAAGGTTACAAGCTGCAATGCCACACCAGCCAGAGATTCTGCTAGCATCCAAAGCCCAAGGCTTTCTAACAGGGTATACAGCCCTCGCGTTAGTGAAATAAAAGGGGAAAGTCCTTGTCTTGGTCGAGGAGGATCCTTCGGTTCCAGAACTGGGGAAGCAAGACGATCAAATCTGTCAAAAACTCACAGTTTCAACTAAACTTAGCACCAAGGACTTAAAAATGTCCACATTCACAAAGAACCAAATTTTTCATAGACCAGTTTAGTTTAGGCCATTATCTTGTACAATTTTTTCATCTTCTGATGTATCAAATGAATGAAGCGTTATTAATATGCCATGCTCATATTTTAGGTATCTCTTTTACTTGTACTTATAGAGAATATGAAGCATGAAGTAGTACAATCGGAGAAAAATAAATTATCTGTGGACCTGGCAATGATGACTTTGCCTGAGAATTCAAGAAATGGACAGAGATTCACGGAAGTGTAATTTAACTAGTTATAATTCATGCTTAATGTTACAGCTAGTTACATGTAAAAATTGAGCTAGAGGTGTCCATTAAGTCTGAAAATTACAAAAGGTGACAACTTTGACCATCAAGAATGGTCAAAGTTGTCCTTAATTAAAAATAAATGTTAATTAATGTTGATTAAGTTAATATGGGACCAAAAGTAACATTTTTAAAACTTACCAATTTCTTTCTTCTTTAAATAAACTTATACAACTTAAAAGAAAAATTAAAAAATATACTTCCTTTCAATTCAAAATCAAATTACTCTTTTCTTTCACTTTTCCCCTCACCCTACATTCCTTCTTCTCCATCTTCTTCTTTAAGAGCTTCAAAGTTAGGGTTTTCAGATACTTCTTGTTGTTGTTGTTGTTATTGTCACTGTTTTCCCAACATTGGAGCTTCAAATTCAAGAGGAAAAAAATTATTTTTTGGGGCATTTGTTCGTATAGCTTTGGAAATTACTTGAAAGGTAACTTTTAATCATTATTATGACTAATAAAAGTGAATGTGTTGTTGTTTATTTGAGTTTTGTGTTTTTATTGTTGTTTCCGTCATTGTTGCAATTCTTCACTGCTGAGTTATTTTCAGCGATGATGCAGCAGCTGCTGGACTGGGTGCAGCAGTTGAGTTTTGTGTATTTATTGTTGTTTCCACCATTGTTGCAATTCTTCACTGCTGAGTTATTTTCAGTGACGATGCAACAGATGCTTAAATAGATTCAGCAGATGTTGCACGATATAGAATAATAGTCAAAATATTTTTTTTGCAACTGGTTCACCACTTCTGCAGTAGGTTTCAATTGAATGTACTGTGTATTTGTGGCATGTGATGTTTCATATGATGAAGTAGCTGCTGAATTAAATACAGCAATTGTTGTATTTCCGTACAGTTTTCTCATGCTGCGCTTTTAATTATTACTTATTTAGGTACCTTCAACATCATCAATGTGAGACAAAATAATATTAGGAGTTGATTGTCGTAGTGAATGGGTTGAGTCCAACAATCGTTTTATTTGGCGTTGGAAAGACAAAGAACTGATCGACACGATAACGATAATTGTGAATCGAGATATAGCGTATGAGGATTTTGTGAATCAAATTATTTCTAGTTGTGAATTAAATTGTGAGCCGAAAGATATCGTCATTACTTACATGCATTCCTATGGTGAAAAACAGAGAGTTGCAAAGAAGAGGCGGCCAAGTATCGGACAATCATTTTCAAGCAAAAAGAACAAATGTTCCATATGCAAAAGGGTTGGGCACAAGAGAACTACATGCTCGAAGCGGAATGTTTCATAAGAATACTCGCTTTTATTTGGTGTTTGTGAACTTGTTTCATTTTGCATATTAATTTTATGCAAAAATTAACATTTGTTATTATTTAATATTATCAGTATTATTGTTATTCGAATACATTTTTCATTGAATGTTTCAGGTATTAAGAAATTGCATTTTAAACTATCAGCAGTTTTACAGCAATTGCTACTAACCTCATAGCAAATGCTGCAGAATTTACAGAAATATATATAACATATATAGTATTTGCTACAGAGTTTTCTAGCAATTGTTATGCATTTTACAGCAACTGCTAGGATTTTGCCGCAGCAACTAATCAAATAATGAGGATCAAAAGTAAATAACACAAGGAATACAAAATACCAGCTTTTGCTGTCATTACAAACTGAAGATGAACCATTTTGAGAAAGGGAAATGTCAAACAGATACTGACTCTCCATGTAATTTTGTTTCTTAGAAAAAAAAAACAGAAATGATTTTAACAATTTGATGGTCTTGACATATGATTGTACTTTGAAGTTACAAGAATCCTCCTTGATGCATAAGGCAGTTTGTGTCATTTTCACCATTTCCGAAAAGTTGTCACTTGATGATTTTTAGTTTCAGGACAATTAACTACATTGCAAAGAAAAAACTATTCATGATTAAAATACTTCATTAAATTCAGACACAAAGGTATGGAAAAGTAATCTAAAAGAAACTTCTGAGCACCGACCATATATTAAAGCCAGACTCTCCAAGAATTGGTAGGGGGTTGGAGAGAAACATTGAACCTTAAAGTGACAAATGTCATAGTTTAATTATTTTGTGATTCGTATAGCATAAGAAATATATAAACCCAGCATAATCAGAAATGATATCATATTCTCAAGGTTGTAGTGAGCTCGTCAGAAACTCAACTATACTGCATAATTTCGAGCATGGCTGCATTGTCTATGCATTAATTATGCTAATTAATAAAACATCAAGCTATACTGATACCGAATACACATCATAAACCAAGTTTGGGACTGGAATCTGGGAATTCCTTTTACCAATTTGCTAACAGGAAAATTCAACTACTCTGGCTGAATTTCCGGCCAGTCATCTTCTCAGATTCATGCAGCATGTGATTTATGAGCCCCCTCGCCGCACTGCAATACCAAATCATCAGTAAAACCAATTCTTTTCAGAGATGGCAATCACAATGAATTTATTTTTAAAATCATTCAATCAATAGGTGGTTCATTATGTGAATATCCAAGTTAAAATAATTAGAAATTCCCATCAGTTTGGAAGACATGTGCTTTACTGAAAAAAACAAAAAAAGCGAAAAAAATAAAAGGAAGAAGAACAAGATAGAATGAACTTACTCATCCTTCAATTTCTGAATTTTATCTGGATCAGTCTCATGCATATGCTTTTTGAACTGCTGTCTCACCATACTAACAAGAAGCTCTGTGTTATGTTGCTGCAAATTAAGGACAGACAAAACTACAAATAAGTAGCTAGTTCTCAAAAGATAATCTGAAACTGGAATTTATTTGTCTGTTTGTTATTGAAACACCTCTCAAATTAACAACATAACCAGTGAAATCCCACTAAGTGGGATCTAGGGAATGTAGCTCGTAGAGGTAGAGATGTTGTTTCTGAAACCTCTCAGTTCAAACAAGTCAAATATTATTTGAAAGAAAAAGGAAGTGCAACTCCAGATTTGGCTAAACTATCTCGGCTAAGGAATCATAGTAAGCAAGCAAAATGACAGTTATGTGCCATAGACAAAAAAGTCTAGCTCTTGTGCCAGTGCTTCAATTGATTGTACGATTTTTTCACATAATACTTTTTCCTCGTGCTCGATGTCCAAGTTAAATTCCAGCATCTAATGGTAGGTAAAGCAGCTCTTTAACAGATAGAAAAAACAAATTTATGACACATTATGTTCTTCTCTGTTTTGGGGGGATTGCATGTGGGATTGGGGTTGGGAAATTGTTAAGGCACTTCTCAAAAGTTTAAGGAAGATATTTACAAGGGAGATGAGAACTTTTAAAATTTTTGGGGAGATGGCATGAGGCAACAGTCAAAACTATACATCTTAACTGCTGATGCATGTCAAACTGAGCAGCCATCCATGGAAGACAAAAATGAGCTAATCTTTCTTTCTTTTCCTTTTTGTGGGTAATGCCTGAGTCTGACAAGCAAAGAGTAAATGACACGAATAATGATCTCTCATCCCCTTCTAATCCAGAATAACTGGATCTGCCTTTCTCTAGATGTGAAGAAAACTACGGAAAACCGATCTTATGAAAGTAAACTAAATAAGGAAACCCATCCCCGCAGATAAACTTGAAGCCTAAAGAGAGGTCAGTCACAAGCCACATCCAAGTATTCCACCTTGTCTTTCTTCTTTGAGAAAAGTTAGGAATCTTAAAGAGATGACAAAAGGAAACATGAAGGGATATCGTAGGTGGTCGAAGAACTAGATATCATATTCCAAACAGGCATGCCATCAAGTCTGAAGGCAACCACTTATCCGTGGACCATCTAGAACTGGATTTGACTAATAGAAGAAAAGGGGCATGCTTAAAGTCATTTCTTATTGTTGTACAGATTCTGCGTATCAATGGATCCATGTCTTACATAATGCCAATAACATACAGCCACACCCTCAACAACAGAAAATGTACTTGGTGTTGCTAGTATAACAACATTTGTTTTGTATTTGAATTTCAAAATACAAAGTACACAAAGAAAATTTTTGGCAATTTCAATCCAAGAATCTAGAACTGGCTCCAATTTAGGCAATTTTGCACCACATTTGATGTCTCAAATTAATTACAACGGCAGAACTTCCTTTCTTTTCCTCACTACATCTCCTCTTCCCGAACTGTAAAATCACAAGCCAGCATAATCATGACCATTCTTCTTGACCCCAAAAGGTATGTTTAGGTTATGGGTATCAACCTTTTCATTTTTGGCTTCTCTTGCTAAAGTATGTCATCTGCCCTATGAGAAATGAAGCAAAAAATACTTCTTACTTCCACCCTTGAAGACTACATTTTGAAGAAAAAGCCAAAGCCAAGAACATGATTCCACAAGTGAAGCTCAGATTTTCACCTAATTATTTGGAGATAAAAGCCATCCTCGTTCTTTAGAGCATGCACGTCTTTGGACCTATAGGGTTCACTTGATGGTAAGATGAAGGGCAATGTGTCATGGAGTTAACTAATAACATGAGATAGCAGTAAGAAAATTAATACCGTAAGCAGAATCTTAGATCACATAAACAGATTGCGCCTAGTATCAAGCAACTTAATCATGCATTTGAACTTTAAGGACCACATGTAAGGATGATCAAACCTAGGGGTGTCAAAATGAGCCCAAATATAGGTAACCTACCCAACTTGCCCAGTATTTTGTGGGTTAGTCTCAAGATAATTTGAATCTAAGTTGCTCGAATTCTCCAAAAATGTTGCCACACCCGTGTTGGATCCTTAAAAAATACACTATTTTTGGAGGATCCGACAAGCACCCGTCGACATTTTTGAAGAGTCCGAGCAACATAGATTTGGATTGGGTTCAACCTCAACCCCTTTAAATCTTAACCTATTTTAAAAGAATCAACCTATTTTCAGGCTTTTTATTTGCATTAGTGTAATGTATATTCTTACATTAAAGGTATATTACTATCTACTTTATATATTCTAGGATTAATTTGTCTACTTTTTACTTTTTATTTTTATTTTCTTGAAATTCAAATTGACGTTATAAAAAGTAAATAATAATATATTAAAGTTATTGAGATTAAGTAGGTCAAATTGGGCGGGTCATGACCCAAATCAAATTTTAGCCCATGTGAGCCCAGAGTATATTTGAGCAAGTCATGACCCAAACTGATTTCTATTTCAACCCATTTCAATATCAATAGTTTTCTATTATAAATAGAAAGAAAGTCAATTTTGTCTAAATAATAATTTTAACCCAACCCACCCATTTGACACCCCGTAATCAAACCTAACTGAATCGAGGGCAAAAAGAAGAAAGAGAGTTTTTAGACAAGAACTAATATGATCTCAGAGCAACACAAAGAAGAAAATATACCTTACTGCCAATGTATTTTGCACGTCGGAGACACTCCCGATAAAGCTAAGTGACAAAGCAAAAGAAAGAAACATGTTTAAATGACTTTGTGAGCAATTCTAGAGGCTGCATATATTCAAGTAGCTAACAGTTAAACGATACTAACTCTGATAGCATTGTTGGCTAATTCAGGAGGCAACGCTGTTTGGAGAGACGGCATTATGCAACTCGGTTAAAATGGTTCCTATGGAAAAACAGAGATATAAGCCATGTTTGGATGAGGGATTTGGTTTTCAAGATTGATTCCAACTTAACGAATTCAAAATCCACATAATTGAAATCCTTGGAACTGGAAATCGAAATGTACAACCCAACTTGCACACCTAACATTTTACTTTTTTATGCAACAATATTGGAAATATGCAACAATCAGAGAAAGGGATGAGTTTCCAAGGGCGGCTCAACTCTAAAGCAGTGGCTTTAGGCCCCAAAAATAAGGGCTTCAAAATTACAAATCCTCCAAAAGAATCAACCGTCAAAATTCGAAGCTCATATACAAAAACATACATAAATATCCGAAGACGCAATATAAAGTAATAAGTTCGACTAAGAGGCAAGACTAAACGAAAAACCAAAAGCACTGAGCAGAAGAGTGAAGAGAAGGAGATACATACATAAAATGAGACGACCAGATCTGATGTAAAATGGAAATAGTGAGACGGATAGCACACTTGGAAAAAAACAAAATGCCCTACCCTAGAATATAAAAAAATACTAATAATTAAGATTTATAAATTCTCATCTTCTCAAAGATCTCAAATTAGATTAAATGAATAACCATCAACATGATAATAAAATTATCAAAATGCTAATTTTTTTAAATAAAAAATATTAAGCAAAACCTATTTTAAAAAGTAAAAAAATAAAAATAAATTTAAAACGTAAAGAAAAGTAATTTTTAAAATCTGAATTTATAAAAAAAAAAAAAGCTATAAAATTTTATAGTATATGATAATTTATGTTGTTAGATATTTATTCTATATGGTAAATATGATATATTATGATATATAAAAGCCTAGAAATATATGTGAAGATGTGTTAATTTTATATATTGCTAACGACATAATTTTACATTGACTATAGTAAAATAATTATAAATTTTAATAAATGAGACAAAGCACCATATATTTAAGACTAAGTTATTTTTGAAAAATATAGAGAAAAAGAATTGATACTGTCATTTGTTTATCACATAAGTTTTATATTAATAGATTGTAAATCTGATTCTACATCTGATAAGCAGCAAACTCTTCAATATATATATTAAACTCTCAATTAAATATCATAATAATTTATAAGATCAAATGCATATGAAATTGATACTTATAGCTTCAATCTGCCATTAATAATAAGAGTCCAAGTGAAATTGTATCAAATGTGTCAATCTCAATTTTCATTCCAAAGCAAGTTGTTTAATCTAAATAAACCTGCAAAATTAAAATTTGAAAAAAAGGACACTTAAAAAAGGTATATAATAATAATTTTATATTGATATAATGAATTTTTGCTATCCTATCAACATAGAATTAGCATAATAATTAATTTAAAATGAAAAGAAATATTGTGAAGTAAAAATAAACCTTCCTAGAAGGAGCAAGATATCAACAACTACATAGATGTCAAATGGCATATTCAAGAATATGGAAAAGATAGCCATTTTGTTTTCTTCTGCATTTTGCGTGAGTGTATTAAAAAATATGGCCACTACTAAGTTCCTCTTTGTTTATGATTTGGGATGCACAGTTATAGATTTTGTAACAGTTTTATTGTTAATTAAAATTGATAAGTTTTAAAGTTACATTAATTTTAAAAGTTGTTCTAAATTATAAATGGATAATTTCTAAAACTGCTTTCAGTTGAAATTTAGAAACTGTTTTGTTTTAAAATTATATTTTGTTACTATTATTTAACATAATTACAATAATTAATTTTAATTATATAAGAAAATTGAGAAATTTTATGATGCTGACACATGTCACTTTTTACTCCTCCTATTATATATAGATAGATGTGATCCCTCGGTGTAAAAAAAATTGAAAAGGGTATTTGAAATAACTCATATTTACTTTTCGTTTATTTTTGGGATCAAATATCCTTGTCGTCTATGTTTTGGACTTCAAATGCTTTAATGTTATACTTATCACTGGAGCTGACATGACAATCCACTTAGGCAATCTAACATGTCAAAATCTTTTTCCTCTCAATCATGTTGTTCTTCCTTGTTAAACCTATCAAAAGAAAAACACCTAAAGAGTTCCTCCATTATTATTGTTTTGAGTAATTTTCAAGACTTTAAATTTTCAAACTCGAAGTGGGCTTAGTTTGTTTGAGGTTGTACATATGTATTGAAAAATCGATTTCATTGTTTGGGTTATGGGTCATCGAATTTGAGGCTAAAAATTTAAGGAAAAACTACAGAACTACACAACATATTTTACCATATTTTCTAATAATCTCTACCATCCTAAAAAATTACAAAAATCTCGTATTTTCACTCTCTCTCTTCAACTTGTAGATACCTAGACTATTATTTCTCTCTCCTTCTTAATTTATCCTAAATTATCTCCTAATTTAAGTATACTAATCAATATCTACATAATCTTCCTATTTTTTTAGTTATGTAATCAATCTTTTCATGATTAATTTCAAATTTCAAATTTTTTATCATTATTTTCAAACTAAACAAAAGGGAAGAAATTGAAAAAGGAAGAAATCTTTTCATGATTATCTCTTTTGCTAAACCAAATAAACATTGATTGATACGTGTTTTTGGGCATTTTTGGTATTGATACACCACTAGGATTATGCAATCGTTTTCTTACCTAATCGTTACTTTGATTTATCAAATAAAATAACTATTCAGGTATATAAATTTAATATAAACATTACAATTAACAAGTATCTAATTCATTAAATAAAAATAGGTAGTTGTTTTTGGAAGAATAAATTCACGCATCAAAAGTGTTAATGTTGAAGAAATTAAAAATCAAGTCAAAATAGTTTTGCAAAATCAAACTAAACAATGATTGATATGTATTTTCTGGGCCTTTTTTGGTATTGATACACAATACTAGGTTTATGCAATCATTTTTTATATTTGATACTTGAATTTATGTACTTAATTTAAGGTTTTGATACTTGAATTCGTCTATTTTATTCTTGGACAACACTTTAAATTATTTGTGTTGTAGATATTTGATACTTGACTTAATGTACGTGAAAAGTATATTTGATATTTGAATTATGATTTTTCAGATTTGGAATCCCCCAACTGCATTTTCACAAATACCTGGTGTGCTTTCATGTATCAATATGTAAACAACATGAAATCTGTGTATCAATTCACAAAAATCATATAGAACGACACACGCAACAACAAATAGTATAAATTTTATATCCAAAAAAAATGTAAAAGAACCCCCCACAAACAAGTAAAGAAAATAGTATCCTTCATTATTTCAACAATGAAGAAATTATAAAAATTATGTTGAAGAATCAAACTTTCGGCAACAAAAGGCAAGTGGTAATGAGTTTTTCCTTTTTTCCCCTTTTTACATGTCATTTTGGGACTTTGGGTTTTGAAGTTGAAACTTTATTCTTGATGACCTCCATCTCTTCTCGGGGATCCTCTTCAATTGACTCATCTTGATGGTGTTGGCATTGTCGCTTATTGTTTGAGAATCCATTGGACATTTTCGCTGATCAAATGGACAAAATCAGTTTGGGAAAAACATCGGAACAAAGAATGAAAAGGAAATTTGAAAAGGAAAGAAATAATTGTGTGAAAATAATTTTGAAAAGGAACGAAAATTTGAAAAGGAAAGAAATAATTGTGTTAAAAATTAAGGAATCACCTTTTAATTGTCAGATTTTTTCCTTATTTAACGTAACAGATTTAAATTCATATTAAGGTATCAATGACACAGAAAAAATTGGAATTTTTGGTAATTTTTAAAAGAGTCGGGAAAACTAGAAATTATAAATAAACAATATGGTATTTATGAAACTTATACAAAATTTAATTCCCAAGGTTGAATGATGTTGAAAACCTCCTGAAGTCATTCTATGTATGTTTAAAGCATGTTGGTGAGAAATTTTTAGTTTTTGTTGGGTTCTTGAAGTGTAAAAATTTGAAGAGATTTGACTTTATGTTGTTGATACTAAATGAAAATTGTTTAGATATTGCGATTGAAGCTGGAAATTGACCTTTAGGATACTAACTGATTTCTTAGTTTGAGAATTGGTATTTAAAAATTTGAGGTAAACACCCCAAAAATAAAAATACGAAAGAGTTATTAAAAGCTTGAAAATCTAAAAATGGATTTTGCGAATCCATGACCCCAAATTCCAAACAATGAACTCGATCATTCAACACGCAATTGCACCTCAAACAAACTTTAGCATATTTTGAAATTGAAATTTCAAAAGGTCGAACACAATTCAAACAAGAACAATGAAAGTACTATTTTTTTTTTATGATAGGGATCAACAAGGAAGAACAAAATGATTGAGAAGGAAGAAATTTTGTCATGCCAGACTGCCTAGGTGGATTGTCATGTCAGTTCCAATGGCAAGGATTACGTTGCAAAGATAATTGTGGTCCAAAACATAGACGACAAGGGTAATTTTGACCCTAAAAATAAATAAATGGTAAATGTGAGCTATTTTGAATAGTGCAATGGTAATTGTGACCCTTTTTCGAAAAAAATGATCTACTTTCTATTATAGTCTGTTTCATAAGAATGATCACTTCCATTTTTGGCAACATTTTAATTTTAACATTCCACGTGACATGTTTAAGGCCACAAGATTAAAGGAAATTTTGGTACATTTGACATAACTTTCATTACAACCACAAAATCAAATAATCTTTTTTATTTTCTTAAACTTCGTGCCAAGTCAAACTAGGTCATTCTTTTTTAAATGGAGGAAGTATATATTGTTACTATTAATTTTAAAAAATATTTCTTTGATCTATTTTAGTTGTTATGGTGTTTTTCAAAAGTCAATAAATACATTTTAAAATGTTAGTTAAAGTGTAACGACCCCCAGTTTAGGAACCTAAGAATGCAAAAAAGTTGGCCTAAAAATGACCTGAAGTCAAGTACATAAGGGTGACTTTCGACCCTTAAACATGAACTTCAAGAAAGAGAAAAAGTTTTCAAGTATGGTGTAACCCACGGACTCAGTGACAACCCGTGAAAAGGACGATGGTTCGTAGGAAGGGTCGTAACTAGGTCTATCAGACATGAAATTTTTTTGGAGTTAGTTGGAAGCTGATATATGAGTTACCAGCACGACCCGTAGAACTGTGTACGACACGTAGAATTCTTTCGTGGAATGGAATAAAGAAAATGAGAAAAATGACTAAGTGGGGAAGGACTCCACGAGTCTAACCATGACCCATGTTTCAATATACAACCCGGAAGATGGTTTCATGGTTTTGAGTTCAACAAATCAATTTCAGGAATTTTGGAAAAGTCAGCAGGATGAGCAAGATCTATGGCCTATGGTTTGATCTACAACCCGTAAGTGGGCTTTCGTAGGTTGATTTTCGGTAGTTTTAATAAAGGGCAGTTTTGTCATTTTTGCCATTTCTATTCCTAAACTAAGTCGTTTTAGGTCCAAAGGGGACTTAAATTAGATCCTAAACCCTAAGGACTCCCATTCTCTTCATTCTTCTAATTCCTAAAAATCCCTAAGGCAAAAGGGACACTCCTCTTCAAGAACAAGCTAAGGAGGCTAGGGTTTCTAAAGGGGTCTTCTCTTCCAACAACAAATTTGTTCTTCCTAAGGTTCCTAAGGCATGTGAGTTTGATTTGTGGGTATCCTTCCACCCATAAAGACCTTCATATCGTGCTTTGCCTTTTCTTTAAGTTCCTTCAAGTTAATGTGCATATTTATGATGATTTCATCTTATATTATGTTATTCAATGATGTCTCATGATATTTTATTAAGTATATGCATGTATTTATGTTATTGATGATGACCTCAATGATGGGTTTTGATGATGATGAAGTGTGGGCTTCCTTCCATACTTTTAAAAAAGGTATATTCTCATGATTTATGTGATTTATGATTGTTCCATTATAAAAGTCTAGTCCACCTAATTTTCAAGTAAAGTTTTATGTGATTTATGAAGATGATTAGGGAATTAATGAAGAGTTTTAAAGTAAAAATTTGTTAAAGATATAAGCATGTTGACAATAGCCCTAAAGATGTTTAAGAAAGACCCCTAAGATGAAAGGACAATTCTCACTTGGTGGTTCTTAAGTTGGAGCTACTCCTAAGATTGCTTCTTATGATTCTAAGTTATGTTTTCAAGTTTTTATGGAATGACTTAACACCGAGTGGACTTGAGATTAGGATTCATTCTGTTAGTTGAGGCATGACCCAATAAAGATAAATCTCAGTGCCTTTAACTATGTGCAACCATCGCCACCCTTCTAGGCTAGACTAGTGGATCCACGTAGGTCATTTATGTTATTTAAGATGCATGCAAAGTTGATGGAGTTCCATCCAACAAGTGGTCTCCCCGTTCCAACGTAGAGGTTATGTTGGATTCCATGTAGTAGTTCACATCTCCCACAAGTCCATGACTCTGTGATATGATTTCATCAATCATGATTTCTTATGCATTTACTCTCACTCAAATTGAGCTATGTCCGTCGTTCATGTTTAAGCTTATATTGAGTAATTTTACTACCTTATATATGTACATGTTTTTATTATGAATGATGGCATTATAATTTCATGCATCACATTACATTTCATATACTTAGTACATACTAACGTATATTTTGCCTACATGATTTAACCATGTAGGGGCAGATACTCCTCCACCGGCTCGTGACTAGTATTCGACATTCAAGATTAGAACTTTTATTTGTGGTGAGACCTTAGTTTGGGACTCTATATTTTCCTTTCTATCTTGCATTTTATTTTGAGACCATGTACTTGTGACCTTTTTTAGGCTTTTACTTTCTATGTTGTTAAACAATGGAATCTTTTCTATTTGATGAAAATTGACTATTACAGATTTCTTCCGTCAATATGTTAGTTGGTATGCGTTATGGACAAAGATGTATTAGTTCTGCATGACTTTTAATATTTCTTCATTGACTTAAAAGGACCCATGGATCCTTTTCCCATTATTTTTTGCAAATGCTTTAATTGAATGCCTATGAATGCTTAAGATGACTTGGATGAGGTGCCTTCAAGTGTCTCATTTGTCGTGTGATGACTAAACTCCTAGGTTAGGTCGTTAGGAACTTAGTATCAGAGCACAAGGTTTTAAATTGTTCCTCGGATGTCCATGCATACCCCGTTGAGTAGAGTCTCATTCAAGGTTGTGAACCACGCCACTATCTTGAGTAAGTGGCTATGAGACAACTTAGGAAAGTCTCCCCTTTTTTATTATTCATGTTGTGACTTTAGGGTTTGCTAAGGTATTCGTATTACTAACGACAATCTTCTTCTTATTTCTAGATCATGCCGCCAAGAAGGGGTCCACACCAAAGAGGCACTCCTGAGCAACAAGTTCCCCCACTCCAATAAGATGATGGAATGTCTCATGCGGAGTTCCGAGCCGCCTTCACTTTGTTGGACTAAGTATTGACCAACCAAGCTAAGCGGGATATAGTTATTCCTCCCCAAGTACCTACTTCGACCACTATAGTGCAGGACTTTATGCGGATGAACCCTCCAAACTTTCATGGTTCCAACATAGAGGAGGACCCCATCAATTTCATTGAGGAAGCCTACTGGGGTAGTAGCCGTGATGGGTATCCCTTCGGAGGAGAAAACTGAGTTGGTGGCCTACTAACTCAAAGGGTAGCCAAGAATTTGTACGAGCAATAGGCAGATGAGCGGGGCCAAGAAATGGGTCCCATTGGTTGGGAAGAGTTCAAGTGTGCCTTCTTGGAATTATTCTTCCCGATTGAGCTAAGGGAGGCCAAAGTCCAAGAGTTCATCAACTTCAAGCAAGGGTCCATGAGCATGAGGGAGTACACCCACAAATTCACCAAGCTTTCCAAGTTTGCCCCCTTCATGGTTACGGATTCGAGGGCCCATATAAGCAAATTCATCTCTGGTGTCTCCAATTTGGTCTCCAAGGAATGTAAGATGGCCATGCTAGTCAAGGAAATAGAAATCTCCCACTTGATGACCTACACAGAGCAAATAGAGGAGGAGAAGCTAAGAGAGAGGACAAGGGAATACAAGAGGGCTCAAGTTGATGGTGGGGGCTACTCTCACCAAAGGAGTGGTCATCACAAGTTTCAAGGTGGCCAAAAGCAAGGTGGACAAGGATCCACCAATACCCATCCCCGGACCACAAAGGACATGAGGGTTTCTTCTAAGCCCCAAAGCCCAAATTTCCCTAAGTGTGGAAGACTCCACAAGAAAGAGTGTCTAGGCGGGTCCAATGCTTGCTTCAAATGTGGGAAACCCGAACATCATGCCAAGAATTATAGAAACGGTGATTCAATTCCCCAAGGACAAGGTGGGCAAGTCCAAGGTGCCCAAAGGACCAATCGATTATATGCTCTCCATGGTCACCAAGAGGTTGAAGAGACTCCAAATGTTGTCACCGGTATGTTGAAAGTTTTTTATTTTGAAGCATATTCACTTTCAGATCCAAGAGCTAATGACTTTATTCCTTGCTAATAAATTTCATGCATGTCCCAAAGTCCTCCATGAGCCCTATGAAGTAAGTAACTCGTAGGAGTGTCCATTGTTACCCAAAGAGTGTATAGAAACTGTCCAATCTCCATTTTGCATAAAGTGGTTTCTTGTGACTTAGTTGAGCTTTCCATGTTAAACTTTGATGTAATTCTTGGGATGGATTGGTTGCATACTTCCTATGCTTCCATTGATTGTAGAACCCATAGGGCCAAGTTCCAACTCCTCATGAGCCAATTCTTGAGTGGGTAGTAGCTCTTCATGTAGGGGTCGATTCATTTCTTTCTCAAAGGCTCGGAAGGTGATACCCAAAGGCTGTATATATCATCTAGTAAGAGTTAAAGATGTCACTTCTAATGTTCCTTCTCTTGAGTCGGTCCCCTTTGTTAATGAGTTTCTTGATGTTTTTTAGACGAGTTACCAGGTGTTCTTCCTGAAAGAGAAATCGACTTTGGCATAAATCTCCTACTCGATACTCAACCTATATCAATCCCTCCATATAGAATGGATCCTGTGGAAAAGATTTATTGGAGGAGGGCTTCATTAGACCTAGTAGGTCTTCATGGGTGCTCTGGTGTTGTTTGTGAGGAAGAAGGATGGGTCACCCTATATGTGTATCTATATGTGTATAGACTACCAACAACTCAATAAGGTCACCATCAAGAACAAGTATCTCCTTATGAGGATAGATGATTTATTTGATCAATTGCAAGGGGATACACACTTCTCCAAGGTTGTCTTGAGAACCGGGTATCACTAATTGAAGGTGAGGGAAATTGACATTCCTAAGACGACATTTTGGACTAAATACGGTCACTTTGAGTTTCTAGTGATGTCATTTGGTCTCACCAATGCACCGATGATATTTATGAATCTTATGAATAGGGTGTTCAAGCCTTACTTTGATATGTTCGTGGTGGTGTTTATTAGTGACATTTTTATTTATTCCCGAGGTGAGAAAGAGAACATGAAGCATTTGAGGGTGGAATTACAAACCTTAAAGGAGCAAAGTGTGATGACCCGCCACTATTATTGCCACGGGGAAAGAATCTAGAGTCTTCAAGTGGTTTACGGAAGACTCTAGAACCATATAGAATACACTAGTAGTATGTAGTCTTCTCTAGAATTGTATGGAAGTATGTGGAGGATTCTAGAGAAAGGACTACCTTGTAAATATGGAGGACTTGTAGTGTAAATATTATTTACATCTTGGCCCTTTAGGAGTAGTATAAATAGAGGGGGCCATTTTCATTTGCAAACCATCCAAGCATCCAAGAATCAAGTGTAAAGCATTCTTCCAAGTTATAAAAGTCTTCCTTTCTAAAGCTCTCTTTCTTTCTTAAAGTCTTCTATGTAGCGTTCCCTTAGTGGTCTTAGTTAAAGGCTTACTAGTATTTGCAAGATCGTGAAAGATTCATGAGCAAATTGACTAGTGTCGCACAGAAGTCTTAGCGAGAGTACTAAGTCTGTGACAATGTGATATCAGAGCAAAGTTTGAACTAAGGGAAGCATGGCAAGTGAAGGAGACGTCAACGCCACCAACACCGCCAATGTTTTGCCGGATGTTGGCAAGAAATGCAAGGGAAAGAAAAGCTCCAAGAAGGTGGAGGAGGTGTCGTTCGGACCGACACCAAGCGAGGTCATAACAATCCACTCACTCTTGGCCGCTGAGTTGAGTAACGAGGAACATGGCGAGGAGTCTGCCGATGTCACGCTCGACATAGGATGTGTGGTCCCTAAGAATATGTCTATACTACCCCTTTAACCTTTATTCCCTAATCATTCTACCAAAATATTTTAACTCTCTGAAGTTCCTTCTTCCTCAAGTTCAAGAGAAGACAAACCTAGGGCTTCAAGTTTAACTTCTCCAATCAAGGTTCCTCTATAGAATTTCCATCAAGGTATGGGAGTTTCATCCATGGGTTCCTTTCACCCATGGAGACCTAAAGCATTTTCTGCTCCATTCCTTAATTACAAGTATGCAATTCTTCATGGATTTTCATATTTTGATTCCAAATGCTTATATTATGAATTTATTGATGTTAGTTAGCTCATATTATAATGAAATAATGTTTAATTTCATAGGAAGGATGTTGTGTCTTGAAATCCTATATTATGGAAGTTAAGGTTTTAGAGATATTTGATGGGTTTCCTAAATTTAGTTCTAAATTAATGAATTCTACTACCTATATGCATGAAAACTATAAACTAAGTTGTTTTACTTGGAATTCATGAATTTATTTGAGGTTTCTTTACAAGATAAGTTGGGGGATTATGAAGATTATGATATGGTCTTTTTAAATTATCTTTTAGTTTGATGAATCCTACAACTCTTATACATGAATAACTAGTAATATTCATGATTCTATGATTATTTATGATTTTTCCTTACTTATGGTATCTTGGATTATGAAGTTGATGGAGGTTTGTTTGGTTTTATTTAGATTCATATTCCCTCTATTATTATTGTATATGAATCAAGTCTAAATCACATGAAATTCATGAATTGGTATATTGGCTCATGTATCTTTTTTATTTCAAGTAATGGGTTTATGAAGTGGTTTATGAGTTACCTCAAGTATGGGTTGTTTGTCATGGATACATATGAGTATGCATATCTCCTTCAACTTCAAGATCTTAAAGTTAAATTTACATGTATTATTGCATTGCATCATGAAATATCCCATGACATGACATGCTCCTAGAATGGTATTGAAGTCAAGAATGAATGAAAGATTGAAATATGAGTTCTCTCACCTAACTATGATTATAAGATGATGATGGTTGTTAGTAGAGGCATAGAAGTGACTTAGGAGCTATCCTTATGATGATGATTTATGTTCTAAATGCTTATGGGATGGGTTAGTAAAATACCTCTCCATATTAAATGACTTTATAATTCATGCTTATGAATATTTCATGAGAGTTTTACTTCACACTGAGTGTACCTTGGGATAAATGCAGAAGTTCCCCTTAGAAGAGGCATGAGACCATTAGTAGAGTCTCATCATCCCATAACCACATGCTATCGTAGGGAATAAGAGTCACTCGCTAGTAGAACTTGATTTCTGAACCACCCATTAGTCGAGGCTTGCTCAATAGTTAGCTTTAGTAGATCCACTTAGGCATCTTAGGAGGTTACCTTAGCAAGTAATCTCCCCGTTTCTTCCAGTATACGGGAAGCATCGGGAATTTATGATTTAGCTCACATGATTTATGTCGGTTAAAGGTAGCTCTCACATAAGTTATGGTCCTTTTTTACTCCCAAATGGTATTTCTCCTAAAGGGAATGACTATGTCTTCAAGTATGTAAGGTGGTCTCCATTATGATTACTAATGTTTCTTTCATAATAAAATAGTCTTTCATCTAAGGTGATGCATTGTTCGTCCAAGTATATTACTATCCTAATTGTACATAACAACATATGTTTCTTACTAACCTAAGTTTATGTGCCTTATCATTCATTCAAGTAAGGGTATGTTTTTTATTTCTCATATGCATTATCTCATATTTTATGGCTAAAGTGATGTCTCAAATGATCACATGTATGTATGTCCTCCTCATGCTTCGAAGATGTTTCTTCTATGGTATATGATTTAAATACCTACAATTTATGTATGTCCCAATCTTATATGATTTCCTTATTCATGACTATTCTTTCTAAAGTTACCTTTTGATGTTTAAATAATATTGTCTTGGGTATGACTTACTAATGCCCTTGTAAGTGTATGATTTTGACATGAGACTTAGCATGAATCATTTCATCATTGTTTTCATATCATGCATTGCACACATACATACCAGTACATTCAAAGTACTAATGCATACTGTATGCCTACATGATTTAACCATGTAGGGACCAATGCTCCTCGATATCCTCCATGTGGATAGCTTTGGATCATTGATGATGAGAGTTTAAGAGTCCTCTAGTTCGAGGACGACATCCTTGTTTTCTTTCAAGATTGATATATTAAGACATTTTAGTTTTTGGTTTTATAATTTTGTTTGCTACGATTTTATTTGAGGTGAGCTTGAACATGTCTTAGCCCCTGCCAAGTCTATGTTAGAGGTATTGTTAGACACATGCTATGGTTGTATCTAGTTCTTTTATCTTACTATGGTTTTTATGTTATGGTCCTTAGCCCCGTTTCCCTTAGTTTTCCATCTTATCTTTATGTCATTATCTATGATATGCTTGATGATTGCTTAGAGGCTTGTTTAAGGTAACTTCAGGTTCCTCATTCACCATGTTATGACTAGGTCCTAAGTTCGAGTCATTACAAACTTGATATCAGAGTACAAGGTTTTGAAATGGTCCTCGGAGTCTAACATATCGCGTCGAATAAAGTTTTATTCATGGGTGTGAAGCGCGCCACATCTATGAGTAGGAATCTATAGGGTGTTTAAGAATTGTCTCACTTCTTTCATAATCTATGTCGTGCTTTAGAATTTTACTAAGAATTCCTTTATCTAATGAATCATTCTTTATGTTTTTTCTAGATAACGCCACCAAAAAGAATGCCTCAAGCTCCTCAAGATGAAGGGGTAACTCGTGTCAACCAAGGTACTAATGTTTCAAATGCTCCCACACCGGCCTCTAGAGTAAGGGACTTTTCTGTGATGAACCCTCTCAAGTTGGATTAACAGCAGCGGAAGATGCTCAAGAGTCTGTGGATGAAGTACATAAAGTGTTGTCCATTATGGTAGTGACTATGGAGGAAATTAGGAGTTGGCGACCTTCCAACTAAAAGGGGTGGCTCACACATGGCACACAAATGGAAAAGTGAGAGGGATGAGGCTAGGGAATCTATTTCAGGGGGAGAGTTCAAGGATACATTTCTAGATTGCTTCTTTACCTTGGAGTTGAGGGAAGCCAAGATGCAAGAATTTATCAACCTTAAACAAGGGGAATATGAGTGTGAGGGAGTATTCCCTTAATTTTACCCAACTCTCCAAATATGACATGTCGCTGGTTGCCAACCATCGTGCTAGAATGAGCAAATTCTGGGTTATTTTATTCACTTGTTCAAGAGTGTTGGAGTGCCATGCTAATAAAGAAAATGGACATTTCATGGCTTATGACTTATATAGAATAAACTGAGGATGAAAAATATTAGAAGGGGTGCAAGAGAGTCAAAGAGGGCCTATTTTGAAGAGGGTGGATCATCATCTACTAGAACTTGGGAGCCTAGGAGTAAGAGGGAAAGAAACCCCTATCTTACTTGTGAAAAGTGGTAGGATGCACTTAGGGGAGTGTTTGAGGGGACAAGAAGGTTGTTTTGAGTGTGTTAAATTGGGACACAATAGGAGGAATTGCCCAGTGGCTACTAGGAAGGGAAGAGAAAGAGCTCAAAATCCGGTATGTATGTGTTTCTTTAAATATGGTAATGATTGATGCTAGATGGTTTCATGGTTGTGATGCTATAGTTGGTGTTTGGGTGCAAGTGGTTGCGGTGATGCATTGGTGAGGTGGCAGTTTTTATGCTCATCCTCATGTATCATTTATCTTAGCTTTGACTTGTTGTTCATTCTACATGCAAATTCATAAAGTTGGTTTTGATTAGAACCATATGTGCAATCAAGAAAAAATGTTACGTATGCATTTAAAATAATATTGATGTTAATGATTTAAAACTTTGCATGAAAATGATGTTTGGCTTGCATGTATGGGTTGTTATATGTTCATCTCCCTTTTATCGCGCTAGCTTGATTTACATTTAGGGACGAATGTTCCTACAGGGAGGATAATGTAACGCCCCAGAAATTTGAAGTTGAGACTAAGGCAAAAAAAATCTAAAAATTTGTCTATAGGAATGAAACCACGAGACCTAAATACGGGTCAGAGTATAGTTCACAGATCATACAAAGGCCACGTGGATTGGGAATTTGGTCTTGGGAAAAAAGTGAAGTTTGGAAAGGAAATACGAAAAGGATTGCGGGTTGTATTATTGTTTATGGCTCATAACGTGTGATTGTAATTGGGGTCTCGGAGATTGGAATTTTGGTTAAGTATAGAAGGGAACTACGATGAGCTTTTTATGGCTCGTGATCCACTCTACGAATCATAAGATGGTTCGTGAGTTTGGGGCGTGAAATAATGGTTTCTGGATCTTGGTCTATGAAAGACAGTATGGGTTTTTACTTCTTTTATGGCCCATAAATTGGCATCCGTAGTTTGGTTTGGCCAATTCAATGAAGGGATATTTGGTAAATTTCTATTTATTCTATTCCTAAACTATGTAGTTTAAAGTCTATGTGGTCCCTAAAAATATGCCTATATTACCCATTTACCCTTCATTCCCAAATTATTCAACCAAAATATTTTAACTTTTTCAAGTTCCTTCTTCGTCAAGTTCAAGAGAAGACCGAACCTAGGGTTTCAAGTTCTTCTTCTCAAATCAAGGTTCCTCCCTAGAATTTCCACCAAGGTATGTGGGTTTAATCTATGGGTTCCTTTCACCCATGGAGACCCAAAGCATTTTCTACTCCATCCTTTAATTCCAAGTATGCAATTCTTCATGGATTTTCATATTATGATTCCAAATTCTTATATTATGAGTTTATTGATGTTAGTTAGCTTATATTATTATAAAATAATTTAATTTCTTGGGAAGTATATTATGTCTTTAATTACTATATTATGGAAGTTAGAGTTTTAGACATATTTGATACGTTTCCCAAAATTTGGTTCTAAATTAATGGATTCTACTACCTATATACATCAAAAACTATAAGCTAAGTTATTTTACTTGAAATTCATGAATTTATTTGAGGTTTCTTTATAAGCTAGGTTGGGGATTATAAAGATAATGATATAGGTTCCTTAAGTTATCTTTTAAATTGATGAATCCTACTACTCTTACACATGAATAACTAGAAATTTTTATGATTCTATGACTATTTATGATTTTTCCTTACTTATGGTTACTTGGTTATGAAGTTGATGGAGAGTTATTTGGTTTTAATTAGATTCACACTTCCTTTATTATTATTGTATATAGTCAAGTCTAAATCACAAGAATTTCTTGAATTGGAGTATTGGCTCATGTATCTTTTCGATTTCAAGTAATGAGTTTGTGAAGTGGTTTATGAGTTACCTCAAGTATGGGTTGTTTGTCATGGATACATATGAGTATGCACATCTCCTTCAAGTTTCAAGATCTTAAAGTGAGGAGCCTATTAGATACAAATAATGAATCGTAATTTACATATATTTTTGCATTGCATCATGAAATATGTTACACTCCTTAAAATTACCAAAGCGACCCTAGATGAGAGACGCTCGCATAACGCATATTTCCAAACTCTTTTTGCGAATCCGAGGCCAAAAATGCAATCAATACAAAAAGTTATATGGAAAAATGGTCTTGGTTGATTTTTAGAGCAACCAGATCAAAAGATAATTTTCGAAGCAAAAATGTAATTCCAGAAAAGTGCGCGACATGTCTGCATCGTGGACTTGCACTTAATTTTGGTCCTATCATTTTCTACAAGAATCAGAAAACGATGGAAAAGTGATTTACGTAAAATTAGACATAAAATACATTTGACAAATGCGATTTATGTGTTATTTGATAGAAAAATAGTTTCTCAACGCGTTTTAAGTTTTTCATTGAAAAATAAGACATAAATCGCATTTGGTCTAGGGATAAAAATAACGCCTGCACCCAAAAAAAAAAATAACCAAAGGTCTAAAAATTTCAACGACTAGGGATCTCAGTCACGAGCTAGTATGGCTCAAGGTTCAAAAGGTAAGACACTATGTGGTAAGAGCGGCAAGTTGCACTTGGAAAAATGCCATGAGAAAAGTGATGCGTGTTACAAGTGTGGCCAACTAGGTCACTTTCAGAGGGATTGTCCTAAGTGAGCTGACAAGGCTCAATCTTCTACACCAACCCCACTAGCTAGAGGAAATCACAAGGGTGCTACTTCAGGCGCAAGCGGGGCTATAAATCATTTGTATGTCATGGGTTGTCACCAAGATCAGGAAAACTCCCTAGATGTTGTGACAGGTATGATTCGAGTCTTTACTCTTGATTGTTATGTTTTGATGGATCCTGGTGCCACATTATCATTTGTGTCTCCTTAAGTGGCTAATAGATTTGATAGAACTCCCGAGTGTCTTCTTGAACCCTTCAGTGTGTCTACTCCAGTTGGTGAGTCTATTCTAGCTAAAAGAATTTATCGAGATTATGTAGTATCTGTCTACCACAGAGATACCCTTGCTGATTTGATAGAGTTGGAGATGATTAATTTCAACGTGATCCTTGGCATAGATTGGCTTCATGCCTACTATGCCACCATTGGTTGTACGACTCAAATCATTAAATTCCAATTCCCGAATAAACCGGTTCTAAAGTGGAAGGGAAATTATGTTGCACTTAAGGGAAAGTTTATTTCCTACATTAGGGATAGAAAGCTAATCTCTAAAGGTCGTATCTATCACCTCGTGCGAGTTAAGACTGATGATGCTGACCCTCCTACTCTTGAGTCAGTCTCGATTGTGAATGAGTTTCCTAAAGTATTTACGGAGGATTGCCTGGAGTCCCTCCTGACAGAGAGATTGACTTTGGGATTGATATTCTCCCTAACACCCGATGTATCTCTATCCACCTTATAAGATGACCCCTGCTGAGTTGAAAGAATTGAAAGAGCAGTTGAAAGATTTGTTAGATAAGGGCTTCATTAGGCCATGTGTTTCTCCTTGGGTGTTTCTATCCTATTCGTGCAAAAGAAAGATGGGTCCTTCAGAATGTATATTGATTATAGGCAACTGAATAAGGTCATAATAAAGAACAAGTATCCTTTCCCCAGGATACATGACTTATTTGACCAGCTTTAGGGTGCCTCCTATTTCTCAAAGATAGACCTCCAATCTGGTTACCATCAGTTGAAGGTGAGGGAATGCGACATCCTGAAGACAACCTTTAGGACTTTTAAGTTCTTGGTCATGTCCTTTGGTTTGACTCATACGCCTGCAGCCTTTATAGATTTGATGAATAGGGTATTCGATAGTACCTTGATATGTTAGTGATCGTGTTAATTGATGACATTTTAGTGTATTCGAGAGATGAAGAGGAATATGCCAATCACCTCAGAATTGTCCTCAGACTCGCAAAGACCATGAGTTGTATGCAAACTTTTTGAAGTGTGAATTTTGGCTTAAGTCTGTAGCTTTTCTAGGCCATATTGTCTTGGGCAATGATATTCAAGTAGATACCCAAAAGATCAAGGCGGTTAAGAACTGACCCAGACCAACCTCTCTGACTGACATAAGAAGTTTCTTGGGATGGGCAGGCTATTACCGCAGATTCGTTGAAGGATTTTCATCCCCATCCTCACCATTGACTAGACTGACTTAGAAAAAGGTCAAGTTTCAATGGTCCGACAACTGTGAGAAGAGCTTTATAAAGCTAAAAACAAGACTGACTACTACACCAGTGACCTTGCTTGATGAGATAGAGAACTTTGTGATGTAATTCTGATACATCTAGGGTTGGATTGGACTGCATGTTGATGCAGAGGGGAAAAGTGATAACTTATGTTTTTTCTTAGAAAGCGTAAGGTTCATGAGAGGAACTATCAAACCCATGATATTGAGTTGGCAGCAATGGTGTTTGCACTTAAGATTTGGTGCCACTACTTATATGGAGTACATGTGGATGTGTTTACTAACTATAAGAGCCTGCAGTATGTCTTTAGTCAGAAAGAGCTCAACCTGCAGCAGAGAAGATGGTTGGAGATGCTCAAGGACTATGACATGAGTATTCTCTACCACCCAGGTAAAGGATAACATTGTTGATGACGCTCTTAGCAGGTTATCAATAGGTAGTATTTCCCATGTTAAGGAAGGGAAGAAGGAATTGGCTAAGGAAATGCATAGATTGGCCCGATTGGGGGTTCAACTCGAATAGAATAATGAAGGAGGAGTCAATGTCCAAAATAGGTCTGCTTCATCTTTAGTCACGGAGATGAAAGAAAAGCAAGAACAAGACCCCATTCTACTTCAATTAAAAGAAGCCGTCCATAAACAGAAGGTGATGGTTTTCTCCAAAGAGGGAAATAGTGTGTTGAGGTACCAGAGTAGATTGTGTGTTCCGAATGTTAATGGTGTTTGAGATAGAATTATGGTTGAAGCCCACAACTCTAGATATTCCATTCATCCTGGCTCTACCAAAATGTACCATAACTTGAGAAAGTCTATTGGTGGAGTGGAATGAAGAAGGATATTGCTAAATTTGTTTCCAAGTGCCCCAATCATCAACAGGTTAAAGTTGAGCATCAAAGGCCATGTGGATTAGCTTAAAACTTTGAGTTTCCCGAGTGGAAGTGGGAGATGATCAATATGGATTTCATTACCAGCCTGTTGAGGTCACAAAATTAGCATGAATCGATATGGGTGATTTTGGCTAGGATGTCTAAATCAGCTCACTTCTTAGCAGTTAAGATGACTGACACTATAAAAAAGTATGCTAAGTTGTACATCCGCGAGATTGTGAGGTTGCATGGAATTCCCTTGTCCATCCCTTTTAGATAAAGGAGCTCAATTCACCTCCCAATTTTGGAGATCTTTTAAAAAGGACTAGGTTCGAAAGTGAATCTTAGCACAACCTTTCATCCCCACACAGACAGCCAAGAAGAGCATACCATTCACACATTGGACGACATGTTGAGGACGTGTGTCCTTGACTTCAAAGGTAATTGAGATAATCACCTACCATTGTTTGAGTTTGCATATAATAATAGTTACCATGTAAGTATTTAGATGCCCCCCTATGAGGCTTTGTATGGGAGGAGATATAGATCACCAAGTTGGTGGTTTAAAGTGGGTAAAGCCGAGTTGATGGGACCTGATCTTATTCACCAATCGATGGAGAAGGTAAAGGTTATTAGAAAAAGATTGAAGAAGAGTGCACAAAGACGCTAAAAATCTTACATTGACGTAAGAAGAAGAGACTTAGAGTTTGAGGTGGGTGATTAGGTGTACTTCAAAATGTCACCCATGAAGGGTGTTATGAGATTTGGGAAAAAGGGAAGCTAAGTCCTTGATATATTGGCCCCTATCAGATCGTGAAGAGGATTTGGAAGGTTGCCTATGAATTAGAGTTGCCCTCTAAGCTAGATGTGATTCATCTGATTTTTCACGTCTCGGTGTTGAAGAAATGCTTGGGAGATCCTTCATTGGTAGTCCTTATTGATAGTATTGGAGTGAAAGATAGCCTGTCCTATGAAGAGGTTCCAGTCCAAATCCTTGATCGTTATATTCGCAAATTGAGGACTAAAGAGATAGCTTCGTCAATGTCTTATGGAGGAATCAATTTGCTGAGAAAGACACATGGGAAGCCGAGGAAGATATGAAAGCTAAATTCCCGCATCTATTTATTGTTGATGATAAGAATGTTGAAGGTAATGTTCTTACACTTGATTTGAATTGATTTGTTTATCCTTGAGTTGATTTGTCTATTCTTGAATTTGAATCGTGATTGTCTAGATTGTTGATGGGTTGGTAGTTTAATTGGAGACAGTCTTGATCTTTATTCATGCCTTGAGTCCATCCTGTACTCTTCATTCGAGGATGATTGATCCCAAGGGGGAGATAATGTTACACTTGATAAAATTATTAAAATGCCCCTAGATGAGAGATGCTCGAGTAATGCATTTTCCTAAACCTTTTTGGAAAATCGGAGGCCAGAAATGTGATCACCACAAAACATTTTGTGGGAAGATGGTCCTATTGATTCTTAGAGAAATCGGATTAAAGATAATTTTTTTGAAGGGAAAATGCAATTCTAGGAAAGTGCGCAACATGTCTGCATCACAGACTTGCACTTATTTGGCCCTATTATTTTCTACGGGATCAGATAATCGATCGGAAAGCGATTTACATAAAATTACACATAAAATGCATTTGAAAATGCAATTTATGTGTTATTTTATAGAAATATATTTTCTCAATGCATTTTAAGTTTTCCATCAAAAAATGAACTGAAGTGCAACAAGTCCGCGTCGTAAACTTGTCCGGTTACAGTACTTGATGATCATTTTAAAAGCAAGGGCATTCTAGTCCTTTTCTCACCCATCCTACACTAAAACCCTATCGCTTTGAACCCGTTTTCGACCCTATATCAGTTCTTAAGCGTGAATTTTCAATTATTTATGCTAATTCATCTTAAGAACTCGGGCTAAGAAGAAAACAAAAGGCTAGGGTTCACGAGGATTGAGGCCAATTTCTTGCAAATTTGATTGTCTATCTCCATCCTAAGTATATGAGGCTAACCTAAGACATGGACTTGTTCTTCCATGTGCCCCCATTGATGGTAGTAGGAAGATTGTGAGAGTGTTGAGCCCCTATGCGTGTTCTTGAATTTTTTTCTTGCAAATTATACATATAATACATATTTTTATATGTTGATGATCATCACAAACTTGATTTCACAAACCCTATATATTACTTCATAAAGATTGCATAAATGAACATAGGAATTGAGTCTAGAGCCTTGAATTGAGCATGTTGATTGTAATTATGATGTGAGCATGATGATAGATTGATAAAAATTTGATGGTCCTGTGAGTCTTCATAAATGAACTCTAAATATTGGTCTAGTTGATAGTCTCCTAAATGATTGGTCTAGTCTTCTCTTGAAAGACATGAGTGAGAGTTGACTGGATGGTTTACAAGCTGAAAGGATCAATTGTGACAGAATAGATGGATTGACATGAGTCCTTATGAGACTTCTTGATTGGACTGATTGAGATTGATTGTCTTATGAGCATTTAGTCATGGAAGGAGTATCGGGCACCGAATTGAGTAAGAGTAAGTCCAACTAGAACTCAATATCTATGTCGCCAAATGTAGGCGAGGACTGAACCGTAAAGTCGATGTTTTCTCTTAATTGATAAGTCCCTGAAATTATAGAGGACTCATTTCCAATCCAGAGTGGATCGCTTAATTCTTTACCCTGGCAAGTACTGAACAGTTGTGGCAACATCAACGGGATTATTGTACAATCACTGGCTTATAAGTGATTGCTATCGAATAAGAGAAACTCATAGATAGGTTCTATACTGATAGTAATCTAATTGGATTGGATTGTATGGATGGGTCATTATCTACTTTAGATAGACATTTGACATCTTGATTGAGTTCCTTATCTCTTGATTTGAGTTATCTAAGTTGATAATATTCTACCTTGATGCATGTTTCATTCAGTCATTTTACATACTCGTACATTCCACATACTGACATCCATTTGGACTTTATTATTTGATGATGCAGAGACAGGTACTAAAGGTCATCAACAAGCGCACTATTGAAGATCTATTGTCATCATCTAATTTGGTGAGTCCTCCCGTGCTCCTGAAGGATACACATTTATTATTTTCTCTAGCTCGAGTAAGTGTTTTATTATTATTTTTTATTGAGGTAACCATGGCCTATCATGGCACCATCTAGACAGTTTAGATAAAGGCTTTATAGACTAGATTTGAGATTATTGATTTGGGTATTGTCTGACTAGTTTCCTTCATACTAGTCTCTTTCAATTGATTGATAAATTTGTCGGCCTTTAGCCTTTACTTTTAATTGGTTTATTATTCCATTTGATCTAGATAAGTCATATCTTCCGTTGTTAGATTGGGATTGAATGAATGTGATGAGATCAAGTGGTTTGCTTAGGGACTAGCAATAGTCTCTGAGTGTCGGCCACACCAAGGGTATCCTCCTAGGGCGTGACAAAATATCCCATGATATGACATGATCCTAGAATGGTGTTGAAGTCACGAATGAATGAATGATTGAAATGTGAGTTCTCTCAACTAACTACTGAATGATTGAAATGTGAGTTCTTTCACCTAACTACGATTATGAGATGAAGATAGCCATTAGTAGAGGCATAGAAGAGAAATATGAGTTATTCTTATAATGATGATTAATGTTCTAAATGCTTATGGGATGGGTTAGTAGAATACCTCCCCATATTAAATGACTCCATGATTCATGCCTATAATTATTCCGTGAGAGTTTTACTTAGCACCAAGTGGACCTTGGGATGAATGCAGAAGATCCCCGTTAGAAGAGGCATGAGACCGTTAGTAGAATCTCATTGTTTCATAAATAAATGCCACCATAGCGAATGTGGGTCACCCGCCAGTAGCGATTGATTTCTAGACCATCTGTTAGTAAAGGGTTGCTCGATAGTTGACTTAAGTGGATCCACTTAGGCATCTTAGGAGGTCACCTTGGCAAGTGATCTCGCCCTTTCTTCTGGTATAGGAGAAACATCAGGACTCCATGATTTGGCTCATATGATTTATGTCAATTAAAGGTTGCTCTCACATAAGTTATGGTCCCTTATTACTCCCAAATGGTATTTCTCCTAAAGGTATATGACCATGTCTTCAAGTATATAAAGTGGTCTCCGTTATGATTACTCATGTTTCTTTCATAATAATATAGCCTTTCATCTAAAATGATGCATTGTTTGTCTAACGATAATACTATCCTAATTGTACATAATAACATATGTTTTATTTGCTAATCTAAGTTTATGCACTTTATCATGTAAGGGTACATTCTTTATTTCTCATATGCATTTATCATATATTTTATGGCTAAAGTAATGTATCACATGATCACATATATGTATGTCCTCCTCGTGCTTCGAAGATGTTTCCTCTATGGTATATGATTTAAATCCCTACAATTCATATATGACCCAAGCTTATATGATTTTCTTATTCACGACTATGTTCGTCCATGCATCCTACTATGTTTTTTTTTCTAAAGTTGCCTTTTGGTGTTTAAAGATATTGGTTTAGGTATGACTTACTAATGCCCTTGTAAATGTATGATTTTAACATGAGACTTAGCATGAATCATCTCATCATTGTTTTCATGTCATGCATTGTATACCTACATACCAGTACATTTAAAGTACTAATGCATACTAAATGTCTACACGATTTAACCATGTAGGGACCAGTGCTCCTCAATATCCTCCAAGTGTCTAGCTTTAAATTGTTGAAGACGAGAGTTGGTGAGTCCTCTAGTTCGGGGATGACATCCTAGTTTTGTTTCTAGATTGATATATTAAAATATTTTAGTTTTCAGTTTTCTAATTTCTTTTGCTACAATTGTATTTGAGGGTGAGCTTGAACATGTCTTAACCCCTACACAGTCTATGTTAGAGGTATTGTTGGATACATGCTATGGTTGTACCTACTTCTTTTATCTCATTATGGTTTCATGTTGCAGTCCTTATCCATGTTTCTCCTAGTTTTCTATCTTATCTTTATGTCATTACATATGATATGCTTTATGAAATTTGAGAGGCTTGTTTGAGGTACCTTCGAGTTCCTCATTCGCTGTGTTACAACTAGGTCCTTGGTCCGAGTTGTTACACCTGCTCTTTCAATCAATAACTGCTCAGTTCCAAAAGACTAAACCCTAAGATTTCACAAAATAATCTCGAATACTTCTTTTAGAACGTGTTCGGAAAGCACCTCATAATTTAATTGGATTCATTGGTAGTCGGGTGTATTTACTTCCGAATTGGATTTAATTTTTTTTAATATTTTTTAAAATGTATTTTTTAAGTTTATACCATTTATATTTCATTTCCTTCTCATTTTCAATCTTATTTCATATGTTTCTGTAACGCCCGGTAAATTACCAAAATAACCCTAGGGAAGAGGTGTGCGCAAAATGTGTCTTCCGATGCTCGGATTAAAAATCCGAGAGCGAATTCGTGAACAACACGGAATATTGAGTGGGAGAAGGGTCTTGATCAATTTTTAGAGCGATTGAATCAAAAGATAATTTTTCATTCCAAAACGAAAAACAGTGTGTCTTCGCGACAGGGCTGCGTCACGGACCTATGTAGAGGCACACTTATGTTTTTCTGTGATTTTTTGACGGAGTTGAGTTTTTCGAAATTGCACTGTCTGCGACAGGTCCGCGTCGCGGACTGTGTTATTTCAAGTCCAGGAAACATTTCTTTAAAATTTTGAGGGGCATTCTTGTCCATTTTCATGCTCTCTAAACTTCCCATACGACGAATAAAGGTCATTTTTATGAGAAAAGGGTTCCAAAAACCCATCCAAAAACATTTTTTCTCTAGAAAAGTCACTAAGCCAGGGCTTGAGGGGAGTTGAGATTGAATAATTCAAGAGAACTTTGTATAGGAAATTGTGTTAGCAATCGTCCCAGGTATGTAAGGCTAACTTAAAGCATGGGACTGTTCTCCCATGTGCCCTTTTTGAATAAATTGAATCTTTTATGGAATGTAATGAAATTGATGTGAAGGTTGTTGAGTATTATACTGAGTTTTACTTAATTCATATATTTTACATGAATTGATGATCATCATAAACTAGAATTATTGCATAATACATTTTCATCAGTATTTTTTAAAAACCCTATGATTATTTTATTAAAAAGTGTGAGAATGAACTAGGGGATGAGTCTAGAGCCTTAATGAGGATTATATTTGTGATGTTGTGATTGTTTTCACATTTGATGAGAGTCTTAATAATGATGTTGATGAGAATGATGTTTCATGATGTCTTAAAAACCGAAACTTTAATTTCTAAAAGAGTATTTTGAGTCCATATGTTGATGTTGATGTTGATGGGGTGAGGTGATGTTGATGTTGAGGTATTATGTCCCTACGGGACTGATGTTGATGTTGAGGTATTATATTATGTCCCTATGGGGTTGATGATGATATATTATGTCCCTGTAGGACTTATGAGGTTGATGTTTTATGAGCACGTCGAGTTCTGGGAGGAGTATTGAGCACCGAAATGGGTGAGAGTGAGTCCCACTCAAACTCATTAACTACGTGGCCCGCGTAGGAAGAGAGGATTGAACCGCAATGCGGATGACTCCTTTCTTATCCCAATAGAGGACTTAGGTTTTTCTTGTGGATCCACTGAGGTTGATGTCCTTTACCCCGGGAAGGGTATCGGATGGATGTGGCAATGGCATCGCTTCGTTGTATCATCACCGACTCATAGGTGATGGTTGTCGGTTAGAGAAACTCCTAGTAAGGCCTTACTTTGATAGTACTCTGATGTTGATGTGATGTTTTGAGTCGAATTCCCTGAGTTGAGTTGAGTTGAGTCGAGTTCCTTGAGTTGAGTTGAGTTGAGTCGAGTTCCTTGAGTTGAATTGAGTCGAGTCGAGTTCCCTGAGTTGAGTTGAGTTGAGTCGAGTTTCCTTGAGATGAGTCTGATGTATTGATGATGCTGAGATGAGAGGCTGGGGAGTCATTTTTCTACTCTAATCTCTTGCCTTAGATAGACACTTGACATTCTGATGGAGTATGATGTTTAGTTGATGTTTTCCCTATGTTGTTGTACTTATATTGTTATATTCAGCCATTTTACATACCAATACATTCCACGTACTGACGCCACCCGGCACTGCATCATTTCATGATGCAGATACAGGAGTTAGAGGACTTCAGCAGACGCACCGTTGAGGTCAGAGATTTCGAGTTCAGTCATTGGTGAGCCTCCTTGCTATCCGGAGGAGACCCCTTCTATTTGTTATTTCCGTTATATATTGAGTTGGGTAGCCATGACCTGTCATGGTACTATCTTAGACAGTTGGTCAAGTTAGAGGCTTCGTAGACATGAGTCGAGGTTTGATGTTGATATATTTCCCTTATGAATTGAGTAGTACTTATACTTATTATGATATTGAGATTGATGTTGGCCATTGGCCCTTTTATTAAGGTAGCTCACTACTCTAATTCTGATGTTCCGCTATGTTGATGTTGAGTGACTGTCCTGAGAATGAGTGGTTCGCTTGGGGACTAGCAATAGTCTCTGGGTGCCGGCCACGCCTAGGTACCCTCCCGGGGTGTGACAGTTTCTATGTAATTTTTTGTATTATCTATTTTTTCTTCATTTTATGTTTATTTCTTTCATTAATATAATTTTGTTGATATTTGAATTTTTAAATTAAAGTAGAATTCATTGTTGAATAAAGTTATAGACTTATGTTTTTCTTTTCTTTTAAATCATATTTCTGTATAATATGTTGAAATTTGACATAAAAATTTTTTATTTTGAATTTAGAACTTATGTTATATTTTTCGTTTTATTTGTTTTTTAGTATTGACTCAATATTTTACACTATTAGCTATTTCTTAGTTAGACTAGATAGAGTATCTTCTTGTCTAACCTTTAGATTAAAATATTAGTCCTTTTGTCAAATTGCATTTCATGTTGTTCATAGAAACTTTGTTCTTTTATTTTCATGGTTTATTAAAATACTCATTGGAAAAAGATAAATTAATTATTTTTATAATAATAGTTAAGAAAATACATTTATTAGTTAATATATTCTCCAAAGAAAATATATATCTTAAATATTTAAGTTAATACTCCATTCGTTTAAAAAAGAATGACCTACTTTCCTTTTTGATCAATTTAAAAAAGATGACCCATTTTATTTTTGGTCAAACTTTGATTTTAACTTTCCACATGATTCATTTAAGGCCATAAAATTAAATGGTATTTTGGTACATTTAACACAACTTTAATTCAGGATCATAAGATTGAAAGATATTCTTTCTTTTCTTAAATTTCGTGCCAAATCAAACTAGGTCATTATTTTTTAAATGGAGAGAGTATCATTTATAGTCTAATATAAATTCTTAATTTTAGATAATTAACTTTTATTTATTTATTTAAATTCAATATAACCTTATGATTAGACTTGTCGCGCCCCATTTTCGAACCGGTCGAAATAGTTCACAACATCATGTGGTTGTGCTCTCTGATTTTATAAAAAATGATTTAAAGTCTCCACCTAATTTTAAGGAAAATATTAGAAAATCATTTAAAAAATGTACATGTAGACTCTGCTTTGATTTGCAGAACTAGTAAAATTCTAGGTAAGAGTTTTGGTTGCTCGACGGGAAGGTGTTAGGCATCCCTCATAGCCTATCCGAAGATAGTCCTTAACCTTAGCTTATGAAAAATGATTAGTGATAAACTATTCATTTATTTTTCTTAAAATTAATGATAAGAGAAATCTTGATTAATTTGAGTAGAAAAAGGAACAAAACACAAGGTATGTTATACGCATTATCTATATTATCCGTGGAAACCTTTAATAACACTATATTATTATTTTTCATTCAATAAAAGTAAATAATCAATATAATAAATAGATAAGCTTGAAATGTGTGAGAATTTATATATTAGAAAAATATAAATATATGCATTAAATCATATAGAATGAATGAACGTATAAAATTTATCGTAAGCAATTCATAATAATATTAGGTATGAAAACTTATTATTTTATTTATACATGTACGAAATTAAGATATAAAAATTGAAAAGAAAATAAATAAATGAGAGAATGGATGAGGTGTAAATATATAGACATAGATATGTGACATGTGGTATAAGAATCTCAACTAAATGAAGTTTTGTGAAGAAAATAAAAATGTTAAGATATTAAGTAAAGCTTGTATCCTTTCATGTAAAATAAATATATGTTGTTCAAATTGTATGAAGGCTCATTATTTCATGTAGTGATAAAATAACAATAGCCATATTGCAGTAAAAATATATGATAAGGTGTAAAGTTTTATACTTGTTTATCTATAAATAAATAATGTTCATAAAACCGTGATGGCTACAAAATAATAATATCATACCAAGTATAGAAATACTAGGATAAAATATAGAAATTTTTACACAAATAACAACTTTCACCCCCAAAATTACACTTTAAAATTTATTTATCAAAACACCAAAAAAAACACACTCTTTTTCATTTTCCAACACTATTATATCATACCACACACCACAATAATCACACTCAAAACACTCTCTCTCCTAAATTTGTAAATAAAGTTGGTATTTTATATGGTATTTTTCAATGATTCGGTAGGGGCATGTAATTTTTATCCAAAAACTTGGTATTTTTGAAAACTCCCCTAAAATATATACCTTGTGTATGACATATACATATACATATACATACCAAGTATATTTTTTTTGAACCAATTAAGAAAAATCTAAAATTTGAAATATCATATGAGAAAAAAAAACTAACAAAATAGTTGAGTCATATTTGGTTTAAAAGATATGATAATTCGTAAGAAATTAATCAAAGAAATTCAAAATGCTCAACTACAGTTTATTTATTATTAAAAAGAAAATCCATTAAAAAGATTTAAAATGACCCAAATGAAAATATAACAGTGAGAGAATCAACTTAAAACCTAAAGTGGCGCAATTCTTGAGATTCATTCTATAATTATATTAATTTTATAAAATGTAGGGCCAACATTTATTATGACAAATAATTAATTTCTAAAGGTGATTATTAAGGCCTTTGATTAGTTTGAAAACTTAATTTGAGATAATTTTTCTAAGGACTTTGGCCTATTTCAAAAGAACTTCTAAGACAATGATTATAAAAAATTTATCAAGATTATAAACATCAACACTAGATTCGTTAGCAAATAATATTAATCACAAAATGATCTTCAAAGTAAAAAGAAAGTTAACTAATGTATCAACATTCATATAAAAGAATATTAATCGATTAGTACAAAAAAAATGAAAACGTCGACTCTTAATTTACGAGACTCCGAGCATGGTGACGATTCTTATAGCTGTTGGTCCAATATTTTGGACCAAAACGAGTTCTATAGAAGAAACTTCAGCACTCTGATTGTACATGAAACATAAAAAAAAAAGTAAGGAGAATTACCATGTTCTGGACCCAAATAAATAAATGAAACAAGAATTAGACAAACAAAAGCACGAAGTGAGCATAGTTGAATACTTATTACTTAAAAAGCCTTTGTTTCTATATCCACTTCAATGTAACACACAAGTATTAGGGCACTATGGCAGTCAACACATATTAGTGTAACCACCTATTAGGTCGTTTTGAATATTAAAATTTTTTATTCCATAAAAAAATTATTTTGTAAATTTTAAATGGACTTTTTGGACTATTTAATCATTTTCATTATTTAGTTAAGAAGTAATTTTAGATAATTAATTTACTTGGTGAATTAAAATAATAATTTAACTAATATCCTACACTAGTTATTCCAGATTTATTAAAAAATAGATTAACAAAATTTATCAGCTTTAATACTTAATTAATTTGAAATAGGAAAAATACAATAAAATAAAAATTGACCAAGCTTTTAAAATAGAGGAGGAGAAGAAGAAATATAAAAGGCTGCTGGCATAGCCCTATGGAAAAGAAAAACAAGAAATAGAAACAAAGAAAGAAGAGGCGCACATCGAGAAAGCAGTAGAAAAAAGAACTATAGGAAGGAAAAAGAAAGGGAAAACGATAGAGAAAAATTGTGATTTATCTCCAAGCGTCAAGGTAATTATTCTCATTTTTTCTATTAAACTTTCATAAGATTATGAATAGATTTTCAGGGTAGAAACGTGTATAATTTATGTTAAATTAAGAAAAAATAGTCCTAGCATTCTTAAATTAGAATTTTGCTTTGGGGTTAAATAACGATCCATTTTAGCTAAAATTTGGCGCATGGGTTTATCTTATTATGGGTAAGCATAATTTGAAAGAAATTTTCAGATTCGAATTTGAGGGATCGGGGTGACTTTTTGATTCGATTTTTTAGCCGAAAATAAATATAGCAATATGGTTGTTATTAGATTTGTATTCTTATATAGATTGTATATTTGAATAGATTGTGATCATTCGAAAGTGTTATGAAAGATTCAAGTTTTGAAGTGATTGTATCCTTAATTGAGGCAAGTGAATTTCTCAACCTTTGTTAAGCATATACAATCTCGTGCCTTCTTGTGTGAGGTATTGAGAATGATTTAGAAATATTGAGTTAATGTTGATGTGGTATCAAGACTATGTTCATGTAAATTATGCAAATCATGCATCTCTGCATTATGGTGGAAACATGCCTATTTGTATTAACTTTGGGACAAGGGTTATGTGAACCGAGAGAGAATAAGAATTAAAGAAGATGTACCATTTCAAGGGATGTGTCGCATGCCGCGACAGATACTATATTTCAAGGGACGTGCCGCACAACCCAATGGATACTATGCTTTCAGGGTTGTGTCACACGTCGCGACAGATATTATGGTTCGAGGGTCGTGTCACACGTCGCGATAGATGCATGGACTAAAAGTCTTTCATGGGTCTCGAACTGAGACAACAGATGTGTATCACTAGGTCAGACATGCATCATTTTACTTGACATTGCATTGCATATCTTTATCATTTATGAGCTTATGAATGCCTTCTTGTGGAATTTTTTATGGATGTACTTGATCCTTATGTTGTTGATCTATAAATATTGGTGTGGTTATTGAGCTATAAACTTTACACATTGCGAACTGTTAGGTTGAGCTGATTTTATGCAGGTTGTAGTTATGGAGGTTCGGTTGGAGAGTTAGGAGTACCCATATTCTGTATTACTTGACTTGCATTTAGGAGTACACTTGATGGGTACCGTGTGGTTGGTACTCACCCCTTGTTTCTACATTTTTGTAGGTTAAACACTCAACTTTGTGACACTCTCTCTTTTATTCTTATCCGAGGCTTTCTGTGGAGATTAGTGAAATAGCTATTTGTCATCTCAGTGAGACCCCCTTCTCCTGTTTATGATCTTGTTCTACTTTAGAGACAACATCATTTGAGACTTATACTTTTCTTTCCAATCTATTATAGCACCTTAGAGACTTGTGCACGTGACAACTAGATTTTGGAGATTTTTAATTAAGTTAGCTTATATCCGCAGTTAAACTTTTTTTTTAATTATCCTTTCATACTTTATCAATATAATTGAATTTTAGGCTGATTTGTCCTAGTGGGATAAGACGAGTGTCATCACGTCCATTTTTGGATTGTGACAAAATGATATCAGAGCCCCAGATTCATGTGTCACGTGTGTATAAGCCGAGTCGAGTAGAGTCTTGAAGATCGATATGGAGACGTCTATACTTATCTTCGAGAGACTATAAAGACTGTTAAGAATCTTCCTTTTGTTTATCCTTTCTCCATCGTGCGTCCTTGATTCAGCGTGATTCTTATCGCTTTATTTCATTCTCTCTCACTTATAGAGATAATTCGTGCTTAGTTCTTTATGTGAGTAGTTAGTGGGTTATATATGTCTTAAATATTAGATCTGATATTAAAGTGTAAGTGATATATTTATAAAAATTAAATTATTCCAGGATTAGAAAAGATTGAGTAAGGTGATGACTCAACGATGCCCTTTGAGGATATTTGAGTGATGAGGTCAAATAGTGAATTGAGGGATTTCATGAATGTGTTATCCTTTTTGGGGTTAGTTATCCAGAAACACAAACAATATTGATATAGTATTTACAATATCGGAAGTGGTTCAATAATTAAAGGTGGAATGTTAAAGAGATAGCTAGATAATGAATTTTGTAAATTTGCAACTTACTATTACTAAAGTGTCATAAGATGCATGGATTGCTTAGATAATGATAAGAATGAGTTTGCGCTAATGGAGGTCAAAATTTGTATTATGGTTTCATAAATTGAGTGAATACTAGAGAGGATCATGATACAACTATCACAACGATACCGATGGTTACTTGGTTAGAGTTAAGTAGCGTGTTACTTTTGCTAGCGACTAAATTTATGAAAAAAATTGTATTACTTAGGCTAGAATCATGATGGATTGGATAATGTTATGCAGCTATTTGATGGGTAGAAGTATGCAGGCTAGTTTGGTACTACTTTCTTGATATGTACGATGAGTTCTAGTGGTAGATCTAATGGACTTTCACGATATAATATTAGTGGTATATGAAAATGGATATGTCGATTGTCAAGTGTGAATACTAACTACTACATTAAGGAGTTATTAGTGTATCATAGGATCATTTAATAACATTTAATATTGCATTCGTATTTGGGAAATTAATTAGTTTGTTACTATGCTTGGGTTAGGCATTATTTGTAAGAAAGATTTTAGTGGTGGATCTTTGGTATAATTAATGCACATTTAGGTTGTGAGGTGTATTTGGGAGATTCTGAATGAGGACTATTGATCCATAATAAGATCCAAGAGAGTGATTCTATATCGAAATGATAAGGGGATGATATCAAAATGATAGGCTTATGAGTAAGGAAAGTCCCAACGAGTATACTTATGCAAAGCTAATTGAGAATTTTAGTAAGAAATTGTATTGAAAATCGAGTTAATCCTTTAGATTTGATCGATATAATAGGTTTAGGTGTCATATCAATGATGAGGTTTACCTTAAGATGATGGCAATGGTAACAAGAGTTCGTGATAGATTATGATCAAGATGTAATCATATGATACAGGTTTTCGATTGAGCGAATTTAGTATGGTAAACACAATTTGCCAGTATCAAAAGCTATGTTTACTACTATTTAATGAGTAACGTGATCATAAGAAAAGGTGTAGAATATGTTGAGATACTGCTTCAATAGAATTGAAAGGAGCTAGAGTCGTAAATGAATAAATTAATGAGATATGGGGACATTCACTCTGATGGTAAAGGTCAAAAATATATCTTTCGAGAGAGTAGAGAATTGAATTTAAAGTCATGTGGCTTCATTTGTTTTGCTTGGGCTATGGTGATAATGTTACGTATCATTGATCTGGTTAGAAAACATGCCTATTTGCATTAACTTTGGGACAAGGGTTATGTGAACCGACAAGGAATAAGAATTAAAGAAGATGTACTATTTCGAGGGACGTGTTGCACGCCGCAATGGACACTATATTTTGAGGGACGTGTAGCATGCCACAACAGATACTATGATTCAAGGGTCATGTCGTACGCCGAGATGGATATCTGGACTAAAAGTTCCCCATAGGTCCCGGACTAAGAGACAACGGGTGTGTATCACTAGGTCAGACATACATTATTTTACTTGACATTGCATTGCATTGCATTACACATCTTTATCATTTATGAACTTGTGAATGCCTTCTTGTGGAATTTGTGATGGATGTGCTTGATCCTTAGGTTGTTGATCTATAAATATTGGTGTCGTAATTTAGCTATATGCTATGTACATTGTGAACTGCTAGGTTGAACTGATTTTATGCAGGTTGTAATTGTGGAGGTTTGATTGGAGAAAGCTATACGCTATGTACATTGTGAAAGATTGAATTGATTTTATGCAGGTTGTAATTGTGGAGGTTCGGTTGGAGAATTAGGAATACCCGTATTCTGTATTACTTGACTTGCGTTTAGGAGTTCGCTTACTAGGTACCATGTGGTTGGTACTTACCCCTTACTTCTACATTTTTGTAGGCTATGCACTTAGATTTTCGTGACACACTCTCTTCTATTCTTATTCGAAACTTTATGTGAAGATTAGTGAGGTAGCTAGTTGTTATTTGAGCAATTTCTTTCAAATCTATTATAACACCTTAGAGGCTTGTGCACGTGACAACCAGCTTTTGGAGAATTTTAATTAAGTTGGCTAATATCCGCAGTTAAACTTTTAATTTTTTTATTATTCTTCCGCACTTTATCAATATAATTGAAGTTTAGGCTCACTTGTCTGGGTGGGATAAGATGAGTTCTATCACGTCCATTTTTGGGTCGTGACAATTAGTATACAAGAAGTCCATCTATTTTTCTACTTTATAGATATTTGGGTTATCGTGTGAAGGATGGAGGGCTAAAATATACCTTAATCCTTTTACTCCATCTAATTTGTAAGATGAAATAGCAACTGTGAACCAATTAAACTGTGCAGATTTTTTTTCAGCAAGTGGTGTACTTTAATCCAAAACAGAGAAGGAGGCAATCACATTCATGAATTTGCTCTTGTTCTATCAAATGTACAGATATCTCACCAGACTCGGGCATACTCATCTTTGAGGACTTAAGAGAAATGATGGGAAAAACATTGAAGGACAATAAACAAAGCTTATACCAACCAGACAAACACCAAGTAGACAGAACAACTACCGATTTTAGCTATTTAAAAACACGCACACATATATACTTATCATTTCTTAACTTATAGATGAGAAATAAAAAATTGAGCAGGGGCGGGGCGTCGAGCGACCAATTTAGTCAAAAAAAAAAAAGTCTTCTCCTTTTCCTTTCACATGTTAACTTGTGAGTTTACAATGGCTTCTTTCAAGAATTGTGAAATACTTATCTAGAAATCAGAATGTAATTGAATAGAAATCTGTTAAGCATGCACAACAGTAAGAAAAGAAAGCAGAACGCGAAACAAGCATAATCATTAAACTAAGACCAACTCTTATACGCTACAGGAATCTTATCTTACCAATAGCTAAAAAAGTTTTCCGAATTCTTAATAAGCTGCAGGTTATACTTAAAATAGCACCCTTGAGAACTTAGAAAAAGTAAAACCGAGATCAGTAGAGTGTTAAGATGATATTTAAGAAAGTATTTAGCTAACCACCTATATCTAAGAGTATAATGGCTAGATAGAGAAACTAGTTCAGCTAAATAACTTCCTTCAAAGTAATGCAGACACTGTAATTTCTATGCAACAAAAGTTAGGATTTTTTTGATAGAACTTGAATTAAACAAGGGGTCATATTAACATCCATAGCTACTATCTTTGTAGTAAAAATAAGAATATTAAGAACCTACAATGACAAACTTTAGAGATAAAATATCAAATTTTTGTGTGGGACAAAAATTAGTATATATCCAACAAGGAGCCATAGCTACACTCAGGACAGGAAACTGAAAGAACTCAAACAGCAAATTGGGATGAGGTTAAGGGTTAATCACATGTTCAGCTGACTAAGTTAATAGTTAACTTTGTAACATCATTAACCTCCTTTAATCTGTTATGAGTTTATTTCTAACCACAATACAATGAGGCACATTTAGATACCCATGTGAAACAGAGAACTAAACTAAGGACAGAAACATTCCCATGGCTATAACTTGATTCCAGAATCTGATATGAAGCAACACTGCTAATATATTCAGGAGCAAGACAGCCATCAAATCCAAATTGTAACCATATTGTAAAGAAAGGAACACAACATATACAAAATATGAAATAAGCCATGCCCGAACGCAATCATAAAGAAAAGATAAAATAAATTTGATCAAAAGAACTAGACTTCTCTAGTTCTTAGTTGAAGCTTGTGATATCTCAGACAAATGTAAGACCTTCAGCCATTCTTATCGATCGTGAAGTTGTTCATAATTTCCAAGGAAGCAGTGTTAAGGAGGCTATTGAAAATATGTCAGGCTATTGCAGAATTAAAATAATTAGCTATATTTTTTTTAAAAAAAATTCTTTTAAAAGATATTTAATAGCTAAGTTTTAGGGTTTTTTAAATTATTTTTATTAGAGTCATAGTTTCTTTATGTTTTATTTGAATTTTATAGGATAAGATTAGTTTGCATATTTTTCTATTTTCTAGTTAGAAATTATAACTATAGATGTATGTCTTGAATTATTAATAATTTAATTCACTTTGACAACACTGCAGTAATTTTTCCTCTCAAAGTATTTTCTCAGTTATTTCCTTAGTTTCTTAGCTAAAAAACCAACAATTGGTATCAAAGCCATTTTCTTGAGGGATCTGCGAGAGATGAATTCCGAAAATAATTTTTCTCAAATTTCTCCTCCTATTTTTGATGGTGAAAATTATCATATATGGGCAATAAGAATGGAGACTTATCTTGAGGCTTTAGATCTTTGGGAGGCCGTGGAAGAAGATTATGATGTTCTTCCATTGCCTGATAATCCCACGGTGGCCCAGATCAAAAACCAAAAAGAAAAGAAAATAAGAAAATCAAAAGCTAAAGCAACTTTGTTTGCTGGTGTGTCTGCAACAATTTTCATGAGAGTTACGGCTCTCAAATCGGCAAAAGAAATTTGGGATTATCTGAAGGAAGAATACACCGGAGATGGAAAAATACGGGGCATGAAAGTGTTGAATTTGATAAGGGAATTCGAATTGCAAAAAATGAATGAATCTGAGACCGTCAAAGAGTACTCAGATCGACTTCTTGGCATTGTTAACAAGGTAAGATTGCTTGGCACTAAATTTAAAGATTCAAGAATTGTTGAAAAAATTCTTGTTACAGTGCCAGAAAGATATGAAGTATCTGTAACTACCTTGGAAAATACAAAAGATTTGTCCAAGATAACCTTGGCAGAATTGTTAAATACATTGCAGGCACAAGAGCAAAGGAGGCTTATGAGGCAAGATGACATGGTTGAAAAAGCATTAGTTGCCAGTCACAAAACTCAAAGCAAAGGTGAATTCTTGAAGAATTACCCACCTTGTCAGTACTGTGGCAAAAATGGACATCCTCCATATAAATGTTGGAAGAGACCAGATGCACAGTGCAAGATCTGCAAACAACTTGGTCATGAAGCTTGGATTTGCAAAAACAAATTTCAGCAAGATGAAACAGTTGCCCAAGTCACCACTGAAGAAGAAGACCACTTATTTATGGCAACCTACTATGCAACCAAAAAAGCTGATTTTTGAATGATTGATAGTGGTTGTACAAATCACATGACATATGACAGAAATCTTTTTAAAGAGTTTATGCCTATGGAAAATAAAAAAGTCAGAATTGGAAATGGTGAATGTATTCTTGCAACAGGAAAAGGGTCTGTTGCAATCAATTCAAGTTCAGGTACAAAAATAATTTCAGATGTCCTTTACGTTCCCGATATTGATAAAAGTTTATTGAGTGTTGGTCAGCTTATGGAAAATGGATTTATATTATTATTTGGAGACAAATATTATCGAATCTTTGATTTCAATAAGCAGGAAATTCTACAAGTTCAAATGAGAAGTAAGAACTTCTTATTTGATCCAACAGAAGATGTGTACAAGCCTTGCAAGACGAAAGATGAATTGGCTGATTTATTTATGAGGTCAATTTCAGATGAAACTGCAATCAACAAATCCTGATCCAAGGAGGAGTGTTGAAAATATGTCTCAGGATATTGCAGAATTAAAATAATTAGCTATATTTTCTTTTAAAAGAATTCTTTTAAAAGCTATTCAGTAGCTAAGTTTTAGGGTTTTTTAAATTATTTTTATTAGAGTCATAGTTTCTTTATATTTTATTTGAATTTTATAGGATAAGATTAGTTTGCATATTTTTCTATTTTCTAGTTAGAAATTATAACTATAAATGTATGTCTTGAATTATTAATAATTTAATTCTCTTTGACAACACTGCAGTATTTTTTCCTCTCAAAGTATTTTCTCAGTTATTTCCTTAGTTTCTTAGCTAAAAAACCAATAGAGGCTTATCTACTGATTTTAAACACCAATTCGAATGATACGCTGAATCACCCTCTTTAGCAATGTTACTTGTCTAGGACTGATGAGTGTGTAACAATAATTAACTATCCGAATTAGTAAACAAAACAAAGAAACAAAAATTCAGCTCTCAAGGCATGACAAGACTTAGTCGATCCAAACACCACATCACCAAACCTTTAAACTAGTGGAATATTAACAACACAAACACAACCATATTGTAATGAAACAAAACAAGCCAGAGATGGACGAGGCTCGTACCTTTTCTTGAGTAGCAAACAAGGTTTCAACGTCAAAAGATTTCGGCCACAAGCTTTTTTCGAACTCGAAGCTTAAGGCTGAAAATCTATAAACCAACAAAAAAGGAACGAAACAACTCCCTAAACGGAACCTTGAAAATATTTCTTTTCTGTTTCTACTGTGACTTTGAAGCTCTTGTTTGTCCTCTCTTTTTTTCGATTGTCTCCATTTACAGGAGAAATCTGGACTCGAAAAATCCGGATTTGAAACCCAAAAATTCATGAGAACATTTGTGCAAAGCAATGGTTGAAGAATCTTTAAAAGAATCCCCTTTTCAGGACAAAGCTTCAGAGATTGCTTCGTTCTCGAGTTTGTCCTATGGTCATCTTGATGAGGTTATGGTTAAAATGAAGCACAGTTTGAGAATCTGGCCAGTAGTGGCAGAGAAAAGACAAATGGCAGAATAGGGTAGTAGGGCCATTGCCATTCTGGTGGTGGGAAGAGAGGACGAAGGAGGTTACCATAGAGTTTTTTCGAAAACTAGACAAGATGGGTCGGCTTGGGAAGAGGAAAAGCAAAGCTCAAAGTTGCCTTCTACTGGCAAAGAGCTGATGTCATGGGGAAAGGGGACACTAGCGTGGGCGTTCTAGGTATTGGGAAAAACATATATAAATTTTGAGCTGTTGAATTGTTTGATTGGACGATTCGAAATAAATCAAAAGTAAATATATACACATGTACACACATATTTCTTTTATATAGAAGAGTAAATCCAAAGACAGTCAAGGGTAAAATTATCATTTCATACTAACAAAATATTTATTAAAAAAGATATCAAGAAAACTAAACAGTTCTAGAAACATCTTTTATAAAAATAAATGAAATGGATTATGATTATAATTTCATGTTTACAAGAAAAAAATAAATAATTCTATAAGTATCTTCTAATAAAAAGATGAAGCATGAGGAATGAAGGATATATCTTGTCGCGCCCCGGGAGGGTACCCTCGACGTAGCAGGCACTCAGAGACTATTGTTTGTCCCTAGATGGACCACTTGGCCTCATCACATTTATTTACTCAATATTCTTAGCAAATCAGCAGAAGACTATAATAATAAAAGGTGGACAATCTGAGTCTTATATACAAATAAACAGGCTAGTATGAAAGAAACCAGCTCAACATAATCTTCAATCGACAACTTGACTCTAGTCTATAAAGCGTCTACTACTATCAATTGGTTCAAATGACAGACCCATGGCTACCTCAACTCAAAATAAAGTTAGTCTAAAGTCTAACGCTAATAGCTAGGTGAAAACAAAATGAGGATCCTTCGAAGTAAAGGAGGCTCACCAACTCAGCTGATTGCAATAAATTTTCAACGAAGCACCTGTTGACGATCTTTGGTACATGTCTCTGCATCATGAAATGATGCGGACCAAATGAAAGTTAGTATGTGGAATGCATGAGTATGTAAAATGGTTGATGAAACAGATACGGGCAGAATAATGCAGAAGAACGTCAACTCAGAAAATACTCAATTAGAATGTCAAATGTCTACCTAAAGCAAGAATGAAAAGTAGATAATGACCAATCTATACCAATCCAACCTCATCCAATCAATTCAACTCAAAGTACTTTCAGTGTGAGACCTATTTAGGAGTTTCTCTTATTTGACAACAATCACTTATGAACCAGTGATTGTAGAACAATCCCGCTGATATTGCCACAGCCATTCCGTACTTACCAGGTAAAGAACGAATCACATCTACAAGGGATGTAGTCTCTCAAGTCCTCTATTGCTTTTAGGGACTTCAACTCAAGGGGGAACCTTTGATGAAATGGTTCAATCCTCACCAATGCTAGGCGACATAGTTAATGAGAGTGAGTTAGATTTACTCTTACTCATTTTGGTGCTCGATACTCCTCCCAAGACTTGCTCATAAGACCATCCATCTCAATCAATCATCTCAATTAGTCTAATAAGGACTCTCACCATCTCATCAACTCTATCACAATCGGGTCTTCGAACCTATCATATCAATCATCTCATTCAATCTTTAGAGTTTAATTATGAATACTCATAGGACCATCGAGTTCTATCAAGCTATCATCATGCTCACATCACAATCACAATCAACATTCTTAAATCAAGGCTCTGGACTCAATTCCTAGGTTCATTTATGCAATCTTTTATAAAATAATATATGGGATTTATGCAATCACTCATGAAAAGTATTTAATCAGTAAAATCAAGTTTATGATGATCATCAAGATATGAAAATGCATTTTTTATATATATATATTTTATAAGAAAAAATTCAAGAAACATGCATAGGGACTCAGTACATTCACAAGCTCTCTATTACCATCAATGGGGGAACAAGGAAGAACAATTTCATGCTTTTGTTAGCCTTACATACTGCTATGGAGTTTTAATAATCAATCTCGTAAGAATCCTCCTCGATCCTCGCTCTTCCTCTTTTCTCCATTTAGCCCTAGCCTTTGTTAGAAGCTTAGAAAGACTTAGGAATGGGGATTAAAACTCTTTTTACATTCAAAATAACCTATTTTGATTGTGTTTTAAGTTTAGGGTGGGTTTGGAAAAGTCTGGAATGCCCCTCATGAAATACTGAAAAAACATTCGTCTCGGGACTACCTAGTCCGCGTCGCGAACCTAGGTATTTTTCAGGGTTTTTTGTCAAAAATTTTCTAATCGAGTTTTCTAATCCCGTATAAAATATTGGGATCACATCCAAGTGTAAGTCCGCGACAAGTCCGCATCGTGGGCCTGTCGCACAGTTATTCTAGAATACTTTATCGCATAAAAAAATTATCTTTTGATTCGGTTGCTCCAAAAATCAACCAAGACCATCTTCCCACATATTTTTCATGCGGATCGCATTTCTGGCCTCGGATTCGCCATCGCAGTTTGAGAAGACACGTTATGCGGACATCTCTCGCTTTCTAGGGGTATTTTGGTAATTTTACCGGGTGTTACATTATCTCCCCCTTGGAGTCATTCATCCTCGAATGAAGAGTAAAGATGGACATCAAGGCACGAATAACAATCAATACTCCTCTCAATACTCAATCAAGCATTCAAATTATCAACCCATCAAATCTAGACAATCTCTATTCAAAATCAGGAATAGACAAATCAATTCAGATCAAGAGTAAGGGCATTACCTTCCACATTGTCCTCATCAGGCATGAATGGATGTGGGTATTTAGCTTTCATATCTTCCTCAACTTCCCATGTGGCTTTCTGAATGAAATGATTTCTCCACAGGACTTTGACTAAGGCAATCTCTTTAGTTCTCAACTTGCGAACTTGGAATCTCTTCATAACACAAGCTATCCTACACTCCAATATTCTCAATAGGAATTACTAAGGCAAGATGTCCCAAGCATTTCTTCAACATCGAGACACGAAATATTGGATGAATCGCCTCTAGCTCTGAAGTTAACTCTAACTCATAAGCAACTTTCTCAATCCTTTTCACAATTTGATTAGGACTAATATAGCGTGGACGTAGTTTCCCCTTCTTCCTAAATCTCATGACTCCTTTCATGGGTGACACCTTCAAGTATACCCAATCACTCACTTCAACCTCTAAGTCTTACCTTCTCACATCGGTGAAGGATTTCTGGAGGCTCTGTGCGGTCTTCAACCTTTCTTTAATAACCTTTACTTTCTCCATTGATTGATGGAAAATATCAGGTACAATCAACTTAGCTTCTCCAACCTCGAACCACCCAATTGGTGATCTACATCTTCTTCCATATAAAGCCTCGTAGGGGGCCATCTGAATGCTTGCATGATAACTATTTTTATATGCAAATTCGATTAGAGATAAGTGGTCATCCTAATTTCCTTTAAAGTCAAGAGCACAAGCCCTTAACATATCCTCTAAAGTCTAAATGGTACGCTCTGCCTAGCCATCTGTCTAAGGATGAAAGGTAGTGCTCAAGTTCACCTTAGTACCCAATCCTTTCTAAAGAAATCTCCAAAATTTGGAGGTGAATTGAGATCCTCTGTCCGAGATGATGGACAAGGGAACTCTATGCAGCCTCACAATCTCACGGATGTACAACTTGACATACTCTTCTGCAATTGATTTAATCGCTAAGAAGTGTGCTGATTTAGTCATCCTATCTACAATCACCCATATCGAATCATGTTGCCTTCGAGACCTCGGTAGTCCGGTAATCAAGTTCACGTTGATCATCTCCCACTTCCATTTAAGAATCTCAAAGTTCTGAGTGAATCCACATGGCCTTCGAAGCTCAACTTTAACTTTTTAAAAGTTTGGACACTTGGAGACAAACTCAGCAATATCCCTCTTCATTCCACTCTACCAATATTCCTCAAGTTGTGATACATCTTGGTAGAGCCAGGATGAATGGAATATCTAGAGCTTTATCTCAAACCCCATCAACATTTGGAATGCAAAATCTACTCTAGTATCTTAACACCTCATCACCCCTTTTGGAGAACACCATCACCTTAATTTTGTGGACAACTTTTTTCAATTAAATTATGCCAGGATCTTGGTCTTGCTTCTCTTTCACATCTGCCACTAAAGATGAAGCATACTCGTTCTGAACATAAACTCCTCTCTCATCATCTCTTCGAGATGGACCCCTAATCAGGCCAATCTATGTACTTCCTTGCCAACTCCTTCTTTCCTTCCTCAACATGGGCCATACTACCCATTAACAACCTGCTAAGAGCGTCAACATACAATTTTAGCTTTACCTAGGTGGTAGAGAATGCTCATGTCATAATCCTTGAGAAACTCCAACCATCTCCTCTGCCACAAGTTGAGTTCTTTTTGGCTAAAGACGAACTGCAGGCTCTTGTGGTCAGTAAAAACATCCACATACGCTTCATATAAGTAGTGACGCCAAATCTTAAGTGCAAATACCACTACTGCCAACTCAAGATCATGGGTTATATAGTTCTTCTCATAAACCTTAAACTGTCCAGAAGCATAAGCTATCACTTTTCCTCTCTGCATCAACACGCAACCCAATATAACTCTTGACGCATCACAATATATCACAAAGTCTTTTGTCCCTTAGGCAAGTTCAAAACTGGTGCAATAGTCAGTCAGGTTTTCAACTCTTGGAGGATCTTCTCACATTCATCAGACCACTAAACTTAACCTTCTTTTGAGCTAACTTAGTCTATGGAGAATATAGGGAAGAAGACCCCTCAACTAGTTTGCGGTAATAGCCTGCCAACCCCAAGAAACTCCTTATGTCAGTTGGAGAGGTCGGTCTGGGCCAGTTCTTAACCGCTTTAATCTTTTGAGCGTCTACTTGAATACCATCACCCAAAACAATATGGCCTAGGAAAGTTACTGACTTAAAGCCAAAATTCACACTTTAAAATTTTTGCATACAACTCATCGTCTTTCAGAGTCTGGAGGACAATTCTAAGGTGATTGGCATACTCTTTCTCATCTCTCGATTACACCAAAATGTCATCAATAAATAAAATCATAAACATGTCAAGGTACTATTTGAACACTCTGTTCATCAAATCCATGAAGGCTGTAAGTGCATTAGTCAACCCAAAGGACATGACAAAGAACTCAAAATAATCTAGTCCTAAAGGTTGTCTTTGGGATATACATTCCCTCACCTTCAACTGATGGTAACCAGATCTAAGGTCTATCTTTGAGAAGCAAGAGGCAACCCTGAAGTTGGTCAAACAGATCATCTATCCTAGGAAAAGGATATTTATTCTTTATCATGACCTTGTTTAGTTGCCTATAATCAATGCACATTATGAGAGGCCCATATTTCTTTTGCATGAATAGGACAGGAGCACCCAAAGAAGAGACACTCAGCCTAATAAAGCCCTTCTATAATAAATATCTCAATTGCTCTTTCAACTCTTTCAACTCAGCAGGGGCCATCCTATATAGTGGAATTGAGATAGTCTGAGTATCGGGAAGAACATCAATCCTGAAGTCAATATCCCTATCAGGAGGGACTCTAGGCAGATCCTTAGGAAACACATTCATAATCAGGACTGACTCTAGAGTAGGAGGCTCAACATCATCAGACTTAACTCGCACGAGGTGATATATACAACCTTTGGAGATTAACTTTCTAGCCCTAAGGTAGGAAATAGACTTACCCTTAGGTGCAACAGAATCACCTTTCCACTCTAGGACCAGTTCATTCGAGAATTGGAACTTAACAATTTTTGTCCTATAATTAATGGAGGCATAGCAAGCGTGATGCCAATCCATGCCAAGGATCATATCGAAGTCGATCATCTCTAACTCAATCAAATGAACAAGAGTATCTTTATGATGGATGAACACTACACAGGCTCTACAGATTCTCTCAGTTGGAATAGACTCACCAATGGGAGTAGAAACATCAAAGGGTTCAAAAAGACACTCAGGAGTTCTATTAAATCTACTAGCCACAGAAGGAGACACAAATGACAAGGTGACACTAGGAGTTATCAAAATATAGCAATCAAGAGTAAAGACTTGAATCATACCCATCACAATATCTGGGGAATTCTATTGATCGTGGCGACTACCATGGCATACAAATAGTTTGTAGCTCCGTTTGTGCCTGAAGTAGCACCTTTCTGAGTTCCTCTAGCTGGTGGGGCTGGTGTAGAAAATTGAGCTAGGTGCCCACTTTAGATAATTTCTTTGAAAGTGACCCACTTGGCCACACTTGAAACATGCATCACTCCCCTTATGACACCTCCCCAAGTGTAATCTGCTGTACTTACCACATGGTGGCTTACACTCTGAACCTTGAGCCACACTAGCTTGTGACTGAGATACCTAGGCTTAAAAGTTCTGAGACCTCTGATCATTTCTGTTTCTGGGCACAGGTGCACTAGCAGATAATGGTGTTGGCCTTGACTAAAACATGTTACCATTCCCATTCCCTCTCTATCCAACTTCGTGGCTGGATATCTTGGTCCTCTTATTTCTGTACTCTTCCCTGTCTTACTGTATCTCCACATCAACTTGTTGGACATAAGTCATTAGCCTCCTAATGTCCATATCACTCACAAGCATAGCTTCCCTTCCATCCTTCATTGGCCCTTTGTTCATTCCATCAACATACAACCACATTCTCCCTATCATATCTGCAACCATATCCGGAGCATGGCGAGATAGCTGGATGAACTTAAGACCATACTCTTGCACAGTCATAGAGCCCTATTTCAGATTTAAGACTCTCTTACCTTGGCCTCCCTCCGTTCCCTTGGAAAGAATCGCCCTAAGAAGGCTTCCTTGAACACTGCCTAAGTCAGCGTCGGGGCTTCCTCTCCTCTACTCTTCTTCCACTTATCAAACCACACACCTAGAAACACCTTTGAGTTGGTAGGCGGCCAATTCAATTCTATTAACATAAGCCACATGCATCACCTGAAACACCTTTTGAAGCTCATCAATGTAGTTCTGAGGATCCTCATTGGGTGTAGACTCTGTGAACTCAGGTGGGTGCATCCTCAAGAACTCACGGACTCTTGAGGTGTCATGTGCATCCTGTCTACCTGCTCTTTGTCTAGCAGCAGGTGCTATGACAGCTTGGGCTAAAGTCTGGATAGCATGGCGACGCTCAAAATTTGAGATTTCAGCTTGTGGTGGATGCTCAGCAGGGACAGCTAGACCTATGGGTTCATCATGTCCCTGAGGCTCGGGTCAGTTAACATTTTGTCTGGCAGGATGCCCTCTACATTTGACAACTCTTCTTGGAGACATGATCACAATTCTGCAAACACGTAAAACATGAGTTAGAAGAGAGTTTCATAGAGTTTTAACTCCATCACGTGAATCAGAACATGAAAGAAGTGTAACCATTCCTTATGTCCTAAAGCCTCCTACTTATAAAGTGTGGTGCACAACACATATGGACTCAGCTAGACATGGCTTCATACATTCCCTAGGACACTTGAACTCTGTGCTCTGATACAAAATTTGTCACGCCTTGGGAGGGTACCCTAGACGTGACCGGCACTCATAAACTATTGATAGTCCCCAATCAAACCACTTGGCCTTATCAAATTCATTCACTCAACATTCTTAACAAATTAGTGGAAGACTATTATAATAAAGGGTGGACAATCAGAGTCTTATATAATCATATTAAATAAATAGGCTAGTATGAAAGAAATCAGCTCAACATAATCTCCAATCGACAACTTGACTCTAGTCTATGAAACCTCCATCACTATCAATTGGTTCCAATGACAGACCCATTGCTACCTCAACTCAAAATAAAACTAGTCTAAAGTCTGACTCTAATAGCTAGATGAAAATAAAATGAGGATCTTCCGGAGTAAAGGAGGCTCACTAACTCAGCTGACTGCAATAGATCTTCAACGAAGCATCTGTTGACGATCTCTAGTACCTGACTTTGCATCATGAAACAATAAAGTCCAAATGGACGTCAGTATGTGGAATGTACGAGTATGTAAAATGGCTGAATGAAATAGATATAGGCATAATAATACAGAATAACATCAACTCAGAAGATACTTAATCAGAATGTACCTAAAGCAAGAATAAACAATAGACAATGACCAATCTATACCAATCCAACCTCAGCCAATCAAATCAACTCAGAGTACTATTAGTGTGGGACCTATATGGGAGTTTATCTTATTTGATAAAAATCACTTATGAGCCAGTGATTGTACAACAATCCTGCTGATGTTGCCACAACTGTTCCGTACTTGCCAGGTAAAAGACGAATCGTATCCACAAGGGATATAGTCTCTTAAGTCCTCTATTGCTTTCAGGGATTTCAACTCAAGAGGAACCTCTAATTAAATAGTTCAATCCTTACCTACGCTTGGTGATGCAGTTAATGAGTGCGAGTTGGATTTACTCCTACTCATTTTGGTGCTCGATATTTCTCCTAAGAATCAATGCTCATAAGACAATACATCTCAATCAATCACGCAATTAGTCTGATAAGGACTCTCATCATCTCATCAGCTCTATCTCAATCGGGCCTTACAACCTATCATATCAATCATCTCATCAACTCTATTCTCATTCAATCTCCAGAGTTCAATTATAAATATTCATAGGACCATTGAGTTCCATCAAACTATCATCATGCTTACATTACAATCACAATCAACATTCTTAAATCAAGGCTCTAAACACAATCTCCAAGTCATTCATGCAATCTTTTATAAAATAACATATAAGATTTATGCAATCACTCATGAAAAGTATTTAATCAGTAAAATCAAGTTTATGATGATCATCAACATATGAAAATATATTGAATATATATATTTTATAAGAAAGCATTTAAGAAACATGCATGGGGACTCAATACATTCACAATCTCTCTATTACCATCAACGGGTCACATGGAAGAACAATACATGCTTTTATTTAGCCTTACAACCTGGTATGGAGTTTTGACAATCAATATCGTAATAATCCTCCTCAATCCTCGCTCTTCCTCTCTTCTCTTTAGCCCTAGCCTTCGTTAGAAGCTTAGAAAGACTTAGGAGTAGGGATTAAAACCCTTTTTTATGCTTAGAACGACCTATTTTGAACGTGTTTTAAGTTTAGGAGGGGTTGCGAAAAGTCTGGAATGCCGCTCACGAAAAACTGAAAAAATGTTCGTCTTGGGACACCTAGGTCCGCGACACACCTAGTCCACGTCGCGGACCTAGGTGTTTTTTGGGGTTTTTCGTCAATAATTTTTCGATCAAGTTTTCTAATCCTGTAGAAAATATTGGGATCACATGCAAGTGTAAGTCTGCGTCGCGGGCCTGTCACACACTTATTCTGGAATGCATTTTCACATCAAAAAATTATCTTTTGATCCAGTTGCTTTATAAATCAACCAAGACCATCTTCCAACACAATTTTTCACGCTAATTGCACTTATGGCCTCGGATTTCCCATTGGAGTTTGGGAAGACACGTTATGCGCACATCTCTCATCTAGGAGTATTTTAATAATTTTATCAGGTGTTACATATCTATCATTCTACCCAAATTCATTAAAATGTTATATATTTTGCATTACACTTTGTAACGCCCGATAAAATTACCAAATACCCCTAGAGGGAGGATATGTACATAATGCATCTTTCAATGCTCGTATGGCAAATCCGAGGCCGGATTTGTGAAGCATGAAAAATTGAGTGAGAAAATGGTCTCGGTCGATTTTTAGAGTGACCCAATCAAAAGATAAGTTTTTGATTTGGAGTGCTAAACAGTGTTGGTGCGTGATGGGAGCACGTCCCGCCACCATCACAAACCAGCACTTATATTTTTCTAGAAATTTTCGACGGAATTGAGAAAAATTATTTAGAAACTTTTTCTCAAAATACACTATGCGCGACCAGTCCGCGTCGCAGACTTGGTCTTCTCTGAGTTGAAAATTTCTAAATTATTACAAGGGGCACTCTGATCAATTCTTAACCCCTCCTAAATTCCATACACGGTCTAATAAGGTCATTTTGACGTAAAAATTGTCTAAAACTCCCATTCTAAGTCCTATTCCAATATTCTAACAAGGCCAGGGCTTGAAGAAAGAGGAAAAGAGCTTGAGTTGAGAGAATTGAAGAGAAATCTTTGACGCGATGGATTGATAGCTACATCCCAGGTATATAAGGCTAAACTAAAAGCATGTGATTGTTCTCTCATGTGCCCCGTAGATGGTCATAGATGAGTTGATAGTTCAATAGTCTACATGCATGAATCCTTGATGGTTTTTTATAAAATTTTATTTGATATTACATATGTTTCTAAGTTAATGATCATTATACTATTTGTTTTCTTGAATTGAACATTTTTCATGAGAATTTGCATAACCCTACATGACTAACTTGAAAAGCATGCATAATGAAACTTGAGAATTAAGTCTAGAGCCTTGAGTTGAGATTCTTGATTGTGATGAGAGAATGATGATGAGTTGATAGAATTTGATTGTCTTATGAGTCTCTATAAATGAACTCTATCGGTGTGTATATTCGATTGATTCCTAATGATTGTTCTAATCTTGAGTCATTGATGAGATTGATTGATGAAAGGGTTAAAGTCCCTATAAGATGAATGATGATAGGGTTCGAGTCCCTATGAGATACCGATCATTGACGGGGTTTGAGTCCCTATGAGATTGGTTGAGATGGAGGTTTTATGAACATTGAGTCACGGGAGGAGTATCGAGCACCGAAATGGGTAAGAGTGAGTCCTACTCGAGCTCATCAACTACATCGCCAAACGTAGGTGAGGCATAGAACCATCACATATATTATGGTTCCTTCAAGAGTAACAGTCCTTGAAAGCAATAGCGGACCTGTTGAGTATTGACTCCATATTGGGTGAGCTGATATGGTTTAGGAGCGTTCCTGACTTGGCAAGTTTGGAACGGTTGTGGCAACATCAGTAAAATTGTTGTACATTCACTGTCTTATAAGTGGTTGTTGTCGGATAAGAGAAACTCCCATAAATTTCTTATCTTGAGTACTCCGAATCGAGATGAGATGAGATAAGATGAGAGGAGGTGAGTTCCTCTGCAATGAGATAAGATGAGAGGAGGTGCACTCCTATGCAATGAGATGAGATGAGAGGAAGTGAGCTTCTTTGAGATGAGTCTGAGATTATTGATGAGTTTGAGTTATTGATGGGTCACTTGTCTACTCTTTGTTCTTGCATAGATAGACATTTGACGACTTGATGTTATTTAATGATTACTTTTAATTGATGTTGTTTCCATATTATTCTACATGTTTCTGTTTCACTCAGCTATTTTACATACCAGTACATTCCAAGTACTGATGTCCCTTTTGGACTGCATCATTTTATGATGCAAAGGCAGGTACTAGAAATCGTCAACAGGCGCTCCGTTGAAGATCTGAGATTCGTAGCTGATTTGGTGAGCCTCCCCTACTCCAGAGGACCCACCATGATTATTTCATCTTGCTTTAGAGTTAGATTTTTTGGACTATTCTTTTATTTTAATTTGGGTAGCCATGGGTCTGCTATTGGCACCACATGACTAGTGATAGAGGCTTCATAGAAGATGGTTGAGTGTTGATGTTGAGATTGTGAGCTAGTTCTTCTACTAACCTTCATTATTATATATTTATTTTGAGCCTTTAGAAGAGATGTGCCCACTTACTTATACTTTCCGTTGTTCAGTAGATTTTGGTTGATTGAATGATGTGATGAGGCTAAGTGATTCGCTTGGGGACTATCAATAGTCTCTAGGTATCGGCCATGCCAGGAGGTGCCCTCCTAGGGCATGACACACTTATTCTCTAAATTTAATCTATATGGTTAAACATCTAAAACAAATTTCATATACTAACCTTTTCTAATTTTTTTTATTTTTTTAAAATTATATTTATTATACAGAACAGTCATAACTAGGAAAATTAAAGGAATTTTGTACAATTATTACTAAAAAAAAAGCTTAAGGTAATGTTGTATTATGCCAAGAGTGTATGAGATTTTCATAAAAGTTAATCCAAGTTCTAGAAAATTCTAATAGACATATAATAAGAAAAAAACCAAACGTACTTTAAGATGTAGGGTTGTATTATTTCATGATCATCAAAAGATTATAGAAATTTTTTATTGTTACTTTTTAAAAGAATAACTTCAAGAATCCAATTGCTTTATTTTGTTATGAGTTAATAGTTAAAAGCTCTATTAAACTTGACATGTTTTATTAAATGTACATCTTCTTTATGAGAAATCTTAATTAACTATTAAGTCATTTTGTCATTAATTCACTTTCCTTTCTTTTATAAATTAATATGATATCTAAATTACTTACTCCGTTTTTCAGTTATTTTAATTTAATTCTCAATATTTTTTCTATTCATTATATTTACTAAAAAGAACTACTTCAATATAAAAACTTTTTATTTTAAAATATAATTAGTAACCTTACAAATAAAATGATGGATGACATATTTGCATATAAAGTAAACTATAAATATTTGCTAAATTATAAAGGAGTAGCTCTTTATTTAAATATATAATCAAATTTGTACTTTATTGGATTTGAAATGTATTAATTTGAACATTAAATTTAATTAAATTTGAAGTTGTCAAGCGAAATTTTGGTGATAAAAAAAACAAAAAAGAGTATTTTTAACATTATTTTACTTTGAAATTATTCAAATCAAAATTATAGTTAATTATAGTAGATTACTTATTTTATTTTTCAATTTAGCTTAATATTATTGTTTTTTTGGTCGAGATAATAATGAAAATGTAATTTCATAGTAACAAAAAATCTATCAAGAGAATAAATAGTTTTAGAAACATCTTTCCATATGTAATCATATAAAATTTATCAAAATATAAATTTTATAAGATGATTCAAATTATATTAAATTCAAAATATATTAGTCCAAACAAATATTATGGATTAATATAATTGGGTTAATTAATTAAGTCCAATAAATTATAAATTTAATTAAAAGACCAAATTCAATTATTTGGGCTACAAAAGATAACACAAAAAAATATATTAGTCCAAACAAATATTATGGATTAATATAATTGGGTTAATTAATTAAGTCCGATAAAGTATAGATTTAATTAAAAGCCCAAATTCAATTATTTGGGCTACAAAAGATGACCCACTTTATTAGGCCCAATACCCTCTCATCCAAGAGGCTCATCTTGGTGCCACGTGTCAAATGGCGTGGCTCGCCAAGTCAAACAAAGAAGTGTCCATTTGGCGCCATGTGTCAAATGATGTGCCATACCAAGTCAAACAAAGAATCCAATGTGATCATGCCATGTGCCAAAATGACAAGCCCATTTCATTAAAGCTCAATATGCCATGTCACTTAAATTTGATTGACTGAAGGGAAGTCTTTCATGTTATAATTCCTCTATTCTACAATTATAAATAGAGGTCTTCATAATTCAAAGAAAAAAAAGGAAGAGAATTCTAACAAAAAGCTAGAGAGAGCTCGTGGATCAAAAGCCACAAATTTCTCTACAAATTCAAGAATTCAAACATCCAAGTTCAAGAACAAGCTTAAAAGCTCTTGAACTCAAAAACAAGCCCAAGATCAAGAACAAGAACAAGAACAAAGTCAAGATTCAAGATCAAGAACATAAATAAAATCAAGACTCAAGATCGGATTCAAGAACAAATTTCAGATTCAAGATCAAGCTCAAGAGCTCTTGAATTTATACTTGAAAAGGCGAATTAGAGGATTCATAGAGATTGTAATACTCGCATATTGGAATTAAATACTACGATTGTTGCGATATTTTCGTTCTTGATTATTATTTTCACGATACGAATTTTTATCGTCCACAAATTCTGGCACGCCCAGTGGGACAATCTCTACCTCTTATCTCAACTTTTCAAGCATCAAAGAACATTCAAATGGCTTCCAAGAAGATTAACTCCCGATCAACTTTCTCCAATGCTACTGACTCCAAGTTCTCCGCTGAAGTGGAGGGAATTCTTGGTGTTACCTTTGGGCATTTTGGTGTTGTTACGATGAGCAAAGCTACCATGCTAGGACAACAAACACTTCATATGTCGTCCACATCAATTCCTATCTTGGGGTCTTCAACTCTGAGAGGAGTAGGATCCTCTACAGATGTTACGAATAGAGAAAGCAGTATTGCTGAGAAGATCAAAAAGACTTTAGCTTCACCTGAGCTTCCAAGTTCTAAGAACTCTATCACGAAGAAAGGTTCACGTGATATGATCCCTTTGAAGGTTAACTTGCATGAAAGTCCATCACCAATGGTCATTCAAGCAATAGTAATTTGATACTTCATCCATGGAGGAGCAACTTATGAATCTGTCAAAGATGATTGAAGGATTGACCATGCATGTGCAAAGTCAAGAATCTCCCATCGATAAGATGATGGATAGGATGGATGGTTTACTAGGTGGAGAATCTATCCATGCACCTGGAAAAGGCGTTGAGGTTCAAGAGACTGAAAATCCTATGAACCAAGCATCACGTATCAAGGAGATGCCAGTCTCCTCTGAGGGGATGATCCCACCTGATCAGTTAAAGGAGTTCATCGAAGGGACCATTAAAGACAAGTATGAAGTCTCCACAAGGTCGTCCCATACATACGCTAAGCCTTACACTACAAGGATTGATAGCCTCAAAATGCCCGTCGGTTATCAACCCCCTAAATTTCAGCAATTCGAAGGTAGAGGAAATCCAAAGCAGCATGTTGCACACTTTGTGGAGACATGTAATAATGTTGGAACCTATGGAGACCATCTCGTCAAACAATTCGTCCGCTCCTTGAAAGGAAATGCCTTTGACTGGTACACAAACTCATTCCATTGATAGTTTGGAGCAACTGGAGAATGAGTTTCTTAATCGTTTCTATAGCACAAGGCGCACAGTGAGCATGGTAGAACTCACAAATACTCGCCAAAGGAAGGATGAACCTGTCATCGACTTCATAAATCGATGGAGGAACGCAATCCTTAATTGCAAAGACAGACTTAGCGAAGCTTCTGCTATAGAAATATGTATCCAAGGGATGCATTGGGGGCTTTTGTACATCCTACAAGGGATCAAACCTAAGTCTTTTGAAGATCTAGCGACTCGTGCTCATGATGTGGAGTTGAGCATGTCTTCTGTCGGAAAGGATGAATGCTGGTTCACGATCCTCGCAAAGGAAACGACAAACAAGAACCTAAGAAATGGAGCAAATTTGTGCCTAGAAATGACAACAAAGAACCCATGAATGTCAATATGTCACCTGTGAAGTTTACTACGAAGGAGAGTAGGAAGCAGAGCATAAAGACGACTTTTCAAGAGCATTCAAATTGAAAGCTAACCCTAAGAGAGATGCAAGAAAAGGAATACCCTTTTCTGGATTCTGATATTCATGAAATTTTCGAGGAATAGGTTGAGCTAAAGCTCATTGAGTTTCCAGAGATGAAACGACCCGATGAGGCTGGAAAAACCGATGACCCAAATTATTGCAAGTATCATAGACTCATAAGTCACCCTCTTGAAAAGTGTTTTGTCTTCACAGACAAGTTTATGCAATTGGCTAATGAAAAGAAAATTGTCCGTGATGATGGAAAGGCAAGCTCTAATCAAATCTCTATCATGTTCGGCTCGCTTGGCCCAGTCCAAGTATGTACACCTAAAGAAGAAGGGACATTAGAGAAAGAAAAATCCCAAGTCGATATGGATAATGATGAAGGTTGGATTCTCGGGACTAGGCGGAGATGCAATAAAACAAGTCCACGAAAAGAATCACTTGAACAACCAACCAGACAAAGGGTAGTAAAGAGAGCGAAGAAGCAGAATTCGGTCAGACGTCCAAGGGGGCCGAAGGTGGAAATACATCATCGCTAGAAACCGCGACGCCCTGTGACCTTGGGGGAGTTCTTACCAAGTTGGTTCTGTGTGGAGACCACTCAAGACAATGTTGGGGTATCATGTTTCAGTGCTGACCAAGGGGGAACAATGAATGGAACTTCATAGAAGGTGTCCACTGCTAACAAAGATGAAGTAGTGGGTGAAATTCCATAAAAGGCATATCCGCCATCTTCTGAAAAGCCTGTGGGGCCCTTTTTTCAAGAAGTACATGCATGTGACAAAAAATCACATTTACGGACGATGATCTTCTATTTGGTGAAACTCTACACAATCGTCCTTTGTATATGGTGGGCCACGTGCTAGAGAAGAGGATCAATAGAATTTTAATAGATGAAGGGTCTGGGGTCAACATTCTACCCATCCACACGTCGAAAGAGCTTGGCATCACAACTAAAGATCTTAGCGAAAGCCGTTTGCTGATACAAGGATTCAATCAAGGGGGGCAGAGGTCTATAGGCTCTCTAGATATTCACATGGGTGATTTATGATCAAGTGCATGGATGCATGTGATTGATGCAAAGACTTCATATAATATATTACTGGGAAGGACTTAGGTGCACGAGAACAAAATTGTCTCATCTTCTTACTATCAATATTTAAAGTACCTAGAAGATGGAATTGAATGAAATATAGTTGCTGACACTAATCCTTTCACTAAAGTGGAATCACATTTTGCCGATGCAAAGTTCTATTTGAAGAGTTATGTCATGAAAGGGGAAAAGCTTGAGGGTGTCAAATTAACCAAGTCTGATAGGCTTAAAGGCAAAGCAACTAATGCGGCTATTGAAAAGGCCAAAGTTGATACTGGGGAGCCTAGTACTTGTCCAAATAAAGGGAAAACCATGCCCTTGAAAATAAAGCCATCCCCTACACTCCATTATGTCCCAAAGGTGAAGAAAGAGGAAGGACAATCATATGATGTACAAGGGAATGTATTGGAATGGTTGACTCTTTCTATCAAACACATCGATGCAATAAACTTGTCTTCAAAGCTACTGGGAAATTTTGTGGCTCAAAATCTGCCACAAAATACATCACTTCCCACGAAACGTACAGAAGGCTTTGATCCAAATGCTTAAAAGTTACTTGCAAACGCTGGGTACAATCCTAATGAGCCGTCTAGGCTAGGGATACTCCCATCGGAGGCCACGACTAGGCAAGCACGTGAAGGTTTAGGCTATAGCCGACCACCACCAATGCGCATCTCCATAAGAAGGACAAGCAATAACCATGTCACTATAGAAGATGGGTGTTCCTCTTCTAATAAACGACCTTCTGTCTTTGATCGACTTGGAAAACCTACTGCAAGAACTTCTGTGTTCGAGAGGTTAGGTCCATTGAAGGAGAAGGATAATAAGCGTCGAAAAAGTCACCTAAGGGTAACAACGCTTCCTTCACCTATGATCCAAAAGGATTTCGAAAGCATAATTCCTTCCAGGATGAAGGGACGAGTGGAACTCGTAGTTTCATGTAAAGAGGTACTAAAGGCGAAGGCTCACACTATGGTGCACACCAAAGAGCGCAAGGAAGATGAAGAAAGCACAGGCTCCTCATATCATATTACAAGTTAGATCGAGAACGATGCCTTGTGTCAACTGAGAATTGATGAAGAGCTTGAAGGTATTATTTAGTGCCATCATGTATCTATTAATAATAATGACCCACATGAAGAGGAGGACGTTGGAGATGCTCCGCCAGAATTTGAAGAGGGAGTGAAGACCGCGATCGATCCCTTAAAAGAAGTTAACCTTGGCACTGGTGAAGACCCAAGACCAACCTACTTGAGTGCTTTCCTAGGAGCTGATGAGGAAATGGCTTATATGAATATACTCAAGGAGTACAGGGATATCGTTGCTTGGAGCTATAAAGAAATGCCTTGTCAAGACCCGATTTCTCGAACCTTGATGGCGTCTACTAACCCCACGTAGACAAGCCGAAACCCTACGGCCCGTAGCATACGCGGTGGGCCATATAACACTCACAATAAATAATAATAAATAAAGGAGGAATAAATAAGAAATGCCAAAGAAAATCATGACATAAGTAGATACAAAAGCTAAATCCCGACCCAAGAATAGTGATGTGGCAAAAACAGGAGCTAAATAAATACAGTATCCAAAAGAGACCCAGACATATACAAATGATCAGACTGAATATAAATGGGTCTAAAGTCTGTCAAGAAATAAATGACAGAATAAACAACTCCTAAATAAAAGACTCGATCAACGGGCCGATAGGCTCACCGAATCCTCCAAAATGTGACTCCTCAGTCCGCACGATCGCGACGCCTACGCTGACACACACCTGGCTCTGCACCACGAGAAGGCACAACAAGCGTAGCATGAGTACCACAATAAAGTGATACCCAGTAGGCTAGGCTGACTAGGATCAATAAATATAACATAATAATAACGAGGTAAGTAAAACATGCAATATCAGTGAGAAAACAAGTATCAACATGACATAATGTAAATACCCAATGGACAACAATAGTAACAACCTTGGGCACCCCTAGCCCGAATAATAAGAAAACCTTGAAGCCACCGCTAGGCAAATAATACCATACCTCTATCACAGCCCGAACCAATATAGTATCGAATACCAAAACGCAGGAATAATAAGCAAGTAAGTAAGTAAATGCGGAAAGTAAAAACGAATACAACAAGCAAAACTTACCTGGTGTCTCATACCACCGGCAAGTACAAACAGTCAAAGCAAAACCCACCGTGACTTCCCCCGTAAGCCCGGTGGACACAACAAGAATATAAGCAAGGAAATGGGGGTGGAAAGTAAGTAAGTAGAACCAAATCCGTCAACTAAAACAACACACGCTCGAGCGAAATACCCACCCCTAGGATGACGCGAGCAACAATCCATATAAACCAACCTCTATGACAATATGCGCGAACATGCTCAGTGTAGGTCGACCTCTACAACGACACAAGCAAAGGCTCAGCATAGCTCAACCTCTATGAAAAATGCGAGCAAAGTAGGGCGTGCGCGTCAACCGCTATGATCGCTATACAAAACAACATCAACAAAAAATCTCAAAAATATTGGAATCCTACTATTAAGGATCTCACGAGGCAACTCTCACAATAGATTATATCCACACATCCCATACTCTACGTACCCCCCACGGCACCACAAGCCTACCGGACACAACTCAAATCGTCCCGTCTACGTCCCGCGACGGGTCCCCAAGTTCACTAGTGAGGGGTAACAATATAAACGAGGTCAAATCAGCCTAAAGATCATCCCATTCACTATCCACTATCATCTTACATTTATTCAAACCAGTCTCACATTGCTACGAGGTAAATCGAGCCTACCTGTGCGCCGACGATAGCCAAAACGAGCAAGAATAGCCCCAACGTCGCAAATCAGCTCACAAATCAACGAATACCTATCAAATATATACTCTAGACATCAATAGGAGCGTTTTGATACCCATATTGCAATACAAAAATTGCCGGGTCAAGCGGGCCTAAAAATGAGCCCCCGAACCCGAAGCTCCGAAAAATATTTCGAACATACTGGGTCGTCCCTCATTATTTATGGGACTCATGGTTCGAATTTGAGCTCCAACGGACTACCAAAAGGTCCTCAAACGCTCAAATTACACAAACTAATTAGCGCGAATTGACAATACGGCGTTAAAAAATTTCGAGACTTACCCGCGGTGATCACACTAGCTCCAAGACCAAGAATCAATCCTTAAACACCCAAGAAGCTAGCAAAAATTATTGGGTTTAATTATAGTTAGTAAACACCCCCAAAATCACTAAAAACGAGCTAAGGGCGAAGAAATTACCTTAATACCGCGATAACAATCGACCCCACACGTTCCAATACCGACACCCACAAATTTCCACTCAAAATCGCCACCCTAACTCTTATTTTCTTTCAGAAATCGAAATAATGAGACATGGGGGGCTAAGGGGCTGTTTTGGAGGATTAAATAAGCTGGGCCCAATTGTTTACCCTTATTAACTAAAAATGACACATATGACAAAAGGGAATCAGCAGTCCAAGTGGCCTTGGGCCAAACTATCCTCCAACATGGGCCAGGTTTGAACCCCACTAGCAGCGCCCCTTTATATTTTTTTTTTTCATTTTTAACAGCAGCTGAAAATAAATTTTTATCAATTTTCTTGGAATTTCGTCGGTTATTTCGAAACTCAAACGGAGTCCGATTTTAACAAACTTTATATGCAGTTATATGTTTTTTGACGTTCCGGACCCAACGGAACCACCCATTTTTTCATACGACGCTCCGATACTACTGAAATATCAGAAAAACAGCAGCTGAAAATAACTTTTTATCAATTTTCATGTAATTTCGTCGGTTATTTCAAAACTCAAACGGAGTCCGATTTTAACAAACTTTATATGCAGTTATATATTTTTTGACGTTCCGGACCCAACGGAATTGACGAAATCGCGATCATAGGTCGTTTGCTCAAAAAGAGTCATTGAGTTCCTTTAACGAATAAGGAACTCGGGGGGCCAAAATCACAAAGAAAACCCCGGGAATCGAAACGACACTTCTTCTAGCCTAAAATCATCATTTAAAACTGTTAGTAATCGATGGAAATGCAATAGGATGCACCGTTTGACGGGAAATACAATATGGCTCCACTTTTACCGCTAAACTTCAAAACTTACAAAATCGAGCCTAAAATCACGCCGAACTCATCCGGAAGCAAACCAATATCTATTTTGACTAATTTCGACGTTACAGACCTAATGGAAGTGACGAAAATGGGTTTTGATGCTCCGATCATTAAGTGCTCCCTTTTGGGCCATTTCCTTAAGCCTTAAGAACTAAATTTCCATATTTTAGCTCAAAATCTTCCGTGAGGTTCCGGGAACCAAACCGAGACTTCACCTAAGTCATATTCGATATTTCGGAGCTAACAGAACTATCAGAGCTCGATTCTGACATCGTTTGCTAAGATTTCACTTTTTGGTGCACTTAACTTAAGCTTAAGTTCAAAAAATGAGGAAAATGAGATATTTAGTCAATGGGGCATCGGACTACCGGTCCCAGCAGGTCGTATACGACCTGGGGTAACCGTATATACGCTCTAAATATGAAAAAAACATGAAAAATATAATTTTAGCCATACGGGTCATCACAATATCCTCCACTAAATGGGACTTCTGCCCTCAAAAGTCAAAGTGAGAAAGGTACCTGGAGTCTCGAACAAGTGTGGATACTGAGTCCGCATGTCCCACTCTATCTCCCAGGTAGCCTCCTCGATTGGTCTGCGTGCCCAGCGAACCTTCACAACCGGAATCTCCTTAGTCCTGAGCTTCCTCACATCTCTAGCAATAATAGCCTCACGCTGCTCAATGACTGAAAGCAAATCATCAACCTCCACTTCAGTTGTATCCTGCCGAAGCACATGTGACGGGTCCAATACATACTATCGGACCATGGAGACATGAAATACAGGATGTACTGCTCACAACTCAGGTGGTAAGGCTAGTCTATAGGCAACCTCCCCAATCCTCTCAAGTATCTCATATGGCCCAATGTACCTCGGACTAAGTTTGCCTCTCCGGCCGAACCTCCGTACGCCCTTCATGGACGAGACACGCAGAAATACCCTATCACCCACGCTAAACTCCAACGGTCGATGCCTACGATCTGCATAAGACTTCTGCCTACTCTGGGCCTCACGAAGTCTATCCTGAATCACACGGACCCTATCAACGGTATCCTGAAGTAGCTCAGAACTCTGGTGCGTCATCTCGTGATCGCTAAACCAACCAATCGACGCCCTGCAGCGTCTACCATACAATGCCTCAAAAGGAGCCATGCCAATGCTGGAGTGGTAACTATTATTATAAGAAAACTCCGCTAATGCCAAGTACCTGCTCCAACTACCGCCAAAATCAAATACACAAGCCAGCAACATATCCTGTAGTACCTGAATAGTCCGCTCGGACTGGCCATCTGTTTGGGGTGAAATGCTGTGCTCAACAAGACATCAGTGCCCAGCTCAGGCTAAAATGCCCTCCAAAATCGAGAAGTGAACTGAGTACCATGATCTGAAATGATAGAAACAGGATCCCCATGCAATCTCACCACCTCAGAAACATACAACTTCGCCAACCTCTCCGCTATCCAAGTCATCTGAGTAGCTAGGAAGTGTGCGGACTTGGTCAATCGATCCACGATGACCCAAATCTGATCATGACATCTAGGCGAATGAGGAAGACCTGTGATGAAGTCCATAGTAATGTTCTCCCATTTCCATAAAGGAATAGGGAGGCGCTGCAACTCACCGGCCGGTCTACGATGCTCAACCTTAACCTGCTGACAAGGTCAAGCACCTAGACACAAAAGTAGCTATCGAGCTCTTCATGCCCCGCCACCAATACAATGGTCGAAGATCCTTATACATACGAGCCGTGCCAGGATGAACTGAGTACCTAGTACTATGGGCCTCTCTCAACAAGGCCTGGATCAAATCACCAACCTTAGGAACCGCAAGTCTACCATGAACCCAAAGTACCCCGTCAGAATCAATCTTAGCCTACTCGAACTCACCGCTAGCAACCCGCTCTCTCAGCTCAACCAAACTAGGATCCTCGAATTGGCGATGACGAATCTGATCATATAAGGCCGAGCTAGACTCAACATGAGCTGTAACTCTATCTGGAGACGAAAGATCCAACCTAACCAAGCTGTTAGCCAAGGACTGGACGTCCCGAGCTAAAGGTCTCTCCGAAGCTGGTAAGGCTGCCAAACTACCCAAGCTGACCGCTCTCCTACTCAAGGCATCCGCTACCACATTAGCCCTGCCCGGATGATAAAGAATACTCAAATCATAGTCCTTCAGAAGCTCAACCCATCTTCGCTGTATAAGGTTAAGCTCCCTCTGACTAAGAATGTACTGTAGGCTGCGGTGGTCAGTGTAGATATCACAATGCACTCCATATAGGTAGTGTCTCCAGATCTTGAGCACAAATACTACCGCCGCCAACTCTAAGTCATGAGTGGGGTAGTTACGCTCATGAGTCTTCAGCTGGCGAGAGGCATAAACAATCACGTGGCCCTCCTGCATCAAGACACAACCCAGCCCAATACCTGAGGCATCACAATATACGGCATACGGCTGACCCTCGACCGATAATGCTAACACTAGGGCTGTATTCAATAACTCCTTTAGCTTTAGAAAGCTGGACTCACACTCCGCGGACCACTGGAAAGACACCTCCTTCTTCGTCAATCTAGTGAGGGGTGCAGCAATAGACGAGAAACCCTGAACAAACCGACGGTAATACCCGGCTAGACCCAAGAAGCTACAAACCTCGGTAGGAGTAGTAGGTCTAGGCCACTCATGAACGGTAGCCACCTTGGCTGGATCAACACTAAGCCCAGCACCCGATACGACATGGCCAAGGAAAGCAACGGACTCCAACCAAAACTCACACTTTGAGAACTTAGCATAAAGTCGCTCAGTCCTCAAAGTCTCCAACACAATTCGTAGGTGCCGCTCGTGCTCTGCTCGACTCCGCGCATACACCAGAATGTCATCAATGAACACAATCACGAAGGAGTCAAGGTAACGCCTGAACACGCGAGTCATCAAGTCCATAAATGCGGCAGGAGCATTAGTCAACCCAAAGGACATGACTAGAAACTCGTAGTGACCATAGCGGGTCCTAAAGGCTGTCTTCGGGACATCCTCAGCCCGAATCCTCAACTGGTGGTAACCGGACCGCAAGTCAATCTTAGAGAACATGGTGGCTCCCTGCAACTGATCAAAATAATCATCCACCCGAGGCAAGGGATATTTGTTCTTTATGGTTACTTTGTTCAGCTGCTTGTAATCAACACATATACGCAAAGATCCGTCCTTCTTTTTCACAAACAAAATCGAAGAACCCCAAGGAGATATACTAGGACGAATAAAACCTCTATCAAGTAGATCCTGAAGCTGGGTACTCAACTCACGAAGCTCAGCAGGAGCCATACGATACGGAGGAATAGAAATAGGTCGAGTACCCGGCTCAAGGTCAATACCAAAATCTATATCATGCGCGGGAGGCAAACCAGGAAGGTCAGCAGGAAACACATCAACATACTCACAAACAATAGGAACAGAAGCAGAAGACAATATATCGACACTAGTATCACGGGCATGCGCTAAGTAAGCAAGATAACCACTAGCAACAAGTCTACAAGCCCGACAACATGATATCACCCTCACCGATGTACGACTAGTGGGTCCACACCACATCACCGGGGGTACCAGGCATAGAAAAGGTCACCGTCTTGGCATAACAATCCAAGACCACACGATAATAAGATAACCAATCCATGCCCAGAATCACATCAAAATCAAGCATGTCTAACTCTATCAAGTCTGCCCGAGTGTCACAACCCCGAATAGCCACAATACACGATCTATATACACGGTCTACCACGAGGGCCGCCCCAACAGGAGTAGATACACTCAAGGGAATAGATAACAGCTCACTAGTCAAACCCAAACGAGAAGCCAAGTACACAAACACATAAGATAGAGTGGAACCCGGATCAAGTAGTGTAAATGCGGAATGCCCAAAAACAGATAACATACCAGTGACGACATCATCAGCACTCTCGGCCTCAGCCCTGTCAGGAATGGCATAAAGCTGCTGTGGTGCTCCCTCCTGTCTCTGACCACCCCGGCCCTTCTGACGTCCCCTCTGACCTCCACCCCTAGCTCCCTGAGCTATCGGTGGTGCATCTCTGGCCGGCGGTACTGCCTGAATAGGCTGTGCAGGTAGTGCGGCAGTACGTTGTGGCCTACGACGAGGACAGTCTCTCACGTGATGACCAGGATCACCACACTCAAAGCAACCACGACCACGACGACCCCCAATCTCACCAGGACAATCTCTAGAGTAGTGACTAACCTCACCACAACTATAGCAAGCCCCTCTCTCTCTGGCTGTACCTCGAGAACCCTTAGCTGAAGTACCAGAATCGGAACTCTGGCCCCTGGTGGGCTGACTGGACCGACCCTGCTCGGAAGTACGTAGTGCAACATGATAACTCTGGCCCTGACGACCCTGTGACTGATGAGACCTCGAACCACCACTCGCTGATCGGGTACCCGAAAAGCTACCCTGATGTCGTACCCTCTTATCACCGGCCTCCCGGGCCCAACGATCAAAGAGCTCCTGTTGGCGAACCTCCTCAATGATCTCAGCGAGGGTACCACCTCGCGCAATAGTACGGTCAACCTGTCTCTGCCTCTCCAAAGTCAATTGGTCAACAAAGAATCTAACTCTGGCCTGCTCAGTAGGTAGAAGATCAAGAGCATAGCGGGCCAATCTCGTGAACTGGGCCTCGTACTCGAAAACCAACATCGACCCCTGCCACAACTGTAGGAACTGAGAACGAAAGGACTCTTTGACACTGTGGGGTACATACTGGTCCAAGAATGCATCTCTAAACTGCCCCCAAGTAGGAGAGGGCGATCCCATAGGCCTACAATCCATGTACGAACGATACCATTAACCCGCCTCCTTATCCAGGAGGTAAGAGACAAAGTCCGATCCATGCGACTCTAATACCTGCAGAGTCCTCAGTCTACTCTCAACAACGGTGATGAACTCGGTGGCATCCTGAGATGGAGCTCCAGAAAATCGTACAGTGGCAATACTCAAAAACCTGTCCAAGGCCTTCCCGACCTCAGACACCGGGTGAACAGTAGAAGTAGTGGTTGCGGCGGCACTGTCATCTGGAATAGGCGCCTGAACCCTCTCTGGTGGCGGCTCAGTAGCTGGAGCCTCAGCGGTATGCAACACAGCTCGTGTTGCACCCTGAGAAGAAGACTCCAGAGTAGATGTAGTGGGGGTGGCTGCCCCGCCAATTATCTGCATCATCTGCAAGAATAGTGTCTGGAATGCAGGAGACTGGAATAAAGACGGCGTGACCGGTGAGGCGGCTGATGCCGACTGGGGCACTATAGGCGGGTCTGCCACTCCCGCAGGTGCTGTAGTAGTAGTAGTGGTAGGCGGAGGATCCTGAACTGGTATATCAGTCCTCTCAACTCCCTCCATAGCCGGTGGAGGAGTATCCTCTCCCTGGGTAGCTCGCGTGCGTGCCATCTGCGACAAGAGTGAAGCCGATAAGCTATATTCAAGAAACTGACTCAACCCATTCGCACGAAGAGATTAGAAATACAACTACTTTCCTAAAGCTCCATGTAGCTTCTCGTGAATGAAATTCTAGGCGTCCCCGAAACCATTCACAAGACTCTACTGACACCGCTCCTATTTGCCACAAAACTACAAGAACCTATGCTTTGATACCACTCTGTCAAGATCCGATTTCTCAAACCTTGATGGCGTCTACTAACCCCACGTAGAGAAGCCGAAACCCTACGGCCCGTAGCATACGCGGTGGGCCATACGACACTCACAATAAATAATAATAAATAAAGGAGGAATAAATAAGAAATGCGAAAGCAAATCATGACATAAGTAGATACAAAAGCTAAATCCCGACCCAAGAATAGTGATGTGGCAAAAACAGGAGCTAAATAAATACATTATCCAAAAGAGACCCAGACATATACAGATGATCAGACTGAATATAAATGGGTCTAAAGTCTGTCAAGAAATAAATGACAGCATAAACAACTCCTAAATAAAAGACTCGATCAGCGGGGTGACAGGCTCACCGAATCCTCCAAAATGTAACTCCTCGGTCCGCACGATCGCGACGCCTACGTTGACCCACACCTGGCTCTGCACCACGAGAAGGCACAATAAGCGTAGCATAAGTACCACAATAAAGTCATACCCAGTAGGCTAGGCCGACTAGGATCAATAAATATAACATAATAATAACGAGGTAAGTAAAACAAGCAATATCAGTGAGAAAACAAGTACCAACATGACATAATGTAAATATCCAATGGACAATAATAGTAACAACCTTGGGCACCCCTAGCCCGATTAATAAGAAAACCTCGAAGCCACCGCTAGGCAAATAATACCATACCTCTATCACAACCCGAACCAATATAGTATCAAATACCGAAATGCAGGAATAATAAGGAAGTAAGTAAGTAAATGCGGAAAGTAAAAACGAATATAACTAGCAAAACTTACCTGGCGTCTCATACCACCGGCAAGTGCAAACACTCAAAGCAAAACCCACCGTGACTTCCCCCGTAAGCCCGATGGACACAACAAGAATATAAGCAAGGAAATGGGGGCAGAAAGTAAGTAAGTAGAACCAAATCCGTCAACTAAAACAACACCCGCTCGAGTGAAATACCCACCCCTAGGATGACGCGAGCCACAATCCATATAAACCAACCTCTATGGCAATATGCGCGAACATGCTCAGTGTAGGTCGACCTCTACAACGACACGAGCAAAGGCTCAGCATAGCTCAACCTCTATGAAAAATGCAAGCTAAGTAGGGCGTGCGCGTCAACCGCTATACAAAACAACATCAACAACAAATCTCAAAAATATTGGAATCCTACTATTAAGGATCTCACGAGGCAACTCTCACAATAGATTACATCCACACATCCCATCCTCTACGTACCCCCCACGGCACCACAAGCCTACCGGACACAACTCAAATCGTCCCGTCTACGTCTTGCGACGGAACCCTAAGTTCACTAGTGAGGGGGTAACAATATAAATGAGGTCAAATCAGCCTAAAGATCATCCCATTCACTAGCCACTATCATCTTACATTTATTTAAACCAGTCTCACATTGCTACGAGGTAAACCGAGCCTACCTGGGCGTCAACGATATCCAAAACGAGCAAGAATAGCCCCAACGTCGCAAACCAGCTCACAAATCAATGAATACCTATCAAATATATATTCTAGACATCAATAGGAGCGTTTTGATACCCATATTACAATACAAAAATTGCTGGGTCAAGCGGGCCTAAAAACGAGCCCCCGAGCCCAAAGCTCCGAAAAATATTTCGAACACACCGGGTCGTCCCTCATGATTTATGGGACTCATGATACTAATTTTAGCTCCAACGGACTACCAAAAGGTCCTCAATCGCTCAAATTACACAAACTAATTAGCTCGAATTGACAATAGCTAAGGGCGAAGAAATTACCTTAATACCGCGATAACAATCGACCCCATACGTTTCAATACCGACACCCACGAATTTCCACTCAAAATCTACCAAGAAGTCATCACCCTAACCCTTATTTTCTTTCAGAAATCAAAATAATGAGACATGGGGGGCTAAGGGGCTGTTTTGGAGGATTAAGTAAGCTGGACCCAATTGTTTACCCTTATTAACTAAAAAAGACACATATGACATAAGAGAATCAGTAGTCCAAGTGGCCTTAGGCCAAACTATCTTCCAACATGGGCCGGGTTCGAACCCCACTAGCAGCGACCCTTTATAATTTTTTTTTTCATTTTTAACATCAGCTGAAAACAACTTTTTATCAATTTTCTTGGAATTTCGTCGGTTTCGAAACTCAAACGGAGTCCGATTTTAATAAACTTTAAATTCAGTTATATGTTTTTCGACGTTCCGAACCCAACGGAACCATCCATTTTTTCATACGATGCTCTGATATGGCTGAAATAGCAGAAAAACAGCAGCTGGAAACAACTTTTTATCAATTTTCTTGGAATTTCGTCGGTTATTTTGAAACTCAAACGGAGTCCGATTTTAACAAACTTTATATGCATTTATATATTTTTCGACGTTCTGGACCCAATGAAATTGACGAAATCGTGATCGGAGGTTGTTTGCTCAAAAAGAGTCATTGAGTTCCTTTAACGAATAAGGAACTCGGGGGGCCAAAATCACAATGAAAACCCCGGGAATCGAAATGACACTTCTCCTAGCCTAAGATTATTTAAAACTGTTAGGAATCGGCGAAAATGCAATAGGACGCACCGTTTGACGGGAAATGCAATATGGCTCCACTTTTACCAGTAAACTTCAAAACTTACAAAATCGAGCCTAAAATCACGTCGAACTCATCCGGAAGCAAACCAATAGTCTATCTTGACTATTTTTGACGTTACAGAGCTAATGAAAGTGCGAAACGGGTTTTGACGCTCCGATCAATAAGTGCTCCCTTTTGGGCCATTTCCTTAAGCCTTAAGAACTAAATTTCCATATTTTAGCTCAAAATCTTCCGTGAGGTTCTGGGAACCAAACCGAGACTTCACCTAAGTCATATTCGATATTTCGGAGCTAACGTAACTGTCAGAGCTCGATTCTGACATCATTTGCTAAGATTTCACTTTTTGGTGCACTTAACTTAAACTTAAGTTCCAAAAATGAGGAAAATGAGATATTTAGTCACCGGGGCACCGGACTACTGGTCCCAGCAGGTCGTATACGACCTGGGGTAACTGTATATACGCTCTAAATATGAAAAAAAATATGAAAATATAATTTTGGCCATATGGGTCATCACATGCCTGGTTTGAATCCCAAGATTGCGGTCTATCAATTAGTAGTCAGGGACGGTGCTCGTCTTGTCAAGCATGCTCAAAGACGGTTCAGGCCAGACTTGGTTCCATTGATCGAGAAAGAAGTTAACAAACTCATTGAGGCGGGCTTTATTCATGAAGTGAAATACCCCACGTGGATTTCAAGCATTGTTCCCGCGAGGAAGAAGAATGGCCAAATTCGAGTTTGCGTTGACTTTAGAGATCTCAACAATGCATGCCCTAAGGATGAATTCCCACTACCTATTCCAAAGTTGATGATTGATGCTACAACTGGCTATGACGCACAGAGTTCAAGTGTCTTAGGGAGTCTATGAAGTTGTGTCTAGTAGAGTCCTTATTATTGGTGTGAAGAGCTCCATATCCATAATTTAGAGGCTACATGACATTTAGGAATTGTTTCACTTCTTTCATGTTCTAAGTCGTGCGATAGAGTTATACTCTATGAAAAGTTCTTCTCTAATTCGTGCTCTACGCATTGCAGAGTTGCGATCATGCCTTCTAGAAGAGCCGTCAGAGGTAGGGGACACCCCGCCAGGCAAAATGTTAACCCACCTGAGCCTCAAGGACATAAGGAGCCTGCGGACCAAACTTTCCCTGTTGAGCAGCCTTCGGAAGATGAGGTCTCCAATGCTGAACTACGCTAGGATATTCAAACTCTAGCCCAAGCTGTCACAACACTTGCTATGAGACAAGGAGTAGGTAGACATGATTCCCATGACACGTCTAGAGTCTAGGAATTCTTAAGGATGAATCCGCCTGAGTTCACAGGGTCTGCATCAACTGAAGATCCTGAGAATTATGTGGAGTAACTTCAGAAGGTGTTCCAAGTGATGCATGTGACTGATGCTGATAGGGTTGAACTGGCTGCTTACCAACTCAAGGGTGTGGCCAGACTATGGTTCAACCAATGGAAGAAAGGTAGAGGAGATGATGCTCCATTGTTGAATTGGGCAATGTTCAAGGAAGCCTTCTTGGGACGTTTCTTCCTAAGAGAATGAAGAGAGGCTAAGGCAAGAGAGTTCTTGAATCTGAAACAGGGCTCTATGACTGTGCAAGAGTATGGGGTTGAAGTTCATGCAACTATCTCGTATGCTCTGGACATGGTTGCTGATATAAGGGGAAGAATGGGAATGTATATTGATGGGTTAAAAAAAGGACTCACTCGGCGCTGCATTGTTTTATGACGTAGATACAGGGATTAGGGATCATCAACAGGCGTATCGTTGAAGATCCAGGATGTTCGACTTATTGGTGAGCCTCCCCTACTCAGGAGGATCCACTATTATTTATCTCAGCATGCTTTTAAGTTAGACTAGACTAGTCTTATATTTTGATTTCGGTAGCCATGGGTCTATCATTGGCACCACTTGATTAGTGATAGAGGTTTCATAGATGAAAGTCGGACGTTATGTTGAGATTGTGAGCTAGTTCTTCCTACTAGCCTTTATTATTAATCTAATATTATTTGAAACATTAGATGAGATGAGCCTATTTACTTATATTTACTTCCGCTGATCTGTAGAGTTGTTGGATTGAATGGATGTGATGAGGCCAAGTGGTTAGCTTGGGGACTAGCAATAGTCTCTGGGTTTCGGCCACGTCTTGAAAACCCTCTCCGGGCGTGACATAGTACCTATTGAACACCTACATTATTCAAAAAGTGTACCTATTAAACACAAAATACTGATTTGGCAAGCAGTGTGTTTTGTACTTCCTTTGAGCGCGTGAAGAATTAACAATAATATTTTTTAAAATTTTTTTTATAAAAAAATTACATTTTTCTTCATCAAGTAGCTTAAAAGAATACCTTTTAATAATTGTTTAGTCCAAAATCGAACAACAACCAACCCCCTACCAGTCTTCTTCTTCTTGTTCACCTTTTTTAGTTTCCAAAGCTTTCTCCCCTTTTTTTTTCTCCAATAGTTTCTTCAATAATAGTTTTTTATTTTTTCAATCTTCAGTTAAAAATATATAATAAAAAAACAACTGATTGAATCTATATATGAAGAAAGAAGTAAAATAATTTTTCTTTATTGGAGGTGAAAACAGTTAACCGGCCTTTATTTATCTCCATTTTTTATCACCTCCAAAGAAACACTATTACTCAAATTAAAATATGAATCCATTAAGTTTATCAAAATATTTATCCAAAAATACAATGAAATTGATGTGGGAGCTCTCAATTTCTCTTTATCTTTGACTTAGAAAGGATGAACTGCCAGCAAATTTCTATTCTTCTTTCCTCTTGTACTGGTCTCTCTATATCCTTCTCTATGATATATTAGGAATGATTTTTTTTGAAAAAATAACTGGTAGTGTGGCTGTGTGGGGATAGATTAGAAGATGAAGAAAGTTAGATTCCATCAAAGAGATGTTTGGTTAGAAGAAGAAGAAGAAAGGAGGAAAGGGGGTTGGATAGCTGTCACGCCCCGAGAGGATACCCTAGACATGGCCGACACTCAGAGACTATTGCTATGTCACGGCTCAAGCCAAGGTCCTAGACGTGACATGGCGAACGGGAACACGAAGGGATCCCAAACAAGCCGCTTAAGCATGGTTTCGCGAAAGCATAAATGAGCAATTAACATATGACACATAATTTCTAAGGGAAGCAAAACATTGGACTCATACTATGGGGACGTTGGAAGGAACGGGATAAGCATAAATCACATAAAAATTAATTTCTAAGAGACGGGTAAGTATGACTCACACTATGGGGAAATTTACGGACTTGTGACTTCCATCTCATCAAGCATTTAACATAAAAGGGGAGAATAGGACTAAGGGATGTCTTCGTAATACAAAAGCATAAGGAGTCAAGCTCAATCATACATAACCACAAGATTATCCAATAACACCTCTAATTATAAATAAGACGGGGGCCAAGATATCTCTCGGGCTCATCCTTAAAAGATAGTATCCAAAAGTAAATGAGTCTAAATAAGACATGAAAGTAAGTGGAATCTTGTCCCCGGATGTGGAGGACTCACCAAGCAATCTTCAATCGAAACCTCTAGCCACGTGAAGGAGGAGGATGATAAGGATCTCCGGTTCCTACATGGTTAGATCATGTAGGAAAAATATGTGTTAGTACTTGGAATGTACTAAGTATGCGGGGTGCAAATGGATTTTAAAGAACATAATTGTAGGTAATCAAGATGTGTCATCATCAATAATGAATATAGGCTCAATATGGCATGAGAGACAATTACCTAAAGGAACATGAATGAGAAATCATCAAAACACATGACATCATATACATAGTAGGAAGGGACCATAACCGATAAATAAGACCAAGCAAGCTACTACTTGGAATCCCGATGTTCTTTCCACATCGGACAAGGAGAGGTCTACTTTGTAAAGGTAAACCTAACACTATCCTTACGGCATGGTCTTTTTGGAAAGTTCCACCAGCTTACGATATACCTTTTTGGTGGGTTTTACATATTTTCCTTATCTTACGGTATAGCCATTTTGGTAGGTTAAAAAAATATCCATACCTTATGGCCTTGCATTTTTGTTAGGTACAAGCCCATGTAGGGAATTAATGTCATAAATCTATGGTGGCACATAGTTGTGGGACCATAGGAGACTACTAATGTCCTCTCGGTGCTAGGTCACAATACCATAGAATACTTGAAACATAATCATCATTATAACATGCATAGTCTCAAAATATCCTAGTATCATTCTTGGAGTAGCTCATCAATCATAACTTGTAACATTAAATTTAGGGCCCTATATTACACTTGTCATTCATATCATGCTTATGAGCTCATAGGATACTTGTTAGCCCCCTTAATATATATATATATATATATATATATATATATATATATATATCTTGCCACAAAACATTCATGATTTAAGAACTTAGCATGCATCTTAATCGATTAATGGTGGGTATATGTACACAAGCTTTAAAATTGTTCAATTTGTAAATGCATGCCATGAGAGGAGTACGATTATCTTTAAAAATTATTCAAAATAACCCACCAATCAATCATGAGAATACTTTGTTAGGGCACCATCAAACCCTCACATAAAAATCATGGATTTCACACAATATTACATGACATGACAATATACTAGGATAACCATCAAAAAATACTTCACTTTATCATCATAGGAATGAGTTTAAAAACATCATCATGTGTTACCATGACTTGAGAACAATCACAAAGGAGGAGAGGAATGGTTGAGCTTGTAGGGTAACGGCTCCACAATCAAAACCCACATACCTTGTTAACTTAATGAAGAGAAAATCCAATTTGAAAGTGAAGGAACCAAAACCCTAGCTTGTACTCTCCTTGAAGACCTTGAGGAACTTGGGAGGGATTTGGGACTTTCAGAGTTTTGGAATGAAGTGGGAAATGAGAGGATTTAGGGTTAAAAAGCCTGATAAGGGTCCCTTGGAGGCGAAAATGACGTAGCTTAAGCATAAATTGCTAAGAAATAACAAAACTTCCCTTTCTTAAAAATTGGCCGGACAAGTCTATGAGACCCTGTTTACGGACCGTAGAACATTCTACGCGCCGTAGATGGGGGTTTTGTCTGATAGCTTTCCAGACTTTCAGAGACCCCTTTCTTTGATTTACATTTCACGACACAATCTACAACTCATAGAAGGTTTTATGGGTCATCTGAGAGTCGTAGATTGAACTTTTGAAAGATCCCAAATTTTACCAAGTATGCTAAGGTTCCACGAAACTACATACGGGCCGTACTCCCTTTTATAGCTTGTAGGGACATCTCATGATAGCTGACAATCAAATTATTCTGATGCTTATTTTCTTGCATCTTTCATACTCTTCAAGGTGGGGTCTTACAATATCTTCCCCTTGGGAACATTCGTCCCCGAATGTGCTAAGGCAAGCTCTAAGGAACTAACTCATGCACCATATGCCAAAAATGCAACACATGCACCATTAAAATCTTTAAACTATGCTTCAAATAGTACTTACAATGCAACATCAAAAATGACATAAACATGCACAATTATCATCAGAATGGCATGCAAGGAAAAGAGTTTCTAAAATAAGAAATATCGTAATACCTCAAGCTTTATTAGAATGGAAGAGATAGGGATATCACTTCTTCATATCGGCTTCGGCTTCCCAAGTGGAACTCTCTACACGTTGGTTCCTCAAAAGACTTTGATGGAGGGCACCTCCTTTCTTCTCAACCATTTGACTTGCCTATCTAATATTTCCACCAGGACTTCTTCATAAGTCAAGTTCTCTTCGACATCCACCATTTCTATGGGCACAATAGAACTAGGGTCTCTAATACACTTTCTCAACATGGAGACATGAAAAACCAGATGAACCATATTCATTTCAATGGGCAACTCTAATTCATATACGATCTTACCAACACGTGTCAAGATCCGACAAGGCCCTACGTATCTAGGGTTTAGTTTCCCCTTCTTGTCAAAGCGAACCATGCCTTTCATTTGCGAAACCTTCTAGTACACCCAATCATGAACTTCAAACTCAAGGTCTCTTCTTCTAGTGTCGACATAGGACTTTTTCCGACTTTGAGCTGCCTTCATTCTCTCCCTATCACTCTCACCATCTCCAATACCTCCATAACTAGATCTGGACCTAACAATGCCATTTCTCCCACTTCAACCAATCAACTGGGGATCTACAATGTCTCCCATAAAAAGCTTCAAAAGAAGCCATCCCAATTCTAGAGTGATAGCTATTGTTATTGGGAAACTCAATGAGCGGGAGATGCTCATCCCCATTACCTTTAAACTCTAAGATGCAAGTCCTAAGCATGTCTCAAGAGTTTGGATAGTCCTCTTGGCTTGGCCATCCGTTTGCCAGTGAAAGGTCGTGCTAAGCTTGACTTTAGTGCCAAGGCGCCCTTTGGGAAGACCTCCAAAAGTGCGAGGTTAATTGAGCACCGCGGTCCAAGATGATAGCCGAAGGAACCCTATGCAATCTCACCAACTCATGAATATATGACTTGACATAATCTTTGGCAATATAGGCTTTCTTGACCGGTAGAAAGTGAGCCCACTTCGTCATCCTGTCAACGGTAACCCAAATGGAATCAAAATGCCTTCTAGTCTTTGGCAACCCAACTACAAAATCCATATTAATCTCTTCCCACTTCCAAGTAGGAATTTCTATGTCTTGTGACAAAACACCCGGCCTTTGGTGCTCGATCTTGACTTTTTGGCAAGCATGGTAAGCAACTACAAATTTGGCAATGTCTCTCTTCATATCACCCCACTAATACATTTCCCTCACATCTCTATACATCTTGGTAGAGCCGAGGTGAATAGAATAGGAGCTTCTTTAAAAATCAACCCTCTCAAGTCATCAACATTGGGCACACATAACCTACCTTGGTAGTGAAGAACGCCATCCCCCCGGGTGAAAACCTCTACCTTGCCACCTTTTACCATTGACTTCAACTCCATCAAAGCGGGGTCAAAGTATTATTTCGACTTAACTTCTTCAATCAAGGAGGACTTAGAACCATCTATAACCACTACACCAAAATTCTCGGTCTCTTTCAATCTAACTCCTAACCTAGCTAACCGATGGACCTCCCTCACCAATTCCTTCTTACTATCCTCAAGGTGCGCGACACTGTCCATGGATACCCGACTTAGGGCTTCGACCACATTATTAGCCTTGCCTGAATGGTAATGCATACTCATGTCATAATCCTTTAAGAACTCTAGCCACCTTCTTTGCCTTACATTCATGTCTCTTTGGGTGAACAAATATTGGAGACTCTTATGGTCAGTGAACACGTCTACATGAACCCTGTACAAATATTGACGCCATATCTTCAAGGCAAATACCACGACGGCTAATTCAAGATCATGGGTGGGGTAGTTATGCTCATGCACCTTCAATTACCTCGAAGCATAGGCGATGACCTTGCCATTTTGCATCAATACATGCCCCAATCCGATTCTCGAAGCATCACAGCACACCACAAATCCCTCTAACCCTTCTGAAAGAGCAAAACTAGGAGCAGACATAAGCTTGTCCTTTAAGATTTGGAAGATTCTTTCGCACTCATCGGTCCATACAAATTTTGCCTTATCTTTGGGTCAATTTTGCCGAAGGAGCAACAATTGAGGAGAATCCATTCGCGAACCTTTGGTAGTACCCGGCCAAACCCAAGAAGCTCCTAATGTCCATCGAAGTCAACGGTCTAGGCCAATTTCTTATTTCCTCTGTCATTTTTGGATCCATCTTAATCCCACCACCCAACACCACGTGACCTAAGAATGCAATTTCCTTTAACCAAAACTCACATTTGTTGAATTTAGCAAAGAGCCTCTCTTCAATCAACGTTTGCAACACCACCCTCAAATGTTGGGCATTCTCCACTTCATTCTGAGAGAAAGTCAAAATGTCGTTTATAAATACCACAACAAACATATCGGGGTAGGGTTTTAAAGACCCTATTAATGAGATCCATAAATATTTCCGGAGTATTAGTTAGGCCGAATGACATCACCACAAACATAAAATGCCTATATCTTGTCCAGTTAGCCATTTTAAGAATGTCACACTCCCTTACCCTCAATTGATGATACCTGGAACGAAGGCCAATCTTTGAGAAGTGACTAGCTCCTTGCAATCGATCAAATAGGTCATCGATTCTTGGCAATGGATACTTGTTCTTTATGGTGACCTTATTGAGTTATTGGTAACATGCACATTCTAAGTGAACCATCCTTCTTTCTTACAAATAATATCGGTTCACCCCAAGGTGGCTTTCTTGGCCTTATAAACCCCTTTTCTATCAAATCCTTTAATTTCTCCTATAATTCCTTTAACTTCACCGAGGCCATTCGATATAGAGGGATGGAAATGGGATGAGTATCACGAAGGAGATCTATACCGAAAATCTATCTCCCTTTCGGGAGGGACACTGGGAAGTTCATGGGGGAAGACATCAAGAAACTCATTGACAACTCGGACCGACTCAATAGGATGGACCTTAGTCCCCACATCCCTAACCCACATAAGATGATAGATATAGCCTTTGGAAATCAACTTTTGAGCCTTAAGATAAAAGATGAATCTACGATTGACTACTGAATCGAGACCTTCCCATTTAAAGATGGGTTCATTAGGGATTTGGAATTTAAACTTACGACTCCTACATTCAATGGTAACATGATATACATGTAACCAATCCATCCCAGGAATGATTTTGAAATCTACCATATCGAGTTCAATAAAATCATAAGGAAAAACCTTATGCAATATAGACACGGGACAACCCTTATAGACTCTTTGAGCAAGAATGGACTCACCGACAATTCAGGACACATATGAAGCCGATTAGCAATAAATTGAGTAATGAAAGAAAGAGAGGCACCCACGTCTAATAAAGCATATACATCAAGATTGTAAATCTACAACATACCAATAACAACATCAGGTGCCTCATCAACCCCTTATCTCCCTTGAAGAGGATGGAATCAATTATGTCGAAGAGCACCTCCTTATTGACCACCTTGTGCTATTTGATAACCATGAGCACCTTTCCCTTAAGGATGACCATCCCTACCCTTGTTTGGACACTCCACAATCTTGTGACCATTGTTCCACCATCAAAGCAAGCACTCGTATTCCTCCACCATATGCCGCTATGATTCATTCCATATATTGGGAACTTTGGATAAGTCATTCCACCATTTCCACCTTGAGCCTTTAATTGGGGACCCTATCATTTACAAGACTTTGGCCTTGGGTATTGGAGGTCTCTTGGCCCTAGAATTTGTGGCCTTGTTTAAATCGGCCACCCTTAGCACTTTGGAACCTACTATCAAGTCATGCCCTCATGGACTCCCCCATCCTTCTCTTTCTAAGATTCACCCCTCAAGTTGTTCGGCGTTTGTCATGAAGCGTGATATATCCATATCCCCAATGAGTATGGCAGCGTGGCACTCTTCATTAATCAAGTCGGATACACCGGAGATAAACTTGTGCATCCTTGCCCAAGGGTTGGCAACCAAGTGAGGAGCAAACTTGGAGAGGTTGCTGAACTTAAGGAAATACTCCCTCATGCTCATAGAAACTTGATGAAAATTCATAAACTACGTCAACTTTGCTTCCCTTACCTCAATTGGGAAGAAGGGATCAAGGAAAGCAACTTTGAATACCTCCCATGGCATAGGCTCATCATCCGCCCTTTCCATCTTCCATTAATTACATTATATTTGAGCAAGGACCCGCCCTTTCCATCTTCCATTAATTACATTATATTTGAGCAAGGACCTTGAGTTGGTAGGCCGTTAGTTCTGCTTTCTCCCTCGAACTTACCCCTATGATAGCCGAAACCTTATACACTTCATCGGTAAATTCTTGGGGGTCTTCCTCTACCTTTGAGCCATGGAATTCCGCGGGATTAGTCCATGTGAAATCCCTTACCCTTGAGGACGGTGTATGAGCATGAGGAGCTTGAGCTCCTTGATTGGCCACGACCCTTACCAAGAGGGTGACCTCATTTTGGTACTCAGCATGGGTGACCCCTTCTCCTTCCGCTTGGGGAGCTTGTGGGGCTGGAGGGGCCGATTCATCCTCGAGGGTGGGAGCTCATTGTGCCATTCATCTCGGCGGTATAATCTAAAAGAGTAAAAAGGCCGCTTATTAGAGGTAGGAAACCTTATGTCAAATCTAAAGCATGAAATAGAGCATGAAGAAGTGCACTATTCCCTAAAATGCCTCATAGCCTCTCTTCATAGTTGTCGCGTGCTTCACAACCATGAACAAGACTCTACTCAATGCGATGTGCTAGATTTTCAAGTAGTATTTACAAACCAAGTGCTCTGATACTAAGCTTTGTCGCGCCCCAAGCAAAGAGCCTAGATGTGACATGGTGAATGAGAACCCGAAGGGATCCCAAACAAGCCTCTTAAGCATTTACAACACATCCTTGATTTTGCGGAAGCATAAATGAGCAATAAACACATAGCACATAATTTCTAAAGGAAGCGAGAATTCGGACTCACGCTATGGAGATGTTGGAGGGAAGGGGACAAACATGAATCTCATTACAAGTAATTTCTAAGAGGCAGATTAGAATGACTCACACTATAAGGGTAGTTAGGATCTTGTGACTTCCATATCATCAAGCATTTAACATAAAAAGAGAGAATGGGACTAAGGGATGTCTTCATAATACAATAAGGAGTCAAGCTCAATCATAAATAACCACTACATTATCCAACAACACCTCTAATTATGAATAGGACGGGGGCCAAGACATCTCCCGGTTTCACCCTCAAAAGATAGTATCCAAAAATAAATGAGTCTAAACAACACATAAAAGTAAGTGGAATCTTATCCCCGGATGTGGGGGACTCACCTAGCAATCTTCAACCAGAACGTCTAGCTGCGTGGAGAAAGAGTAAGAGGAAGAGGAAGAGGAAGATGGTAACGAGTTCCGATTCCTACATGGTTAGATCATGCTAAAAAAAGTATGCGTTAGTACTTGGAATGTACTGAGTATACGGGGTGCAAATGGATCAAAAAACATAATTATAGGTAATCAAGATGTGTCATAAAAAATAATGAATAGGCTCAATATGTCATGAGAGGCAATTACCTAACGGGACATGCATGAGAAATCATCAAAACACAATGACATCATATACATAAGTGGAAGGGACCATAACCGACATATAAGACCAAGTGAGCTACTACTTGGAATCCCTATGTTCTCTCCACATCGGATAAGGAGCAGTCTACTTTGCCAAGATAAACCTAACACTATCCTTACGACATGGCCCTTTTGGAAAGTGCAACCACCTTACGACATAGCCTTTTTGGTGAGTTTTACATATTATCCTCATCTTATAGCATAGCTTTTTTGGTAGGTTCAACAAATATCCATACCTTATGGCATTGCGGTTTTGGTAGGTATAAGCCATAAGGAATTAATGTCATAAATCTATGGTGGCACATAGTTATGGGACCATGGGAGACTACCAAGGTCCTTCTGTGCTAGGTAACAATACCATGAAATACTTGAAACATAGTCATAGTTATAACATGCATAGTCTCAAAATATCTTAGTATCATTTTTGGAGTAGCTCATCAATCATAACCTGTAACATCAAAGTTAGGGCCTTACATAACACTTGTCATTCATAGCATGCTTATGAGCTCATTTTTAATCATAAAAATGGGTTTTTTAGGAAAAAGCAATTTTATAAACTTAATTAATTAAACACCAATTTTTCAAAGAAAAAGAAAACAGAGTCGCCACTTAATTTTTTTAAAGAAATTAAGAAAACTTTTTGTTATAAAGATTTTAAGTCCTTAACAAAAAAAGTCTTAAAATTTCAGAGAAATGGATAAGGGTCCAATTTCCACTTTTCAGAAGAAATTTATCACTCAAAAATAACTGCTAACTTGCGGTTAACCGACCATTAAACTTAGTTGACTAACTTCGAAAAAGATCAATGTTTAAAAAAGGAATTTGAAAAAATCTAAGTTGGAAAAAGTTTAAACTTAAGAACTTTTAAATGTAGCTACATTTGTCCAATTTGACTCATTTTAAAAATAGAGGAGAAATTGAAATTCTAAAACTTAAACTAAAAAAATGACTAAGTGTTAAAGGAGGGAAAATTCCATATTTTATTAGAAAATATACTTAAAATAATACACAAATATATTTGAAGTACTTAAAAGACCTACAAGTGCATTCTTCAAATTAAAAATCACAAAATCAATTTTAAATAAAAAATAACACAAATGGTTTGACTTTTGGGGAATTAAATTAGAACAACAAAATAATGTTTGAGTTAGAATCAAACAATAACAAATAAATACAATAATAATAGGGGGGGGGGGAATATAAACCATTTGGGCTTGGCAGGCCCAAATACTCTTGTCCTACCTTCTAATAGTTAATTGGGCCCGTCTGGCCCATAAAATCTTGCCCAGCTGCTGCTGGAAAGTTGGACTTTTTGCCCATTTTTATCCTGTATACAGAAATTGTATACAGTATATACGGATGTATAACCCTTCTTTCTGCTTCTTACAACCGACAATCAGCTTCCTATGACTCGAGACTAACCCGGAACATTTGGATGAAGTCCAAAATAGACTCGGGTAATGCCACATGCAAACAAGAAGAGTATGAATTAATATCAATCAATAGAAGAAAATAATAATAATAAAATAAAAAAGAAACAGAGAAAACATATTTAATCCTCCAAGCTGCTCATTCAAAGATGTTTCAAGAACACTTTTGATATCAAACAATGAAAATGACATTTACCAATAAACAAGAGTGATAGTCTTGGTACTTCAAACAGAGGACAATAGATTTGGTAAAGACTAAAGGCGAGCCTTGAATAACACGACGATTCCACAACCAAACTGATAGATTAGATGGGAAGCAAACTAATAATCAATATGAAGGAACAAAATGAGAAAAACTAGGAGAAACAAAAACCAAAATAGTGATGAAACCATAGATAAGGTCTTAAATAAAAATCTTTCTTTGTTTTCTGGCAATGCGAAAAACACCAGCAGCAGTAAAGAAAGCTAAATGAATGGATACCATGACATTTAGAGGCTAAATAGTTACCATATTTCAAAAAAAAATGGACAGGTGTTAAACGAGAAAAGAACCAACTCCTACAATATATTTTCCTATGATTTATATGAATTAAAGACACACCGTATATGACCCGTATTTTAGCTTTAAACCAAACTTGCAGCATATTTTCGCGATAAACAAGACCAAACTTATCGACTTCGTTGAAAATAGAATAGATTCAAAGCGTTACATGAAGAAAAATACGATTCATAGAATCTAAAAAAGAAGAAGCAAAATGGGCAGAACCAACTACTTTGGGTAAAGGTTTATTGCCAGTCACTCACACCTATCTAGTGTCATTTTGAATGGAAACAAATCATTTTTGAGCAAAGAACATTGTTCAAACGATTTGATAAACAAAGACATGCTACAATCCAGCAGCTACACAGGAACAATAGAAGAACAGATTTATGAATCATTTCGTGAACAACAAAAGACAGCAACAAGAACTTCACATAAACTCCATGCTCAACTGAAATAAAATGATAGGCTATCGAAGCAAAAATCACTAATGAAGAAGATTATAGCTAAATCAACAACATTTATAAATGAAACAGATGATGAACGAGAAAAAGAGTTTACATTTTCCAAGGCAACGAATAGGACAAGACGAGCTCGAAAAGCGATTTCCTACGACGAGCTTGACAAAATAGAAGAACAAAACTTAGTTTCTTATTTGCTTTTCTATGTTTTGGAACTAGGAAAAAGAAAAAAGAAAAATGGAGGAAGCTGACCGAAAACCTCCTTTTTAAGTGAACAAACAAGGTATTTATAGGGAAGAATTAGGGCGTAGTTGTGGGGGAGGGGGTGCGGGACAAAATTTAGAGTTTTTGAATTTGAAATTTTTGAACATTTTATGAGAGACGTTGGGCTGTTTAAAGCTGCTGCTATGCGCTGAACTTTATTGCTCGTCGCTGCTTTTGCTGGGTTTCGCCGTTTTGGGGGTTGTTGTTGTCGAGGAAGAACGCGTGAGGGCAGGGGGAAAAGGAGAAAATTGTAAGAAAAGGGGTGCACGAGGCGTGTTGTAAAATATGCTGGCTGATTTAAAGGAGTTGGGCCAGGTCTGCTGAGATTGAAGGAAAATTGGGCCAGTTTGGTCTAAAAATGGACTAATTTGGGGTCTTAAAAAGGAAATGAAGAGGATCTGAAAGATAGGTTTTAAAGAGTGGGAAAACTAATTTAAGAGTTGGCCCTAAAATTGCAATTATGACCAATTTGAAGTTTAAAAAAGGTGGTCAAATTGAGTTAACTAGTTAATTTAACTATAAGACGAATTCAATATTAATCAATTAAAGAGCTTCTTAAAATTAACGAAACAAAATAATTAACACAACTAAAAGGATTAAAAATCTTTTGGAATGACTTTTGAAAAATTATTTCAAATTGTTAAAAATTGAAGAAGCTAAATAGTTAATTTATAATGTAGAGAGTCAAAATTGGGTGTCAACACTCATAGCATACTTGTTAGCCCCCTTGTTACACACACACACACATACACACAGACATATACATAAAGCATTCATGACTTAAGAAGTTGGCATGCATCTTAGATTAATTAATGGTGGGTACATGCACACAAGCCTTAAAATTATGTAATTTGTATATAAATGCCATGAGAGGAGTATAATAAAATCCTTAAATATTATACAAAATGATCCACCAATCAATCATGAGAATACTTGGTTAGGGCACCATAAAACCCTCATATAAAAATCATGGATTTCATATATTACATGACATGATAATATACTAGGATAACAATCATAAAATACTTCACTTTATTATCATAGGAATGAGTTCATAAAAATCATCATATGTTACAATAACTTGAGAAGAATCACAAAGGAGGAGAGAAATAGATGATCTTGTGGGGGGAAAGGTCTCCACAATCGAAAACCACATACCTTGTTAACTTAATGAAGAGAAAATCCGGTTTGAAAGTGAAGGAACCCAAACCCTAGCTTGTACTCTCCTTGAAGACCTTGAGGAACTTGGGAGGGGTTTGGGACTTAGAGAGTTTCGGAATGAAGTGGGAAATGAGAGGAATTAGGGTTAAAAAGGCTGAGAAGGGTCCCTTGGAGGACAAAACGATGTAGCTTAAGCATAAATTACTATGAAATGTCAAAACTGCCCTTTCTTAAAAATTGGCCGGACAAGTCTATGAGACCTTGTTTATGGGCCATAGATGAGGGTTTCATCTTATAGCTTTCCGGAGTTTGAGAGATCCCTTTCTTTGATTTACATTCCATGACACAATCTATGACTCATCAAAGGTTTTACGGGTTGTCTGATGTGTCGTAGATTGAACTTTTGAAAGATCCCAAATTTTACCAATTCTGCCTAGGTTCCACGAAGCTACGCACGGGCCGTACTCCCTTCTATAGCTCGGAGGGACCTCTCCTGAAAGCTGACAATCATTTTTTCCAAAGCTTATTTTCTTGCATCTTTCATAATCCTCTCAGGTGGGGTCTTACAATATCTCCCCCTTGGAAACATTCGTCTCCGAATGTGCTAAAGCAAGCTCTAAGGAATGGACACATGCACCATATGCCAAAAATGCAACACATGCACCATTAAAATCTTTAAACCATGCTTCAAATAATACTTACAATGCAACCTAAAAAAATCAAATAAACATGCACGATTATCATGAGAATGGCTTGCAAGGAAAGAAGGTTCTAAAATAGGAAATATCGTAGTACTTCAAGCTTAATTAGAATGGAAGATATAGGGATATCACTTTTCATATCAGCTTCGTCTTCCTAAACCGTTTGACTTGCCTATCTAATGTTTCCACTAGGTTTTCCTCATAAGTCAAGTTCTCTTCGATATCCACCATTTCTATGGGCATAATAGAACCTGGGTCTCTTAATATACTTTCTCAACATGGAGGCATGAAAAATCGAATGAACCATATTCATTTCCACGGGCAACTCTAATTCATATGGAACCTTACCAACACGTCTCAAGATCCGGTGAGGCCCTACATATCTAGGGCTTAATTTTCCCTTCTTGCCAAAGAAAACCATGCTTTTCATTGGCGAAACCTTCAAGTACACCCAATCATCAACTTCAAACTCAAGGTGTTTTCTTCTAGTGTCAGTATAGGACTTTTTATGATTTTGAGCCGCCTTCAGTCTCTCCCTTATAACCCTCACCTTCTCCAAAGCCTCCATAGCTAGATCTGGACCCAACAATGCCATTTCTCCCACTTCAACCAATCAATTGGGGATCTATGTCTTCCATAAAGAGTTTTAAAAGAAGCTATCATAATGCTAGAGTGATAACGATTGTTATAGGCAAACTCAATGAGCGAGAGATGCTCATCTCAATTACCCTTAATTTCTAAGACGCAAGCCCTAAGCTTGTCCTCAAGAGTTTGGATAGTCCTATCGGCTTGGCCATCCGTTTGCAGGTGAAAGGTCGTGCTAAGCTTGACTTTGGTGCCAAGGCCCCTTTGGAAAGACCTCCAAAAGTGTGAGGTGAATTGAACACCGCTTTCCGAAATGATGTCCGAAGGAACTCCATGCAATTTCACCAAATCATGAATATATAAATTGGTGTAATTTTCAACACTATAGGTTGCCTTGACTGGTAGGAATTTGGTCGTCATCCATTCAATAATTACCAAAATGGAATCAAAATGCCTTCTAATCTTTGGCAATTCAACTACAAAATCCATATTGATCTCTTCCCACTTCCAGGTAGGAATATCTATTTCTTGGGCCAAACCGCCCAGTCTTTGGTGCTCGACCTTGACTTTTTGGCAAGTATGATAAGCGGCTACAAATTTGGCAATGTCTTTCTTCATACCACCCCACTAATACATTTCCCTCAAATCTCTATACATTTTGGTAGAGCTGGGGTGAATAAAATAGGAGGAATTATGGGTTTCTTTCAAAATCAACCCACTCAAGTCATCGATATTAGGCACACATAACCTACCTTGGTACCGAAGAACACCATTTCCCCCTTGGGAGAAAATCTCTACCTTGCCACTTTTTATCAATGACTTCAACTCCACAAAGCGGGGTCAAGGTCTTGTTTCGATTTAACTTCTTCAATCAAGGAGGACTTTGAACCATCTATTATCACCACACCACCATTCTCGACCTCTTTCAATTTAACTCATAACCTAGCAAACCGATGGTCCTCCCTCACCAATTACTTCTTGATATCCTCAAAGTGCGCCACACTATCCATGGATACCCAATTTAGGGCGTCGGCCACAACATTAGCCTTCCTGGTGGTAATGCTCACTCATGTCATAATCCTTTGGGAACTCTAACCACTATATTTGCCTCAGATTCAAGTCTCTTTGGGTGAACACATATGGGAGACTCTTATTATCGATGAACACATCTACATGAACCCCGTACAAATAGCGACACCATATCTTCGCGGCAAATACCATGATGACTAGTTCAAGATCATAGATGGAGTAATTACACCCATACACCTTCAGGTTCCTCGAAGCATAGGTGATGACCTTGCCATTTTGCATCAACACAGACTCGAATCTGATTCTCGAAGCATCACTATACACCACAAATCTCTCTAACCGTTCTAGTAGAGCCAAAATAGGAGCGGAGATAAGCTTGTTCTTCAAGGTTTGGAAGCTTCTTTCGCACTCATCGGTCCATAAAAATCTTTCCTTTTTTTGGATCAATATTTCCAAAGAATCAACAATCGAGGAGAATCCATTCAGGAACCTTCGGTAGTATCTAACCAAATCCAAGAACCTCCTAATGTCTACCAGAGTCAAGGGTCTACGCCAATTTCTTATTGCCTCTGTCTTTTTTGGATCCACCTTAATCCTATCACCGATACCACGTGACCCAAGAGTGCAACTTTCTTTAACCAAAACTCATATTTGTCGAATTTGGCAAAAATCCTTTCTCCCCTCAATGTTTACAACACAACTCTCAAATATTGTGCATGGTCCCCTTCATTCTGAGAGGGAATCAAAATGTCAACAATAAATACCAAAAACATATCAAGGTAGAGTTTGAAGACCCTACATGAGACCTATAAATATTGTCGGAGCATTAGTTAGGCCGAAAGACATTACCACGAACTCAAAATACCCATATCTTATCTGAAAAGCTGTTTTGGGAATGCCACACTCCCTTACCCTCAATTTATGATACCCGGACCAAAGATGAATCTTTGAGAAGTGACTAGCCCCTTGCAATTGATCATATAGGTCATCAATACTTGGTAATGGATACTTGTTCTTTATGGTGATCTTATTGAGTTGTCGGTAGTCGATGCACATTCTAAGTGAACCATCCTTCTTTCTTACAAACAATACTGATGCACCCCAAGGTGACTTGCTTGGCCTTATGAACCCCTTTTCTAACAAATCCTTTAATTCCTTTAACTTCGCTGGGGCCATTCGATAGCGAGGGATGGAAATGGGACGAGTATCATGAAGAGATCTATACCAAAATCTGTCTCCCTTTTGGGAGGGACACCGGGAAGTTCAGGGAGGAAGACATCAAAAAACTCATTGATAACCCGGATTGACTCAATAGGAGGGCCCTTTGTCCCAACATCCCTAACCAGCACAAGATGATAGATATAGCCTTTAGAAATCAACTTTTGAGCCTTAAGATAAGAGATTAATCTACCTTTGACCACCGAATTGCGACTTTCACATTCAAAGATGGGTTCATTAGGGATTTGGAATTTAACCTTACAAGTCCTATATCCAATGGTAGCATGATATGCATGTAACTAATCCATCCCAGGAATGATGTCAAAATCTACCATATGGAGTTCAACAAAATCACAAGGAAAAAACTTATGCAATATAGACACATGACAACCTTTATAGAATCTTTTATCAAGAATGGACTCACCGACGGGGGTGGACATCTCAAAGGGTTCACATAGTAATTCGAGACACACATTAAGATGGTTAGCAATAAATGGTGTAATGAAAAAAAGAGTGGCACCCAGGTCCAATAAAGCATATACATCATGATTGCAAATCTTCAACATACTGATAGCAACATCGGGCGCCTCATCAACCTCTTGTCTCCCTTGAAGAGGATAGAACTGATTGTGTCGAGGAGCACCTCCTTGTTGACCACCTTGTCCCCTTTGATCACCATGAGCACCTTGCCCTTGATGACGACCATCCCTACCCTTGTTTAGATACTCCACAATCTTGTGACCTATTTTTCCGCAATTGAAGCAAGCACCCGTATTCCTCCAACATACGCCACTATGATTTCTTCCACATTTTAGGCACTTAGGATGAGTCATTCACCATTTCCACCTTGAGCCTTTGGATTGGGGACCCTATCATTTACAAGCCTTTGGCCTTGGGCATTGGAGGTCCCTTGGCCCTGGAATTTATGGCTTTGTTGGAATCGGCCACCCTTAGCACTTTGGAAACCACCATTAAGTCATGCCCTCTTGGACTCCTCCATTCTTCTCTTTTTAAGCTTCAACCCCCTCAATTTGTTTAGCATTTTTCATGAGCCACGATATATCCATATCCCCAATGAGTATGGCAGTGTGGAGCTCTTCATTAATCAAGTTGGACACACCTGACACAAACTTGTGCATCCTTGCCATAGGGTTAACAACCAAGTGAGGAGCAAACTTGGAGAGGTTGTTGAACTTAAGGGAATACTCCCTCACGCACATAAAACCTTGACTAAGATTCATGAACTACGTCAACTTTGCTTCCCTTAGCTCAATTGGGAAGAAGCAATCAAGGAAAGAAACTTTGAATTCCTCCCATGGAATAGGCTCATCAGCCGCCCTCTCCATCTTCCATTGATTATACCATATTTGAGAAAGGCCCTTAAGTAGGTAAGCCGCTTCTCCTCCGAACATACCCCTATAATAGCCAAAACCTTAAACACTTCATCGATAAATTCTGAGGGGTCTTCCTCTACCTTTGAGCCATGGAATTCCGGGGGCTTCATCCATGTGAAATCCCTTACCCTTGAGCCCTGTGTAGGAGCATGAGGAGCTTGATCCCTTTGATTGACCATGACCCTTTCCAAGAGGGTAACCATATTTCGGTACTCGGCATGGGTGACCCCTTCTCCTTCTGCTTGGGAAGCTTGTTGGGCTGAGAGGCCGGTTCATCCTCAAGGGTGGGAGCTCTTGTGCCATTCATCTCAGCAGCATAATCTCAAAAATATAAAAGACCCCTTGTTAGAGGTAGGAAACCTTATGTCAAATCTAAAACACGAAGTAGAGCCTAAAGAAGTGAACTATTTCCTAAAATGCCTCATAGCCTCTATTCATAGTTGTGGCACGTTTCACAACCATGAACAAGACTCTATTCGACGTGGTGTGTTAGATTTTTGAGTACGATTTAAAAACCTAATGTTCTAATACCAAGCTTTCTCATTCCCTAAGCCTAGGGCTTAGACGTGATACAATGAATGGAAATCCAAAGGGATCCCAAACAAGCCTCTTCATCATGCATAGTATATCCTTGGTTTTGAGGAAGTATAAATGAGCAATAAACACATAACACATAATTATTAAGGGAAGCGGGACTTTAGACTCACGCTATGGGGATGTTGGAGGGAAAGTAATAAGCATGAATCACCTAACAAGTAATTTCTAAGGGGCGGGTAAGTATGACCCACGCTATGGGGGCAATTAGGGACTTGAGACTTCCATCTCATCAAGCATTAAACATAAAAGGGGAGAATGGGACTAAGGGATTTCTTCAAAATACAAAAGCATAAGGGATCAACCTCAATGATACATAACCACCACATTATATAACAATACTTCTAATTATGAATAGGATGGGGGCCAAGACATCTCCCAGGCTCACCATCAAAAGATAGTATCCGAAAATAAATGAGTCTAAACAAGTCATGAAAGTAAGTAAAAATCTTGTTCTCGGATGTGGAGGACTCACCAAGCAATCTTCAACCGGCACGTCTAGCCACGTGGAGGAGGAAAAAGATGGGGAAGAGCTCCATTCCCTACATGGTTAGATCATGCAAGAAAAAATATGCATTAGTACTTGGAATGCACTAAGTATACGAGGTACAAATGGATCAAAGAACACAATCATAGGTAATCAAGACGTGTCATCGTAAATAATGAATATAGACTCAATATGTTATGAGCGGCAATTACCTAAAGGAATATGCATGACAAACAATCAAAACACATGACATCATATACATAGTGGGAAGGGGCCATAACCAATATATAGGACGAAACGAGCTACTACTTTGAATCCCGATGTTCTCTCTATATCGGACAAGGAGCGGTCCACTTTGCCAAGGTAAACCTTACATTATCCTTATGACATCACCCTTTTGGAAAGTGCTACCACCTTACGACGGAGCCTTTTTTGTAGGTTCAACAAATATCCATACCTTACGGCGTTGCCTTTTTGGTAAGTACAAGCCCACGTAGGGAATTAATGTTATAAACCTATGGTGGCACATAGTTATGGGACCATGGGAGACTACCAAGGTCCTCTCGATGCTAAGTCACAATTCCATGGAGTACTTGAAACATAATCATAGTTATAACATGCATAGTTCCAAAATAGCTTAATATCATTCTTGGAGTAGCTCATCAATCATACCTTGTAACATCAAAGTTAGGGCCTTACATAACACTTGTCATTCATATCATGCTTATGAGCTCATAGCATAATTGTTAGCCCCCTTGTTATTCTAAACATGCTTATATGACTCAAGAACTTAGCATGCAGATTAGATCAATTAATGGTGGTTACATGTACACAAGCTTTAAAATTGGCAATTTGTAAATAAATGCCATGATGGGAGTATACTAAAATCCTTAAACATTATTCAAAATAACCCACCAATCAATCATGAGAATACTTGGTTAGGGAACCATCAAACTCTCATATAAAATCATGGATTTCATATAATATTACATGACATGATAATCTACTAGGATAACCATCATAAAATACTTCACTTTATCATCATAGGAATGAGTTCATAAAAATCATCATGTGTTACGATAACTTGAGAAGAATTACAAAGGAGAAAAGGAATTGTTGAGATTGTGGGGAAAAGGTATACACAATCAAAACCCACATACCTTGTTAACTTAATGAAGATACAATCTGATTTGAAAGTGAAGGAACCAAAACCCTAGCTTATACTGTCCGTCAAGACCTTGAGGAACTTGGGAGGGGTTTGGGACTTAGAGAATTTTGGAATGAAGTGGGAAATGAGAGGAATTAGGGTTTAAAGGGCTGATAAGGGTCCCTTGGAGGCCAAAATGACGTAGCTTAAGCATAAATTGATAAAAAATGACAAAACTGCCCTTTCTTAAAAATTGGCCGGACAAGTCTACGAGAGCCCATTTACAGGCCGTAGATGGGGGTTTCGTCTGATAGCTTTCCAAACTTTTAGAGAACCCTTTCTCTAATTTACATTCCAAAATACAATTTACGACCCGTAGAAGGTTTTATGGGTCATCTGATGAATCGTAGATTGAACTTCCGAAAGATCCTAATTTTTACCAAGTCTACCTAGGTTTCACGAAATTACGTATGGGCCGTACTCCATTCTATGACTTGTAGGGACCTCTCGCATCTTTCATACTCCTCAGGAGGGGTCTTACATACTAGTCACCAAGTGAACCTCTTGGCCTCAACACACTCACTCAATTAATATATTTAACAAATCAACGGAAGACTATGATAATAGAAGGTGGACAATGTGAGTCATATATAATCATATCAAATCAATCAGGCAAGTATGAAAGAAACTAGTTCCATGTAATATCTAGTCAACAAATCAAGTAATCTAGTCTATGAAACCTCTATCAACTATTCAATGGTGCCAATGACAGACCGGTGACTACTTCAAATAAAAATAAAGCTATTCTAAAGTCTGACTCTAAAAGCTAGATGAAAATGTAAATGAGAATCTTCCGAAGTAAGGGAGGGCTCACCAACTCAACTGACCGTAATAGATCCTCAACGGTGCACCTCTTGATGATCTCTAGTACCTGACTCTACATCATGAAACGATGTAGTCCAAATGGCCGTCAGTCATGGAATGTAGAAGTATGTGAAATGGCTGAATGAAATAGATATAGGTAGAATAACATCAACTCAAAAGATAGTCAATCAGGATGTCAGATGTCTATCTAAAGAAGAATAAAGAGTAGACAATGACCAATCAATACCAATCAAATCAAATCAAATCAGAGTACTATCAGTATAAAACCTATCTGGGAGTTTCTCTTAACTGGCAAAAATCACTTATGAAGCAGTGATTGTACAACAATCCCGCTGATGTTTCCACAACTGTTTTGTACTTGCCAAGTAAAGAACAAATTGGATCCATGATGGACCTGGTCAATCAGGCCCTATGATTTCAGGGACTCCCAATCAAGAGGAAGCATTTGATTTAACAGTTCAATCCTTACATGTGCTTGGCACGTAGTGAACGAGTTCGAGTTGGGCTTACTCTTACTCATTTTGGTGCTCGATACTCCTCCCAAGACTCAATGCTCATAAAACATTCCTTCTCAATTAATCAGATCAATTAGTCTCATAAGAACATCTCATCAATCCATCAGTTCTATCACAATTGGGCCTTTCGGCGTATCAATCATCTGATCAACTAAATTCTCAATCATATCTTTCAAAGGAGCTTAGAACAATTATTAAGAGGGCAATCAATTAGACCAAATCTTTATAGTTTAATTATGGGGACTCTTAGGACCCTCAAGTTATATCACACCTATTACATACTCACATCACAATCACAATCAACATTCTTAAATCATGGCTCTTGTCTCAATCCCTAGGTTCATTCATGGAATCTTTTATTAAATAACATATAGGGTTTATGCAGTAACTTTTGAAAAGTATGTGATCAGTAAAATCAAGTTTATGATCATCATCAACATATGAAAATACATAGAATGCATATAAGTTACAAGAAAAGATTCAAGGAAACATGCATAGGGACTCAATATAGTCACAATCCTTCTATTACCATCAAAATGGGCACATGGAAGAACATTCCTATGTATGAGTTTAGACTTACATACCTGATATAGAGTTTGAAAATCAACTCCGCAAGAAGTTAGCCTCAATTCTCTGAACCCTAGCTCTTTCTCCTATTCTTCGCTTAAAGTCTCTACTTAGTTTTTGCGTAAGGGACTTTAGAATGGGTTTTAAAACCCTTTTAGATGAAAAATGACCTATATTGGTTGTGGATTAAGTTTAGAAGGGGTTGAGAAATGTCTGGAGTGCCCCTCAATGGATTTAAAATTTTGAACTTCGCTAGTTAAGGTCGGTAGACCAGGTCCTCGACGTGGACCTATGGCATACTAGTGCATTTTTTTCAAAACTTTTTTGATCAATTTTCTAATCATATTGAAAATAAAGGGACCAAATCTAAGTGCAAGCCCGCGATGCGAACATGTCACACACTTCTTTGGAATTGCATTTTGCGCTTTGAAAAATTATCTATTGATCCGGTTGCTCTAAAAATCAACCAGGATCATTTTTCCACATAATTTTTCATGTTGGTCACATTTCTAACCTTGTATTTTCCAACAGAGTTTACAAAAATGCATTATATGAGCACCTCTCAAATGAAGAGTAAAGATGGACCCGAGGTAAGAATAACAACCAAAACTCCTCTCAACACTCAATAAACCAATCAAACTATCAACCAATCAACAATATAGATAATCATAGTTTAGACTCAAGAATAGGCAACTCTATTCAAATCAAGAGTAAGGGAATTACCTTCAACATTTTCATCATCAGGCACGATAGATGCAGGTATTTAGCTTTCATGTCTTCCATAGATTCATATGTGGTTTCCTCAACAAATTGATTCCTCCACAAGACTTTTACTAAGGCTATTTCTTTGGTTCTAAATTTGCGAACCTGATAATCATGAATCTGGACTAGAGATTCTTCATAGGACAACCTATCTTTCACTCCAATACTCTCAATAGGGATTACCAATGAAGGATCTCCCAAGCATTTCTTCAACATCGAGATATGAAAGACCGAATGAATTACATCTAGCTCAGAAGGTAACTCTAACTCATAAGCAACCTTCCTAATCCTTTTCACAATCTGGTAGGGGCCAATATAATGAGGACTTTGATTCCCCTTTTTCCTAAATCTCATGACACCAGTCATGCGTGATACTTTCATCTATAACCAATCATTCACCTCAAACTCTAACTCTCTTCTTCTCACGTCAGTGTAAGATTTCTAGTCGGTATAGTCTTAACCTTTCTCTAATAACCTTCACCTTCTCCATTGACTGATGGACAAGATCAGGTCTAATCAACTTGGCTTCTCTAACCTCAAACTACCCGATTGGTGATCTACATCTTCTCCCATACAAGGCCTTATAGGGGGCCATCTTAATACTTGCATGATAACTATTGTTATTAAAAAAGTCAATGGTAAGTAGTCATCCTAATTTCCTTTGAAGTCAAGGGCACAAGCTCTCAACGTGTCCTCTATTGTCTGAATTTTACGGCATGGCCATCTGTTTGGGGATGGACGACATGTAACACCCCACTAGTCCTATGCATGTGGAACATGATATGATTAGTTAGAAGGAGAGCCAACTTTAAAAGTGCCTAAATTTTAGACTAGAGGGCTATATTTTACATCAGATTCTTAAGATGAGCGAGTCTATATAAGTTCTAAGCCAAATTGAGGAGATCGCGACCTTAAACGAAGTGGAAAAAGTGAGGTGCTTGTAGGACTTAGGAAGCTCGCAGGTGATGTCACCTACATGGTTAGCTTAAATTGGCTAGGTAGATGGGGGATATTAATTCATACATGAGTGAACTCACTTGAGGCCCAAAAATTAAGAAAAATGAAAAGGACTGAAGACGAGGCCTAACACTGAATCTGTTCAAGTCCGACAAAGAATAAACCCCAAGTTAAGGATGTAATTTTAGCCCATGGTTTGGCATTATAAAGGGACTATATAGGAAGACCAAGATGAATAGGAAAAGGGCTAAAGTACATTTACCACACACTTCACAAATAGGACCCAAATTAAGTGAAAGGAGAAGAGAAAAATTAGCAACAAAGCCCATCAAATTGAAACCCAATAAGGCCCAATTGAATGGGCCAAGCAGGTGCATCACCACCTTGCTAAAATGTGGCTTAAATTGGAAGAGAAAGTCGTCCAAGAGTGGCCCTTTAAAAGGGATTAAAAACTAGATCTTTAAGTCATTTTAAACTTAGAACAAATTTCAGCTTTCACAAGTTCATTTGTTGCAATCTCTTGACTTTGCAAAGCAACCAAAGCATACCTTTAGGGTTCTTGAAGAGGAGCTAGTCCTTGAAGGCTAAGGTAAGTAGAAATACCTATGGTTTAGTATAATTTGTCCATGAAAAACATGAGGAGTATGCTTATTATACTTGTGCTGGAATTTTGGACAGCATGTGTTCCAAAAATTATTTTACACTTTTCTTGTTTATTAAGAGGCATTTCTCTTCTTGGTTGTCTGGATTATGAAGTAATATTGATGTTTTTAATAAGGTTTAGTTCTGTAGTGATGTAAGAAGGCTACTGCACCATTTGTATCTTCTACAAAAATGAGTTCTTGTATGATATATTAATTGCGCTCTTAGTAGGACCTATTGGACTGGCAATTGCGAATTGTTGTTGCACGTCCTCCTTCTAATTAGGGACCCTTTTAGGACTGTTTATGAATGTGTTGTGCACCACATTTATAAGTAGGAGGCTACGTGGAATTTAGAAGGTGTCACTTTCTTTTCATTCTTTAGATCGTGCCATAGAGCCAAGTGTTGTAGGTTTATTGTTTCTAACCTCTAAATTGTTTTGTCTAGTGAATATGCCAGAAACAAGGAAAAGTAAAGGCAAAGGGAAGGAAGTAGAAGTGGTAGTTGGTTTACCCAGTCATGTGAGGCAACAAAGTGAGGCCCAAGATGAGTCTCTGTCACAAACATCTCCAACTCCTCCAGCTCCTGATGAACCAGGAAGTAGTGAAAATCCTCCAGAACCACCTACCGATGCTACCGTGCAGGATTTGAGAAATGCAGTCCAACTATTGACTCGTATAGTTGGTGGCCAAGGTCAAAGACAAAAAGATCTAGTTATGGGTGCAGGTAGTATGAATAGGGCAGCTAGCACAAGGATACATGACTTTCTTAATTTTGACCTCTATCTTTTATTGGGCCAAATCCTAATGAAGATCCACAATACTTCATCAATCAAATCCAACATGCTTTGGATGTTATGCATGTAAGCGGTACAGAAGCTGTGGAGCTGGCAACATATAGATTGAAGGGTGTGGCTATATTGTGGTATGAAGCTTGGAAGAGATCGAAGGGTATAGATGTACCTGCAACTACTTGGAAGGAGTCCAAAGAGGCATTTCTTGACCATTGCTTGCCATTAGAGATCCGAGAGGCCCATGCAGATCAATTTTTGAATATCCATTAAGGGAATATGAGCGTGAGGGAATATAGCCTTCAATTTAATTCCCTGGCCATGTATACTCCTAATGTAGTTGCTACTATGGCAGATAGAGTTCATCTATATGTGGATAGGTTGGAATTGTATCTGGTCAGAGACTATATCATTGCTTCTTTGAATAAAGACATGGATATAGCGAGGATGCAAGCATTTGCACAAAAACTGGACGATTAGAGGCAAAGAAGAAGGACACGAGTTAGAAAGAGGGCAATCCAAGAGGGCCAGATCTACGGGGCAGTTTATACCGTCCCAAGGTGAGTTTAGGCTGCGCTTTTCTAAGAAACCACCTATGCTATCATCCTCCTATTATGTAGCTAGTGCTCCATCCAAACTTCATGGGTCAAGAAGTAATCCATTTGGTCAAAGAAGTGAAGGCCAAGGTGCACAGATAACAGGATATTCTGCAAGCCAACATAAGCCTCCTAGGCAGCCTTGTAAAAAACATGGGAGGAGTCATTTAGGTACATGTCGTGTTGGGACAAATGCTTGTTATTGGTGTAGTGTGCCAGCGCATATCATGAGAGATTGCCCGAGGAGTCGTATGGGTGATATAGCATAACTTACTGGGTCAGCTGTTGCATCATCATCATCATCATCATCATCCATGCCTTCATTAGGTAGGGGTCAGCAAGTTCCTTCAGGCTGTGGTATAGGTTTTAGAGGGGCAGCTAGCTCCAGTAGAGCCCCGAATCGCACTTATGCTTTGGGAACTCGGCAAAATTTTAAAGCTTCACCCGATGTGGTCACACGTACATTGTTCATCTTTTCACATAATGTATATGCATTAATTGACCTTAGTTCGACATTATCATATATCACTCCACTAGCTGCTGAGAAGCTTAAGAGAACTCCTAAATTATTGAACAAGCTATTTGAAATGTCTAGACTAACCGATGAATCTATTATAGCTAGAAGGGTCTATTATAACTGTGTAGTAACTGTTTGTGATCGTGACACATTAGATGACCTTGTTGAGCTAGAAATGGTGGAATTTGATGTAATAATGGGTATGGATTGGTTAGATTCTTGCTATGCCATTATGGATTAATGGACTAAGAGAGTGTATTTCCACTTTCCAAATGAGGCGGTCCTTGAATAGGAAGGCAATGTTGGGGCACCAACGGGTAAGTTTGTTTCTTATTTTAAGGCAGGGAAGATAATGTCAAAGGGTTATATATGTCATCTCGTTAGGGTGAGGGATATGGAGGAAGAATCACCAACTCTTTAATCTGTGCCAGTAGTGAATGAATTTGTTGATGTGTTTCCTGAAGAGCTTCCGAGATTACCTCCAGAACGTGAAGTAGATTTTGGCATTGACTTAATTCCAGACACTCAACCTATTTCTATCCCTCCATATAGAATGGCCCCGACAGAATTATGTGAATTAAAGGAGCAATTAAAGGACTTGCAAGAGAAGGGTTTTATAAGACCTACTGTGTCCCCTTGGGGTGCACCAGTGTTATTTGTACGTAAAAAGGATGGCACCTTGAGAATGTGTATTGACTACCAACAATTGAATAGAGTGACAATAAAGAACAAATACCCCCTCCCCAAGATTGATGATTTATTTGATCATTTACAAGGTGCCAAATGCTGTTCAAAAATTGATCAGAGATTAGGTTATCACCAAGTGAGGGTGAAGGAGAAAGATATACCCAAGTCAGCCTTTACAACACGCTATGGTCACTTTGAGTTTCTTGTTATGTCATTTGGGCTGATAAACACACCAATATTTTTTTATGGATTTAATAAACAGGGTATTCAAGCCATTCTTGGATATTTATGATAGTATTTGTAGATCATATTTTAGTATATTCAAGATTAGAAGAGGACCATGCAAATCACTTACGACAGGTATTACAAGTTCTTCGTGATCGATAATTGTACGCCAACTTTTCCAAATGTGAATTTTGGTTAAGATCAGTGGCATTCTTGGGTCATATTGTATCAGATGAAGGAATAAGGGTTGATTCACAAAAGATAGAGGCCGTGAAAGATTGGCCAAGGCTAACAACATCCATAAAAGTTCGAAGCTTCCTAAGGTTGGCAGGTTAATATAGAAGTTATTTTAAGGGTTTTTCTTCTATTTCTGCACCTCTAACAAAGTTGACACATAAGGTGACTAAGTTCTAAAGGAATGATGAATATGGAAGGAGCTTCCAAGAGTTGAAAAGCAGGCTAAATTCTGCACCTGTGCTAGTGCTTCCAGAAGGCACGGAGCGGTACGCGGTGTATTGTGATGCTTCAAAAGTTGGCTTAAATTGTGTATTGACACAACATGGTAGGGTAATTGCTTATGCCTCGAGACAACTGCGACTGTATGAGAAACACTACCCAACACATGGCCTTGAGCAAGCAGCCGTTGTGTTTTCTTTGAAAATATGGCACTACTATTTGTATGGGGTTCACGTTGACATATATACTGATCATAAGAGGCTACAGTACATCTTTAAGCAGAAAAACCTAAATTTAAAACAGCCAAAGATGGCTAGAGTTAATAAAGGATTACGACGTTGATATACTATACTATCGAGGGAAAGCAAATGTTGTAGTCGATGCTCTGAGTTGTAAAGCAATCACGAATATTGGGTGATCAGACCACGGTAAGTCAAGGAGTGGCTAAGGATCTATGTTAACTAGCTAGTTTGGGGGTTCGCCTCCTTGAAACTCCAAAGGAAGGGGTTATTGTCCATAATGATGCAGAGTCTTCATTGGTAATGAAGGTGAGAGAAAGTAGTTCAAGGATCCTGTTCTACGATGACTTAAGGAAAAGGTGAGTCAGGGTACGATGAAGGGCTTTGATCTTACATAAAATGGAGTACTTTATTGCCAAAATAGATTTTGTGTGCCTGATATTAATGCACTAAGAAGGAGGATAATGGAAGAATCCCATCATTCAAGATATTCCATCCATATAAGATCAACTAAGATGTATCATCACCTGAAGTGAATATTTTGGTAGGGAGGCATGAAAAAGGACCTTGCACAATTTGTGGCTAAATGTCCGAATTGCCAGCAAGTCAAGGTAGAGCACCAAAAGCTGGGAGGTTATATGCAATGTATAGATCTTCCAACGTGGAAGTGGGATATGATTAATATGGATTTTGTTACTAGGTTGCCTCTCTCATTTCAGAAGTTTGACTCTATGTGGGTAATAGTTGATAGACTCACAAAGTCAGCACACTTCTTGCCAGTTAAGCGCGGTTATATAGCTGAAGAGTATGCAAAGTTATACCTCAAAGAGACAGTTAGGCTTCATAGGGTCCCAATCTCCATTTTATATGATCGGGGAGCTCAATTCACTTCAAAAAAGTCTTAGAAGTCCTACCAAAAGAGCTTAGGGACACAAGTGAATCTAAGTACAACTTTCCACCCTCAACCAGATGGTCAAGGAGGATGCACCATTCACACTTGAAGATATGTTACAGTCTTGTGCATTGGACTTCAAAGGTAGTTGGGTGGACCATTTGCCACTTATTGAATTTGCCTATAATAATAGCTACCATTTAAGCATCAAGATGACACCTTATGAAGCTTTGTATGGAAGGAAATGTAGGTCACTAATCGGATGGTTTGAAGTGTGTGAAGCCACCTTGCTTGGGCCAGATCTAGTCCAACAAGCCATGGAAAAAGTCAAGGTAATATAAGAACGACTAGAAATAGCCCAAAGTCATCACAAATCATATACGGATGCTAGAAAGGAGGACTGGTTTTTTAGTAGGAGATTGGGTATTCTTAAAGGTGTCCCTAATGAAAGGTGTTATGAGATTTGGTAAGAAAGGAAAACTAATCCCCACGTTACATAGGGCCATATAAGATTATTAAAAGATTTGGACAAGTTGCATATGAATTAGAGCTACCCCAGGAGCTTTCAATGGTTCATGCAGTTTTCCATGTCTCAATGCTTCAAAAATGCATAGGTGACCCATCTCATATAACTCATATTAAAGATGTGAAGAGGTACCTATTTCTACCTTAGATCATCAAGTTAGAAAGCTATGGAATAAAGAAATACCTTAAGTAAAGGTACTTTGGAAGAACCAGTAAGTAAAAGAGATGACGTGGGAAGCTGAGGATGTGATGAGATCTAAATACCCTTATTTATTTGAAGCTAAAGAGGAAGTCCAAGATGCAATGTTGGGGAATTAGTAGGTACGTGAGTTTGAACGCTTATTGTGTTGTCAAAAGTTTGTTTAAATAGAGGTTTAAACTTGCTGAACCTGCCCAATTATTCTAATGTTCGGGGATGAATGTTCCGGGGGGGGGGGGGGCGGGGAGGATGTAACACCCCACATCTTAGGTGTACTAGTCCTATGCATATGGAACATGATATAATTAGGTAGAAGGAGAACTAACTTTAAAAGTGCCTGAATGTTATACTAGAGGCTATATTTATGTCTAATGCTTAAGATGAGTGAATGTATATAAGTTCTAAGCCAAATTGAGGAGATCACGACCTTAAACGAAGTGAAAAAACAGTGAGGTGCTTGTAGGACTTAGGAAGCTAGCTGGTGAAGTCACCTACGTGCTTAGCTTAAATTGGCAAGGTACGCGGGGAAACTTAATTCATAAATGAATGAACTCACTTGAGGCCTAAAAATGAAGAAAAATGAAAAGGACGCGAAGATGAGGCCCAACACCGAATTTGTTCAAGTCTGATAAAGAATAAAGCCCAAGTTAAGGATGTAACATTAGCCCATGGTTTGGCATTATAAAGGGACAATATAGGAAGCCCAAGATGAATAGGAAAAGGGGCAAAGTACATTTACCACACACTTCACAAATAGGGCCCCAACTAAGTGAAAGGAGAAGAGGAAAGTTGGCAGAAAATCCCATCAAATTGAAACCAATAAGGCCCAATTGAATGGGCCAAGTAGGTGCATTACCACCTTGCTAAAATGTGGCTTAAATTGGAAGAGAAAGTCGGCCAAGAGTGGCCCTTTAAAAGGGAATAAAAATCAACTCTTTAATTCATTTTAAACTTAGAAAAGATTTCAGCTTTCACATGTTCATTTGTTGCTCTCTCTTGACTTTGCAAAGCATCCAAAGCACACCTTTAGTGTTCTTGAAGAGGACCCGATCCTTGAAGGCTAAGGTAAGTAGAAATACCTATGGTTTAGTATAATTCTTCCATAAAAAACATGAGGAGTTAGCTGATTATACTTGTGCTGGAATTTTGGACAGCATGTGTTCCAAAGATTGTTGTACACTTCTCTTGTTTATTAAGAGGCATTTCTCTTCTTGGTTGGATGTATTATGAAGTAATATTGATGATTTCAAAAAGTTGTAGTTCTGTATAGATGTAAGAAGGTTGCTACACCCTTTTTATCTTTCGCAAAAATAAGTTCTTGTACGATATCTTAGTTTCACTCTTAGTAGGAACCTGTGGACTGGTAATTGAGAATTGTTGTTGCACGTCGTCCTTCTACTTGGGGACCCTTTTTGGAGATTTTTAGGAATGGTTTTCTGTGTAAATATGTTGGAGACAGTTTGGTTGAAGTTGAAACAGGTTTGCGATTGTTGACTTCGAAATGTAGCGAGAAGACGTAATGTTATGTTGCCTACTTGTGTGTTGTGTAGAATTGTTATGTGTTGTTCTTTGTGAGCTGTTGTAACACTGTTATGGGAATAAAACAAGATGGTTATGACATGTATATGATAATGTGTACTAGAAAATACGATTAGAGGTGGAGAGGAAAAAAATACTCTTGGCGTTGGCATTCACAAGCTTGTTGCCCGAGCATTAAATTTTTTATGAGATTGGACTACCAAGACGTGTTTATTAGATGCTAGTACTAGTTTTATCACCTAATCTATTGTATATAAGTATTTAGTAGAAAAGGAGATTTCTTCGAGGTAATAATGACGTAGTACGACGAGGTAGGTAAGGCTACTCAATTTTCTATTATTTGGCATGAAATCTAGGTTCTTCCTTGGCACATAGAGGCACTTACCAACTCTAACATAATTAATAATCATGTCCCTACCCTTTAACATATTCATATGTTCCCATACATTTCCATTGTCAAATCTGCATGCCTACTTGGATACCCATGCCTACTTGGATACCAAAGATACATGAGTTCCTTTTTACTAAGTAAAGTCCACGTGTTGTTTAATCTCCTACTCATTTCATTAGTTGTGTAACTCCCTTTTCATTGTGGTATTGTCTTGCATGATTGTTTATATGTCACATGTTATGTTCATATTCTTACAATTCTAAATTTGATGACCACCAAAAGAATCATCTCAAAAGTAAATAAAAGATGACTCAAAGTTGCTTATTAATGGGTGGTATCCCAGGGGTGGAAGAATCACCTAGCATGGGTCAATCCCATATTACGGGGGGTATCCCAGGGGTGAAATGAAAGCCTAGCAAGGGTCAATCTCGATATTTATTCACCACTGATCAGCTGGTCATTTGTATGATGTACTACGCACAAATCATACAGTAAAGAAAGGTAAAGTAATACAAAAGGATGTAAAGCACATGATTCTACATTATAACTAAAGGTGGTCTCTTATCCTTACACACCAATGAATGATTTCATTTGAGTTCTTATTTCATACGCAGTACTTCCTTCTTTACATATTCAGTACATTATCTCATACTGACGTTCCTTATGGGGGACCTGCATTTTATGCTGCAAGTACAGGCGTTAGTAGATCTCCCTAGTAGAAGTACATGATATCCAGCTGCTGTTACTGAGACCCATGTTGCTTTGGGGCTTTGTGTGTCTAGAGCTTATATTTTTGTATTATATAGTTGTTCATGAGGTGGGGCCTAACCCGATCCTTAATAGATATTATTCCTTATCTAGAGGCTTTGTAGACTATGTAAAGTAAAGTGTGGTCATGTATCGTACTTTAGAAATCGTGGCTGCAACGACCTAGTCATATGGATTTCCTTTTGGCTTGTTACAACTTTCTACTTTCTTGAAAACATGTTGAATGTGGTAACCCCTTTATAATGTTCATAGAAAGTGCATGGGTATATGTTGGTTCTCCCGAGCCTTGTCAGCAACGGATGCCAGTCCACCTTAATAGGACTTTGGGCGTGACACGATAGTACTCAGATTCACCTTGAAACCCAATCCCTTTTTGAAAGATCTCTAAAATTGGGATGTGAATTGATCTCCCCTGTCTGATATGATAGACAAGGGAACTCCATGCAGCCTCACAATCTCGCGAATGTACAACTTGGCATACTCCTTTGCAGTGTCAGTCATCTTAATTGCTAAGAAGTGAGCTGATTTGGTCATATTATCAACAATCACCAATATTGAATCATACTACTTTATCTTTATTTCAAGTATGATGGCTCCCAAACCAAAGAAGAGTGAGATTCAGAACCTGCAGACCCAACTACGTGATAAACATTCAGACACTGTAGCCATTCCTAAGGTCAGCAGATCAGTGGAGGAGCTTGATGTCCGGTTAAATGAAGGCATTGAGCATCGGAAAACTAGGGAGGTAGCTAGACAGCCAGTGCCTTCGTAGACTCAGGCTACAGTGTTCGGCCTCTCTAGTCTAACGTGAGAGACGCTTAGCAGAGCAGCTCCTGATAGACTCTAAAGAGGGGTGTCGAGCAGGAATAGGTGATGTAGATGACTCTTATTCAGGAGACAAGTCTAGGTCTGAGTCCACTGAGTCCTCCCCAGCACTAGCAACTCTTCCTACTGCATTGACAAGTAGATAGTGTGTCCGGCCCATGCTGGGAATATATCATGAGGACATCCAACATGATAAGAGAGGTTGGCAGGCTCGAACTATATTTGAGGAGCCACGGATCGTGACATCGAGGCTTGAAGTGCTCCTACACTCCGGGAAACCATGGTCGGGAATTATTTAAAGTGGATAGCAGCACCATCAAGGAAGTTCTCCTTGATGCTTGTTCGTGAGTTTTATGCTTTATACGCTATGACCATCATAGAGTACCCCAAAAAGGAAGAGATTACTTGCATAACCCTATATTACTCAAACGATGTGAGAGCAGACTAGGGACCGAGGTATGATGAGAGCTGTGACCTGAAAAGTTGTTCTGATGTGGTTGATCACTGACCATATAGCTGAGCAGGGCTAGGACCCTAACTAGATTTCTGACTCAGTGGTGATCGTTAAGGCATCACTTAGCTTCACCGACAAGTTTTGGTGGGTTGTAGCTCATTCACGAATCCAACCGACTCAGGCCAATAATATTTTGACACTAGACAATGCTGGTTTGGTTGCCGACAACATTGCTAGCTATGATATTGATTGGGCTCAGTTGATAGAAGAGGAGATACATGAGAGAGCTCTGAAGTTGTCCATATCCATTTCCTTCCCCTGTCTGATTTATTGCCTATGTATAGCGGTAGGGGTGGAGATTCTACACACTATGGACACCATGATTGAGGTTTAGAGGATACTGGACACCATCTTGATAAAGTTTGATGAGAATCCTATGGCTTTACGTCGAGCACCATACCTACCTGTTCGTCTACTAGAGATGTTTGCCGCAGCAGCACAACCTTAGCCTTTTTCATCTTTTACTATTGTTATTCCAGAGACTGAGGGGCCTCCACTAATAGATGTTGAGAGGGAGATGGGGCCCAGTACTACTACTTTTACTCCTGCACTAGAGGTCGTGCCCACACAGCCTTCCTCCTCAAGCATGGTATACATATCTTCGGCGTCGATTCAAAATTCGGCATAGCGACAGGATCACACTGAGTCCCAGTTGACTCAGTTGCTATAACAGATTAGGCCTTGGGTTTGCAAGCCCATTTCAGGACTTCATAAACCGATGGAGAAATGCGAGCCTAGCCAATAATAAGGTAACACGTCAACACATACTTTTCACAATTTCAAGTGTTCGCGATGGTCAAAATTATATTACCCAACTTAGAGTCATAGTCGGACTATAGAGAAATGCTCAAGTTAGAATTCTATTAAAGAAGTAGCAATAGTTCTTTAATCCTTTGTAGCATGAGTAAGCATTACATAGAAACTAACAATAATCTGAAAGTAAATCATAGGGAAAATTATCACTATAATTAAGCAATAATAGCAGAGAATAAGAGAGATTTAGATAACTTCTAGGGGAGGTACATAGACATATAAGTAGTAATTAGCATGGCTGCTTAAAAATACTTAAAAGCTGATGAATCCATAAGGGTAGGATAGGTGAATCTAATATTTGATCAAGGTTCTCTTTAATTAAAGATCAACTTTCCATAATACTTTCTGAAGCTACTATGGGTTCATGACATAACACCTCAACCTTAGCAAAGAATTCAACACATTAATGACCATTCATCATTTAAGCTCACCTTGTGTGCCCCTCTCAGGCATATATAAGGATCCTAAGCTAGAACTGAGTTTTCAACCTAAATCCATATAGTAAACGTGGCTAAATAACAAAATTCATAAGAGTTCATCAATAACCAAAGTAAAACTAAACACCTAACAACTGATTACTAAATTATAGTCTACATTATCCCCCCTAGAAGTATTGGGGTTTTCAGCTCATCATCAAATAGAGTATTGGAAAATTACCAAATAGATTTTTCTTCCATTGTAATTGTCTTCAAGCTCAAGAAATCAGAACAAATGTTTGAAAAACCCTTACTCTCTCTCTAAGAAAGTTTCTTCTTCTCTAAGTAAGAAAGTGTACTCTTCTCTCTAGAACAATATACTACTTTAAACTAAAGAGAGAAATTTTTGAATAATCTCTCCTCAGGTCTGTACTCTCCTTTTGTTAGCCATTGAGCCTTTTGTACTATGTATAAAAATTACAGAGTATCTTTCTTAAAAACCTAATCTGCGATGTTGGTCGACTTCATCGATTAAGTCGGCAACTAACAAAGCTTGCCTTTTGCTTGTAGACTGCTCCTCTAGATTGGTCTTGAAGTAGAATTTGTGAGCTCGCCAACCAAGTTGGCAATGTGCCATTTGGACCTGAAGTCTCCCTTTAACCAATGACTTTAAGACAAATTAAATGACCTGTTATGCGAGTAAATCGGTGTTGTCAACTGAATTTATAGCTCGCCAACTTAGTTTTGCTGCTCTCCTTTTTTCAAGTTGGCCTGCCTCTTTTTGGGTGCTCGTTTAGCAAGGACTGGGTACTTTGGTGACTTGCCAAGTACCCTTCTGCGTTATACTTCTCCTTGTTATTTGACCTCTTTGCATTCGTGTGTCCCAAGTATTCCCCAAATCTTTATCTTGTTGCAAAAACAACAATTCTTATTAGTTTATAGCACAAATAGGGTACCAAGGCCACTTCTAATGCAAAAACTAAGCCTTAGATGAGTGCAAATTCACCATTCATCAACACCCCTAACTTAACTCTTTGTTTGTTCTCAAGTAAATCAAACTTCAACTAGTTCAAGATTATGTTTATGCATTATAGTAAATGACACTCAATTTGCCAAGGCACAAAATCCATTCACTATGTAACCACTCACATATGCACTTTAAGCTTCAAGCAATGACTAGAACATACCTTCTGGAGCTTTCACTCACAAAGCTTCACACAAAGGCAAAGCCATGCCGAACAATTGTGCTTGATTGTCGTTATATCATAGAAGATTCTAATCTCACAAAGCAATGCAATATCAAGCTCAAGAATCATACAACACTCACACTCCCAAAAGAAGAAAAGCATGCCCAAATCGACTGATGAACTTGCCCTTATTTTCCAACTAATACATCAATCAGCTTATGAAAGATCACAAAGGGCCTTTTGGGCTTATAACAGGGCAAAGTGCAAGGTAAGGTAGCATTTTGGGATAATGACTAACCTTCTTGGTGTATGACTTAGATTCTAACCATCATCCAACGCCATAATCCACTTCAATCTAGACCAAGCTTAACATTCAATTCCTATCATCTTATAAACCTTAACAAGGTCTTCCCTCCCTTTATTCACTAACAAACATAATTTCTACATATTCATAATCTAGAAATGAAATCCAAAATCAAATTCAAAATATCTTTTCCGAAGGGGTATGCCAATTCTAAACTAGGCAACAAGATGTGCTCATAACCAATTAGGGCCCAAACTCTCCTTGTGAAATTACTTTACCACAACCGGCCTTTGCCTATACCATACCACACCCCCAACGTAGGAGTGTGGCCTAAAGTTGGACTGTCCTACCAACTCATACACCAAGAAGAACATAGGAAGGTAAAAATAGGTAGGGATTCATTTAGGTTCAAGTTCCACAAAAAAGAATCGTACAACTCTAAGGGTGCCAAGCAAAGCTCACACTCACAATGGAAAATCAAAAGAAGGTAGTCATAAGGTCTAAGAAGTTCATGGCAGACACTCAAAGGAATGCCTAAGATTCTCTTATTCATTCACCAATATTAATCAATTAGACCAACTGGGAAAGTTTCGAGTACCATCAAACAACTTTCTAATCAAGAGATCCCACCACACATGACTTTCCAACACAACTATCCAACATTATTTTAACTAAATCGATTTGCTCAAGTGCAATGATCACCCCAAAACTCCAAGTTGGTTTTAATCTAGTCATGACAACATGGTGAGTATATACATGAAATATACAACTCATTAACATCTCACTAATCAGCCCAAACAAACATGTGTCAAAAGTGCACTTAGAGATATTTATATTGATCAAAATTAACACTCAAAAGGTACTCAAAGATGTCTATCCATTCAAACCATAATAGTAAGCCAACAATATAGAACAAAATAATACTATATCTAATCAAAATTCAAACTGCAATATATACAACAAAAAAAAAATAACAAAGTTGTCAATGTGTATAACAAAAATAAAATAGGTTAGGTGCTAACTACCACCCCCAAAAAAACGAAAATCAACGTCCTCAATGCACCAATCAAGAACAAAAAAAGAGGGGTGAAACAACATCAATATATAGAAGCCCCCTGTTTAGGCAAAGATGAAGGAGTTAGATAGGATTATGGAGCATTCGAGGCTTGGGCATAAGTGCCCTATGGAGAAACAGGAGTAACCTCCTCTATAGTAATGGAAGGTAGCCTGCTCTCAGTAGGTAGATGTTGAATGTCCTCAAAAGAGGACTCTAGAGCCATCTGCAACAATAGATCCTCTGTACCCAGAAGAACCTCAATAATAGCAACCCCATCTAGCTTTGTATTCTTTAAGTCCTCCTCATCTGTCTCAAGCCTCAGGTAGTCATTATCTTCCTTTTTTTTGCAAACTTTATGTCCCTACTGGCCTTATTCTTTTCCCTCATGGCTTAAAATTGGCCAACAAGGTCCTCTTTCTAGCCTTCTCAACATCTCTTTTGTGCCGGTTATCCACGAGCACATGCTTGTTCAAACATTACCCTTCACCTTTATTGTAAATGTCATGATACATGTTCTTGTCAATATTCTTAGACTCCCAACTAAGTTGGGGAGTCTGTCAATGTGGATCATGCGCCACCTTAGTCCTTGCCTCAATCCGATGATGTTTCTGAATTGGCTCCAAAGCCACGGGCTAATGTACTAGGGATTGGGAGCCCGTTTGTTCTTTTTTGAAGCTCTTCCCATCGAAAGTCGAGGAAGGTTTCGTGGGAATCTTCTTGCCATTATTCGTAGCCTCTGTCCTAGCATGTTTAGATGGATGGGATGACCTTTGACTAGGTTCCCGAATAGACATCAAAGGTAGTGAACACCCTGTTGACTCATCCTCCTTCACTACTCTATTACGTCGAACTGGCAATTTAGTGCGAGACCCCGTGTTTGGCGTTATATAAGGCATATGTGATATTTTCTAGAACCTAGGGATAATAAGGCTGATAATAAAAGGTAATATCAAGGAATTAATGTTTCAAGTCAAAGGAATACCCTAAATAAAAATTCAAGATTAAAAAAATGGTCCAAGTGGCACCTCGCCTTTTTTGGAAGGTTTAAATTAGGTTTTACTTTTCGGATGGGACTAAAAGTTTATAATTTGCCAATAATGGATTTTTTAAAGGTCATTTTAATAGCATAAAGGTCATACATTAAGTTTTGGAATAAAGAAAGTTGCAAGATAAAGGTCGGCCAAAGTTACCGTAAGTTTCTTTAAGAAATCCTTCTTAAATTTAGGTCAAATGTAGCAGGCCATATCTCCCAAAATATAAGAAGTTAGAAGGTCCATGACATATCAAATTGAATCTCTATGCGTCTAGTTTGCAATGCACAAAACTGCGCATCAAACTGACCTCATAATAAGAAGTTATGACAGTTTTACCCAGACTGCCCGAGCAAAAACTTGGGTCATGGGTCGGGTCGGATTGATCCACCTTAATGTCGGTTAATTTGAGCTTTTTAAAGCTCAAATCAGTGCCATTTTGTCCCTAAACAACTTATAAATTAAAGGAAAAGTTCCCTCAAGGTGCCAAAGGGATTTGAGTAAGTTTTTTGCATTTTTATCATTAAAATTTGTCCGTGTGCCTAGAAATGCGTGTACTTATGCTTTGCAATTGTTTTCCCCTCGTATTAGCTGTGTTTGGGGCTGTAAAAAAAGTGGTGTGCTTTCTGGTATTGTTGATTTTCAGCTGGTGTTTGCAAGTAATAATTTTGGGGCTCTTTTACGGTCATTTTTATGAAGTTTTACTGACATTTCCTCGCGTAAATGCTCCTTGCCAAATCTGGTCATTAATGCTTAATTTTTGACTGTTTATAGGTGTCTTTAAATTGTGTATATATAGTCATTGTGAAGCTTAGGACGTAAGGAACAATGTTTGTGAAGAAACTTTTGGCAATTGGACGTCCGTTGGAAGGTATGTTAAGGGTAAGCTCCATCCCTCCTTTTAGCACGAGATTCGAGAAGTTTCCCAAAACGTCAAATGCAATATCTCTTCTGTTGCTAGAAAGACCTTCTGTGAAAGGCATTGGGATTGCACCTGAGTTATTTTCATGATGGTATTAGGTTAAAATTCCATTCATTTGATTAAACTGGACATTCAATATCCATATATCATTTTCTCGATTTTCCGGGCTACCTATTCATATGTTCGAGGTGTTTCTCTTCTTGGTGTAGTGCCATTACAATAAATATAGAATCGAAAGGGGATGTAGTATTCATAATCAGTCCTTCTTCCATACAAAAATACAATTGAAGCATTTAACAAGTAACGCGTTGGTTTCCAATATTCTCCAGTGAAATGCTCCTATTTAAACTACTAAGGCACTTGATCCTTTTTAAATACTTTCTTTTACTAATTGACATGGGACCAAGTATAAGCGTTATGTAAAGCACCTTTATGAACATTTTCAAAGTTAAGGCTTCACTCTAAATGTTGGGTTAAGTTCCCAAAATTGTTAAAAATACATATAAGATCCCACGATTCACGTGTATTTGCTATGACAACGATTATGATATTATGAGAATAAGTGTACCAATGAGCCAAGATTGGCTAAATGACAATGATTATGATGTTATGAGAATAAGTGTACCAATGAGCCAAGATTGACTAAGTTCTTTCTATGGCCTACTATGTGCATTCAACATTCATATCAGACATTGCACGTTATGCATGGACTTCGAGCTATAATCAAAGGTATGAGGCCTATTTGCCCAAATGATGCTGGTTAGCTACCGGAAAGGACCACCATTGCTAGCATTTGGTTGGGTATGTCATACATTTGCATCTATATATATGTATTCACGACATACGATACTCGAGCATACCATGCATATTTGATCACTAGGAGGTTGCGTATTGGCTATTAAGGCTACTTGAGTTTGGTTATAGGTGGTATTTCTATTAACCTTTTTACTACGGTTATTGATGATTTTACTTCCTGCCTTACATACCAGTATATGTTTATTCGTACTGACGTCCTTTTGCCTGGGGATGTTGCATTTTATTTCATGTGTGTAGGTTCAGGTAGAGGTTCTGATTTACCCTTCCACTAGGAGCTTTGTTCAGCTATGAGTTGGTAAGCTCTACCTCTTCCTGGAGCTTTCATAGGATGTTTGCTTTTTGTAATAAAGTTGGGTATAGTCGAGGCCCTGTCCCGACATTGTTAGTGATTCTCTTAGAGGCTATTGTTGACATGTTATTGTGGCTTGGTTCTTTTGTGCCTTTCAGTCTCCAGTCATAAGATTGACATGTATATATTAAATGATTTACTATTGACCAGGTCATGACCTAAAATGTCTAGGCTTAGTCTTTCGGACATTATATTTCCCGATTTTTTTCTGGCCCTAGTTTAGTTAACTAGCATGTTTAGTGTCTTACTTGGCCAATAACGGTGTCAGGTGCCGGTCGCACCTCCCCTCCTTTTGGGGCATAATATTTAGGTCGTGTCATACCTGTATCAAACATTCATAACAACATAAAGCACAATAGAATCAAAATCAAAATCCAAGCCGAGAATCATATAAAAAGTTGTAGGCATCTGATGCTCGCAAAGGAAATGCGAGTCACACAGTGCTATTGGCGAGCTCTGATGAGCTCGCCAAACGGTCCTAGATAAATAGGGAGGTAACTATGGGAGGTAGAGTCTGTGTTGGCATGGCAACACATCAGTATCTTGCCAAAATGTCCCCCTTTAGAACCAATTGGGATCTACGAAAAGGGCGAGCTCATTGCATGGAAATGCGATTCGCTGGCCTGATTGGAAAACTCAAAGGAGCTTGCCAAAAAGACCTTTGAAAGCAAAGTTGAATCAACTCATTTCAAAAACAAATTTTACAATATGAACACCCAAAATCAATTTAAAAACACCATTACTTAAGCATGCACCAAACCCACTATGCAAAGCTTCCCAATTACTCAGATTTCACTGGAAAGCAAGGTACAAATGTTTAATCAATAGGGAACCCTTAATAGAATCATCAATAATTCATCATCGAGCAATCTTATCAATTACAAGTATTGGATTACTCAGACTTCACCCATAGAGGTTCAATAATTAGCCCTAAACATCAAATCTACACCATTTTGATCATTTTTAAATTAGCTTAAGACCGAAACCTAAGCACATGGTCTCCTAACACAATCCAACGCAAAAAAACATTGTTTCAACCCATTTTCATCAAATCAAACATTCATTAGTAGTACCCAAAACATCGATTTCACACAAGCACACAAGAATCAACCAAAACTTAACAAATACCATAGCTAAAGTACATATTCAAGTTTCATTCTAGCTCACAAGCACAAATATAACATCATTAACTCAAAATGAAGCAAAAACAAGTACTCATATGGCATCAATCTTATTTGCTTGAAAATACTTGAATAACGGCTTGGAAATCAAAAACAAGAGGATGTACCTTGTAATAAAGCTTTAGACCAGGTGGAGGATGTGCAAATTATATGGACACTCCCAAAAATACACTAAAATCTCACAAATCAACTTGAACAAAGTGAAGGGGTGTATGAGTTAGTCATGGAAAGTAGAGAGAGAAGTGGGGTTTCAAAAAGATTTGAGATATGTCTATAAGAAGCTTCTTCTATTTATGCCAGGGCAAATTTTGCAAGGTCATTAACATCATAGAATGATTTGGCGAGTCACAAAGCTCAATTGCATTGCAAATTTTGACCTAGGCTGAGGGGTATGGGGGACTTTATGAGATTGATTTACCTCGCAAACTTGATTGATGAATTGCCAATTTAAACCTGTGATTGCTCTTGTAACAGTATTCCCTGCATGATTTTTTCTTGAACTTTGGTGATATTCTACTACATTGCCAACCACATCAATGAATCATATTTTTTGCATTCCAACCCACCAATTTGTCCTTCATTTACCTCTTTTATTTCAACTCACCTACTCATCTACTAATACCTGTAAAGAACAAAACAACACAAAAACACTAAAAATTAAAAGTTAAACTTAGGTTGCCTCCAAAGAAGTGCCTTAGTTAACAGCATGGCATGACTTAGCCAAGCATGGTTCACGCACCGACATGAGCATGGTCTTTCTTTGAATTAACAATGCTATCACTTAGTAGACCTCCTTATGGCCTTTGGTTCAGCTGAGAGTAGATTTGACCCAATTAAGATTCAAGGTGTTTAATAGAGGACAAGTATGATATGAACACTTGATTCAATATTAAGAAATCACCTTTCATCTCCTTGAGCACCTCGTCATAACCTTCCACCTTATTCAAAATTTGAGCCAATATATCCTTGGTCCAATAGTGTTCTAGATTAGCTTTCAACTCTTCAATCATTGTATGCTCATGTGGAGGTACATAACACTCTCCTTCAGCCTCACTCTCCCTCCAATTCAAACCAAGGTCTCTCCACCCACCTCGTTGATTCCAACCTTTATTGCCATTTTGCCTTTGAAAATTTGAGTGATAAACATCCATTTGACACAAGAATCGATAATTTTTATCATATACCACAACCTTTTGGGATAAGTTTTCACATGTTCCAATAATGTTAACCGCTTTAGGAATCCCTGTAACATGCTTCCTCAAGAGGTCAAGTCGCATCATCATCTTAGCCGTATTCTCTTCCTATTGTTGGTTCTTTTCTATTTGTTCTTTTGTCAGCCCCAAGGTGAGTGGTGTAGCCATATCATCTCTCATATACCAATATCTGTGAAATTTTGTCATTTCATCTAACAACTCGATTGCTGTAGCAAATGTTTGCCTCATTAGACCACCACGAACCAAATTATCAGCTATAGTCTTGTTAGCCATATCAAGACTTTTATAGAAATATTGGAGTAGCAAATGGTCAGACACTCCATACTTTGGGCATTAAAACAAGAGTTTTTGGAATTGAATCCAAGTCTCATGAATTTAGTTCTCCTTCCACCCTTTTGATGTTTTGGATGCTATCCATCATCTTTAGTTCCTTGATCGGGGAAAGGATTTCTCAATAAAAGCATCTCTTAGCTCATCCCAATAAGTGATTGATTAAACTGGAAGTTTCGCCAACCATTTAGAAGGTTTATCACTAAAAGAGGATATGAACAACCGAAGACAGGTAGACTCCTGAGATACATTCTTGAAGGTGATTGGGATGCACACATCTAAAATGTTCCTTTGTGATCACGAGGGTCATTATTCAATTAGCCTACAAAAGAAACCTTTTACTTGCAATAGCTGGACATAAAATATCGCGTTTCCTTTAATTGGTGGTATACGCATCACACTAACATTGACCACCATGTTTAATCTAGCTTTATTGACATTTGTAACATCATCATGGTTAGTTATGTTGTTATGTTGCCCTGCATTTGAACCAGCCATGCTTCCAAATACACTCATGGCTTTACCTAATGATTAGCAAAAACAACAAAAAAGATAGTAAACAAACTCATACTACAAAAAACTAAATCACTAAATCACTTCTTCAAAGAAATCTAATGCCATTTCACTGGCATCATCATTTTGGTGATTCCCTATATAAAAGGTAATGCATCAACACACATGTTCCACAATTTCAAGTGTTCATGATTGTCAAAAGTATATTACCTAACTTGGCATCGAGGTTGAACCATAGAGAAATGCTCAAGTTAAAATTCTATTCAAGAAGTAGCGATGGTGCTTTAATCTTTTGTAGCATGAACAAGCATTATGTTGAAACTAACAATAATCTGAAATTAAATCATAAGGGAATTATCACTACAACTAAGCAATAATAGCAAAGAATTAGAGAGATTCAGATAACTTCTAGGGGAGGTACATAGACATATAGGTAGTAATTAGCATGAGTGCTTAAAAATAATCAAAAGATGATGAGTCTATATGGATAGGGCAGTGATGTGCTATCAAAATACAACACTTTTGATGGTCAAAACTTGGAATTTTGTGTGTTCTCAATGTGATGTTAGTTGGTTCTATGTGTTTTTGTGTTATATTTATGGGATTGCACGTTTGGCCTTGATTTTGGGAAGAAATACAAAAGTTGCTGATTTTTGATGCAGTATGAGACCCTTTATGGGTCGTAGATCCTTTTACGAGTTCTGAAGTGGTTTCGTGGACAATTCTAGTGAGGGCCTAATTTTTTGAAGTTGGTTTTACGAACATCCAGATAGGTTTTGGAATGATATATGAGTCATAGACCATGGTTCGTGCTTTGAGGAGATTGGGACTTTCTGAAGATTCATTAGATGAAGCCCTCTTACGGGTCGTAAACCACTTTACGAGTCATATAGAGGTATCGTAGACTTGAAGTCTAAATTTCCAGTAGCATTGTACGAGACCCCGATTATGGGCCATGGAATGCAATACAGCCCATAAAATCCTTTCATATGGCGTGCCGACCAGTTATCCTATTTCATTTAGGACTTGTATTTTACTTATTATAAATAGGTTTTTAAGGTTAGTTTTCACAAATTTTCGCATAGAACTCAGTAATTAGAGAGAAAAATAGTGAGGTTAGATTGGAGAGATTTTTAGAACACTTGTACTTTAATTTCATCTTTAATCTTGTGATTCTCTTTAAAGCTGGATTCACTTGTTCATAATTCAATTGTCTAAGTGTTTAATTATGTTTTTCCAAGTCATGATTCTTGCATCTACACAAAACATGAGTAACTAAATCCACAACTAGGGTTGTGGGAACCATGAAGAACTGACAAGGTAAAACCGGATAATTCATAATTCTTAGAAAGTACGCATGCATTTATTAATTAATAATATTCATTTTTATTGTTTTCTGATGGTGGCCAACATTAGAACCCACCTAGTGTTACTGACTAGACCAATATAGTTATGAATAGGATCCGATTGATGTGTTCTTGTCTATAAAGTAAACTCGGCCAAGGGGAGGTTCTACTGGGACTAATAAGTAAGGGTTAGTAATGCACACTATGGAGATGGGACAAGTCACATAGTAAAATTCATCTCCCACCTTTGACCAAAGGGCTTGGTGAATTTAACTTACTGTCCTGCATTCTGTGCACTAGAAAACAAAATTAGGTTATCCGATGGTACTGAGTTACGGAATCATAGTGAACATAATACCCTAGTTTCTCTCAATATTGATTTCACCCATGTTTTAGTTAGTTTAGTATTATTTTCCATTGATTATTACAAACCTCCCTTTTGAGAAGTAAGTTGTTTAACTACTCAAATTGCAATTATTGAATTCTCTTGAGTCTACGTATTCCCTATGAGTTCGACCCTATCCTTTCTTAGATTCTATTTCTTGACAGTGATCACTTTATCCTCTAAAAAGAGGTGTAACTTGGGTGACATCAAGATTTTGGTGCTGTTGCCCGGAATATGGCTAGATTTAGCTAACTCATAGTGATGTGGGTGTTAATCCTTATTTCCACATTTTATGTTTTGTTTTTGTTTCCTTGCAGGGTGTAAGTGTAGTGTATTCACAATACACAAAGTCGAAGTAGATCCTTGACTTTGTTTGACGTAGAGATTCACTAAACATTGAGAAGAATGGCTAAAACAACGCCTACAATGTGGCCAATGCAGCTTTGAACATAAATAAGAATGAGAATACTGATCATGAGAACCCACCTCTTCTTGAGAACATTGCTCCACATGCTTAGGATTTTAATGCCAATTCTTATCAATAGAATCAATATAGGCTAAATCCTATGGATATGGAGGTAACTGGAGCTATTGTGTTGCCACTACTACCGGAAGACACAAAGTTCTCAGTCTCGAGTGGGTTGCTTCAGATGTTGCAGAACCATGGACCATCGGAGGATCCTCATAGCCACCTTTACAAGGTTGCATTCAGCTGCAAAAATGTAATGTCAATACAACATCTGTCTATGGATGCTATGGGATTTTGCATCTTCCCATTGTCTCTTACATGCAATGCAACATTATGGCTATCTGAGTTCCCTCAGATTTCGATCACCAGTTGGGCAGACTTGCAAAAGGTCTTTTTGGAAAGGTACTTCCTAGATCGAAGAAGCTCAAGTTGAAGGACCAGATCAACAACTTTGAGCAACTTCCTGGTGATTCGATCAGTACTACTTGGGAGCGGTTCACCAAATTCTTGAGGAGTATCCAAGACCACAAGATAGTTTATGCCTTGGTGGAGATCCTCTACCATGCCCTTGATGAGATCAGTCAGGCTTGTGCTGACACCATTATGGGGGACATGTTCTTGGATTAGCCATTTGCAATAATTGTAGAGCAAATGGAGAGAGTGGTCAAGACTAGTCGTATAGGGGGGTAGAGAGAAATAGTATCCACCAAAAGTTCATGCGCTGTCAGTGTTGGTTTGGAGCAAGCAAAGATCAATGAAGAAATTATGCAAGATCTTGCCCGAATTTGCACAAGCATGAAGGTGATGATGAAGCAGAACTAAGAGCGAGTAAATGCAGTGATTCATCAACTTCCACGTGCACCCATGTATGATGAGCCTTATTATGATGAGGACATATGTTTTGTTTCTGACTAGATGGGGTTTCTGAACCAATACCCAAGGGTCCAATCAGAACTATTAGCACCAAATTTAAGTAATCCAAGGTCAGAACTTCAACAGAGATGGATCTTTAAGGGACAACCGTGGAGTATATTATTATAGGAACAGAGGTCTAGAGAGAGACGCAGATTGGGGTCGCATAGATGGCTTCAGAATTGGCCTCTATGTTCCACCACATAACCGCGATGCATGTGCATGTAGTTCCAAAATTGAGGAGATATTTGACCGCCTGTTGAAGATAGTTGAGACATAGGATGAGACTCTGAGGGTTATGAAATCTGAGATTTCTAGCATCAATAAGAAAATTGCGTCTCATTCTGTGGTTATCAAATAGCTTGAACAACATTTTGGTCAAGTATCGACTCAAATAAAATCAACATTAGAGGGGTACACTGTCTAGCAACATAGTTAAGAATCTTAAGAATGAAGGGCAGTGTATAGCGGTTACTACTCGGGGTGGCAAGAATGCTATTGATCCTCCCATGCTAGTAGATGAGGATGATGTTCAAGAGGAGATAGTTACGGCCATGAATGCAGATGTAGGAGATGATCATAGCAAGGATGGGGTGAGTGAAGCTGCTGATGCACCACATAAGTTAAAGCCTATTCCTAGGCCTCCTCCTCCCTTCTCTTAGGGAATCAAAAAGAGGGAGGAGGAAGGAAAGTTCAAGCACTTTCTCTCCATGCTTTGACAACTCTCCATCATCATCCTCTTATTAAGGCATCGGAGAAGATACCAAGGTATGTGAAGCACATGAAGGACCGGTTACTAAGAAGCACACTTTGAGTCGGGAGCTCTCTCAAGAGCTTTAACGTTGTAGTGCTATTGCTACGAGGTCCTTGATCTAGAAGTGAGAAGATCCCAGTGCTTTCACCATACCCTGTACTATTGGAGATGTGGAGTTCGTAAGGGCACTATGTGATTTAGGTACCAACATTAATCTAATGCCCTTTGTGGTCTTTAAGAAGCTAGGATTGGGAGCCCCTACTCAGATGAGCAAGTGGTTGTTGATGGCCAATCGCACAATGAAGAATCCTGTTGGGATACTATATAATGTGTTTGTTAAAGTTTAAAAGTTCATGTTCCTCTTAGATTTTGTGATCTTAGATTGCGAAGTCGACTTTGATATCCCAATAATCTTGGGAAGACCGTTCTAGCTCCTGGGCAAGCACTATAGAATATGGAAGCCGATCAACTCAGGTTCATATTGAACGATGAAGAGGTTGTCTTCAATATTTGTCAGTACATGAAGACGCAAGACGATTTGAAGACTGAAGTCTGAGTAACCAATTTGTCCAAGTCGTGCTGCGATAACAAATCAAGCGCTATTTGGGAGGCAACCCAAGGTTTTTGATGTAATAGTGTAGTTGTAGGTTTATATTTCAGTTTTCGGAGTCGCAAGTAGTTTATTTTTATTGTATTTTGATCATAATTTTGGACAACTTGTTAAGTTTTCGGTTAATTCAAACCCCTTAATTTGCCTTTGCTTGTGTGATTGAATTGGAAATCATGTTGGGAATGATAGTTTAGACACAAAACCGATGTTTGAATGTAACATATGATAATTGAATTTAAGTTGCCTATGTTTGATAATTGTCTAAGTCCGGAATTGGGTATCGTTGCCTTGTTCATATGATTTGAATAGTATAATTGGTGCCTATTGAATCACCGACCGTGTGTGATGAATTGACTTTGCGTATAAATTGGTAGATGATAACATAGGAGTGTAATTTTGGTTAGAAATTGTTCATGTGGTCGTAATAGTTGCGGAAACATGTCGAATTATTTTTGATGGGGTATATACGTTGAATAACATGTCGAGGTATTGGTTGTGGTACGATAATCATGTGGTTGTGTGTGTTTTACTTCGACACTGGTAGAATAACTGTTGAAAAAGTCGTATGGGGTCTGTTGTGATGGGCTTAGAAACTAAAGTAACTGAGTTTTCTTGTCTATGAGTGGCTTTTACGGCCCATGGATCATTCCACGAGTCATAATTGCCCCTCATACAAGATTCCGGAAACTTAAAGTTTCTGAGTATCCATTAGACAAAATCTTCTACGAGTCATAAATCACTTTACAACTCATAGAGAGGTCTCGTAAATCCTTGCCTGGAATAAATTCACACACTAGAATTCTCTATGACTTGTAAACCATTTTATGAGTCGTACCTGGTCTCATAGACTTTTCCAGTGCCAAAATTATTTGGACCACTATTTTACGAGAGCTCCTTACGGTTCCTAGTACCAACTACGGCCTATAAAGATGCTTTTATAGACCCTTCTACAACTTAATCTAAATTATTTTTGCATTTCAAATTTTGATTTTAGGGCTAAGAAAGGTGAGTAAATGTTCATGTTTCAGGTACTATGGCCCCAAAAGGTGGACATCATGAAATCTGAGCCTTATAGAGGAGGCTCAGAGATGAGTCCTCAGATGATTAGTAGGCCACCACATTGAGTTGTTCACTAGAGGACCTCAGGGTCAACCCGGACTCGGAGGCTAATAGACCATAGACCAAAGCTGCTGCTATGGCTAGCACACTCAGGCTCTTGTCGTCCCCACTTCCTAATCTGATGAGGAAGGCAACGATAGGAGAGATTCACCACATGTGACTCCATCTAGAGAGGAGTCAAGCTCTAAGGATGGATCAAAGATGGAGTCCTCTACATTGCCTCGTTCATCACCACCTAACACTCTTACTAGTGGGTGGTGTTTCACGGGCATTGTAGAGCATCTATACTGATGACGTGCTCCAGCAGAGCGGGGCAAGCTAGCCCGCTCCATTTAAGAGGATCCCAGAATCATCTCCGATAGACTTGATTGTGTCTCCGGTCTCTAGGATATAATGATTAGATACGAGCTTCAGTGGTTTACTCACTTACTCGGATGATACTCTCCGACCATGGTGAGGGAGTTCTATACTTCATGTGCGAGCACTATTAACAACACTCTTCCCAACAGGAAGAAGCCCCTTGCTTAACCCAGACTGATTGAGACAAGAGTGAGGGGCCGACAGGTGGATATATCGGAGACCACCATCCGCTGGATGCTTTTTGGACCACCGTTCCTTTCCCCTAGATCCACCACAAAGTTTGACTATAGGGTGGACCAGGCGAGGGACCCACTGGTGATGAGAGATCTAGAGCATAGAGATAGCTTGATGAGATGGGTGGCTGGTTATATTGCTGAGCAGGGTCCAGAATGTGCCTGGATTGCCACACACTCGAAGCCTATTGTAAAGGATTTGCTTAGTTTCCCTACCAAGTTTTGGTGGGCGATTGTTCAATCACGCATCTGGCCGACTCTTGCTGATAATACATTGATGCTAGAGCATGTAGTACTGGTTGCCAGCATCTTGGCTGGTTATGATATTGATTGGGCCCGCCTCAGAGCCGAGCAGATTCATAAGGTCGCCCTGAGGAGGTCCACCTCCATCCTATTCCCTTGCTTGATATATAGGCTCTGTCTAGAGTCAAGGTTGGAGAGATTGCACCAACTGGACCAGCTGATTGAGGCCCAATGTACCTTGGATCCCAGCCTAGTCAAGGCTGAAGAGAACCCGCTGGTACTCCAGCGAGCACAACCTGCTCCTATGCCTGAGATGTTTGCCCCAGCGCCACCGCCTGAGGGTTTACAAACTACCACCACTATTGCTCCTGAGGATAGGCCCCCGTAGCCAGAGGCAGATGAGAAGAGGGGGGCCCACTACTTTTATTCCTGCACCACATACCTCGTCATCAATGGCTACTACTGCGGGCATGGCCTATGTGTCCGCCATCTCTATATAGGCCATGACATAGAGATTATCTCATATTGAGTCGTAGTTGACTCAGCTTGTTCAGTAGATCAGGCCATGGGTTCGCCAGACAATTTTAGACTCGGAGGGTCACATGTAGGCATTTACAGTTACTACTATTTAAGACTGTCTCTCCGCCAATGGATGCTTGCATTGACGCCTCCGAGGTGAGGGTATAGCAAAGCTTGAGCATGGCCCGACCTTCAAATTTAACGACCTTTCAAGCGGAGATCCAACGACTCTAGGCTGAGATGATAGCAACACTTGCAGCACTAATGACACTACCAAAGATTATGCCCCAGGTGCTGTTGGTAGATCTTTTTTCTCCTGATGAGCCTATACAACCTTTCCACAGGAAGAGGCCCTACCTGGATGATGATCCTGATGCTGTACGATTGCATGAGGGGCTGACTGAGCAAGAGGGGCTCGAGCTTCTCTTGAGGGAGTCGAGACGAGAGGCAAAGATGTGATGAGCTCAGGAGGTAGAGCAGGTGAGAGATGCTGGACCCTACAGATAGAGTACTACTACTGAGGAGTCTACTCTACAGGAGGAGGGTGATCAGAATCAGCCACACACTGGCGCTCAGGCGCCTAGGTATGATTTTTAATTCCTTATGTTTCGTTTTGCTGTGATTGTGTGCATTGGGGACAATGCACATCCTTTTCAATAGGGTGTGAGTAGTTATGGGCATCAGTGAAGTCCGAGTAGCTTGGGTCCATAACTACCCTAATTTTTTATTGTGGGGTTTTCTTTCCTGTAATCTTTTTCCCCATGGATATTTACTTTCTCTTGAACCGACATATTTACGATGTTGAGGTAGTATTTGTAGCATATAGTACTAACACCTGTGGCATATATCAAGTTTTTTGTGTTTAGTGTGAAAAATGATACCCACAAAATTTTTTGATTAGTAGTCTAGATAGCAACCATACATGTTTTGTTGTTGACAATGTTGTTCTAATAAGTGAGGATAATTTGAGATAAAAAGCACGATCTGAATGTCTTTTGATGATAATGTAGTTAGTGCCATGTGAGTGTGAGCTTTAATTTGCTAAATTCATGTGTTGTGCGCTAATTAAGAACTTGCCCTATTACTCTAAGTTATACTGTAGATTAATTGGGTTAGGAAAGGATCTTAGGCCATTGTTCTTAATAGTCCACTTATCCTGAATGACCAACCAAAATTGCAGTATATCCCTTGTTCCTAATGTTTGAGCCTAACATGTACCTATTCTTTGCAAACACCTGATTAACCTAGCCTTGTTAGTTGTAAAATCCTAAAATTGTCCTCGGTCCTTCCTTGAACATTATGCACCTTGACTGAGGCAAAAAGCCTAAGTGGAGAGGCTACCAAAAATGGCCCTTGTTCGGAGGATGGATATTGTGAACCTTAACTCAGGTTAAAAGCCTAAGTTAAGGGTGGCTTGTGTAAGGGAGAAACACAAATATGAGGGGGAAAGTTAGTGATATAGAGAAAAAGGGGAAAATCATCAACTACGTGCAAGAAAAAGAAGTGATGCCTTAGTTGTGAGCTAAAAAGAAAAATAAAGTGTAAAAGTAAGGCAAAAAGCTGAAAAATGAAAAGAAAGCACCCAAAAAAGCTTCAAATAGGAGAAAGAAAGAATGAGATGAAAATAACAGAGTTGGTCGGGTGAAAGTGCAAAAACATGCAGTGTCAAGGAGATCCTTTAGTCACTATGTTCCCAATATACCATACCTAAGCCTCTTGAGCCTTCATTACAAGCCTAGAAAGTCTTAAAGTGATCATAGTCCAGGTAGTTGAAGGTCTTAGTCATGAGTATAGGGGCAAGCTATGGCATTAGGCATGATTCATGAATATCTTTTGTGAGAGTGAGTGATTTTGCATAGTCCCAAGGTTATACATGAAAACATCATTGAGTGTTAGATATGGGACTTCTTTCTGTGAGGGCACTTTCATCGAATTGTTAGCACTAGACTTACTCAATAATTTTGGATTATTGATAGTACCTCACTTGTCAGAGTTGTGTTGTCACATGCACTAATTTGTATTGGTTTGCTAGATGACTATCCGATTTTGTCTAAAAAATGTGGTTTGGGTATCTGAGTTTGAGATTGATGTGATGTATGCTATAGGGTTGAGGTCTATGTGCTACTGTATTAAATAGGTAGATTGAATCCGTTGCTTGAGGACAAACAACAATTTTAAGTTGAGAGTGTTGATGTGCTGTCAAAATACAACACTTTTGATGCTTGAAATTTTGTGTGTTCTCAATGTGATGTTAGTTGGTTTTATAATTTTTTGATCAGATTTGCATGATTGCAGGTTTGGCCTTGATTTCGGGAAGAAATACAAAAGTTGCTAATTTTTGATACAGTACGAGAACCTTTATGAGACGTAGATCGTTTTACGGGTCGTGAAGTGGATTTGTGACAATTCCAGTGAGGGACTGGTTTTCTGAAGTTTATTTTACGAACATGCAAATGGGTCATGGAATGATTTATGAGTCGTAGACCATGGTTCGTGCCCTGAGGATTAGGGATTGGGACATTCTAAAAATTCATCAGACGAAATCCCCTTACGGGTCGTAAACCACATTAAGAGTGATATAAAGGTGTTGTATACATGAAGTCTAAATTTCCACAAGCCCTATACGTGACCCCAATTACGGGCCGTGGAATGTAATACGACCCATAAACCCTTTACGTATGGCGTGCCGACTAGTTATCCTATTTCATTTAGGACTTGTATCTACTTATTATAAATAGGGGTTTTAGGTTATTTTTCAGAGGTTTTCACATAGAAATATGAGAACTTAGTAATTAGAGAGAAAAATAGTAAGGTTACATTAGAGAGATTTTGAGAACACTTGTACTTTAAATTCATCGTGAATCTTGTGATTCTCTTTAAAGTTAGATTTGCTTGTTCGTAATTCAATTGTATAAGTGTTTAATTATGTTCTTCCAAGTCATGATTCTTGTATCTACACAAAATATGAGTAGTTAAATCTACTACTAGGGTTGTGGGAACCATGAAGAACTAACAAGGTAAAAACGGATAAATCATATTTCTTTGAAAGTGTGCATACATGTATTAATTAATTCTCTTTGTTTTGCATGTTTTCTGATGGTAGCCAACGTTAGAACCCACCTAGTGTTACTAACTGGACCACGGTATTAATGAATAGGAAAAGAGATTAATTAACAAGATTCAATTCATGTGTTCTCGTCTACTCAACCAAACTGGGCCAAGGGGACTTTGTACTAGGACTAATAGGTAAGGGTTAGTAATGCATACTATGGAGATAAGCCAAGTCACATAGTGAAATTCACCTCTCACTCTTGACCAAAATGCTTGGTGAACTTAACTTACCGTCCTGGATACTGCACACTAGAAACAAATTAGGTTATCTGGTGATACTGAGTTAGGGAATCATGGAGAACATAGTACCCTAGTTTCTATCCATATTTATTTCACCTTTGTGTTAGCTAGTTTAGTTTTATTTTCCATTGATTATTGCAAACCCCCTTTTTTGGAAGTAAGTTGGTTAACTACTCGAATTGCAATCATTGAATTCTCTTGAGTCAATGTATTCCTTGTGGGTTCGACCCTAACCTTGATTAGCTTCTATTTCTTGGAAGCGATCGCTTTATCCTCTAAAAGGAGGTGTAACTTAGGTGACATCAGGCAGGTGGATCTAATAATTGATCAAGGTTCTCTCAAATCCGATATCAAATTTCAATAATACTTTTATAACGACCCGATCTAGGGCTTAGTCTACAAACGGCCAATAAGATACCCGAAGGCACCTCACCCAAGCCATCTTTAATATCTTAAGCATTCATAGGCATAAATTCAAACATATAGGGGATACAAATAGGGAAAGGATCTATGGGACCAAATTATGACAATGAAGCAACATTAAAAAGAAAATATTAACATTTGTCCATAAAGCGTACCAACTAAAACATGGATGGACGAAACTAGTAATGGTCGATTTCCATCAAATAGAAAAGACTCTAATTTTTAACAACAAAGAAAGTAAAATCCTCAAAAGGCAAACATATACATCAATGACTCAAAAGAAAATACAATCTGGAACAGAAAATGGTAGAGTCCTAAAGTAAGGGCTCACCCTAAAGATACTAGTCTCGGATGTCTGAAAACTAGCCATGAGCCAATGGAGAGAACCTATCCCTACATGGTTAGATTATGTAGGCAAAATATGTGTTAGTACATTTGATTGTACTAAGTATGTGAGATGCAATGTAAGCATGATATTGTAATTCCATAATTCATAAGTAAAATATATAAATATACATGAGGTAGTAAGATACATAAATATGAGCTTAAGCATGTATAAGGAATATCGCTCAATATGAAAGAGAATCAATGGATGAGAAATCAAATGTAATGGAATCTTGTCGTAGAATTATAAACTTGTGGGAGTAGACCTTAACTGACATATAAGATCATGTGAGCTACTACATGGAAACCAACATAACCCCCTGCATTGGTATGGGAGACCACTTGCCGAGCGAAACTCCATCACTTTGCATGCATCTTTATATAACATAAATGGCCTATGTGAATCTACTAGACTATACTATAAAGGCTCCTATAGTTGCCAAGTGGAACTCCATGACTTCACATGCATCTATATATAACATAAATTGCCTATGTAGATCTACTAGCCTATATTACAAGGGTTTATATAGTGGCACATAGTTAGCAACAATGAGATTTATCATTTATGGATCACGCCTCAACTAATGGAATGAGACCTAACTCAAGTCCTCTCGATGCTAAGTTATCCCACAAAATCTTTAAAACATGTATTTATTCAATTCATTATACTTAGAATCATAAGTAGCAATCATAGGAATAGGTGGAACTTAAAGAACCACCAAGTTTGAATCACCCTTCCATCTTGGGGACCTTCTTAAACATCTCTTAGGAATATTGTCAACATGCTTATTATCTTTGACAAATCAGGACTTTAAAACTTAGCTTTAATGCCCTAATCATCATCATAAATAATTCAAAGCTTTATTTGAAACTAGGTGGGCTAAGCTTTTAAGTTGGAACAATCGTAAATCACAAAGCCATGCATAAATCATGTGAATATACTCATTTAAGACATGCAAAATACTTCACACTTCATCATTAATAAAACTCATCATTGGGGTCATTTTCAATAACTTAAATTCATGCACATACTTAGTAAAAACATCATAGGATATCATTAAGTTTATTTAACAACATAATGTATCAAAAAATCATTATTAGTATGCACACAAACTTGAAGGAACATAAAGAAAAGGTAAAATACATTATGAAGGACTTTGCGGGTGAAAGGAGACCCACAAATCAAACTCACGTGCCTTGGTAAGCTTGAAAAGAAGGAATTTGCTGTTTGAAGAGAAGACTCCTTAACCCTAGCCTTCTTAACTTGTTCTTGAAGAGGGAATGTCTTTTGCCTTAGGAAATTTGAGATTGGAAGAATGAGGAATGACTAAGGATTCTAGGGGTCTATGGTCTGGTTTAGGCCCCTTTTGATCCCAAAAATGACATAATATAGGAGTAAGATTTGTGAAAATGACAAAACTACCCTTCATTAAAACTGTCGGAATGATTCTACAAAAGCCTGATCCAAACTACGGCCCGAAGTCCTGTCTGTCCTGTTTACCTTTTCAAGAATTCAAAATGCTAACCCTAAACCGCAAAACCATTTTTACGGACCTTCCTTCAACCTACGCCCCATGGTTGGACTCGTAGTGTCCTTCTATACTTAGCCATTTTCATACTTTTCTGGGTTTCATCAAAAAAGGGTTCCTATGGGCCGAATAACGGTCTATGGACCATCCTATAAATTGTAGGTCACTTTCCAGCAAACTCCAAATTTCTCTCATGTTTGAGATTCTTATCCACGAATCCATCTACGAGCCATCATTGGGTACGTGCGTTACCCTACACTTGGAAACTTTTTCTCTTTCCCAAAGTTCATGTTTAAGGACTAACCTACAGGCTATAAGTACAACTCTGGGCCATACATAGGCCTTGTGGATTGACCCCAGGTCAATTTCTGTCCAACTGTTTCTGTACTGTTAGGCTCCTAAACTGGGGTCATTACAATATCTCCCCCTTGGGAGCTTTCGTTCCCCAAATGTATTTAACGGCGGGCTCTAAGGAGTTATTCATCAGCTAATAACCTATAATGCATGCAAAAATACAACTTAAACATCATTTCATGAAATTTTCAAAATTCTCATTCAAAGCAGGTGTCAAAATAGTGCTTAAACATAAGAATAAGTGTATGCATCACTCAAAACTAAAGTCCAAGGAATTAGAGGTTTTAGGGAAAAATTTATTAATACCTTAGGCTTGACTAGAGTGGAATAGATATGGGTAACGCTTCATCATATCCACTTTAGCTTCCCTTGTGGCACCCTCAACTTGTTGATTTCTCCAAAGCACTTTGACAGATATAACTTCCTTGTCCCTTAGCCTTTTCACTTGCGGCCTAAAATCTCAATCGATTCCTCTTCAGAACTCAAATCCTCTTCAATATTCACATCATTTAAAGGAACTATAGAGTTTGGAACACCTATGAACTTCCTCAACGTCGACTCATGAAAAATCCATATGCATCTCATTAGGTAAGTCCAACTCATATGCCACCTTTCCCACTCTTCTCACCACCTTGTAAGGCCCTACATACCTAGGGCCCAATTTCCCTTCTTACCAAACCGAATCACACCTTTCATAGGAGACACCTTCAAGTAGACCCAATCACCAACTTGGAGCTCAAGATCCCTTCTCCTTACATTATATTAGGACTTTTGTTGGCTTTGAGCCATTTCTAATGTTTCCCTTATGCTTTTAATTTTCTCCATAACATTCATGACTAGGTCTGGTCCTAGTAATGCCACATCACCGATATTGAACCACCCAATGGATGATCTACATCATCTACCATACAACACCTCAAATGGTGCCATTTCAATGCCTTCATGATAATTATTATTGTAGGAAAACTTGATAAGTGGAAAATGTTCATCCCAACTTCCTTTTAGGTTCCAACACGCAAGCTCTCAACATATCTTGCAAAGTGTAAATAGTCCTGTTGGCTTGCCCATCACTTTGCGGTTGAAATGCAGTACTCAACTTCACCTTAATACCAAGTCGCTTTTAGATAGATCTCTAAAAATGAGAGGTGAATTGGAAACCACGATCCGATATAATGGACAATGGAATCCCATTCAACCTCATCATTTCTTAGATATACAAATAAGCATAATCTTTGACACTAAATTTAGTCTTGACCAGTAAGAAGTGAGCCGACTTTTCCATGCGATCAACTATCAACCATATGGAACCAAAGTGATTTTTAGACTTTGGCGACCCCACTACAAAGTCCATATTGATTTCTTCCCACTTCTAAGTAGGAATGTCAATGTATTGGGATAGGCCACCCGACCTTTGTTGTTTGACCTTGACTTGCTGGCAATTGGCACACTCGAACATGAATTAGGTAATGTCCTTCTTCATTCCTTTCCACCGATAGATCTCCCTCAAGTCTCTATACATCTTTGTAGTGTGGGGATGAATTGAATAAGAAAGGTTGTGAGTTTCTTGCATTATTAACTTCTTCAAATCACTATCATTGGATACAAACAATCTTCCTTGATATCGGAGTAGCCCATCTCTCCCTTCTAAGAAGACTTCTATTTTTCCTTCTTTTACTAAGTTGTTCACCTCAATTAAGGTAGGATCAAGATATTTCTTAGACTTAACCTCTTCAATCAAAGAAGATTCGGACTCAAAAAGTTCCATTGCACCACTATTTTCGAACTCATTTAACTTTACCCCCAATCTAGCCAACCTATGGACATCTGTACACAACTCTCTTTTTCCATCATCTTTATTGTGAGACAGACTACCCATGGAAACTCTACTAAGGGCATCGGCTACCACATTGGCCATTCTCGGGTGATACCTCACACTCATGTCGTAATCCTTGAGGAACTCTAACCACCTTCGTTTTATCAAGTTGAGATCCTTTTGGGTGAATACATATTGGAGCCTCTTGTGGTCGGTGAAGACATCCACGTGAACCCCATAGAAGTAATGTCGCAACATCTTCAAGGAAAACACCACCGCTGCAAGCTCAAGATCATGAGTCGGATAATTCTTCTCATGCACTTTCAATTGTCTTGAAGCATAAGCAATTGCCTTACCACATTGCCTTAACACACATCTGAACCCAATCCTTGAGGCATAGCAGTACACCATGAACCCATGATTTCCTTTTGACAATGTCAATAATGGAGCCAAAGTTAGTTATCATTCAAATTTTGGAAGCTTTTCTCACACACATCTATCCACACAAACTTTACTTTCTTTTGAGTCAACATGGTGAATGGGGACGAAATAAAGGAGAAATCTTCCACAAACCTTCTACAATATCTAGCTAGGCCCAAGAAACTCCTTATGTCCGTAAGAGTCAATGGCCTTGGTAGATTTGTCACCACTTCAGTCTTCTTAGGATCGACATTGATACCATCATGTGATACCACATGCTTAAGGAAGACAACCTTATCTAGCCAGAACTTACACTTGTCAAACTTTGCATAAAGCCTGTGCTCCCTTAGGTTTTGCAATAACACCCTCAAGTGTTCTATATGCTCTTCCTTACTTGGGGAGTAGATTAGAATGTCATCAATGAGCACCACTATGAACATGTCAAGGTAGGGCTTAAGCACCTTATTTGTGAGGTCCATAAATATAGCTGGGGCATTCGTGAGACCAAATGATATCACTACAAATTATAAGTGGCCATACCTAGTCCAAAATGCAGTGTTAGGAATGTCACTTTCCCTCGCCCTCAACTGGTGATACCTAGATCTCAAGTCAACTTTGGAGAAGTGTGTAGCCCCTTGCAATTGATCAAATAAGTCATCTATTCCAAGGAGCAGATACTTGCTCTTGATAGGTACTTTGTTGAATTGCTGGTAGTCTGTACTTATATAGAGTGACATGTCTTTCTTTCTCAAACAACACCAAATCACCTGATGGAGACCGACTAGGTCTAATGAAGCCCTCTCCAATAAATCATGCAATTGTTCCTTTAGTTCTTTCAACTTTGTGGGAGTCATTCTATATGGAGAGATTGAGATAGGTTAATTATCGAGTGGGAGATCTATGCCAAAGTCTATTTCCTTTTCAGGAGGAACACACGGTAACTCATATGAAAATATATCAGGAAGCTCATTAACAATAGGGAGCGACTCAAGAGAAGGAACTTTAGAAGTGATATCCTTGAATCTTACTAGATGAGAGACGCACCCCTTAAAGATAATTTTCTAGGGCTTTTAAGAAATTAATGAACTGACTCCTACAGGAATAGTTACTACCCTTCCACTCAAGAATTGGCTCATTTAGGAATTGGAACTTGACCTTATAGGTTCTACAATCGATGAAAGTATAGGAGACATGCAACCAATCCATCCCGAGTATTATATCAAGGTCTACCATGGAAAGCTCAACTAGATCATAAGGGACCACTTTATGCAAAATTGAGATGGGATAATTTCTATAGACTCTTGGGGAAACAATGGACTCTCTTACAGGGTTACTTACTTCATAAGGCTCATGGAGAACTTCAGGGCATACATGAAATTTATTAGCAAGAAATGGAGTACCAAATGATAAATTAGCTCTTGGATCTAATAAGGCATATGTATCAAAATTGAAAACTTTCAACATACCAATAAAAACTTCCATAGACTCTTCAATCTCTTGGAATCTGTGGAGAGCACATAATCAGTTGGTCCTTTTGGTGCCTTGAACTTGCCCACCTTGGGATTGGGGCCTTGCACCGCCGCTTCTACAACCTTTGGCATGATGCTCGGGCTTCTCATATTTGAAGCGAGAATTCGAACCGGCTAAGTATTCTCCCTTGTGAAGCCTTCCAAACTTGGGAAAACTTGGTATTTGGGGCTTAGGAGTGATATAACCCAAGTTACACCTTCTTTTTGAGGATAAAATGGCCATTGTCAAGAAATAGAACCTAACTAAGGTTAGGGTCGAACCCACAGGGAATACGCAGACTTAAGAGAATCCAAGCAATGCAATTTGAGTAATTAACTTTCTTATATCCCCAAAAGAGGGGGGGTTGCAATAATCAGTAGAAACGTAAACCTAACAAACACAAGAGTTAAACCAATATGGAGAGAAACTAGGGTATTGTGTTCCCCATGATTCCCTAACTTAGTATCACCGGGTAACCTAATTATTTTCTAGTGCGTAGCAAGCAGGACGGTAAGTTAAGTTCACCAAACCCTTTGGTCCCGGCAATAGGCAAATTTCACTAGGTGGCTTGGCCTATCTCCACAGTGTGCATTACTAATTCTTACCTATTAGTCCCAGTACAACCACCCCATGGCCCAGTTCAGTTGATTAGACAAGAACACATCAATCGAATCTTGTTAATTTATCTCTTTTCCTATTCATTACTACCTTGGTCCAGTCAATAACACTAGACGGGTTCTAATGTTGGCCACCACTAGAAAACATGCAAAACAAAGAGAATTAATTAATACATGCATGCACACTTTCAAAGAATTATGATTTATCTGATTTTTCCTTGTTAGTTTTTCATGCTTCCCATAACCCTACTTGTGGATTTAGCTACTCATGGTTTGCGTAGATGAAAGACTTATGAATCGGAAAAACATAATGGAACACTTACACAATTGAATTAAGAACAAGCAAATCCAAGTTTCAAAGAGAATCACAAGAATTTATGATCAAATCAAAGTACAGGTGTTTCTCAAAACTCTCCAGTGTTTTCCCTACTCAATCTCACTTTGTTTTTCTCTCAAACTATTCAACTCTCCCAAAAGTTAATGAAAAATAACCTAAAAACCTATTTATAATATTTAAAATACAAGTCCTAAACAAAATAAAAAAGCTGGGTCAGCACGCCTTACGACCAGTTTTACAGGCCATATTGTGTCCACGACCCATAATCAGGGTCTCGTATATTGTTGTTGAAAAATTGAACATGTGATCTACGACACCCCATAACGGCCTGTAAAGTGTTCTACGACCCGTAGGGAGTTTCGTCTGATGAATATTCAGAAAGTCCTTTTTCTTTGATACTCAGGGGACGAAACATGATCTATGATTCATAAACTAATCCACGACCCATCTGCATGTTCGTAGAACAACTTCAAAAAATCAGCCCCTCATTGGAATTTTCCACAAAACCTACTTCACAGCCTGTAGAATGATCTACAGCCCGTAAAGGGTCTCGCACTTCACCAAAATCAGCAGCTTCTGCATTTTCTTCCCAAATTCAAGGCCAACCCTGGAATCTTGTAAATAAAAAACAAAAGCATGCAAAACCAACAACATTGCATTGAGAACACAAAAAATTCCAAGTTTTAAGCATCAAAAGTGTTGTATTTTGATAGAACATCAAGGAGCAACCCCCTTGTCATTAGTAGTCCAGGAAGGATTGTTGGTAGACCATAGCCCAACATGATTTTGACCACCTTGGAACTTATGACCACCACTGCTTTGGTAGGAATAACTCCCACTATCTACCAAGCCCTTTTGGATTCCCATGCCCTCTCTCTTAGCTTCTCCTCCTCTGTTTTCTCCGGATAAGTCATTAATTGGGAGATATTCATATCCTTCACTAATATGGTCTCTTAAACTCTTTGGACACCAAATTTGAAACACCAAAGATAAACTTGCACACACGGTACCTTGATATGCAACCATGATGGGATCATACTTGGAAGGCTTAGTGAATTTGAGGGCATACTCCTCATGCTCATGGATACTTGTTTGAAGTTGATAAACACTTAGATCTTGGCATCCCTTAGCTCAATCCGAAAGAGTTGATCCAACAAGGCACACTTGAACTCTTCTTAAATTGATAGAGATCCGAAAGAGAAACCATTAGAGTAAGAAAGATCTCAGATTGATAGAGATAATAATGAAGGTTGGATTCTCGTAACTATGCAAAGACATTGCAAAACATATTCATGAGAAGAATCATCTAAGGAACTGACAAGAGGAAGTATAGTGAGGAGAGCAAAGAAGAATAAGTCTATCAAGCATCCAAAGAAAGCAAAGGTGGAAGTAAATCACCACTAGAAACCATGACCTTCTGTGACTTTTGGAGAGTTCTTAGCAAGTTAGTTTCACTCAAAGACTATTTAAGACAACATCGTGGCATCATGTTTTAATCTCGACAAACGAGACAAAATTAGGAAAACTTTATCAAGGATGTCTCTCATGGACGAAGAACAAGCAACGAGTGAAACCCCATTAAAAATGTCCCCCTTATTTTCTAAAAAAAAACCTATAGAACCCTCACTTTGAGAAGCACATACATAAGATACAAGAACTCATTTATAGATATGATCTTTTATTTCGAGAAACACTATATAATCATCCTTTGTATACAACAAGTCACGTGCTATAAAGGAGGATAAATAGAATCTTGGTAGCTGAAGGATCTACGGTTAAATTTTTGCCCGTCCACACGTTGAAGGAACTGGGCATCACAATCGAAGAACTTAGTGAAAGTCATCTGTTAATACAAGGATTAAATAAAGGGGACCAAAGGTCTATAGGCTTTATCAAGTTAGAAATCCATATTGGTGATTTTTGATCTTGCGAACAAGTTCGTGTCTCGCCCTTAGTTCATCATCGTACAAAAATTTTCGAACTTTCTCTATTTCAGCTGAGAGCTGTTGGGTCTTAACCCAACACCCTTATAGATGAGATTCCTCTATTATTCGATCATTCTTAGAACTAATTCTCTGAAGAATACTTACAAAATCCTCTCTAATCCTCACGAAATTTTATGATTCTCAAGAACTCTCTTTGGATTTCATGAATTTAAGTGAAGCCCACAAGTCTTTCTCAAGTTTTCTTCAAGAAATATCAAGTTTAAGATATATGGGTATTCACCCATAGATCTTTTTACCCATGGATCCCAACTCTCTTTTTTATGAAAATTTCATGATTTCAAGGTCTAATACTCTATGGGTACTTCCTATTATGCACTTGAACATGAATTATGTTTGATTTCATCAAGTATTGATATGATTATGCATGAACATCTATTTAAGTCTATCTTGTGATTTGATTTATGACTATTAAATCTATTGATGATATGAACGATGGAAATTATGAGAGATTTTGGATCTTTAAGAAGGATTTCATGATACCCAACTAAGGGCTTTACTATTATGATGGTGGGTTATTTTGAATGCTTTTTTAATGATCATGTTTAACTCATCCATGTCCAATACTCATGTATTTTATGATTTTAAGTCTAATTGCATGCACCCACTATGTTTGACTGCATTTATGTGACAAGAATTCTAATGTTGATGAAAGATTATTACATGAATTGCAAGACAAACATGTTATGATAAATTGCAGGCTCCCAAGCATGTCTTGAACTCATGAAAAGATTTTATGATTTACAAGTAAGATTTTGATCCCCTATGCTATGTTCTACTCTCTTGTAAATGAATAATGCTGACTAGAAGGGGTCAAGTATATTACAAGTTCTACCCTCATATGTAAAGAAATGGAGGGGGTCAACTTTATGAAATGTTTTACCCTCTATCTAGTGTAAGGTATATGCTCACTTGTAGGGGCAAGTATATGAATGAGCTACTCTTGCCATGCTATCATATTTTTACAAGATATTGAAGTTATGATTACATTTATGGTTATGCCAAGTATTCCGTAGGACTGGACTTAGTACCAAATAATGCTTAAGGTGGGGGATCAACCCAAGGGATCCTAAAGTCTTGGTCTCATAACTATATGCCACCATAGGTTTATGTTATTCCCTAAATCGGCTTTTACTAGTGGATCCAACTAGGACAAGTTACCCACCAGGTGAGGTATGGTTTACCTTGGCAAGTAGACCACTCCTTTTCCCGTGTGGAAACAACATTAGGATTCCATGTAGTAGCTCGCATCATTTTATATGTCAGTTAAGGTCTCCTCCCATATATATATGGTATGTTATGTAATTTTGACTATTTTCATGCATGTTTTGACTTAGGCATTGATCATACATGTCATATTAAGCTTATTTCCATTGTCCATGATTATACATCTTGCTCATTATGGCTTATTTTCTTTGTTTGCATTGCATCTCGAATACTTAGTACATTTCAAGTACTAATGCATACTTTTTACTTACATGATCTAACTATATAGGGACCGGAGCTCCTATTTATCAACCTCCATATAGTTAGTCAACTCGATTGAAGATTTCTATTGGTGAGTCCTCCATTTTGGGTACAACATCCACTTTCCTTTCATGCTTTGTTGAGACTTACTTACTTTTGGACATTTACTTTGAGGATGAGCCCAGGAGATGTCTTGGCCCTCGTTCCACTCATGATAGAGGTGTTGTTGGATATAGATATGTATATTATGAGGTTGACTCCTATTATGCTTATGTAATTATGAAAGACTTCATTTAGTCCCTTTCCCTTTATGTGATGTTGAAGTTGATGGCATGTGATGGAAGTCCTAAGTCTTTATCATCCCCATAGTATGAGTCATACTTACCAGCTCCTTAGACGTATATGTTATATGACCATGCAAATCCCCTTCCCCTATCTATCCCCATAAAGTGAAATCAAAGTCCCGTTTCTCTTAGAAATTACTTGATTGATGTTTAATTATGCTTTCATAACCGAGGATATGCTACTTATTCTTAGAGGCCTTTTTGGGATCCCATTAGGTTCCCCATTTTCCATGTCACATCTAGGCCCCTAGGCTTGGGTCATGAAAATCTTGGTATCAGAGCACTAGGTTTATAAATGGTCCTAAAAACTCCAACACATTGCATCAAGTAAAGTCTGGTTCATGGTTGTGAAGCTCGCCACAACTATGGATAGGAGGCTATGAGATATTTTAGGAAATATTTCACTTCTTCATGATCGATGTCCTGCTTTAGACTTATATTACTTCTTTTCTCTAATGGATAGTCTTTTGCTCTTCTAGATTATGTCCCCAAGAAGAATGGCGGAAAGGGCTCCGACTCCAAAGGGTGACCCAGTCCCACAACCTTCCCAAGAAGAGCTTGGGGTCACTTATGCCGAGTTTCGGGATGTGGTTACTTTGTTGGCAAAGGCCACAACCAACTAAGGGATCCAAGCCCCTCATGCTCCTACTCCAGCCTCAAGGGTGAGGGACTTCACAAGGATGAATCCCCTGGAGTTTCATGGCTCCATTGTTGAATTGGACCCCGAAGAATTCATTGATAATGAATATAAAGTACTTGTTATTATGAGGGTGAGTTCAGAGGAGAAAGTGGAACATGCGGCCTATCAACTCAAAGGACTTTCTCAAATTTGGTTTGCTCAATGAAAAATGGAAAGGGAGAATAATAATCCTTTCCATGGGAAGAATTCATGGCCACTTTCTTCAACTATTTCTTTCCTATTGAACTAAGGGAGGCAAAGATGATAGAGTTTATGAATTTCAAGCAAGACCTCATGAGTGTGAGGGAGTATTCCGTCAAATTCAACAAGCTCTCCAAATATGTTGCTCAGGAGGTTTCCGACTCTAGGGCAAGGATGAACAAATTTGTGTCGGGAATATCTGACTTAGTTAATGAAGAATGTCGCACCACTATGCTTGTTAGTAATGTGGACTTTTATCAGCTCATGACTTATGTTGAGTAACTTGAAGGAGAAAAGCTTAGAAGGAGGAGGAGTGAGGGTCCAAGAGGGCGAGATATGATGGTGGATTTCAAGGTGCTAAAGGTGGTAGTCTTCAGCAAGGCCACAAATTTCAAGGCCAAGGGTCTGATGTCACCCAAGTTACACCTCCTTTTTCAAGGCGAATTTCACTATGTGACTTGGCCCACCTCCTTAGTGTGCATTACTAACCATTACCTATATGTCCCAGTATAACCTCCCCTTGACCCAGTTTGGTTGATTAGATGAGCACACATCAATCAAATCCTTTTAATAAATCTCTTTTTCTATTCACTGCTATCTTTGTCAAGTCAGTAAAATTAGGCTGGTTCTAATATTGGCCACCATAAAAAAATGTGCAAAACAAAGAGAATTAACTAATCCATGCATATACACTTTCCAAGAATCATGAATTATTCGGTTTTACTTTGTTAGTTCTTCATGGTTCCCACAACCCTAGTTGTGGATTTAGGTACTCATGCTTTGTGTAGATGAAGAGATTATGAATTTAGAAGACGGAATTAAACATTTACACAATTGAATTAAGAACAAGAAAATTCAATGTCAATGAAAAAAACAAGCTTGAAAATGAATTATACCACAAGTGTTTTAAAGTCTCTCTCACAATTTTCTCTTTTATAATATTGAGTTCTATGAACACTAACCTAAACTACTCTAAACTGATGTGAACTATTCGTGGCTTATGAAAAATAACCCTAAAAACCTATTTATAGTAAGTAAAATTAATTCCTAAATAAATTAGGAAAACTGGTCGGCAAACTCCGCAAATGCGCGTTACGACTCGTATTATCCTCTACGACTCGTAGTCAGGGTCTTATAATTAGCTATCGAAATTTTGGACTTCTCTTCTACGACACACCTTCCTGACTCGTAAAGTGATTTACGACCCATAAAGGGCGTTTCGTCTGATAACTTTCTTGGAAGTCCACTTCTCTGATCCTCAGGGCACGAAAAGTGTTCTACGACTCATACAATGATCTACAGCTCGTCTGATGTTCATAGAATCAACTTCTTAAACCTGGACCCCACACTGGTATTCCTCACAAAATACCTTTACGACTCATAGAATGCTCTACGACCTGTAGAAGGTACCGTACAACAACAAAAACCAACAACTTCTGCAATTTTTTCCAAATCATGGCCAACATGTATTACTGCAAATCTAAACACAAAAACACATAAACACAACTAAAGTCGCATTGAGAACACAAAAAATCCTATGTTTTAAGCATCAAAGTGAGGTATTTTTGTAGCAATCAACACCCCCAACTTATAAGTTTTGCTTGTCCTCTAGCGGTAGACTCAATCTATATAGATAATACAGTAGCACACATACCTCAACTCAATGGCGTCATCACATACATCTCAGATTCAGATACCCACACCAACTTTTCAAAATAATATCAGATAACTATTTAGCAAACCAATGCAAACTGGTACATGTGACAACACAACTATGACAAGTAAGGGATTATCAATAGCACACAATCACTAAACAAGTAAAATGCTAGTAATGCAATGCAAGTGCCCTCACAGATGAAGTCTTATATCTGGCACTCAACGACAATTTCATGTTTAACCTTGGGACTGTGAAATTCACTCACTTTCACAACATATATTCATGCATTATGATTAATACCATAGGCTTTCCCCTGTACTCATGACTCAGACCTTCAACTACTTGGACAAGGATCACTCTAGGACTTTCTAGGCTTGTAACATAGGCTACGAGGGCTTTTGTATGATGTTTTGGACTATAGTGACTTAAGGCCCTCCTTGAAATTGCTTCTTCACTTTTACCCCACCAACATAGCTTGTTTCACCTCATTCTCCCTTTTTCCTCTTTCAAGCTTTTCTGAGTGCTTTCTTTTCATTTTTTAGCTTTTTGCCTTATTTTTACACTTCATTTGTCTTTCTAGCTCTCAATTAAGCCATTTTCCATTTTTCTTGCACTCGGTACATGATTTTTCCTTTTCCTTTGTATTTCTAACTCACCTCCCTCATTTTTGTGTTTTATCCCTTAGACCAGTCACCCTCAACTTAGACTTTTGGACTATATTGAGGTGCACACTATCCATCCTCAGAACCAGGGCCACTTTTGGTAGCCACCCTCATCTTAGGCTTTTTGCCTCAGTCAAGGTACACAATAAACTCCAGGGCAAATTTCAGGATTGTTCAATAGATAAGGCTAGGTTAATCAAGTGTTTTGAAAGAATAGGTACATGTTAGGCTCAAAGATTAGAAACAAGGGATATATCATCAATTTGGTTCGTTATTTTTAGGCTAAAGTGGACAATTTAAAAACAATGGCCTAGGATCCTTTCCCTACTCCAATTAATCTACAATCTAACTTAGAGTAACAGGGCAAGTTTTGAACTAGCACAAAATACATGAATTTAGCAAATAAAGCTCACACACACATAGTGCTTGCATGCATTATCAACAAAAGACTGACAGATGGGATCTAATGTTGGACATGATTTAAAAGCGTTCATAACAAAGAGAATTAATTAATACATGCATGTACACTTTTCAAGAATTACAGATTATCCGATTTTACCTTGTTAGTTCATCATAGTTCCCACAACCCTAGTTGTGGATTAAGCTATGCATAATCGTTGTCGATGTAAGAATCAGTTAATGAAATAGCAAAATTAAAAACTTCAAATGATGAAAATAAGAACAAGAAATCCAATGTTCTCCACAAGAAATCACAATATGCCAATCTCAATGTAAAAATCACAAAAGATAAAGTCTCAAAAGTGTTTTAGTCTTTTCTCGTGCATCTCCTAGCTAAAAAGACATACCAAAAACCTATTTATCATAAGTAAAATACAAATCTAAAATGAAATAGGAAAATAGGATTCGACAGCTTCTATGGACTGGGTTACGCGCCATATGAGGAACTATAGACTGTACCTGGGCTTCGTACCTTGCAACTTCCAAACCTAACTTTAATTCCACAAAAACTTCTTACTAGCCATCTTCTGACTTATGACCCATGAAGGGTTTCGTCTGACAACTTTTCTAAAACTCTTCAAAATCTGATTCTCCAGGCACGACCCTAATCCATGAACCATAAAGAAATCTATGGCACATCTGATAGTTCATGGATACAACATCTGAAACTTGCCCTTTATTGGATCTGACTCATGAAACCTCTCTATAGCTTGTGGATTGGACCACGACTCATAGAGTAGCCCATAAATTTTCAAAAAGCTAGAATTCTGCAGAACTTTGCCCAAAATCATGCCGAACCCTGTAATCCTACAACATACGTACAAAAACATAAACCTACTAACAATGCTTTAAGAACACACAAAATGCCATGTTTTAAGCACCATAAGTGTTGTATTTTGACAACACGTCAACACCCTCGACTTAAAATTGTTGTTTGTCCAAGCGACGAACTCAATCTACAAAAGCAGTAAGCAACACATAGAGCTCAATCTAATAACATACATCATCTCTAAATCAATCACAAAAATCCAAACTAACTCATTAGTGAATATCAAATAGTTATCAAACAAACCAATCCAGATTAATATACGTGACAGTGCAACTATAACAAACAAGGCAACCACAGATAAGCGACAATTACTGAAATATCCTAGAATCAACAGTGTAACTCAAGTGCCCTCACAAAAAGAAGTCTCATGTCTCACTCATGATGATATTGTAAAATTCAATGCTTGGGACTAACAAAATCACTGACGCTCTCAATAGATATTCAAACACTATGCTCAATACCATATGCTTGCCCCTATACTTATGACTACTTGTACTAGGATCACTATAGGACTTTCTTGGCTTGTAAATTAGGCTTATGGGGATTTGGTATGATGTTTTAGGAACATAATGACTAATGGCCCTCCTTGACACTACGTTATTCTTCACTTTTGCCCTGCCAACACTATTATTTTTAACTCATTCTTCCCTTCTACTATTTCAAACCTTTCTGGGTGCTTTACTCAAACTTTTAAGCTCGTTGCCTTTTATTTTCACATTCTTTATCTTTTTAGTTCACTATTTATGCATCTATTATTATTTTCTGGCACCTGTATCACATTTTCCCTTTTTTCATGTATCACTATCTTCCATCCCATTTAGTGTGATTTCCCTTACACTAGCCACCCTCAACTTAGGCTTTTGGTTTGAGTTGAGGTGCACAATATCTAATACTGAATTAGGGCCACCTTTTGTAGCCACCCTCAACATAGGCGTTTTTCCTGAGTCAAGGTGCACAATATTCAAGAAAGCTCTAGGGCCAAATTCAGGATTTCACATTCAAAAAGGCTCGGGTATTTAGGTGTTTACAAAGAAAAGGGTATATATAAAGCTCAAATATTAGGACTAAAGGATACATCAAGCATTTGGTTGGTTATTTAGGTTAAGTAGGCTAATCTGAGCAATAACCTAAGATCCTTTGTTAACCAACTAACCTACAGTCTTAGTCAGAGTAATAGTGGAAGTTCTGAATTGAACCACAACATAAGAATTTTGCAAAGAAGCTCACACACACTTGACACTGATTACACTATCAGCATGGACTCTCAGATTATGCTTTTTATCATAATTAAACCTCAACTGTAAATCACTGATTTGACATGGTTGTTGTTAAAACTACCTAATACAAAATTTATGATGGGTATCATTTTTCCACAAAACTAACATATGCCACAACATTTTGTACAATATGCTATGAATACCTCTTACACATCCTAACTGTGCCGATTCAATAGAAAAGAAATGTCCCTAAGGAAAGAAAACCATCAAGAAAACCCCTCGGATTCAAAATTTAGGATAGTTATAGACCATGGTTGCTCAGACTTCACCGAGGCCTATAACTACCCACTACGCATAGAAAAAGGTTTTCATTGTCCTCAATGCGATAAAATATAACAAAATCAAACCATAGGGGTCCAAAAGAACATATGTGTGTGCCTAAGCTCTAATCTCTGGTTGTGTCTAACCATCTTCAACCTACCTGGTGGTCTCCTTAGTGTCGGCAACATGTTTGGAGAGTCCAACCCCCTTCAACCTCTGAAGCTCATAAGCCAGTCGATCTCTCCCATCTTCTATGGAGCGTTATCTCACAATCTCAAGCTGGTCCATCTTTGATAACCCTTTTCGCACCACAAAGCATCTGGATTATCACTCTCTAGGTGGGGCCTCATCCCGAGGACATGAAGCAGTGTCTTCTTGGGGGAAACAAATCAATAGCCATCTCTGTGGTGTCAAGCAGAGGAAGCACAATCGGTGCTGATACTACAACCCTCATCTCAATAAGGAGCTATTGGATCTCCTCCCGAATGACTATCAAGTCAGCAGGCTTGGCTAAAGTGAGCCTCTTCTCCACTCACCTATCAAATGCATCTATACAGATGTGTATTAGTACAAGTCTCTACGTAATTACGGCTGCAAAGTGTGACTCTACTCGTGCGTCAGCCTTTAAAATGGCCTGGCAAACCCAAATCTAATATGCTATAGCAATTAAGTCAACTAGGACTCCGTGCAATCCTATCACTAAGCCATGCCTTGGATTGTGACCGGTGACATGTATACCATGCCGGGGGGAAGCTTGTATGGGCATGGCCTCTAGTGTAGTAGTTGAAGTTGTAGTGGGCCTTCTCTCTCTCAACCTCTGGTGCGTATAGTCGCAGCCATGCATTGCCTTTTATTCTTTGGGCTCTGCACTGTGTTGCTGGGCAATGTACCTTTCTAACGATTGTTCAATTGATTTGACATCTGACAAATTGCTGCTCCACCTGCTTGATAGCAACAAATGAGACTTGATTTTTTGATTAATGCTGGAGATGTAAGATTTTATCCCCTTTAAGGTCTCATTATACAAAGAAATGTTTTGTGCACTCCTAAGCTTAACATCTTGAATACTGCAAGAGGCATTAAATGGACGCTTGCACCTCAGTCATATAATGCCTTTGAAAATTTCACATCTCCAATGGTGTAGGGTATGGTGAATTCTCTGGGATCTTCTCTCTTTTGCACAAAGGACCTTGTGGCTATCGCACTGCAATGTTGAAGCTCTTGAGAAATATCTTGGCTCACATTTCTCTTTTTCGTCACTAAGTCCTTTACAAGTTTTGCCTACGCGGGAATCTTTTCCAATGCTTTAATGAGAGGGACGTTGATTGAAAGATGCTTCAACATGGAGATAAAGTGCTGAAACTTACTTTCCTCCTCCTTCTTATTGATTCTTTGAGGGAAAGGAGGGGGAGATCCAGGTATAGGTTTTAACTTCTATGGTGTCAGTATCTCATCACTCACCCCATTTGGTGCTAGCATCTCCAGTCTCTGCATCCTTACTATTGACCATCTCCCCATGAACCTCATCATCATCAACAGGCATTGGTGGGCCAATTGTCTGGTTGCCGCCGCATGTCATCACTTCCATGCATTGCCCCTCATTCTTTGGTTTCTACACTGTGTTGCTGGGAAATGTACCTTTTTGATGGTGGTTCAACTGAGTTCACATCTGATTAAATTGTTGCTCCAACTGCTTGATAGCAATAGAATAACACTCTATTTTTTTATTAATTTGGAGATGGCAGATATCATCCCCTTTAAGGTATCATCCTAAGCGTTAGCCTTCTTCAACAATCGATCAACCCTCTCCAATATTCGCGCACAACTAGGACCAAAGTCATGATTGTGTGGTGGCATATACAGACTATTTCTACAACTATCTATGCGTTCCCAATTAGCATCTTTGTCCTGACCCCTATTCCTGTCATAGTAGCCACCTTCATTGTTCTCGCCTAAAGTGCCATCTCTATTGAAGTTTTGACCTAAATTTCCTTGACCTTGGTGCTAATAGTTCTAATCGGACCATTGGGCATTGGTATAGAATCCCCCCATCTGATTAGTGACAAAGCAAGTGTCTTCCTCATAGTAGGGCTCCTCATATCTAGGTGCTCGTAGAGGCTGATGATTTACTACATTCATGCGCTCTTGACTTTGCTTCATCAAAAACCACATTAATATTAATCTAAGCCAGCTCTTGTATCATCTCCTCATTTATATTTCATTACTCAAAATTAGTACTAACTAAGAAAGAGCTCTTAGTCATCGACTTGTCTCTCATCCTCATACACAATTCATCTTGACCACCTTCTCCAACTGCTCAACTATAACCAAATATGGACAATCTAAAAATGATCCTTCCATGATAGTGTCAGCGAGAGCTTGGTTATTTTCATCTAAGGCTCAGTAGCAGATTTCCACCAAGGCATCAACAATGATCTTGTAGTTAAGGAAACTCCTTAGGAACTTTGTAAACCTCTCCCGCATAGTACTGATTAAATCACCAAGAAATTGCTAGAAGTTGCTGACCTTATCCTTCACCTTCAGCTTCTTTGAGCTAGGGAAGAACCTTACTAAAAAGGCCTTCTGCATTTCTGCCCAGCTGGTGATTGAACTCTGTGGGAGCTCAGATAACCATAGTGTCATTTCGCCTATTAGAGACAATGGGAAAACACAGAGCCCAATAGCATACACAGACGAATTCTGACTCCCTATCATACTCTTGAAGACTAAGACAATATTGCGTAGATACTTATGCGGATCCTCTGATGGTAAGCCTGCAAACAACCCTCTATTCTATAGTATTTGAAGTAATCCACTCAAAACTACTAATTTTTTGTCATCCAGTAATGGAGGTAACACAATAGATTTGGTGAAATCCATCGCCATAGGGTCAAGCCTCAATTGATTCCATGTGTTAGCCGTAGCTTGAAGATCCTATAGAGGTGGGTCATTATTATTCCGATTTTGTGCTGCATTTACAGCATCACTTGCGGTATTGTTCGCATTGTTTTGGACCATTCTTCTAAGTGTCTTCTAGATCTCAGGGTCCAATAGAGTCAAGGGATTGCATTGACTATGAGTGTTGTGCATATTCTTCACCTGTATGCTGAAACATGACAAAAACAACAAGAGATGTAAAATAAGGAAAATACAGATTAATCCTCAAATTACCAAAATTAAACTAGTCTAAGAGCCATATTCCTTGGTAACGATAGATGTCACCCGAACTACACCTCCTTTTTGAAGATATAAGTAGTCGTTGTCAAAATAAATAACCTAACTGAGGTTAGGGTCAATCCTATAGGGAATATGGTCTAGACATAGAGTAATTATGAGCAAGTCAAATGAATTAACCTACTTATCTCTCAAAAGGGGGGATTTTTTATGTCGCACAAGGTAGACCTCCTCTTTGAGGCTAAAGTGGTCATTGTCAAAATATAAAACCTAACCAAGGTTAGGGTCAAATCGAAGGGAATAAGGTAGACCTAGAAGAATTCAATGATGCAATTTGAGTTATTAACCAACTTATCTCCTCGAAGGGGGAGGGGTTTTTGTAAAAACAAGTAAGAAGTAATTCTAAGTAACACAAGGGTATAACCAATATGGTGAGAAACTAGGGTATTGTGTTTCCCATGATTTCCTAACTCAGTATCACTGGATAACCTAATTCTTTTCGAGTGTGTGGCATGTAAGATGGCAAGTTACATTCACCAAACCATTTGTCCAAGGCGAGAGGCTCATTTCACTACATGAGTTGGTCCATCTCTGTAGTGTGACATTACTAACCCTTACCAATTATCCTAGTACCACCTCCCCTTATCCCAGTTCGGTTGATTAGACAAGAACACATCAATTTAATCCTGTTAATTAATATCTTTTCCTATTCATTACTACCTTGGTCAAGTCAGTAACACTAGGCGGGTTATAATGTTTGCCACCACTAGAAAACATGCAAAACAAAGAGAATTTGATTAATACATGCATGCACACTTTTCAAGAATTATGAATTATCTGGTTTTACCTTGTTAGTTCTTCATGGTTCCCACAACCCTAGTTATGGATTTAGCTACTCATGATTTGTGTAGATGCAAGACTTATTAATTTGAGTAACTTAATAGAGCACTTACACAATTGAATCATGTACACAAAAATACAAGCTTCAATGAGAATCACAAGATTATAATTAGAAGATGTAATCAAAGTGTGCAAGTGTTTCTCTAAACTCTTCAATGTTTTTCTCTGCTCTATCTTACTGTTTCTCTATCCAACTCTCTTAGAAAAATAAACTAGAAACCTAATTTATAATGTTAAAAATACAAGTCCAAAGAAAAATAGGATAACTGGATCGGCACGCCTCACGAGATGCCTTACATGCCGTAAAGTGATTTACGTCCCGTATTTGGGCTTTCATACTACGTTGCTGCAAATCTGAACTTGTCTTCAATGATACCCCTCTACGTCCCATAAAGGGTTCTACAGACTGTAGGGGCTTCGTCTGATAAAACTTCAAAAATCCTCTTTCTCTGATCCTCAGGGTATGATACTTGATCCATGATTCATAGAATGTTTCACAACCCATCTGCATGTTCATAGAGCAAACTTTAGAAATCTACCTCTCACTAGAACTGTACATGAAACAACCATAGGATACTCTACCGCCCGTAAAGGGTCTTGTAAAACCTTAAAATCAGCAACCTTTGCATATTTTTCCCAAAATCAATGCCAATCCTAAAATCCTACAAAACAAACACAATAACACATTAAACCTACTAACATCGCATTGAGAACACACAAAATTCCAAGTTTTGAGCATCAAAAGGGTTGTACTTCAACAGCATATCAACACCCTCAACATAAAATTGTTGCTTGTCCTCAAGCAACGTACTAAATCTATATAAGTAGCGCAATAACACACATAATTCAACTTAATGGCATACATCACATTAAACTTAAACAAAGAAAACCACAACTACTTTACAAAACACAATCAGATAGCTATCCAGCAAACTGATACAGACCAATGCATGCTACAGTGCAACTATTACAAGTGAGGTACTATAAACAAGTGACAATCACTGAATAAGCCTAATGCTAACTATGCAGTGCAAGTGCCCACACAGAATGAAGTCTTATATATCACCCTCAATGATGTTTTCATGTAAAATCTTGGGATTATGCAAAGTCACTCATTCTCACAAAAGATATTCATGTGTAATGCCCAATACCATAGGCTTGCCCTATACTCATGACTAAGACCATTGACAACTTGGACTAGGATCACTTTAGGACATTTCAGGCTTGTAATGTAGGCTCAGAGGTTTTGTTATGAAGTTTTGGGAATATAGTGACTGGAGGCCCTCTTTGACACTGCGTTTTTCTACACTTTTGCCCTACCAACACTGTTACCTTCATTCCGTTCTCCTATCTCTTATTTCATGCTTTTCTGGGTGCTTTCTTTCATTTTTGTTGCCTTTTCCTTGTTTTTACACGTCATGTTTTCCCCTTTTTAGCTCATACTAAGGCATCACTTATTTTTGTTTCACCCAGTACATAATTTTTACTCCCTTTTCCATGTATCACCAACTTTCCCCCTAATTTTATGTTTTACTCTTAAACGTGCAACCCTCAACTTAGGCTTTTGGCCTGAGTTGAGGTGCACATTATTCAACCTTAGAACCAGGGCCACTTTCGGTAGCCACTCTCAACTTAGGATTTTTGCCTCAGTCAACATGCACAATGTTCAAGGCACGACCAGGGCCAATTTCAAGATTTTACAACTAATAAGGCTAGGTCATTTAGGGTTTTACAAAGAATAGGTACATGTAAGGCTCAAACTTTAGGATCAAGGATATTTTGCACATTTGGTTGGTTATGTAGGCTAAGTTGACTTTTAAGAACAATGGCCTAGGAGCCTTTCCTAACCCAGTTAACCTATAGTCTAAATTAGAGTCTAATTACGGAGCTTCTTCCATAAGACAAGTTCTCCTCAACCTCAACACCTTCCAAAGGCAAAATAACACTAGTATCACCAACAACTTCCTCAACATAGATATATGAAAAATCGAGTGACTAGTGCTCAATTTCGGAGGCAAATCCAACTTATAAGCTACATTCCCAATCCACTTCAACAATCTCTTAAAGACCTACGCACCAAGGATTTAGCTTTCCCTTCTTCCCGAAATGCACCACAACCTTCATAAGTGAGACCTTCACATACACCCAATTACCAATACAAAGCCAATATCCCTCTTTCTAATATCCAAATAAGACTTTTGATGATTTTAACCATCTTCAACCAATCCTTAATCAATTTCACTCTTTTGTAGCTTCCAGCACTAAATCCACGCCTATAAAAGTCCTTCCATCTTAACTCAAACCACTTCCAAGTAGAGATCTCAATGTCTTAAGCCACACTTCCGGGCCTTTGGTGCTCTTCCTTCACCTGTTGACAACTCGAGCACTCAGGTACGAACTTGGCTATGTCTTTCTTTATACCATGGCACCAATACACCTCCTTCAAATCCCAACACATCTTAGTAGATTCTGGGTGAATCAAATAATGAGAGTTTTGGGCTCCACTCATGATCATTTTCCCTACCCATAGATGTAACACGCTTCACACCCATGAATAAGACTCTACTTGATGCGTCATTTTGGACTCTGAGGACCATTTATAAACCTAGGACTTTGATAGCATCTTTTTTCAAGACCCGGATCCAGGGCCAAGAAGTGACACGACAAATGGGAACACGAGAGTCCCCAATCTAGCCCCAAAGTATACAAATCCACATCATCGGTTCGGAAGTACATTCAATTAGTAAACACATAGTTCTAAGGGATGGGAAAAATAGGACTCACCCTATGGGGATATCGAAGGAAAAGAGATTTACATGGATTCACACAGCACATATCACATAAGAACTAGGGGCGAGTAAGTATGAGTCACTCTATGGGGGCTATATGGGGCTTAGGATCTTGTAATTTCCACATTGAATATACATACATATCATAATTCCCATAATCAATCCATGACAACCATATCAAATAGATAACTAAATCATAAGCATGAAAAACATATAACGTATAGAATCTACGAGAGTCTACAAGATATCCAACAATGCCTCTAGTCATAAGATGGGACGAGGGCCAAGACATGTCCCAGACTCACCCTTAATTAAGAAGATAAACTAAAAACAACATAGGTAGAAGGAAGGTCGCTTGTCCTTGGAAGATAGGACTTACCACAATATTAACTCTCCAAATTTGAGTTACCCGTCAAATGGTGGATGGTCGTAACACACATTCCGTACATGGTAAAATCATGTATGCATAGAGTATGTTTTAGCATTTTGAATGTACTAAGTATGCGGGCATGCTCTGCATATGACTTACCAAACCTACATTTCAATGTTAGATGACATAGGCACATAATATAGAAAGAATCATATATTCAATAGAGAAATATACAAGATGCCATGAAATTTATGATGTATGAAATGCAACAATGCTCATATATTTTGGGGATGTACTATAACTGACAAATAAAATCCATGCGAGCTATTATATGAATTAGTCCTATAAATACCTCCCATCGGTAAGAGAAGATTACTTGCCAAAGGTAATCTACATCACACCTTACGATCATGCTTTTCGGTGGATGGTCACCTTCCTTACGACCACGCATTTCAAAAGGATTTTCCATAATCATATCGTATCATAACATAAACATAATAAATGAATAACCATTCCTTACGACCCGGTCTTTTCGGTAATCGCTAATGTTCCTATGTTGGCACATACTACAAGGGAAGGGAGAGGCCCCTTGGGGATAAACTTGACGCCCCCAATTCATCGGTGCTAAGTCAATAACATCCCATATGGATACTTATACATGTATGTGCTATTAAGAGATACAATGCTCATTTCAAACCTTTCAATGCACATTTAGGCTCAAATGTCGAATCATGAATCATAATCATAATGCTCATGCAAGGAATAACTCATCTATATATATAGAATGCTCAAAGCGCCATAATCATTGACATGCATGTGTCACATTCTTGTCATAACTATCGTCTTACCAAAACCATATCATAATAGTTTCATAAAACATAATTCGGCTTAACCCAATTCATCATTTGCATATTTAAATGCTCATGAATGCGATGCAATGCATGATTTGAGAATAGCATGGGTAACATAGATTCAAGTTAAAATTTTCCATATAAAATGAAATTGAGGAAATCCATAATTAATATCACATGTAAATCATAATATAGATCACCCATGCATAAATCAACTTTAAAAGGGGACATGCATGTTTATAACTTCATAACTCAATATAAATCGTCATAATAATGATCAAAATAAATTAAAATCATGGGTAAAGGACAACCCATACATCAATTGGATTTAATGAAATCAAATAATGAAAACCCACATTGAAAGTAGACTAAAATTCATGAAATCAATTGAAAGAAGTTTTGGGTCTCCTTGGTTGAAAGGAACCAATAATCAATCCCACATACCTTGATTAGTAAGATGAATTTGAGAAGAATCAAGCTTGAATTTGAAACCCCAATTGAATCCTAGCTTGAATCTTGATGATGAGACTTGGAGAAAATTTTGAGATTCTAATTCTAGAAACTAAGTGTTTCTCTTGAATGAGGGTTTAGAATTAGTGTAGTAGAAGTTTAGGAATATGGGGGGGGGGGGGGGAGATTAAAAAGCTCTTAAAAGTCTTGGGGATGGGTCATAATATAGAAAATACCTCAATAAAATGCCCCTTTAAATTTTAAACTGAAGTTGACACGGATGGCTTCACGGTCTGTGAAGGCCTTTCGTCTAACCCAGACAAATTCTACAAAAAAGGCCATATCTTCTTGCTCCGAACTTGGAATGAGGTGAGACCAGATGCTTTGGAAAGATAATTCAAAGAACTTCAATTTGACAGGTCTTGGGCCACCCATTTCCTTTTTTTCTAAGAGATATGCTCATTTAAAGATGACCCTTCTATCGATACTTGTGAAAAACTAGCCAATGTAATTCCTTTGAACTTGACTTGATGTAGGAGACCAGTGATCGCCTTAAACAACATAAATAAGCTTGAAATGAAGGCTTGAAAGTGAACTTAGCTTGAGCTTGAAGATCCCATAGTTAGAATTTTTCAACGAAGTCACGTTTACGGGAGGTTACACAGGTCGTGTAGTGTCACACGGCCCGTGACACTACCGTACCCCTCTTCTTAGAAAAAATCCACGATCACGTTACAAGATGGTGATTCCATACTTAGAAAAATTTTACTCTGGAAGCCTTACGGATGGCCTCACGGGCCGGGACACTCCACACGGGCCTTGACACTCCATAGGGGCCGTGAACTTGGCCGTGTAGCCATACTTTGTCCCGAAACTGTGGGATTTCAAGCCAATGCCACCACACGGCCCATCACATGGTTCTTGAAGTGTTACACGGACCATAAGGGGTCCAAGTGTGGTGTTCCTTAGTTTAAAACACCACGTTTAAGGGCTAAATATCCTCCATGGGTCAAGGGCCCCTCATTGGAGGCTCCACACGGGCCATGTGACCTCACACGGATCGTGATGGCTCCCATGAAGTGTCACCTTGGTCCAAAACTTTTTCGAAACAAAATTTTCATGCTTCATTGAGGTCGTACAAAATTCTAGGTCCTTACATCATCTCCCCCTTGGGAACATTCGTCCTCGAATGTGGTGCAACGAGGCTTGAAAGGCTTGACTTAGAACATGAAACATCCGAACACAAGGTACAATGCATAACTTATCAGTGGAAAATCATAAAGCCTTTAAAACCTATATTAAAATGTATTCAAATCAATCAAAACATCATAAAAATCATTTTCCAGCACATGTATGCATGTCATGTCATGAAACTCAAGAGTGAAAGAATAAGGACCACTGAGAATAGGAAGAACCTAATATCACAGGCTAGAGTTGATTGGAAAGGATAAAGGTATCGTCACATCATACTTGATTTCACTCCCACGTAGCACATTCCACATGTTGATTTCTACGAAGTACTTTAACCGAAGCCATATCCTTGTAACAAATCCGCTTCACTTTTCTTACAAAAATTCTCAATCGGAGCTTCCTCCATAAGACAACTTCTCCTCAACCTCAACACCTTCCGAAGGGAAGATAACACTAGTATCACCAACAATTTCCTCAACATAGATGTATGCAAAACAAAGTGACTAGAGCTCAATTTTGGAGGCAAATCCAACCTATAAGCTATATTCCTAATCCACTTATAAAATCTCATAAGAACCTACATACCGGGGATTTAGCTTTTCCTCCTTCTGGAAATGCACCATACCCTTCATAAGTGAGACCTTCTCATACACCCAATTACCAATACAAAGCCCAAGATCCCTCTTTCTAACATCCAAATAAGACTTTTGATAACTTCGAACCATCTTCAACCTTTCCTTAATCAATTTCACTCTTTTGTAGCCTCTAACACTAAATCCATGCCTCTAGAAGTTATTCCATCTTAACTCAAACTACTTCCAAGAAGAGATCTCAATGTCTTGAGCTACACCACTGGGCCTTTGGTGCTCTACCTTCACTTGTTGACAACTCGAGAACTTAGGTGCGAACTTGGCTATGACCTTCTTCATACCATGCCACCAATACACCTCATTCAAATCCCAACACATCTTAGTAGATTCCAGGCGAATAAAATAATAAGAGCAATGGGCTCCACTCATGATCATTTTCCCTAGTATCACCCACATCCGGAACACATAACTGACTTTGTTACCAAAACGCACCATCTCCCCCTTGGGAGGAAGCCTCTACCTTATTATTTTCGCAACCAACCTCTTCAATCCAACCAATGAAAAATCTAGATCTTGCTTAGCCTTAACATCAACAACCACAACCGAAACTGAGAAACATCACAATACACCGCCAACCAATCTAAGCTATCCGGTAATGCCAAACCGAAGCCGATGAAAGCCGACCTTTCAAGGCATCAGAACTCACCTCACACTCATCCGACCATACAACTTGACCAACGGAGATGCAATAGATGAGAAGCCTTCAACAAACCTTCCATCATAACCAGCCAACCCAATAAAACCTCAAATATCCAAAGGAGCAAGCATGTCAAACAATACACATCCTTCACCAAGTCTCTTTTTTACCCCATCTATAAGATTGCTACAAGATCTTCCTCCCTTGGATTGCGTTACGAGCTCAAAGTAACTCTCCCTATTTGATAGGGAGGGATGGAGATAAGAAATCTTAAGATACGCCCCATGGCATGATTAGAATCATGAAAAGTAAAACGTTTCCTAAAACACCTTGTATCCCATTACCCATAGATGTTGTGCTTCACATCCATAAATAAGACTCTACTTGATACCATTTATAAACCTAGGACTTTGATAACATCCTTTTTCATGACCACGATCCAGGGCCTAGAAGTGACACGGCGAATAGAAACTCGAGAGTCCCCAAACAAGCCTCCGAGTATCCAAATTCACATAATCGATTTAGAAGTGCATTCAATTAGTAAACACAGAGTTCTACGCGATGGGAAAAATAGGACTCATGCTATGGGGATATTGAAAGGAAATGGATTTACATGGATTCACATAGCACATAGCACATAAGAACTGCGGGGCAGGTAATTATGACTCACTCTATAGGGGCTATACGGGGCTTAGGATCTTCCACATTTCCACATCAAATAGACATACATATCATAATTCCCATAATCAATCCATGACATCCATATCAAATAGATAACTAAATCATAAGCTTCAAATACAACACATACCATATAGAACCTACGAGAGTCTACAAGATATCCAACAATGCCTTTAGTTATAAGATGGGACGGAGCCCAAGACATGTCTCAGGCTCACCCTCAATCATGAAGATAAACCGGAAATAACATAGGTAGAAGGAAGGTCTCTTGTCCTTGGAAGATAGAACTCACCACAATATCAACTCTTCGAATTCGAGCTACCCGTCAAACGGTGGATGTTCGTAACACACATTCCCTACATGGTAAAATCATGTAGGCATAGAGTATGCGTTAGTACATTTAAATGTACTAAGTACGCGGGCATGAAATGCATATGATTTACCAAACCTGCATTTCAATGTTAGATGAAAAGGGAACATAATATAAAAAGAATAATATATCCAATTGAGAAATATACAAGATGCCATGAAATTTCTGATGTATAAAATGAAACAATTCTCATATGTAGTGGGGATGGACTATAACAGACTGATCAAACCAATCTGAGCTATTACATGAATAACTCCGATAAAAACCTCTCATTGGTAGGAGAAGATTACTTCCCAAAGGTAGTCTATATCACACCTTACGACAACACTTTTCGGTGGATGGTCACCTTCCTTATGACCACATTTTTCAAAAGGATTTTCCATAATCATATCATATCATAACATAAACATAATAAATGAATAACCATTCCTTACGACCCAGTCTTTTTAGTAATGGCTAACGGGCCTATGTTGGTACATAGTTCAATGGAAGGGAGAAGGCCCTTAGAGATAGCCCTGACGTCCCCAATCCAACAGTGCTAAGTCAATAATATCCCATATGAATACATATACATATACGTGCTTTCAAGAGATACAATGCTCACTTCAAACCGTTCAATGCATATTTAGGCTCAAATGCCAAATCATAAATCATAATCATAATGCCCATGTAAGGAATAACTCATCTACATATACGGAATGGTGCAAGCACCCATAACGCTCAAAGATCCATAATCATTGACATGCATGTGATCAAATTCTTTTCATAACCAATGCCTTAAAAAAATCATATCATAATAGTTTCATAAAACATAATTGGGCTTAACCCACTTCATCATTTGCATATTCCAGTGCTTATGAATGCAATGCAACGCATGGTATCAGGATAGCATGGGTAACATTGATTAAAGTTAATATCAGCCATATAAAATAAAATTGAGGAATCCATAATTTAAACCACATGTAAATTGTAATATAGATCACGCATGCGTAAATCAACTTTAAAAGGGGACATGCATGTTCATAACTTCATAACTCAATGTAAATCATCATCATAATGATCAAAATAAATTAAAATCATGGTTAAAGTATAGCCCATACATAATTGGATTTAATGAAAATCAAATGATGAAAACCCATATTGATAGTAGACTTAAATTCATGAAATCAATTGAAAGAAGTTTTGGGTCTTCTTGGTTGAAAGGGACCAAGAATCAATCTCACATACCTTTATTAGGAAGATGAATTTGAGAAGAATTTAGCTTGAATTTGAAACCTCAATTGAATCCTAGCTTGAATCTTGGAGATGAAACTTGGAGAGAATTTTGAGATTCTAATTCTAGAAACTAAGAGTTTGTCTTGAATGAGGGTTTAGAATTAACGTAGGAGAAGTTTAGGAATATAAGGGGGGGGGGGGGGGTAAGAAGCTCTTTAATGCCTTGGGGATGGGTCAAAATATAGAAAATACCTCAATAAAACGCCCTTCTAAATTTTAAACTGAAGTTGACACGATTAGCTTAACAGTCCGTGAAGCTCTTCATGGTCCGTGAAGGCGTTCCGTCTAACCTAGACAGACTCTACGAAAAAGGCCATAACTTCTTGCTCCGAACTCGGAATGAGATGAGACCAGATGCGATTGAAAGATAATTCAAAGAGCTTCAATTGGGTAGGTCTTGGGCAAACTAGTTCCTTTTGTTCTAAGAGATATGCTCATTTAAAGTTAACCCTTCTATCAGTACTTGCCACCCGAGAAAAGCCACTTCGCCCAACCAGAACTCACACTTGCTAAACTTGGGATACAATTTCTTTTCTCTCAGAGTTTGGAGAACCATTCTCAAATGATTTCCGTGCTCCTATTCACTTCGGGAGTACACGAGAATATCGCCAATAAAGACCACCACGAAGCTATACAGGAAAGGTTTAAACACTCTGTTCATCAAGTCCATAAATGCGGCCGGAGCAATAGTTAGACCAAACGACATCACCACAAATTCGAAATGCCCATACGTTGTCTGAAAAGCTGTTTTGGGGATATCGCATTCCCTGACCTTCAACTGATGATATCCGGAATGGAGGTCAATTTTTGAGAAGTGAGTGGCACCTTGAAGTTGGTCAAACAAATCATCAATCCTTGGCAACAGGTACTTGTTCTTAACCGTCACTTATTCAGCTGCCTATAATCAATACACATACGGAGAGACCCGTCCTTCTTCATTACAAACAGCACGGGAGCATCCCACGGTGATATACTAGTCCCAATAAAACCCTTCTCTAATAAGTCCTTCAACTGCTCCTTCAACTCTTTCAATTCTACAGGGGCTATCCAGTATGGAGGGATAGGAATAGGTTGCTTCTTCGGAAGAAGATCTATGCCAAAGTCTATCTCTCTATCTGGAGGAATGCTCGGTAAGTCCTCGGGAAACACATCCAAAAATTCATTCACATGGGGACTGACTCGAGACTAGGCACCTCAGAATCTGCATCCCTGAGCCTCACCAAATGGTAGATGCACCCCTTAGAAATCATTTTCCGCGCCTTGAGGTATGAAATAATCCTACCTTTAATAGAGGAATCACTACTCTTCCATTCAAGAACTGGCTCATCGGGAGGTTGGAACTGGACTTTTCGGGTTCTACAACTTATGGAAGCATAAGATTCATGCAGCCAGTCCATTCCAAGGATCACATTAAAATCAAACATCTCAAGTTCCACTAGATCACATGGACAACTTTTATGCAACACAACAACAGGGCACCCATAATAGACTCTATGAGCAATAATAGATTCACCTACAGGGGTGTAGACCGAGAAAGGCTCTCTTAGAATCTGGGGTCTCAAATCGAACTTAACAGCCAACAGCGGAGTCACAAAAGAAACGTTTGCACCTGGGCCAAGCAAAACATAAGCATCAAAATCACAGACTTTGAACATACCTGTCACAACATCCGGAGCCTCCTCGACCTCCTGGCGAGCATACAGTGCATAGAACCTATTGTTTCTCGGGGTGACACCTGGAAGACCTCTCTGCTGACCCTGCCCACCTTGGGCTACCTGACCTCGGTCTCTGCGCGCATTCCTCGGGCAATCAACAACTTTATGGTCCTTACTTCCACATCCGAAGCAGAGTCCCAAATCCGTACGGCAGGCACCTGTGCGGGGCCTCCTACACTTGTCACACATGAGATATCCTGGTTTGCCACCCACATGTACCCCCTGAGTGGGTGCTCGAGCATTAGCCACCCAAGCTCCCGAGCCTTGGCCCTACTGAAAGTGACCAAAACCAACATTCCTAGCACCGGAGAACCTACCATCAATGCAAGCTCTCTTGGGATCATGTGTCCTCTTCTCCTTGAGTTTCTCCCCCTCAATCTGCTCAGCATACACCATAAGTCTTGCAATATCCCTGTCCCCAGTCCGTATAGCAGTCCGGCATTCTTTCACCAATAAGTCGGGAATACCCGAAACAAATTTTTGCATTCTTTCACGGGGTTCGACCACCAGGGATAGAGCATATTCAGATAGCTTGGTAAACTTGAGGGCGTAATACCTCGAACTCATACTCCCCTGCTTGAGATTAATAAACTCGATCATTTTGGCCTCCCTCAGATCAAGTGAAAAGAAGCGGTCAAAGAAAGCCGATTTGAACTCTCCCCATTTAACATCACCATCACAGACCCTTTTCATAGCCCACTGTGTATACCATACCTGAGCTACATCTTTCAACTAGTAAGCAACCAACCAGCTTTTTCCTCAGAAGAGACGCCCATGATGTTCAGTATTTTTGAGAGTTCATCAATGAACTCCTACATATCTCCATCAACCCTTGCCCGTAGAACTCCGAAGGATTCATCCAGGTGAAATCCCTTACAAAGGAAGCGGGTGTAGGGTCTCGTGGCAAATTGGCTTGCCTTGCCTGAGCAGTCACCACCTGTGCAAGCATGGCGAAAGCAGTACGGAATTCACGATTTGAAATAGGCTCCTCCATAGGCTCGTGAGGGGCCTCATCTTCGGCAGCCGAAGCCGGCCTAGGTAGTGGAGGTCTTCCTTGAGGCATTTACTGAAAAAGGATTAATGACACCAATAAGTAAGGAAATTCACAAACTAGCCACAGCACGATAGAAGACACCAGGAAGGGAAGAATATCCTAATACGTCTTCGTAGCCTCCCACTCATAGGTATGGTGCACTTCACATCTATAAATAGGACTCTACTGAACGCGACATGTTGGTCTTCGTGGACCATTATAAACCAAGGGCTCTGATACCACCTTTTGTCATGACCCGGGTTCGGGGCCTAGATGTGACACGGCGAATGGGACCCCAAAGTCCCCAAACAAGCCACAATATTTCAAAGTTCTCATAGCAGGTTCAAAGCATATAAGATAGATAATTAATAGCGGAATGCAAAATCAAAAGGGAAGACCATTCATTTATGGATAATAAATGAGAAAAGTTTATACAGTGCCCAACGTATGCCTCTAGTCAAGGAACGGGGGCCAGGACAAGTTCCGGGCTCACCCTCAACAAAATATAAATATATAGAAACACTAGAAGCAAAAGCTCTCCGTCGAAGACAGGGCTCACCACAGAGATATCTTCAAGAAGGACTATCTGTCCTGCGGCTGATACTCAAACTACTCGGTCCCTACATGGTAAAATCATGTAGGCATGTAGTATGCGTTAGTACGTTTGAATGTACTAAGTATGCGGGTATGCAATGCACGTGACTTACCAAACCTGCATAACCATGTTAGATGGCAAGGGCACATAATATACACGAACATATAAGTAATAGAATCTAATATACAAGATGTCATGGGATGCGTGCAATGCAATAATACTCCTATATAACGAGGATGGACTATAACCGACAACCTAAATCCATGCGAGCTATTACATGAATTGGACCGATTGGGACCTCCCACCGGTAGGGAGAAGATTACTTGCCAAGGGTAATCTACACCATACCTTATGACCACGCTTTTCGGTGGGTGGTCACCTTCCTTATGACCACACTTTTCGGAAGGATTTATAGAATCATATCAAGACATGTCATATCATAAACAAGTAGACGAATAATATTCGTCCCTATGCTGGCACATAGTTCAAGGAAAAGGGGAGGGCCCCTAATCCATCGGTGCTAAGTCTTACACATCCCACAAGAATACTTATATACGTATACATATGCTTTCTAGAGAATCAAGTGCATGTTTCAAAGTGTTCAAGGCACACTTAGGCTAAACGCCAAATTACAAGATCATATGCAAGATGCCAATGCAAGGAATAGCTCCTCTATAAGTACAAGATGGTGCAAGCACCCAAGATGCTCAAAGATCCAAGTCATAGACATACCGGTGATCACCTTCTTGTCAAGTCCAATATCTTACCAAAAAATCATATCATAATTCCATATTACCAAAGTCATAAATGTGATGCAAATGCAAATATGTAGGGATGGCATGGGCAATGTAGAGTATATCCCAAAATTAGAAATATAATGCAAAGACTAAGAAAATCCGTAATAAATTCATATGAAAGTGTAGTATAAATCACCCATGCAAAACAACCTCTTTAAAGGGACATGCATGCTCATATTTTCATAATCCAAATAGTTCATCATACTCAAACTTATCATAACTCAATTTTTTGAATATAATATAACACATGCATGGTTCAAGATTACCAAGAACAAGTAGTAGAATCTTCACATTTTAAGTAGAGAAGTGTATTAAGTAGTTTGAGAAGAACTTGGGTCTTCTTGGTTGAAAGGAACCAAGAATCAAATCAACATACCTGGTTTGGAGATGAACTTGAGGAGAAAATGGACTCAAAATGGAGGACCTAGACTTGCCGAATCATAGAGAGAAGGTGGAAGTCTTGAAGGAGTGAACTTTACAGTGAGAGTGAGTGAGAGCGAAATGGCTGAAAATTGGAGTGTTTAACTTATATGGGGAGCTGAGGAGGGGTAGGAAATGACAAAAGTTTCGTTGCAATAAGCCAATATTTCAAAAATTTCATTAATGAAATGAACCAGAAATTGGTCCGTCTGGGACATACGGTCCGGTATACGGTCCGTGTAGTGTGACACGGACCGTTTACTATGCCGTGGTCCCAGAATTAAAATTTTCAGAGGCAAGATTTTCCGGACTAAGTATCCCAACACAGACCGATAAACGGACCATCTGGGGTCACACGGACCGTGACCCCATCCGTATATAGGTGACTCTCCAACCGAGGTTAGACGGAGGACCACACGGACCGTTTAAAGTCAAACGGGCCGTGACTTGGTTTGTGTGAAGGTGGCCTTACGCAGTTCACCATACGGGAGGCCACACGGACCATGTAGCCTTACAAAGACCGTGTGGAGGTCCGTTTACCCTCTACTCTCCCAGGCGTCACTCCACGGGAGGCCACACGGACCGTGTGACTTCACACTGGCCGTGTTGGCCCTCCATGAGGTGATGCCTAGCAAAATATCTGGGCAAATTTTGTGGACTTCAAGTGACTTCAACGATCCGGGGTCTTTCATGTAGCACACTTCATGCCCATGAATAAGACTCTACTTCACGCGGCATATTAGACTCCGAGGACCATTTATAAACCCAAGGCTTTCATAGCATCTTTTTTCACCACACAGATCAAGGGCCTAGAAGTGACATAGTGAATGGGATCCCGAGAGTTCCTAAAGAAGCCTTAAAGTATCCAAATCCACATCATCGGTTCGAAAGCATATTCAAATTTAAACACATAGTTCCATGGGTTGGGAAAAATAGGACTCATGCTATAGGGATATTGAAGGGAAAGGGATTTACATATATTAGCATAGCACATAACACATAAGAACTAGGGGGCAGGTAAGTGTGACTCACTCTATGGGGGCTATACGAGGCTTAGGATCTTGCACATTTCCACATAAAATATACATACATATCATGATTCCCATAATCAATCAATCACGGCCATATGCAGTAGATTACTAAATCATAAGCTTCAAGTACAACACATAACGTATAGAATCTATGTGAGTCTACAAGCTTTCCAACAATGATATGGTCACTCTCAATTAAGACGATAAACTAAAAATAACATAGGTAGAAGGAAGGTCGCTTGTCCTTGGAAGATAGGACTCACCACAATATCAATTCTCAGAATTTGATCTACCCATCAGACGGTGGATGGTCGTAACTCACGTTCCGTACATGGTGAAATCATGTAGGCATAGAGTATCTGTTAGTATGTTTTAATGTACTAAGTAGGCGGGGATGCAATGCACATGACTTACCAAACCTGCATTTCAATGTTAGATGACAAAGGCATATAATATAGAAACAATCATATATCCAATGGAGAAATATACCAGATGCCACAAAATTTATGATTCTTGAAGTGCAACAATGCTCATATATAGTGGGGATGGACTATAACTGACAAATCAAACTCTTGCGAGCTATTACATGAATTAGTTCGATAAAGACCTCCCATTGGTAGGAGAAAATTACTTGCCAAAGGTAATCTATATCACACCTTATGACCACATGGTTACCTTCCTTACGACCATACTTTTCAAACGAATTTTCCATCATCATATCATATCATAACATAAACATAATAAACGAATAAGCATTCCTTACGACCCAATCTTTTCGATAATGGCTAACATGCCTATGTTGGAACATAGTTCAAGGAAAGGGAGAGGGCCCTTGGGGATATCCCGGACGCTCCCAATCTATTGGGGCTAAGTCTATAATATCCACATGAACACTTATACATATATGTGCTTTCAAGAGATACAATGCTCACTTCAAACCGTTCAATGCACATTTAGGCTTAATTGCCAAATCATGAATCATAATCATAATGCCCATGCAAGGAATAACTCATCTACATATACAGAATGGTGCAAGCACCCAAATTGCTCAAAGATCCATAATCATTGATATGTATGTGATCACATTCTTGTCATAACAAATGCCTTACTAAAATCATATCATAATAGTTTGATAAAACATAATTGGACTTAACGCACTTCATCATTTGTATATTCCAATGCTTATGAATGCAATGCAATGCATGATGTGAGAATAGCATGGGTAACATAGATTCAAGTTAAAATGAGCCATATAAAATGAAATCGAGGAAATCCATAATTAAAACCACATGTAAATTGTAATATAGATCACCCATGCATAAATCAACTTTAAAAGGGGACGTTCATATTCATAACTTCATAACTCAATGTAAATCATCATATAATGATCAAAATAAATTAAAATCACGGATAAAGTACAACCCATAAATCAATTGAAAGAAGTTTTGGGTCTTCTTGGTTGAATGGGACCAAGAATTAATTCCACATACCTTGATTAGGAAGCTGAATTTGAGAAAAATTTAGCTTGAATTTGAAACCTCAGTTGAATCCAAGCTTGAATCTTAAAGATGAGACTTGGAGAGAATTTAGGGAGTCTAATTCCTGAAAATAAGTGTTTGTCTTGAATGACGGTTTAGAATTAGTGTAGGAGAGGTTTAGGAATATATAAAGGGGTCAAAAAGGTCTTAAGAGCCTCGAGGATTGGTCAAAATATAAAAAACAACACCTCAATATAATGTTCCTTTAAATTTTAAACTGAAGTTAACATGGTTGGCTTTACGGTCCGTGAAGCTCTTCACGGTCTGTCAAGGCTTCCCGTGTAACCCAGACAGATTCTATGAAAAAAGCTATAACTTCTTGCTCCAAACTCAGAACGAGGTGAGAGCTGATGTGTTGGAAACATAATTCAAAGAGCTTCAATGTGATAGGTTGTGGGCCACCCAGTTCATTTTGCACTAAGAGAAACTCCCATTTTAAGTTGACCCTTCTATCGGTACTTATGAAAAACTAGCCAATGGAATTCCTTTGAACTCGACTTGATGTAGGAGACCCATGATGGCCTTAAACAACATAAATAAGCTTGACTTGAAGGCTTGAAGGTGAAATTAGATTGATCTTGAAGATCCCATATTTAGAATTTTTCAACGAAGTCACCTCCACGGGAGGTCATATGGGCCGTGTAGTGTCACACAGGCAGTGACACTGCCTATATCCCTCTCCTTAGAAAAAATCCACAATCACGTTACGAGACGGTGATTCCATACGCAGAACAATTTCACTCCGAAAGCCTTATGGATAGCCTCACGGGTCGTGACACCCCACACAGTCTGTGAACTTGGCCTTGTAACCATACTTTGTCCCAAAACTGTGGGATTTCAAGCCAAGGCCACCACACGGCCCACCACACGGTCCCTGAAGTGTCATATGGACTATGAGGGGTCTAAGTGTGCCTTAGTTTAAAATACCATGTTTAAGGGCCAAACATCCTCCATGAGCCAAGGGCCACTCCGTGGAGGCTCCATATGGGCCGTGTGACCTCACACGGACTGTGATGGCTCCCATGAAGTGTCACCTTGGTCCAAAACTTTTCCAAAACTAAATTTTCATGCTTCATTGAGGTTTTACAAAATTCTGAGTCCTTACATAAATAATTACAATGATGAGATGAAGAACGAGAAATCAAAAGTTCATCACAAGAAATCACAATGTACCAATCTCAATGTAAAAATAACAAAAGATGAAGTCTCAAAAGTGTTTCTATACTCTCATGTGTATACTTAGTAAAAAGGCCTAAAAACCTATTTATAATAAGTAAAATACAAATCCAAAACAAAATAGGAAAACTTGAGACAACTTCTATGAACTGGGTTACGGGCCCGTACAAGGAACCACAACTTGCACCTGGGCTTCTTACTCTGTAACTTCCAAACACTAACTTTAATTCCATGAGACCTTTTATGGGTTGTCTTCTTACTTACGACCCATAGAGAATTTGATTTGACAACCTTTCTGAAACTCTTCAAAATCTGATCCTCTAAGCACGACCCTAATCCATGACATGTGAAGAAATCTCTGGCTCATCTGACAATTCATGGATGCAACATCTGAATGTTGGACCTTTATGGGATTTGACTCATGAAACCTCTCTACAGCTCATGGATTGAACCAGGGTCCGCATAGTAGCTCGTAAATCCTCAAAAACTTTAATTTTGCAGAACTTTGCCCAAATTTATGCCGAACCCTATAACCTTGAAAAATACACATAAAAACATATCAAACCTACTAAAATCACTTTGGGAACATATAAAATTCTAAGTTTTAAGTATATAAAGTGTTGTATTTGAATAGTATGTCACCCATTAATTAATTTGGTTGCATTTATCATCTTGTAAGGGTTAGGGATTTAGTCTAGAGTCCCTCCGACTGAATCAATTCTGGTGGTCAATGAGTTTCTTGATGTCTTTCTCGATTAGCTTCTCACTGTCCTTCCCAAAAGTGTGATAGATTTTGGAAAACACCTCCTCCCCAATACACAACCCATTCATATTCCTTCTTATCTCATAGCCTCGGCGGAGTTGAAAGATCAATTTTGAAAGATTTATTTTGAGAAAGGTTTATTAGGCCTAGCAAGTTACCTCGGGGTGCATCAATGTTGTTTGTGAAGAAGAAGGTGGCTTACTTATGATGTGCATCAACCACCGGTAAATTATCAAGATAACCATAAAGAATAAGTATCCTCTACCAAGAATAGATAAAACATTTAACCGATAGGGGCTAGTCATTTTTCTAAGATTGATCTTAGGTTCGGGTACCATTAAATGAGAGTAAGGGAATGTGATATTCCTGAAATGGCTTTTCAGACTAGATGGGTATTTTGAATTTATGGTGATGTCATTTGGCCTAACTAATGCACCAAAAATATTTATGGATCTTATGATAGGTTCTTTAAATCCTACCTTGATATTTCCATTGTGATATTCATTGATGATATTTTGATTTACTCCGGCACTGAAGAAGAGCACGTGAAACATTTAAGGGTAGTATTGCAAACTTCGAGGGATGAGAGGTTGTTTGCTAAGTTTGATAAATATGAGTTTTGGTTGAAGGAAGTTGCATTTCTAGGTCGTGTAGGTTCGGGTGAAGGGATTAATATGGATCCAAAAAAGATGGAAGTAGGGAGAAAGGCCTAGGACCTTGACTCTAATTGGATATTAGGAGTTTCTTGGGCTTAGCGGGGTACTACCAGAGATTTATTAATGGTTTCTCTTCAATTTCCTCTCTCTTGACAAAGTTCATTCAAAAGAAGGAATGTTTTTTGAACGAATGAGTGTGAAAAAACTTCCAAACTCTAAAGGACAAGCTCACATCCACTTCTACTTTGGCTCTACTAGAAGGGTTTGTTGTGTATTGTGATACTTGAAGGATCAATTTTTAGGAGTGTGTTAATGCAAAATAGTAAGGTCATTGCCTATGCTTCTAGACAACTAAAAACACATGAGCATAATTATCCTACCCATGATCTTGAGCTAGCAGTTGTGGTATTTGCTTTAAAAATATGGTGTCATTATTTGTATGGGGTTCATGTAGATGTATTCACCGACAAAAAGAGTCTCCATAATGTTTTCACCCAAAATATCTTTATTGAGGCTAAGACGATTGTTAGAACTTCTTAGAGATTATGACATGAGTGTGTGTTATCATCCCAACAAGGCTAATGTTGTTGCTGATGCTCTAAGTAGAGTATCCATGGAGAGTATGACTCATATTGATGATGGAAGATGGAATTGGCCAAAGACGTCCATCAGTTGGCTAGATTGGGGGTTAGATTTAACAAAAATAAATGTGGTGGCATGTTGGTTATTGGTGGTTCTAAATCTTCCTTGATTGAAGAGGTCAAATCTAAGCAAGAGCTTGACTTCGCTTTGTTAGAAGTGAAGGCATTGGTGAAAGAGAGAAAGGTGGAGGTTTTCTTCCAAGGGAGATGTGTTGTGCTTAGATATCAAGGTAGGTTGTGTGTGCCAAATACTGAGAAGTTGAGGGAATTGATTTTGAAGGAGCACTACAAAAAAATCACTGTTTACCAACGGATGAAATCCGTCACTTATTTGTGATATTCTGGCGCTATATCTTATTAGTGATGGATTAGCGATGGAATATCAGTTGTTGCTATTTACCTCATTGCTAATGTCTTAATGACGAAAAATGAGTTCCGTTGCAAATTTAGGGACGTCTTAGAGACAAACAATATCCATCGCCATTTGTTAGCGACAAACTTATCTGTTGTTATATTATAAAGTTTGTTGCTAATTTCATAATTTATTTTGTCATTTTGGATAAATTTGCAACAAAATTTTTGTCGCTATTCTGTCACAAAAAAGTCATCGTTTGAGCTATTGTATTTGTCACTTAAAAGTTCATCGCTAATCCATCAAATATTCTTTTAGGTAGATACGATCCAAATAGTTGCTAAATTTTGTTGCTAAAACATTTTTCAACAAAATTGTTTAATTAATTTATTTTAGATATGTACTGCTAAAATAAATAAATGCAAATTACTAATGCTCCGAAATAATCAACATTCATATAAAATAATATTCAAATATGATTCAAAACATATAGAAAGCAACATCCAAATCACATATTTTTAATTAAAAACATCCAAATCAATTATCAACTATTCTTAAAAGAACCTACATTCATCAAAGTTGTTAATGCACAATTTGTGCTTCCCAAAAGATAGACAATATCAAAAATTAAAGTTGCAGAACACTAAGGGGTACGATCCTCTGTTGAAACTAAGGGATCAACCTCGTCTACATTGGTAATAGTAGATGGAGGCACTATTGGAGTCTCAACTGAAGGATTACCAGTGGAAGTAAGCACTTCTTGTACCCGCTCAAGAATAACATGAAGAATGTGTTTAGTAAGTGCAAGAATAATTTGTTTTACAAACTCATCCATATTTGTTATTGGTGTTGATTGAGAAACTGAAGGTGGTACTGATGATGAGACACAAAGATACTAAATCTTTTTTGGAAGAGTTTTAGAAGATACTAAATCTTCCAAGAAAAAAAGAGAGTTTTATTATAACCATGCCACAACTTCCTGAAGCTTTTATTGCTCCGTAGGTCTTTTCTGCAGACATAGATCAAAGGTATATAACATAAATTCAAAAAATCTAATTCGTCTTCCTCTTAATTTTTTGGATAAGTACATTACTTTCACTAACCCTATGAATTTAAGATACGCAAAACATAGATAATTTCAAGCCCTGATAAAGTTGGAGGGTTGCAATATGTTGATAGCTAGAGTAAAAATGATAAAATATAATGATTAATTTCTCTAAATATCGATAGTTGCAGGGTTAATTGGATAATTCTTAGTAACAAGATTCTTATCACCACAGATTTCTCTATGTTTTCCAGACTCTCTATCGATCAACTACTATTTATGTCCTAATATATTTATCTAAATACACAAATCATATCAAAATCACAAGAAACTCAAAACCCACTAGAAAAAAATGTATAATCCCACACAATGAACCCAGATGCAATAATATCCCACTTTTAAAGATAGAAATTTCTACCTGGTAGCTCCATTCCATCAAAACCCTTTGGATGTGATCTTCCCTAAGCAAAAAATATGAAAATTATGAGGGATATTCATATTGGGTGGTGAATATCCATGAATAGTATGAGACCCTGTGTTTCTCGTCTTTCATTTTTTAAATAGTGTGGCGTTATATAAGGAACATGTGATTTTTGCTAGCATGTAAGGATAATAAGGCTGCAAATAAGTGGTAATATCAAATACTTAAAGTTTTAATCCAAAGGAATACCCTAAATGCACATTCGTGATTAAAGAAATGACCCGAGTGGCACCTCGCCCTTTTCAGAAGGTTTAAATTAAGTTTCATTTTTCAGATGGGACTAAAATTTTATAATTTGCTAATAATGTATTTCTTTAAGTTTTTTAATAGCACAAAGGTCATACATTAAGTTTTGGAATCAAGAAAGTTGCAAGATAAAGGTTGGCAAAAGTTAATGTAAGTTTCTTTATGAAATCCTTCTTAAATTTGGGTCAAATGTATCAGCTCATATCTCCCAAACTTTATAGCGTTAGAAGGTCCATGACCAATCAAATTAAATATCTATGAGTCTAGTTTGCAACGCATAAAATTGCGCATTAAACCGACCTTATAATAAAGAGTTATGACCATTTTACCGAGACTGCCCGAGCTGTAAACCGGGTCATGGGTCGGGTCGGGTTGACCCGAAATTAAGCCATTTTCGTCCCAAACCAGTGTGGAACTGAAGAGGAAGCTCCCAAAGGGTTCTCAAAGTGTAAGTTTTTCACATTTTTACCGTTAAAATTCATTCCCGTGCCTAGAAATGTGTGCCTTACGCTTTGCAATTGTTTTTCCCTCAAATTAGCTGTGTTTGTAGCTGTTTTTGGGCTGTAAAAAAAGTGGTGTTCTTGCTGGTATTGTTGGTTTGCAGCTGGTGTGTTTAGGTAATAATTCTGGAGCTCTTTTACGGTCATGTTTACGACGTTTTACGGACATTTCCTCGCGTATATGCTCCTTGCCAAATCTGGTCATTAATGCTGAATTTTTGACAGTTTATAGGTGTTTTTAAGCTGCGTATATATAGTTTATGCAAAGCTTAGGATGTAAGGAACAACATTTGTGAAGGAACTTTTGGCAATCGGACGTTCGTTCGAGAAATATGTTAACGCTAAGCTCCGTCCCTCCTTTTTGCACGAAATCCGGGAAGTTTCCCAAAACGTCAAATGTGATATCTTACTATTCTGTTGCTAGAAAGACCTTCTGTGAAAGGCATTGGGATTGCAGCTGAGTTATATTCATCATTGTATTTGGTTGAAATTCCATTCGTTCGCTTAACCTAGACATTCAATTTCTATATATCATTTTGTCGGTTTTCCGGCTACCTATTCACATGTCCAAGGTGTTTCTCTTCTTGGTATAGTGCCATTAAAATAAATGAAGAATGCAAAGGGAATGTAGTATTCAAAATCAATCCTTCTTCCATACAAAAATATAATTGAACAATTTAACCAATAACGCGATGGTTTCCAATATTCCCCAGTGAAATGCTCCCGTCTAAACTACTAAGGCGCTTGATCCTGTTTAAATACATTCTTTTACTAATTGACATGGGATCAACTATAATCATTATGTAAATCACCTTTATGAACATTTTCAAAGTTAAGGCTTCACTCTAAATGTTGGGTTAAGTTCCCAAACTTGTTAAAAAGGACATGTATGATTCCACGAGCCATATGTATATGTTATGACAACGCTTATGATGTTATGAGAATAAATGTACCAATGAGCCAAGATTGGCCAAATGACAATGACTATGATTCTATATGAATAAGTGTACCAATGAGCCAAGATTGGCTAAGTTCTTGTTATGGCTTACTATGTGCATTAAACATTCATATCATACATTGCACTTTATGTATGGACTACGAGCTATAATCGAAGGTATGGGGCCTATTTTCCCAACTATATATGTATATGGTACAGATGGCCACAGGTTGGCAGATATGATGCCGGTTATCTACCGAAAAGGACCACCAGTGCTAGCATTTGGTTGGGTATGTCATGCATTTGCATCTATATATATGTATTCACGACATGCGACACTCGAACATACCATGCATTTTTTTATCACTAGGAGGTGGCTTATTGGCCATTAAGTCTACTTGAGTTTTGGTTACAAGTAATATTTCTTTTAACCTTTTTACTATGGTTATCTATGATTTTACTTCCTTCCTTACATACCAGTACATGTTTATTCGTACTGACGTCCCTTTGCCTGGGGACGCTGCATTTTATTTCGTGCGTGCAGGTTCAGGTAGGGGCTTTGATTTACCCCTCCACTAGGAGTCCATTCAGCTATGAGTTTGTAAGCTCCACCTCTTCCTGGAGCTTTCGTAGGATGCTTACTTTTTTTGTATAGTTGGGTATGTCGGGGCCCTATCCCGACAGTGTTAGTGATTCTCATAGAAGCTATTGTGGACATGTTATTGTGGCCTGGTTCTTTTTTTCCCTTCAGTCTTCGATCATCAGATTGGCATGTAGTTATAGTGTGTGCATGTACCTCTATTGTTGCAACCTTGTCGGCTAACTAGTACCCTATTATTCTGGTTTATCTATCTTGTACATGATTTACTGTTGATTAGGTCATGACCTAGAATGTCCAGGCTTAGTCTTTCAGACATTATGCTGCCTGATTTTCTTCTGGTCCCTAGTTAGTTCACTCTCATGTTTAGTGGCTTACCCGGCCAATAATGGTATCGGGTGCCATCGCGCCTCCCCTCTCTTTGGGGCGTGACAAACATGGTATCAGAGCAGGTCGTGTCCCAGGGAGTCCACAATGTCGTGTCTAGTAGAGTCTTGCTTATGGGTTTGTTGTGCACCACACTTATAATTCAGGAGGCTACAAGGCATTTAGGGATAGTTACGTTTCTTTCACTTAATAGATCGTGCAATAGAAGAAAGCTATAGGAACATATGAAATCTCTATCGTGTTATATTGTTCTTATTTAATGGGTTACCTATGCTCAGGAGATGGCACAACATGAGATAAGTATGGATCCGAGAGAAGGTACGAATCATGTCTTGCTTGGTGAGGCAGATATATTCCCTATTGAGTCACATAGGGAGCCTCCAATGCCTATAGTTCCAGATTCACCAGTACCTGTTGGGGCCCAAGGAGATCTAGTACCCCAAGCCCTATTAGAGACTGGGGAGCAGGGGATGAAGGAGGCTATTCAACTACTAACTAGGATGGCTTCCATTCATGAGAGACAACTAGAGGCAAGAGCAGACATCAGAAGGGATCAAACAGGAAGCTCAAACGTACGAGTGTTTCTTCACTTGGCCCCACTAGTATTTACAGGGTCCAATCCCACTAAGGATCCACAGAAATTTATTGGTCATATGTATAGAGTATTGAGGGTGATTTTAGGCCTCCTTTTCATCGATATCCACCTCCATCAATGGATAGTTCCCCGCTATAAATGCAGGGCCAGCAAATTGATCATTATATTCAATCAGGGCCGGGGCGGAGTTTACTCCAGCCTAAGAGCCGTCGACAGGGGCGTTATGCACAAATGAGACAACTTACTCCCCCATGTACACAATGCAGTAAGCTTCATACTAGGCAGTGTAAAAAGGGTTAAGGTGCATGTTACCATTACTGACAGATAGGATATTTTATCAACAACTGGCCCTTTAGTCAGTCCCTACTGTGAATGAATTCATGATAATATTCCCCGATGAGCTTCCCGGGATCCCCCGAAAGGGATATCAATTTTTCTTTAGATTTTCTCCTTGATAAGCAACGTATACCCATTCCTCTCTAAAGAAAGAATGGCTCCTGTAGAGCTAAGAGACGTGAAGGAATAACTGAAGGGCTTGTTTGTTAAAGACCTTATTAGGCCAAGTACATCTCCATGGGGTTCTCCCGTGCTCTTTGCTTGAAAGAAAGACGGCTCCTTATGAATGTGTATTGGTTACATATAGCTAAATAAATTCACTATCAGGAATAAGTATCCTTTTATGTGTATTGATGGTTTTTCAAAGATTGACTTGTGACCCAGGTACTACCAGCTATGAGTCAGGGATGTTGATATTCCGAAGGTAATATTTAGGATGAATCAAGAGTTGAGCATGTAGATTACTTGCGAATTATATTATAGACTCTCCAGGATAACAAGTTATATGTTGAATTCTCCAAATGTGAATTTTGGTTAACTTCTATAGCTTTTCGTAGACATGTTATTACTAGCGATAATGTCAAAGTCAATGGCCAGAGGATTAAAGCTGTAATGGCCTGGCCGAGACCATTGAATCCGACAGAGGACGATAGTTATTTGGGCTTGGCAGGATATTATAGGAGGTTTGTTGAGGGATTCTCCTCTATCTCTGCGCCAGTAACGAGATTGACACATAAAGCAACTAAGTTTCAATTGACTGAAGCATGTGAGCAGAGTCTTCAAGAGTTAAAAAAAGGAGGGGGGGGGTATTGAGACCTATAAAAGATCTATTGGTGGAATGGCATGAAAAAGATATTCCAAGGATGGTAGCCAATGCCCCAACTACCAGCATGTTGAAACAGAACATCAGAGACTTGAAGGCCTAGCTAAGTATATTGATTTTACATTTTGGAAATGGGACATGATAAATATGGGCTTCATCACTAGGTTGCCTCACACTCCATGCAGGATGACTCTATTTGGGTAATCATTGATAGGTTGATAAAATCTGCTCATTTCTTGCCAATAAGAACGACATATTCAGCGGAGGATTATGCTAAGGTATACATTCAAGAGATTGTTTGCCTTCATGGAGTTCCATTATCTATTATCTCTGATCGAAGGGCTCAATTTACTGTACATTTTTTGAAGTCTTTTCAGAAGGGTCTGGGCACTCAAGTGAATCTCAAAACCGCTTTTCATCCAAAAATTGATGGGCAACAAGGGTGTACCATTTAGACCGTTTAGGATATGTTATGCGCCTATATATTGGACTTTAAAGGAAATCGGGATGAGCATCTACCTCTTATTGGGTTTGCTTATAATAATAGCTTCCATATTAGTATTTGAATGGATCCTTAGGGAGAACTATATGGGTGAAGATATAGGTCACCGGTTGATTAGTTTACACTTGGGGAGGAAACGTTGCTAGATCCTAATCTAGTTTAACAATTAACGAGAAAAAAAAAGAAACTTATTAGAGATTACTGCAAAGGGCTAGAATCAGCAGAAGTCTTACGCAAATGCTCGACGACGAGACTTAGAGGTTGATGTAGAATATTGGGTCTTCTTAAAGGTCTCACCTATGAAGGGACTCATGCGGTTTGGAAATACAGGAAAGCTTAATCCTAGATATATTAGACCGTATAAGATTATTAGAGAAATTAGCAAGGTAACATACGAGCTTAATATTCCTTTAGAAGTGAGAGCAGTCCATCCAGTGCCTCATGTATCTATGTTGCGGAAATACATTAGAGATCCTTCATGTATTACTCGCATTAAGGACACCCCCTTTGCTCAAGGCTTAACTTATGATAAGGTACTAGTGGTTGTTTTAGATCGACAAAAGAGAAGGCTTTGAAATGAATAGTGGTCTTCGTGAAAGCGTTGTTGCAGAACCAAAATATTGAGGAAATAACTTGGGAAGCCAAAGAAGAAATGATGAGGAATCACCCCCAGCTATTTATAACTTAAAGTAGGCCGTGTTCCAAAACTAGCAGTTATCATTTTTTTTTAGTAACTTAAGGTTTAAAAGATTTCGAGGTGACACTTGTATATTTTGTCGTGGGATAGCTATAGAAAGCTTAGTAGTTGGAGTTTTTTGGAAGTTGATTTATGGTTTGAAAGGGTAATAGATGTATCAAAAAAATATTTTTGTAGATGGTAATGCAACCAAAGGGCTGTCTTGACACATTCCCGGACGAATGTTCTTAAGAGGGGGAAACTGTGAGACCCCGTGTTTCTCGGCTTCCATTATTTAAATAGGGTGGCATTATATAAGGAACATGTGATTTCTGCTAGCACCTAAGGATAATAAGGCTACAAATAAGTGGCACCTCGCCCTTTTCGGAAGGTTTAAATTAAGTTTCTCTTTTCGGATGGGACTAAAAGTTTATAATTTGCTAATAATGGATTTCTTTAAGTTATTTTAATAGCACAAAGGTCATACATTAAGTTTTGGAATCAAGAAAGTTGCAAGATAAAGGTTGGCCAAAGTTACTGTAAGTTTCTTTATGAAATCCTTCTTAAATTTGGGTCAAATATATCAGCTCATATCTCCCAAACTATAAATATTTAGAAGGTCTATGACCTATCAAATTGAAGATCTATGAGTCTAGTTTGCAACACACAAAACCGCGCATCAAAAGGACCTCAAAATAAAGAGTTATGACCATTTTACCGAGACAGCCCGAGCTGTAAACTGGGTCATGGGTCGGGTCGGGTTGACCCGACTTAATGTCGGCTATTTTGACACTTTAATGCTCAAAATTAATCCATTTTCGTCCCAAACCAGTGTGGAACTGAACAGAAAGTTCCCAAAGGGTTCTCTAAGTGATTTAGGTTCGCATTTTTGCCGTTTAAATTCGTCCCCGTGCCTAGAAATGCGTGCCTTACGCTTTGCAATTGTTTTCCCCTCGTATTAGCTGTGTTTGGAGCTGTTTTTGGGCTGTAAAAAAGTGGTGTTCTTGCTGGTATTGATGGTTTGCAGCTGGTACGTTTAGGTAATAATTCTGGAGCTCTTTTACGGTCATTTTTACGACATTTTACGGACATTTCCTCGCGTATATGCTCCTTGCTGAATCTGGTCATTAATGCTGAATTCGTGACTGTTTATAGGTGTCTTTAAGATGCATATATATAGTTGATGCAAAGCTTAGGATGTAAGGAACAACTTTCATGAAGGAACTTTTGGCAATCGGACGTTCGTTCGAGAGGTATGTTAAGGCTAAGCTCCGTCCCTCCTTTTAGCACGAAATCCGGGAAGTTTCCCCAAACGTCAAATGTGATATCTTACAATTCTGTTGCAAGAAAAACCTTCTGTGAAAGGCATTGGGATTGCAGCTGAGTTATATTCATCATGGTATTTGGTTGAAATTTCATTCGTTCGCTTAAACTGGACATTCAATTTCTATATATCATTTTGTCGGTTTCCCGGCTACCTATTCACATATCCAAGGTGTTTCTCTTCTTGGTATAGTGCCATTATAATAAATGTAGAATGAAAAGGGAATGTAGTATTCAAAATCAGTCCTTCTTCCATACAAAAATATAATTGAACAATTTAACCTATAACAAGATGGTTTCCAATATTCCCCAGTGAAATGCTCCCATCTAGACTACTAAGGCGCTTGATCCTGTTTAAATACATTCTTTTACGAATTGACATGGGACCAAATAGGATCACTATGTAAATCACCTTTATGAACATTTTCAAAGTTAAGGCTTCACTCTAAATGTTGGGTTAAGTTCCCAAACTTGTTAAAAAGGACATGTATGATTCCAGGAGCCATATGTATATGTTATGACAACGATTATGATGTTATGGGAATAAATGTACCAATGAGCCAATATTGGCCAAATGACAATGACTATGATGCTATAAGAATAAGTGTACCAATGAGCTAAGATTGGCTAAGTTTCTGCTATGGCTTACTATGTGCATTAAACATTCATATCATACATTGCATGTTATGCATGGACTACGAGCTATAATCGAAGGTATGGGGCCTATTTTCCCAACTATATATGTATATGGTACAGATGGCCACAGGTTGGCAGATATGCTGCCGGTTAGTTACCGAAAAGGACCACCAGTGCTAGCATTTGGTTGGGTATGTCATGCATTTGCATCTATATATATGTATTCAAGACATGCGACACTCGAGCATACCATGCATTTTTTTATCACTAGGAGGTGGCTTATTGGCCATTAAGGCTACATGAGTTTTGGTTACAGGTAATATTTCTATTAACCTTTTTACTATGGTTATCTATGATTTTACTTCCTGCCTTACATACCAGTACATGTTTATTCGTACTGACATCCCTTTGCCTGGGGACGCTGCATTTTATTTCGTGCGTGCAGGTTCAGGTAGGGGCTCTGATTTTCCCCTCCACTAGGAGCCCATTCAGCTATGAGTTGGTAAGCTCCACCTCTTCCTGGAGCTTTCACAGGATGTTTACTTTTTTTGTATAGTTGGGTATGTCGGGGCCCTATCCCGAATGTGTTAGTGATTCTCATAGTGGCTATTGTGGACATGTTATTGTGGGTTTGTTCTTTTGTTCCATTCAGTCTTCTATCATAAGATTGACATGTAGATATAGTGTGTGCCTGTACCTCTATTGTTGCAGTCTTGTCGGCTAACTAGTACCCTATTGTTCTGGTTTATCTATCTTGTACATGATTTACTGTTGATCAGGTCATGACTAGAATGTCCCATCTTAGTCTTTTAGACGTTATGCTGCCTGATTTTCTTCTTGTCCCTAGTTAGTTCACTAGCATGTTTAGTGGCTTACCCGACCAATAACGGTATCGGGTGCCGGTCGCGCCTCCCCTCTCTTTGGGGCGTGACAAATAGAGCTTAAAAACATCAAAAAATCATGAAAATCTTAAGAGTTATTTTGAAATATTTCTTCAATTTACTTTTCATTAAATCACTAATTTATGTATTGATTGAAGAAATACCTATAAATTGCAGTGACCCTTGAGATTCTGAAACTTGAAGCAACAGAGAGCTCAAAGCATATAAGCAGCAACAGAGCGTTCGTTGTGCTAGTTAGAGCTCAAAGCGTACATTTTTTTATCTTGGTCTTTTAACAGTTTTAGGGTTCTCAAAGCAACAAACTTTTAGGGTTCTTAAATTTTTCTTTTGGTCTTTTAAGCATATAAGCAACACATCACTTTTATTTTGGTGTTTTAATAATTAGGGGAAAGGTAAATATGTTGGAGGTAATATAATATTTTAGTGAAAATTGTAAGACCTATAAGTGTTGCTTTTACAATGTTTTTGCAACGGACGTAGTGACGGATTATAACATCTGGCACTAACAAATAAATATATTTATTAATAATAACCTATACCAACGGAGTATTTGGTCACTATATGAAATAATTTTTAAAAAACATATATTTAAAAGTTTAGGGACCATTTTCCATCACTAATTCCATCATAAAATATTAATTAAATTTGTAACCACTATTTTGTTACTAAAGTTGTAGAAAAAATAAGACACCAATATTTTGCACTAATATTTAGTGACGAAATAAAATTTTTGTCACTAGTCTGTCGCTATACCATAATTTTAAAAATGATTTGTTATTCTTGCAACAAAATGTCTATTTCATTACAAATCCATCACTAAATAGTGACAAAATATCATCTGTCGCTAATATCCGTCGCTAAACACAATTTTTTTTAGTGGTCGAGGCATATCACTAATCCTATTTTATTCACCCTAGTTCTACAAATATGTATAGAGATTTGAGAGAAGTATATTGGTGGGATGGTATGAAGAGAGATACTGCAATATTTGCATCCAGTTGTCACAATTGGAAACAAGTCAAAGTCGAACATCAAAGGCCGGGTAGCCTAGCCTAAGATTATGAGATTCCTACTTGGAAGTGGGAAGAGATCAGTATGAATTTTGTGATTGGTTTGCCAAAGACTAGAAAACATTTTAATATTATATGGGTTATTGTTGATATAATGACATGATTGGCTCACTTTCCACCAATGTAAATAACTTATCATGTAAAATATTATGCCAAGTTATACATCCATTCGTTTACTAGATTGCATGGGGTTCCATTGTCTATTATTTCAAATCGTGGTGTTCAATTTGCTTCGCACTTTTGAAGATCCTTCCAAAGAGGTCTAGGTACCAAAGTTAAGCTTAGCAAGACCTTTCAGCCACAAACATATGCTCAAGCTAAAAGGATCATTCAGACTCTTGAGGATATGCTTAGGTCTTGTGTATTGGTTTTTGAAGGTAGATGGGATGAGCATCTTCCACTTATTGAGTTTGCTTACAACAATAGCTATCACTCTAGCATCACCATGGCTCCTTTTGAAGCTCTATATGATAGATGTTGTAGATCCCCAGTTGGGTGGTTTGAGGCTGGTGAAATGGCTTTAATAGGTCTAGATTTGGTTATGGGATCTTTGGAGAAGGTGAGGTTGATAAGGGAAAGATTAAAAATGGCTCAACGTAGGATAAAGTTCTACTTTGATGTGAGGAGAACGTATCTAGAGTTTAACGTTGATGATTGGGTGTATTTGAGGGTCTCACCCATGAAGGGTGTTGTTTGGTTTGGTATGAAGGAAAAGTTAAGCCCAACGTATGTAGGGCCTTATAGAATCTTGAGGAGAATTGGTAAAGCTGCCTATAAGTTGGAGTTGCCTATAGAGATGAGTATGATTCATCTAGTTTTCTATATATCTATGTTGAGGAAGTTCTTAGGTGATCCAAGCTCTATAGTACCTTTAGTGGTTGTTGGTATTGAGGAGAATTTGGCATATGAAGAAGTCCTAATTGAGATATTGGATGGAAAAATGAAGAGGCTGAGAAAAAAAGATGTAGCCTCCTTCAAAGTCCTTTGGAGGAGTGATGTGTTGTCACAATACATCACTTTTGATACTTAAAACTTGGAATTTTATGTGTGCTCAGTGTGATGTTAGTTGGTTTTATGTGTTTTTGTATTGTATTTGTAGGATTCCAGGGATGTCCTTGATTTTGTGTAGAAAGTACAGAAGTTGCTGAATTTTATGCAGTATGAGACCCATTACGGGCCGTAGTTCACTCTACGAGTCGTTAAGTGGGTTTCGTGGACAATTCCAGCGAGGAGCTGATTTTTTAAAGTTGATTCCATGAACATTCAGATGGGTCGTGGATTGATTTATGAGTTGTGAAATATGGTTCATACCCAGCGGATCAGAGATGGGGGGCTTTCTCAAGATTCATAAGACAAAACCCCTTACGGGTCATAAACCACTTTACGGGTAGTAGAGTGGTATTGAGACTTGAAGTCCATATTTTCGGTGGCACTATACGAGACCCTTATTACGGGCCTGAAATGCAATATGGCTCGTAAACTTATTTGTGAGGCGTGCCAACCTAGCTATCCTATTGTGTTTAGGATTCGTATTTTAAATATCACAAATGGGGTTTTAAGTTATTTTTCATGAAAAAAAGAACACATAGTACATAGAGAACTCAATAATTGGAGAGGAAAAATAGTGAGATAATATTGGAGAGTTTTGAGAAATACTTATACTTTGATTTGGTCTTTAATCTTGTGATTCTCTTTGAAGTTAGACTTGCTTCTTCTTAATTCAATTTTGTAAGTGCTCTTTTATGTTATTCCGATTCATAAGTCTTGCATCTACACTAACAATGAGTAGCTAAATCCACAACTCGGGTTGTGGAAACCATAAAGATCTAACAAGGTAAAACCGGATAATTCATAATGCATGGAAAGTGTGCATGCATGTATTAATTAACTCTTTTCGTTTTGCATGTTTTCTAGTGTAGGCAAATATTAGACCCCGCCTAATGTTATTGACTTGACCAAGGTAGTAATGAATAGAGAAAAAGATTAATTAACAGGATTAGATTGATGTGTTCTCTTCTAAGTCCTGCATCATAAGTCTTGCATCTACACTAACAATGAGTAGCTAAATTCATAACTCGGGTGGTGGAAACCATGATGAAAAACAAGGTAAAACTGGGTAATTCATAATTCATGGAGTGTGCATGCATGTATTAATTAACTCTTTTCATTTTGCATGTTTTCTAGTGAAGGCAAACATTAGAACCCACCTAATGTTACTGACTTGACCAAGGTAGTAATGATTAGGAAAAAAGATCAATTAACAGGATTAGATTGATGTGTTCTCGTCTAATCAACCGAACTGGGCCAAGGGTAGGTTGTACAGGGACAAATAGGTAAGGGTTAGTAATGAACACTATGGAGATAGGCTAAGTCATGTAGTGAAAATTTCCTCTCGCTTGGACCAAAGAGTTTGGTGAACTTAATTTACCTTCATGCATGCTACACACTAGAAAACAATTAGGTTATCTGATGATACTAAGTTAGGGACCATGGGGAATACAATATCTTAGTTTCTCTCCATAGTGCTTTAACTCCCGTGTAAGTTAGGTTTACTTTTCTACTGATTATTGCAACCCCCCTTTGGGGAAGTAAGTCACTTAATCGCTCAAATTGCGTTAATTGTATTCTCTTCAGTCTACATATTCCCTTGGGGTTTAACCCTAACCTTGCTTAGGTTCTATTTCTTGACAATGACCTCTTTATCCTAAAAAAGGAGGTTACTTGGGCGACATCAAGATTTTTGCGCCGTTGCCAGGGAATACGGCTAGACATGGTTAATTAATAGTGTTTTAGGTATTAATACTTATTTTCCACATTTTATGTTTTTTTGTTGTTTTTGTTTCTTTTCAGGGTGTAAGTGTAGTGTATGCCCAACACATGAAGTCGAGGAAGTCCCTTGACTTTGTTTGACCCTGAGATCCAGAAAACGTTGAGGACAATGTCCCAACATAATGTCAGCAGTGTTGCTAATGCAACTTTGAACAGGAACGGTAATGAGAATATTGATCATGAGAACCCACTTCCTCTTGAGGACATTGCTACACAGCCAGAGGATTTTAATGCCAATCCTTATCAGTGGAATCAATAGAGGTTGAATCCTACGACTATAGAGGTGATTGGAGCTATTGTGTTGCAACCACTACCGGCTGACACTAAGTTCGTTGTCTTGAGAGGATTGCTTCAGATGTTGTAAATCCGTGGGGTTCTTTGCGGGCTTATCATCGGAGGATCCTCATAGCCTTCTACACAACGTTGCATTTTTCTACAAGTGTGTGATGAAAACTCAGAATCTGTCTATGGATGCTGTAGGACTTCGTGTCTTTCTCTTGTCTCTTACAAATAATGCAACACTATCTCTATTTGTGCTCCCATAGAGTTTGATCACCAGTTAGGCTGAATTAAAGAAGGCGTTTTTGGAGAGGTACTTCCCAAGGTCGAAGAAGCGCAAGTTGAAAGACCAGATCAACAACTTTGAGCAACTTCCTGGTGATTTGATCTATACTTCATGGGAGCAGTTTACTTAGTGCTTGAGGAGTATTCCAGATCACAAGATAGTTGATGATGCCTTGGTGGAGATGTTCTATCGTGCCCTTGATGAGAAGAGTCAAGCTTCTGCGGATACTATTATGGGGGGCATGTTCGTAGATCAGCCATTCGTAATGATTGCTGAAAGGATAGAGAGAGTGGTCAAGACTAATTTTGCAGGAACCAGAGAGACAAAGCATCTACCAAAAGTTCGTGCACTTCTAGTTTTGGTTCATAGCAAGCTAAGATAAATGAAGAAATTATGTAAGAGCTTTCCCAAATTCACACAAGCATGGAGGTGATGATGAAGCAGAACCAGGAGCGAGTCAATGAAGTAGTTCATTTACCTCTATGCGCACCAATGAATGATGAGCCTTATTATGAGGAGGACACCTATTTTATTGCTAATTAGAAAGGGGGTTTCCGGACCAATGCCCAAGGGTCCAATCAGGACTATTGGCGCTAAGGTCAGGGAAACTAAGGTCGGAACATCAATAAAGATAGAGCTTTCAGGGACAACCATTGAGGATACTATGACCAAAACAGAGGCCTAAGAGAGATGCAGATTTGGGTTGCAAAGATGCTTTTAGAAATGGTCCCTATGTGCCACCACATAACCTTGACGTAGGTGCAAGTAGCTCAAGAATTGAGGAGATGTTTGATTTCCTATTGAAGATAGCTGAGACACAAGATAAGACTATGAGTGGTATGAAATTTGAGCTTTCCAACATTAAACAGAAGATTGAGTCTCATGTTGTTGCTATGAAATAGCTTGAGCAACAGTTTGGTCAAGTGTGGACTCAACTCAATTAGCATTATAAAGGTTCACTGCCCAACGACAAAGTTCAACACCCTAAGAATGAAGGGCAGTGCATGGTGGTTACTATTCGTGGTTGAAAGAGCACCTTTGATCCGCCCATGCCAATTGATGAGGATGATGTTCAAGAGAAGACAGTTACAACGAAGGATGTAGATACAGGAGATGATTATATCAAGGATGGGGTGAGTGAAGATGCTGATGTGCCATATAAGTTGAAGCGCATTCCTGGGCCTGCTCCTCCCTTCCCTCAAAGAATCAAAAAGAAGAAGGAGAAAGGAAAGTTCAAGCAGTTTCTATCCATAATGAAACCACTCTCCATCAGCATCCTTCTCATTGAGGCATTGGAGAAGATGCCAGGGTATACAACGTGCATGAAGGACCTAGTTATGAAGAAGTGCATTGTGAGCCAAGAGCTCTCCCAAGAGCCTCAGCACTGTAGTGCATTGCTACGAGGTCCTTGGTCTAGAAGCGAGAAGATCTCGGTGCTTTCACCATACCCTTCACCATTGGGGATGTGGAGTTCACAAGGGAACTATGTGATCTAGGTGTTAGCATTAATTTGATGCCCCTTGGGGTCTTCTAGAAGCTAGGTTTAGGAGCCTCTACCTCGACAAGCATGCCGTTGTTGATGGCTGATCAAACGAGAGGAAGCGTGTAGGGATACTATATGATGTTCTGGTCAATTTTTAGAAGTTTATATTCCCCATTGACTTTGTGATTCTAGATTGCAAAGTTGACTTCAATGTCCCAATCGTTATGGTAAGACTATTCCTAGCCACTGGGCGAGTACTATTGGATATGGAAGACGGTCAACTCAGGTTTAGATTGAACGACGAAGAGGTTGTCTTCAATATATGTCAGTCTATGAGGTGGCAGATTAATTGAAGAATGAAGTCTGGAAAATTGGTGAAGTCTGAGTAATCAATTTGTCCACGTTGTGCCACGACAATAGATCAAGCGCTACTTTGGAGGCTACCCAAGGTTTTTAATATACTAGTTGTATTTGTAGCTTTATTTTCAATTTTTGGCTTATAGGTAGTTTATTTCCTTGTATTTTGGTTGTAATCTTGTCCATTGGGCTGGTTGCATATAGGGTAACCATGTGTTCTATGAAGAATATATGGGTACATGGCTAAGTCACCTAATCTAGGCTGAGAAGGGCATCAGGAAGTGCCTCTACGTCTGGTTCTATGGGACGTGCATCTTTTTATCACTGGTACACAATCTCATTGACATTTTCAATGAGCAAAAAGAAGTGCACTCCAGTCCACGAGCCAAATTTATGATTTGTAGATAAAACTATGGGTCATGGATAGGGCTCGTGGACCCCAAGTAAGTTTTCTAAAATTTTTCTAAGTCATGAGGTCTCTACGACCAACTCTACGAGTTGTACTTCTCTTTACAACTTGTAGACTGGTCTGTGAAACCCATTACTAAAAACTAGGGTTTGGATGTTTTACGAAAGCACAGTTCACAAGCTATAAAACACTATACGACCAGTAATCAAGGTTTTGTATAGTCCAGGCCCATCAGATTTCAACTGACCCAATCAAAGTATAAATAATAGGGTCAAATTATTTTGACCCTATTTGAGCCTTAAATTACAAAAACACCCGACCAACCCCCACCTCCAAACATTCTGATCACAAGAGAACTGTCACCACCACCATTCTCTGGAAATGTTTTCCAGCAACCTAGGGTTTTCATGTCTCTTCACCTCCTTCATCTTCTACAATCTATTCACACAAATTGGTATGTTTTCGAGTAACCCACTGCCATTAATTTGCCTATGTTTGTATGATTAAAATGGAAATCATGTTGGGAATGGTAGTATTAGATTCAAATCCCTATGTACAATTGACATGTTGATGATTAAATTATGGTTGCCTGTTCTTGAAATATGTGTCTAAATTTGGAAGTGGGCGTAGTTTCCTTGATTGTATGATTCGAATAATATGTGTTGGTACCTATTGAATCACCAACCATTTGTGATTAATTGATTGTGTGAGAAATATTGTGGGTGATAACATAGGTGCATAATTTTGTTATGAAATTGCTCAAACGTGGTCGGAAGGGTTAGGGAAATATGCTCGATTACTTTCGATGGGGTATATGTGTCAATTATCATGTTGGGGTGGTTGTTGGTGTGATAAACATCTTGTGGGTGTGTGCGTAATGCTTCGAGCTATTCGAATGAAATTGAAAAAGTTCCTATGGGGTCCGTTTGATAGACTTAGAAACTCAGGTAACTGAGTTTTCTGGTCTACCAGTGGCTTATACAGCCTGTGGAACATTCCATAAGTCATAATTACCCCTTGTACAAGATTCCAGACACCTAAAGTTTGTGAGTACCATAAGACGAGACCTTCTATGAGTCATAGAACACTTTACGTCTTGTAGACAACTCTCATCAATCCCTACCTAAAATAAAATTAGACACTGAAAACTCTACTACTCACTTTATGACTCGTAAAATATTTTACAAGTCATACCTGGTCTCGTAGAATTTTCCAGTAAGCAAATGTTCTATGACCAATGTTTTACGAGAGCCTTCTACGGCTCGTAGTGTTCAATACGACCCATAGAGGTACTTTCATAGACTCTTCTACAACTCAATTTGAATTGTTTTTGTCTCATTTTTTTGATATGTGAGGCTTGGTTTTGAATAAAACGACCTCTTGATTTTTCTTTTTCTGTTTTTTTCTTTGTTTTCATATTAAAAAATTAAAAGGAATGAGAGCTGTTAAGCTTTATATTATCTTGGCGTCGAGCTATTTTTCCACAAGACCTCCCCTACAGTATCGTCACCATAGTAGAGTTTGTTTGCCAAGTTCGGGATGGATTGGTGTGGTTACTCAAAGGTGCATAAATGTTCATGTTTGAGGTACTATGTCTCCGAAAGCTAAACATGGCGAGATCGGGACCCTATAGAGGAGGCTCAGAAATGAGCCTTAGGAGGATGAGCATGCTCCCATCCTGAGTGGATCAGTAGAGGACCTTGGCATCCACCCGGACCTAAGGGTTACTAACCTCAGACTGGACCTGCTGCCAGAGCTGGGCAAAATCAGGCACTTGTCGTCCGCACTTCCTAGTGTAATGAGTGAGGCCACGATCGGAGCGATTCTATTCAAATGACTCTATCTAAAGGGGATTCCAACTCTAAGTCAGGATCTAACGATGGATCAAAGACGGAGTCCTCCGCAATACCTCGATCATCACCATCTTTACCAGATGCACTTATGGATCAAAGACGGAGTCCTCCGCAACACCTCGATCATCACCATCTCCACCAGATGCTCTTACTAATCGATGGTGTGTCGAGGGCATGAAGAATATTTATGTTGAGGACGTGCAGTAGACAGAACGGGGCAAGCTAGCCCGCTCCATTTATGAGGAGTCCCGAGTCATCCCAGACATTCGTCTATGTCCTTGGTCTCCTGGACAAGATGATTAGTACGAGCTTTAGGGCCTAACTAAATCACTCGAGCGATATTTACCGACCATGGTCAGAGGTTTATGCTCATATGCAACCACGATTCAGAGCACTCTTCCCAAGGGAAAGAAGCCCCTCGTTCGGCCCTGACTGCCTAAGACAAGAGTGAGGGGCCGGGAGGTTGACATTTCAAAGATCACCATCCATTGCATGCTCTTTGGGATAGAGTTCCCTGCCCTTAGATCCACAACTGAGTTTTACTAAAAAGTGGGGAAGACATGGGACATGCGGGTGATGAAAGATCTAGAGCGCAGAGGCAGCTTGATGATATGGGTGGTTGTTTATATTGCTGAGCAAGGTCAGGAACCTGCATGGGTTGCCATTCACTTGGACCCTATTTTCAAGGCTTCGCTTAATTTCACTGCCAATATTTGGTGGGCAGTTGTTAGATCACGCATTCGGCCGACACTTGCTGATAATACTTTGATGCAGAGCATGTAGTACTAGTTGTGAACATCCTAGCTAGTTACAAGATTGATTGGGCCTGCCTAATTCCCAAGCAAATTCACGAGGCTGCCCTGGAGAGGTCCACCTCCATCCCTTTTCCTTGCATGATATACATGTTTTGTCTAGATCGAGGGTGGAGAGCCTGCACCAGCTACACTTGCTGAGTGAGACCCAACGCACTTTGGATGATAGCCTGATCAAGGCTGAGGAGAACCTAGTGGCACGTCATCAAGCACGACACCAGCTTGCTCTTATGCTAGAGATGTTCACCCTAGTGACAATGCTTGAGGTTCCACATACCATCACCACTACTACTACTACTTAAAAGAGGCCATGTAGCTCAAGGAAGATGAGGAGAGAGGGCCTACTTCTTCTATTCCTGCACCATACGCCACGTCATCATAGGCTACTCCCGTGGGCATGGTTTACATCTTTGCCATATCTATACATGCCATGTCGCAAAGGTTATGTCATGCTAAATCGCAGTTGGCTTAGCTTGTTCATCAGATTAGGCGATGGGTTTGCCAGGCAATTTCAAACTTGGATGGTCGCATGCAGGCATTCACAGTCGCTACTATTCCGGACCATCTCTCTACTATGGATGCCCATGTTGATGCCTTTAAGGAGAGGGTGCAATAGAGCCTGAGCACGACCCGACCAATACACTTAACAACAACATTGGCAGCATCGGTGACATTACCAAAGACCACACTCTCGATGCCAGTGGTAGATCTTTTTTCTCCTAAGGCATTTATCCAATCATCCCATGGGAAGATACCCCACACAGAGGATAATGATCCAGATGTCGTATGTTCACGTGGGCCTTATAGAGCAGGAGGAGCTCGAGCTAGTCTTGAGGGAGTTGATGCACGAGAGGGAGAGATGACATGCTAGAGAGAATGAGAGCTTGAGGGGTGCAGTCCCTCGGGACAGACTGCTACTTCTGAGGAGACCACTACGTAGGTCGAGGGTGCTACTCCTTAGGTGACCTGATCTTTGACCCCTTAAACTTTGTTTTGCTGTGATTGTGTACGCTAGGGACAATGCACCTCTTTTTTGATGGGGTGTTGGTATTTATGGGCCTCAGTGAAGTTTGAGTAGCTTAGGTCCATAACTACCCCAATATTTTATCCTAGGGTTTTCTTGCATGTGTTCCTTTTCTCCATGAATATTTATTTTCTGTTGAACCGGCATGTGTAGGTGTTTTAGGTAGTATTTGTAGCATATAGTACCAATACTTGTGACATCTAACATGTTTTGTGTTTTGTTTGAAAAATTATACCCACCAAAATTTTGATTAGTTAGTTTAGAGAGCAACCATGCATGTTTAGGTGTTGACAATGTTTGTTCTGATAAGTGAGGGTAAACTGAGATAAAAAGTATCATCAGAGAGTCTTTTGTTGGTAATGTAAGTAGTGTCATGTGAGTGTGAGCTTAACTTGCTAAATTCATGTGTTGTGTCCTAATTCGGAATTGCCCTGTTACTCTAAGTTAGACTGTAGATTAATTAGATTAGTAAAGGATCTTAGGACATTCTTTATAAAAGTCCACTTAGCTTAAATGACCAACCAATATTGAAGCATATCTCTTGTTCCTAATGTTATGGGCCTAACATGTACCTATTCTTTGCAAATACCTAATTAACCTAGCCTTGTTAGATGTGAAATCCTAAAATTGGCAAACTGGTCCTTCCTTGAACATTATGTACCTTGACTATGGTAAAACGCCTAAGTTGAGGGTGGCTACCAAAGGTGTCCCTGGTTTTGAGGATGGATAATGTGCACCTCAATACAAGCCACAAGTCTAAGTTAAGGGTGGATGGTGTAAGGGTACAATACAAAAATGAGTGGAAAGTTAGTGATACAGAGAAAAGGAGAAAACACATGTACTAGGTGAAAGTGAAGTGATGTCTTAGTTGTGAGTTTAAAAGAAAAATGAAGTGTAGAAGCAAGGCAAAAAGCTAAAAATTAAAAGAAAGCACTTAGAAAAGTTTGAAATAGGAGAAAGGGAGAACGAGATGGAAAGTAATAGAGTTAGTAGGGAAAAAATGTGGGAAAATGCAGTGTCAAGGAGGGCATTTAGTCACTATATTCCCAGAATACAATACCAAAGACCCTTGATCCTACGTTAGAAGCTAAGAAAGTCCTAAAGTGATCCTAGTCCAAGTAGTCGAAGGTCTTAGTTATGAGCATAGGGGCAAGCCTATGGTATTGGGCATAATGCATGAATATCTTTTGTTAGAGTGAGTAATTTTGCATAATCCTCAGATTATACATGAAAACAATTAAGAGTGAGATATGAGACGTCTTTCTGTGAGGTCACTTGCATTGCATTGTTAGCATTAGACTTATTTAGTGATTGTGAATTGTTGATAGTACTTCACTTGTCATAGTTGTGTTGTCATATGCACTAGCCTTTATTGGTTTGCTAGATAGCTATCTGGTTGTGTTTTGAAAAGGTGGTGTGGGTATCTGAGTTGAAAATTGATGTGACTTATGCCATTAGGTTGAGGTCTCTGTGTTACCGTATTACTTATAGAGATTGAGTCCATCATTTGAGGACAAGCAATAATTTTAAGTTAAGGGTGTTGATGTGCTGTCGAAATAGAACACTATTAATGCTTAAAACTTTTTGTGTGTTCTCAATGCGGTGTTAGTTGACTTTATGTGGTTTTGCATTATATTTGTAGGATTCCAGGGTTGGCCATGATTTTTGGAAAAAAGTATAGAAGTTGCTGAATTTGATGCACTACGAGACCCTTTACGAGCTGTAGTTCACTCTACGAGTCGTGAAGTGGATTTCGTAGATAATTCTAGTCAGGGATAATTTTTGAAAGTTGATCATATGAACATACATATGGGTCGTGGATTAATTTACGAGTCGTAGAACATGGGTAAAAACCTGAGGATAAGAGAAGAGAGACTTTTTGAAGATTCATCGAACGAAACCCCCTACGGGTTGTAAACCACTTCATAGGTCATAGAGGGGTATCGTAGAACTGAAGATTCATCCTGCAAGCTACACACTAGAAACAAATTAGGTTATCTAGTGATACTAAGTTAGGGAATCATGGGGAACACAATACCCTAGTTTCTCTCCATATTGATTTAATTGTTCTGTTAGTTAGGTTTACTTTTCTATTAATTATTGCAACCCCCCCCCCCCCCCGGGAGGGGGGGGGAAGTAAGTCAGTTTATCACTCAAATTTCGTTAATTGAATTCTCTTGAACCTATGTATTCCCTTGGGTTCGACGCTAACCTAGTTAGGTTCTATTTCTCAAAACGATCGCCTTATCTTCATAATGAAGGTGTAACTTAGGCAATGTCAAGGAGTCAACAAGTCCAAAGTGCTACTTGGGAAGCTAAAGCAGACGTAAAGAAAAGATATCCATATCTCTTCCAATCTAATCAAGCCTAAGGTATTAAGTTAATCCTATCTATGGATTCACGTAATGTGATTTGGCCCTTTCATGTCATGTTGCATGCATACATACTCATAAGTGATATGTTTTTTTGATTTTGACGCATAAGTATGAGATTTCATGAAAATAATGTTTAAGCTGCATTGATTGCATCCATGTGGGATGAAAGTTGTCTAATCACTCTTCTTAAGCATGTTTCCATCTTATTCAGGGATTATTGTTCTGAAGGGGGAGATACTGTAACACCTTTTATGCAACTCGCAATGTCCTTGCAGCATATTTTTTGAATATCTAAAAATACGTGCTTGATTTCATAAATCTGACTTTGTATGCTTTTTCGGGAGCAAAATTGTGTAGGAAAGAGGTGGCCATCAATTTTTAGGTGACCAATATCGAAAAATAATTTTTTGGGTGATTTAGGCCTAAACTAGTAGGGTACGCAATTTATCTGCCTTGCAGACTTGGTCCCCTATAGTACAAAAGTGGCCCAAATTCATTGCTAGGACAAAAAGGTGAAAATTGAACTTCGCGCAAAAATAACCTATGCAGGAACAAGTCCGCGTCGAGCCTTTGGTTCACCATAGTACAAATTTTTTTGAACTTTCTCTATTTCAACTGAGGGTAGCTGGGTCATAACCCAACGCCCTTATACACAAGATTTCCCTATTATTCTATCATTTTTAGCCCTAATTATCTAAAGAATACTCCAAAACTTCTCTATAATCCTCACAAAATTCCTCATCTAATTTCAAGATTCTCAAGAAATCTCTTTGGATTTTAAGAATTCGAGTGAAGCCCACAAGCCTTCCTGAAGTTTCCTTCAAGAAGTCACAAGTTTAAGATATGTGCGTCTTCATCCATTCGTCCTTTCACCCATGGATCCCAACTCTCTTCTTTCATGAAAATTTCATGATTTCAAGGTCTAATACTCTATGGGTACTTTCTATTTCGCACTATGAATGTGAGTTATGTTTTATTTCATCAAGTATTGATATGATTATGCATGAAAATTTATTTAAGGCTATCTTATGATTTTATTTATGACTATTGAAGCTATTTATTGTATGAACTATGGAAACTATGAAAGATTTTGGATTTTTAAGATGGATTTCATGACACCTATCTAAGGGTTTTACTATTATGTTTGTGGGTGGTTTTGAATGCTATTCTAATGATAATGTTTACTTCATCCATGTCCAATACTCATGTGATTTCATGATTTAACTCTAATTGCATGCACCCACCATGTTTCACTACATTTACATGACAAGAATTTTTATGTTGATGAAAGATTATTGCATGAATCGCAAGACAAGCATGTTATGATAAATTACGGGCTCCCAAGCATGTATTCAACTCATGAAAAGTTCCTATGATTTACAAGTAAGATTTTGAGCCCTTCTGCTAATGTTCTACCCTCTTGTGAATGAATAATGCTCACTAGAAGGGTCAACTATATTACAAGTTCTACCCTCATGTGTAAAGCAATGTCCACTAGAAGGGTCAAGTTTATGAAATGTATTACCGTCTAGTGTAAGGTACACACTCACTTGTAGGGGTCAAGTATATGAATGAACTGCTCTTATTAGGCTATCATGTTTTTACAAGTTATTCAAGTTATGATTACATTTATAATTGTGTCAAGTATTCAATGAGACTAGACTTAGCACCGAATGAGGCTTAAGGTTGGGGCTCGACGCGAGGGATCCGTATATAAAGTTTTTGTCTCATCACTTTGTGCCATATTCCCTTAAATGAGATTTTACTAGTGGATCCAACTAGGACAAGTTACCCACCAAACTCCTTTTCTAGTATGGAGGCAACATCGGGACTCTAAGTAGTTGACCACATGGTTTTATATGTTAGTTAAGGTATCCTCCCACATATGTATGGTATATTATGTAAGTTTGACTATTTTCATGCATGATCATACATATCATATTGAGCTTATATCCATTGTAGATGATGATTCATCTTACTTACGGCGTCTTTTGTTCTTTGTTTGCATTGCATCCCGTATACTTATTACATTCCAAGTACTAATGCATACTTTTTTCTTACCTGATCTAATCATGTAGGGACCGGAGCATCTATTAATCCACCTTCACATGGCTAGTCAGCTCGATTAAAGATTGCAATTGGTGTGTCCTCCATTTAGGGGACACTATTTACTTTCCTTTCCTGCTTTGTTAGGTTTTACTTACTTTTGGGCATTTACTTTTGAGAGTGATCCCGAGAGATGTCTTGGCCCTCGTTCCACTCATGTTGGATATGTTGTTGGATATGGATATGTATGTTATGAGCATGACTCCTATTATGCTTATTTTAATTATGGAAGATTTCCTGTAGTCCCTTTCCCTTTATTTGATGTTGAAGGTGATGGCATTTGATGGAAGTCCTAAGTCCTTATCATCTCCACAGCTTGAATTATACTTACCCTGTAACACCTCCCATATGACTCGAAAAGTATCCTATGAAATATTTCTTTAAAATCTTAAATACATGCATTATTTTATAAACCTGACTTTGTATTCTTTCTAAGGAGGCAAAATTATGTTGGAAAGGGGTGGCCTTTGATTTTTAGGTGACTTATATCAAAAAATAATTTTTTGGGTGATTGGGCCTAAAATTGTAGCGTATGCAACAAATTTGTGCAGCGGACTCGCTTCCCCATAGTACAAAAGTGACCTAAACACATTCCTAGGCCAAACTAGGGGGAAATTAAACATCACGCAAAAATGACCTTTTATGGAACAAGTTCACATCACACCTCTGTTCTCTCACAGTATAGTATAAAATTTTCTAGACTTTCTTTATTTTAGGTGAGGGAAATTAGGTAATAACTCAACACCCTTATAAATGGGATTCCTCTTTTATTTCATCTTTTTTAAGCCCTAATTTCTTCAAGAACTCTCTCAAAATCCTCTCAAATCCCTCATCTAATTTGATGATTCTTAAGAGCACTCTTTGGATTTCATGAGCTCAAGTGAACGTTCAAGCTTCCTCAAGTTTCCATCAAGTAATTTCAAGAATTAAAGTGTGTGGGTCTTCATTCATGGGTTATTCCATCCATAAAGACCAACTCTCCCTTTTTATGAAATTTCATGATTTTAAGGCTTGATTTTTTATGGGTAATTTCTATTATGCATTATTAACATGATTTAAGTTCATTAAATCAAGTTTGAGTTTATTATGCTTGAATTCCCATTGGTTTTTATATTATGATTGGTTTTATGATGCTTAAAGCTATGTACTCTGTGATGCCATGAAAAGCCTTCAAAGATTTGTGGACTTTTGTTGAATTTCATGATACCTACTATGGGAGTTTTACTACAGTGTTGGTAGGTTGTCTTTAATGGTTCTTAAATGACTTGATTTTACTCCTCTTATGTTTCATATTCTTGAATTGCATGATTTGAGATCATATACATATACCCACCATATTTTAAAGAAAGTTATGAGCCAAGTTTGTTATGTTGATGAAAGCCTTAAGGCAAGATATGTAAATTATGCATTTTGTGAATGTTGAAGGGCTAATAAGCATTTTATGAGTTCATGAGAACGTTATGAAAGTTATGAAGCCCTATCTTGGATCTTACAAAATGTTGGTTTTGAAGAGCTACTCTATGATGATATTATGATATTTTAAAACTTTGCATATTATGACTTTTAATATGATTTGAGTATTCCTTGGGATTGTGACCTAGCACTGAGAGGACCTTGGTAAATAACCATTGTCCCATAACTATGTTGCCGCCACAGGTTTTTTATTAGCTAATGAATCCATGTAGCTTTTGTTGCATGATTCACCTAAAAGGGTGGGGTTCCTGTAAGGTACATGCTATTTGTTCTCCGAAAAGGATGGTGTTCGTGTAAAGCTCTTATCTTATATTAGCCGAAAAGTATGGAGTTCTTGTAAGGAAATCAAAAAGGGTGGTGTTCTTGTAAGGTTTTTGTATAGCATTCTCCTAAATGGGGAAGTTCTCATAAGGTGAGCATTTGGTTTACCTTGGCAAAGTAGACCACTTTTTTATTTAGTGTGGAGTAAACATCAGGATTCCAAGTAGTAGCTCGCTTGGTCAAATATGTCGATTGTATTCCCTTTCCATCTGTGTATGATATGTTTGTGATTTGGCTATCCTCATGCATGTTTTTTACTAAAGCATTGATCATTCATGTCATATTGAGCTTTTATCCTTTGTATATGATTATGCATCTTAATTATATTGGGTTATGTCCTGGTTGCATTTCACCCTTCATATTTAGTACATTTCAAGTACTAACGCATACGTTTTGTCTACATGATCTAACCATGTAGGGACTAGAGCTCCTATTCATCCACCTCCTCATGGCTAGACAACTTGTTAAAGGTTGCTAGTGGTGAGTCCTCCATTTCGTGGACAACGTCGACTTTCCTTTCATGCTTTGTTAAGACTTATTTACTTTTGGACATTTACTTTTGAGGGCCAGACCAGAGATGTCTTGGTCCCCATTCTACTCATCTTAGAGGCGTTGTTGGATACAGATATGTATGTTATGAGCTTGATCCTATGATGACTGTAATCATTGAAGACTTTCCTTAGTCCTTAGACCCTCCTATGTGTTGATGCTTGTTGTTGATATGATATGGAAGTCCTAAGTCCCTATTATCCTCATAGCGTGAGTCATACTTACTCGCCCCTTAGTCTTTCCTTGCTATGTGATGGAGGAAGGTCCTATTCCCTATAACATCCCCATAAATGAAGTCCAAAGCCCCACTTCCCTTATAATTATTTGCTTGTTGTTTACTTATTTATTCCTCCGCAACCAAGGATGTGCTACTTATGCTTAGAGGATTGTTTGGGGTCCCTTCGGGTTCCCCATTCATCGTGTCATGTTTAGGCCCTAGGCTTGGGTCATCACAAACTCGCCCCTTAGACTTTTATGTTATATAATCATGCAAATCCCTTTCCCTTATCTATCCCCATAACGTGAGTCCAAACTCTCGCTTCCCTTAGAAATTACCTGTTTTATGTTTAATTATGCTTCCGCAACTAAGGATGTGCTACTTATTCTTAGAGGCTTGTTTGGGGTCCCTTCGGGTTCCCCATTCACTGTGTCATATCAAGGCTCTAGGATTGGGTCGTGACATATATTATATTGCTTGGCAGGCGTTCGGTACATGAGATAAAATTTTTACATATTCCTACTATCAATATTTGAGGTATCTTCAAAATGAAATTGAAAGAAAAATAGTTACTGGTGATAATACGTTCACTGAAGCTAAGGCATACTTTGTTGATCGAAAATTTTATTTGAAGATTTACGTGATGAAGGAGGAAAAACTTGACGATGTCAAATCGACTAAGTCCAATTATCTTGCAAGTGAAAAAATTAATATGGTTGTTGAAAAGGTGAATGCAATATTGAGTAGTATAATTCTTGTCCAAATACAGGGAAGATCATGTCCTTAGAAAAGAAGTAAGCTTTTGTACCCCGCTATCTTCTGAAGGTAAAGAAAAAGGAGGGTCAATTATCTGATGTTCATGAAAATATACTGGGAGGGCTAACCTCCCTACCAAATGAATTGATGCAATCAACTTGTCTTCAAAGCTACTAGAAAAGTTTGTGGCTCAAATTCCACCGCAGGATATGCCACTCCATACAAAATGTATAAAAGGCTTTGATCCAGATGCTTACAAATTATTTTCACAGGCTAGATACAACTCTAATAAGCTATCTAAATTAGGAAAACATTGATCAGAGGATATCACCAGGTAAGCGCTTAAAGGTTTAGGCTATAGCTAACCACCACCAGTGTGTATTTTCATAAAAAGGGCAAGTAATAACTATATCACTATAGAAGATGAATCTACTTCTTTTAATAGAAGGCTCTCTATCTTTGATCGACTTGGAAGACACAACATAAGAACTTCTGTGTTTGAGAGATTAGGATAATTATAGAAAAAGAATGACAAGTGCTAGAGAAGTTACTTAAGGGTGACGATACTTGTTTTGCCTATGATCCAAAGAAATATCCAAAGCATAATTCCCTCTAAGATAAAACAGTGATTGGAGCTTATAGTTTAATGTGAAAAGGTACTAACGCGCAAGGACTCATACTGTAATTTACACCAAGGAGTGAGAGGAAGATGAAGAAAGTGTGGGATCCTCATATTAAGTTACAACCTTGAGTGAGCTCAATGCCCTATCTCAAATAAATATTGATGGAGAGTCAAAAGACATTGCCTGGTGTTGTTATATATCTATAAATGATAATAATCCACAGGAAGAAGTAGATGTTGGAGATACCCTACCAAAACTGGAAGAAGGAATGAAGGACACAATAGATCCTTTCAAGAAAGTTAACCTTGGCACTGATGAAGACCCAAAGACAACTTACTTGATCACCTTTCTGGAAGTTGATGAAGAAATCACTAATATGAATATACTTAAATAATACATGGTGTCTTCACTTGGAGTTATAAATAAACGCGTTGCTTAAATACTAAAATAGAAATCTATCAATAGGAAGTCAAAAATGGTGCTCGTCCTATCAAGCAGGTGCAGAGATGATTTAGGCTAGAGTTGGTTTCATTAATAAAAAATGAAGTGAACAAACTCATTGAGGTAGGCTTCGTTCGCAAAGTTAAATATCCTATGTGGATTTCATGTATCGGTCCTATGAGGAAGAAGAATGTCCAAATTTGAGTTTGTCTTGACTTTAGAGATCTCAATAATGCATGCTGAAAAAATGAATTTCCACTTCTTATTCCAGAGCTGATGATTGATGCTACTACTGGTTATGAAGAAATGTCATTCATGGATGGTTTGTTTGGATATAAACAAATTCACATGGCAATGAAAGATGATGAACTCACTGCATTTTGCACACCTAAAGGTATCTATTGCTAAAAAGTGATGCCTTTTGGTCCAAAAAATACTGGTGCCATATATCAAAGGGCCATGCAAAGTGTATTTGATGACTTAATCCACAAAAATGTCAAATGTTGTGTTGATTACTTAGTAGTAAAGTCAAGAAAGAGGGGAAACCATTTGAAAGACTTAAGAATGGTGTTTGAATAGCTCCGAAGATACCAACCAGGGGTGAACCCATTGATTTGTGCCTTTGGGATTACTTTTGGAAAGTTTCATGGTTTCATTGTGCAACATCGACATATTAAGATTTATCAAGCAAAATTTGATGCAATCTTGAAGATTCCCGAGCCTCAAGACATTCATAAATTGGAAAGCACTCAAAGGAAGTTAGCTTACCTGAGAAGATTTATCTCAAATCTAACTGGAAGATGCCACCTATTAAGTCATCTTATGAAAAATGGTGTTCCTTTTAAGTGGTGCCAAATATGTAGCATAGCCTTTGAAAGTATCAACGCATATCTAGCGAAGCCTCTCATTCTAGTAGCAACTATACCTAATAAGCCATTAATACTCTACATTACGATAGAAGAAAGGTTCGTAGGAGCGCTACTAGATTGAGAAAAGAGTGAAGGCAAGGAAAACTCCCTTTACTACTTGATCATAATGATGAATCCAAATCAACTAAATTATTCGCCAATCAAAAAAGTATTTTTGGATCTAGTCTTCTCAATTGAGAAGATGAAGAACTCTTTTCAAGTCACGTCATTCGCCTCATTTCTTAAGCAAATTCCATCAAATTGTTCATGTCAAAACCCATCCTCAGTGATCGATTGGCAAGGCGGTATCTCGAATTCTAATAGTTTGGGATTATGTATGTCCCTCAAAAAACTATGAAAGGAAAAGTATTAGTAGACTATATGGCGGACTATCCAATGAAAAATGATTAGGAGTTGACTGACGAGCTTCCTGATGAAGATGCGATGGCCATCAAAATATAACCTCCTTGGATGATTTACTTTGATTGGACTACACATCATGGCAAAGATGGCGCTGGTGTGGTGTGTGTCACTTTATAGGAAAAGGTCTTACCATTCTATTTTATGTTGAAACAATGCTGCTCTAGCAATGTCACATAATATCAAGCATTAATACTTGGACTCGAAATGATTGTTGACATAAAGCAATTACAGTTGCAAGCCTTTGGTGATTCTCAATTAGTAATTAAGCAATTCTTGGGAACCCATGAGGTAAAGAAGCTTGAAAAACACCCATATCACCATTATACTCAAGAGTTGATTTGATAGCTCAGAGATATAATCCTCCAACATATGCCAAAAGAGAAAAATAAAGCAGTTGAAGCTTCAACTTTGACTCTTCTTGATTAGACACAAGTTACTATTTTCCAAAAATAGGTAGTACCACTTCCAAATGAAGATGAATATATGGAGAACAAGCTTGACCATGTTGTTGCGGTTTCTAAAGCCAACAAAGAGGATAGGCGACAAGCTATTATTGACTACTTACGTTATGGGATACTTCTTGAAGATGCAAGAATAAGGACTGAGACTCATTATTGTGCACCTCCTTTCTTTACTATAAGGACACGCTATATCGAATATCATTTGAGGGAGTACTCCTTCGATATTTGGGAGAGGAAGAAGCAAGCCAAGCTCTATAAGAAGCACATTCAAGAGCATGAATACCATATAAATCAGGACCAAATTTTTCACATAAAGAGGATGGGGTATTGGACAACAATGGTAAGAGATTTTTCAGACTATGCTCAAAGGTGCAATGTTTTCCAGATCCATGCAGATATCACACTTCAAGTGCCTGAAGTTTTACACTCAACTATTGCATCTTATCCATTCGATTCTTGGGGACTAGATGTTGTTGGACCACTACCAAAATCCTCTAGTGGATACCCATATATCTTGGTTGTAATAGATTACTTCTCAAAATGGGTCGAAGTAGTCGTGCTCAAAGAAGTGAAGAAGGAAAATATTGCAAACTTCATTCGAGTGAATATTATTTATCAATTTGGAATTCCTCAATAGATAAAAATTGAAAATGGCAAGCCATTTGATAACAAATTGATGGATAAGATTTATGATCTCTTCGACATTAAACAACAAATCTTCTATGTATCATGCTGCCACCAATGGTCTAGCTGAAGCATTCAGTGAAACTTTATGCAACCTCCTAAAGAAAGTAGCCTTCATGTCCAAATGAGATTGGCATGAAAGATCGGAAGAAGCCTTGTGGGCATATAGGACAACATATTGAATACCGACTCAAGCAATCCTACATTTGCTTGCTTTTGGAGTTAAAGTAGTCCTGCCACTTGAGTGTCAAATACCTTCATAGAGACTCGCTATTCAAGAAGGACTTATCGAAGAAGAAAATGCTCGATTACATCTCATTGAGTTAGAAAAGCTTGATGAAATGAGGCTCGAAACTTAACAAAACCTTGATTGCTAACAACCTATCTATCTCATGATTTTAATAAAAAGGTTCATTTGAGGTTTTTTTAAATTAAAGACTAAGTCCTTGTAGTAAGAAGACCCATCATTACTTAGCATAAGTCCAAGGCAAATTCACCTTGAAGTTGGATAAATCATATGTAGTACAAGAAGTGTATTCAAATGGAACTTACAAAGTTGTTGATGCAGATGGCATAATGATCACTCATATAAATGAAAAACTCTTCAAGAGGTGCTACCCTTAAAGCGAGATGACGCTCCTTATTGTACGAGCATATATTGCATATTACTCTTGACATGCAAGAGTAAACTGTGTACGACCCTAAGAAAGTTACTCACTCTTTCAAAACTACGTTGTGACTTGATCCTCTTTACTGAGATACGTATGCTCTTAGAATTATGTTCTATGCTCAGTTACATGAGTGTCAAAAACCCACATATTCTCTTATATGAGAGTTAAAAGTTATAAGTACCTTTCATCAAACTTCAGACTTATACAAAATTACGGTGACTCAATGGGGACAAATCCCTATCAAATATGATCTTTACTAATAGTACACTTGAAGTCTTCAAATCTTCCAAGTACGCAAGTTGAAGCCTTCAAATTCTCCAAATCTGCAAGTTGAAGTATTCAAATCCTCCATGATATGAAAGTTGAAGTCTTCAAAATTCTTTAAACTTGCAAGTTGTGATCTCAAGTCAAGCATGTAAGCAAGTTGAAGTCTTCAAATGCTTCATGTTTGTATGTTGAAGTCTTCAAGATGAAGTTCCAGATTCTCCGTGCCTACAAATCAAAAAGTCATCAAGTCAGAAAGTCGAAATCTTCAGGCTTTGAAGTTTTTAAGACTTATTTTGTAAGTTGAAGCATTAATATTTACAATGTTTTCTAATGGAGCTTATGTTATTTCCATTCTTATTAGCCTATAAGTTATGGATCGAGTTCAGATTATTAAAGCTTGTAGCCAAAGAAAATTCAAGTGGAAAGTGCAATAAAAAAGGAGCCATAAAGATCACGATGTAAGATGAGATAAAAAAAGAGAAATTTTCTTATCATAAATCATCTAACATATCATCCAATTTTAAAGAAAATAAAATAAACAAAAGAAAATAAAAGTGTAACGCCCGATAAACTTACAAAAATAACCCTAGAGGAGGGGTATGCGCGTAATGCATCTTTCAATGCTCGTATGGAAAATCTGAGATCGCATTTTGATCAGTGCAAAGAATTGAGTGGAAAAATGGCCTCGGTCAATTTTTAGAGCGACCGATCAAAAGATAATTTTTCGACCCGAAAACCAAAACAGTGTTGGTGCATGACTACGCCTCTGTAGCAAACCCACACTTATGTTTTTAAGAAACATCAACGGGATTGGAAAAACTCATTCAGAAACCTTTTGAAGAAAAATACACTGTATGCAACCAGTCCGCGTGAGTTATTCCGAAGCTAAGCAATTTCTAAATTTTTTGACGGGCATACCAGTAAATTCTTAACCCCACCTAAACTCAATGCACGATCTAGGGTTTCACTACCTTTATTTTGTGAGCCTCCCTCACTCCGAAGGGTTCACTACCTTTATCTTATCAAGTTTTAGGCCAGACTAGACTAGTCTTATATTTTGATTTTTGTAGCCATGGCTCTGTCATTGGCACAACATGATTTGTGAGAGAGGCTTCATAGATGATAGTCGGACGTTGATGTTGAAATTGTGAGCTAGTTCTTCCTACTAGCCTTTGTTATTAATTTATTATTAATTGAGGCATTAGATAAGATGAGTCTATTAACTTTCATTTACTTCCACTAATATGTAGAGTTGTTTGATTGTATAGATGTGATGAGGACAAGTGGTTCACGTGGGGACAATAGTCTCTAGGTGTCGTTCACGTCTTGGCTACCCTCTCGGGTCGTGACAAACTTGGTATCAAAGCACATAGTTCAAGTGTCCCTGGAAGTCTATGAAGCCATGTCTAGTAGAGTCCTTATTATCAGTGTGAAGAGCTCCACATCAATAATATGGAGGCTATAGGACATTTAGGATTTGTTTCACTTCTTTGATTTTCTAAGTCGTATTATAGAGTGAGGCTCTATGAAAGGTTGTCTTCTAATTCTTATCTACGCATTGTAGAGTTATGATTATGCCTCCAAGAAGAGTCGTCAAGGTAGGGGATGTCCCACGAGGCAAAATGCTAACCCACTTGAGCCTCAAGGACACGAGGACTCTGCGGACCAAGCCTTTCCAGTTAAGCAGCCCCGGCAAGATAAGGTCTCCAATGCTGAGCTACGCTAGGCTATTCAAACTCTAGCCCAGGCCATCACAGAACCTGCTGCAAGTCAAGAAGCGGGTAGACAGGATTCTCATGACATGTCTAGAGTTTGTGAATTCTTGAGGATGAATCTGCCTGAGTTCACAAGGTCTGCATCCATCAAAGATCCTAAGAACTATGCGGAGGAACTTCAAAAAGTGTTCCAAGTGATGCATGTGGCTGATGCTGATAGGGTTGAACTGGTTGCTTACCAACTCTAGGGTGTGGCCATACTATGGTTCGACAAATGGAAGAAAGGTAGGGGAGATAATGATCCATTGTTGACTTGGGCAATGTTTGAGGAAGCCCTCTTAGTATGCTTCTTCCCAAGAGAACAAAGAGAGGCTAAGGTGAGAAAATTCTTGAATTTGAAGCAGGGCTCTATGATTGTGAAAGCATATGGTTTGAAGTTCATTCAACTATATCGCTATGCTCCGGATATGGTTGCTGACATGAGGGGGAGAATAGGAATGTATGTGGATGGGCTGAACAGAGGGACAAAGAGAGATGGGAGGGGAGCAATGCTCGTGAGTTATATGGATAGTTTGAGAGTGATGACATTTGTGCAAAAGGCTTATGAGAAGAGGCAACATGATAGAGAAGTGTTCAGAAATAAGAACACTAAGCTATGAGGTTGGAAGGAAAGGGAATGGTAACCGATCTCCAGCATCATCATCTGCTAGTGCACCTGTGCCTAGAGGCAGGAACAAGCAAAGGTCTCAGAATATTGGAACCCAAGGATCTCAGTCACAAGCTATTGTGGCTCAAGGTTCATAGGGTAAACCACCATGTGGTAAGTGTGGCAAATTGCGCTTGGGGAGATGTTGTGAAAGGGATAATGTATGCTACAAATGTGGCTAAGCAGGTCATTACCAAAGAGACTGTCCAAAGTGGGCTGACCGGGCTCAATCTTCTATACCAGCCCCGCCAGTTAGAGGGAACCAGAAGGGTACTATGTCAGGTGTAAGTAGAGCAACAAACCCTTTGTACGCCATGGGTAGTTTCTAAGATCAGGAGAACTCCCAGATGTTGTGATGGGTATGATTCGAGTCATTACTTTTGATTGTTTATGATGGAATTGGGTGCCACATTGTCATTTGTAACCCTTTATGTGGCCAGTAGATTTGATAGAACCCCTGAGAGTCTTCTTGAACCCTTTGATGTTTCAACCCCAGTGGGTGGGTCTATTCGAGCAGAGAGAATCTATAGAGCTTGTGTAGTGTCCATACATCATAGGGATACTCTGGTTGATTTTGTTGAGTTGGAGATGATTGATTTTGATGTGATCCTCTGTATTGATTGGCTCACTACTGTTATGCCTTCATTGATTGTAGAACCCGAAGCGTTAAGTTCTAATTTCTGAATGAACCGGTTCTTGAGTGGAAAGGTGATTCTGTTACACCTAGGGGAAAGTTTATCTCATACCTTAGAGCCAGAAAGCTGATTTCCAAAGGTTGTATCTATCACCTCATGTGAGTTAAATGTGATGATGTTGAGTCTCTCACTCTTGAATCAGTCCCGATTGTGAGTGAGTTTCCTGAAGTGTTTCCTGAGGATCTTCCCGGAGTCCCTCCTAATAGGGAGATTCACTTTGAGATTAATGTTCTTCCCGATACCCAACCTATCTTAATTCCACCTTATAGGATGTCCCCCGCTGAGTTAAAAGAGTTGAAAGAACAATTGAAAAATCTATTAGAGAAGGGCTTTATAAGGCTGAGTGTTTCTCCTTGGGGTGCCCCGATCATATTTGTGTGAAAGAATGATGGATCCATCAGAAATTTATTGACTACAGGTAACTGAATAAGGTCACCATAAAGAATAAGTATCATCTTCCAAGGATAGATGATCTTTTTGACCAACTTTAGGGCGCCTCTTGTTTCTCCAAGATAGACCTCAGATCTGGCTACCATCAGTTGAAAGTGAGGGAAAGTGATATTCCAAAGACTATCTTTACGACCAGATATGGCCATTTTGAGTTCTTGGTCATGTCCTTTAAAATGAGGAATGTACCTGCAGCCTTTATAGACTTGATGAATAGAGTATTCAGACAATATCTTGATATGTTTGTGACTGTGTTCATCGATGATATTTTGTTATATTCAAAAAATGAGGAGGAGTATACTAATCACGTTGTCCTCCAAACATTTAAGGAACATGAGTTGTATGCTAAATTCTCGAAGGGTGAATTCTGGCTTAAATCGGCGGTTTTCCTAGGCACGTTGCCTCCAATAATGGTATTTGAGTGGATGCCCAAAAGATTAAAGTGGTTAAGTACTACCCCAGATTGACCTCTCCGGCTGACATAAAATGTTCTTGGGGTTGGAAGGCTACTGTCGTAGATTTGTTGATGGAGTTTCTTCCCTATCCACACCATTGACTAAATTAACTCTGAAGAAGGTCAAGTTTCAGTGGTCCAATGAATGTGAGAAGAGTTTCCAAGAGTTGAAGGCGAGATTTACTATTGCATCGATCTTAGCCTTACTCGACGGGATAGAGGACTTTGTAATTTATTGTGATGCTTCGAGGGTTGGATTGGGATGTTGTTGATGCAAAGGGGAAAAATGATAGCCTATGCTTCCAGTTAGCTCAAGGTTCATGATAGGAACTATCAAATCCATGATCTTGAGTTGGCAGCGGTGGTGTTTGCACTTAAAATCTGGCGCCACTATTTATATGGAGTGCATGTGGATGTGTTCACTGACCATAAGATCTTGTAGTATGTCTTCAGTAAAAAAAAGCTCAACCTGCGACAAAGGAAATGGTTGGAGTTTCTCAAGGATTATGACATGAGCATTCTCTAACACCCAGGTAAAGCTAACATTGTTGCTGACGCTCTTAGCAAGTTGTCAATGGGTAGCACAACCCATGTTGAGGAGGGAAAGAAGAAACTAGCTAAAGAAGTGCATAGATTGGCTCGATTGGGAGTTTAACTTAAGGAGAATAATGAGGGAGGAGTTAATGTTTAGAATGGGTCTGCTTCATCCTTAGTGACTGAGGTAAGAAAAACCAAGACCAAAATCCTGTCATACTCCAATTGAAGGAGGTGGCCCATAAACAGAAAGTAATTGGTTTCTCCAAAGGGGGAAATGAAGTGTTGAGATACCAGAGTACATTATGTGTTCTGGACGTGGATGGCATTCGAAATAGAATCGTGGTTGAAGCCTATAGCACTAGATATTCCATCCATCCTTGCTCCACCAAGATGTACCACAATTTGAGAGAAGTCTATTGGTGGAGTGGAATAAAGAGGGATATTGTTGAGTTCGTTTCAAAGTGCTCGAATTGCCAGCAAGTGAAAGTTGAGCATCAAAGACCATGTGGATTGACTCAGAACTTTGAGATTCCTAAATGGAAGTGGGAGATGATTAATATAGACTTTATTACTGGTCTACCAGGGTCTCGTAAACAACATGATTCGATATGAGTGAGTGTAGACAGGATGACTAAATCGGCTTACTTCTTAGCAGTGAAGACAAGCAACACTAAGGAGGAGTATGCCAAGTTGTACATCTAGGAGATTGTGAGGTTGCATGGACTTCCCTTGCCAATCATCTCGGACAGAGGAGCTCAATTCAACTCCAAATTTTGTAGATCATTCCAGAAAGGATTGGGTACTAAAGTGAACCTTAGTACATCCTTTCATCCATAAATATATGGACAGGCAAAGCACACAATTCAGACATTAGAGGATATGTTGAGAGTCTGTGTTCTTGATTTCAAGGAAAATTGGGATGATCACCTATCATTGATTACATTTGCATATAAAAATAGTTATCATGCAAACATTCAAATGGCTCCCTATGAATACTTGTATGGAAGGAGATGTAGATCACCATTGGATGGTTTGAGGTTGGAGTGGCAGAATTGATTGGACCTGATCTTTTCCACCAATTGATGGAGAAGGTTGAGGTCATTAGAGAGTGATTTAAGATTGCCCAAAGTCACTAAAAATCATATACCGATGTGCGGAAAAGAGACATAGAGTTCAAGGTGAATGATTGGGTATACTTGAAAGTGTCACCTATGAAGGGTGTCATGACATTTGGGAAGAAGGGAAATTTGAGCCCATGCTATGTGGGAGCATGTCAAATTGTGAAGAGGATTAGGAAGCTTGCTTATATGTTAGAGTTGCCTTCCGAGTTAGATGGAATTAAACCACCGGTATTCCATGTACCAATATTGAAGAAGTTCTTAGGAAAGTCCTACCTTGGTTATCCATGTTGATAGCATTGGAGGGAAGGATAGCTTGTCCTACGAAGAGGTTCCAATCGAAATCCTAGATCGTCAGATTTGTAAGTTGAGAAACAAAGAGATAGCCTCCATCAAAGTCCTATGGAGAAATCAATTCGTTGAGAAAGCCGCATGGGAAGCTGAGAAAGAGATGAAGGCCAAATATCTGCGCCTATTCGTGCCAAATGATCAGAACTTCGAAGGTGAATTTCTTACTTGTGACTAAATTTGATTGATCTATTCTTGAGTTGATTGTTTATTCTTGTGTCTGAGTGGAGTTGATTGAGGTTGAAGAGGAGTCGAAAGTTTGATTAGATGAGGTGAGTGTTGAGATGAGTCTTGAGTCTATTCATGCCTTGACATCTACCTTAACTCATCATTCGAGGACGAATGATCCTAAGGGGGAGATGATGTAATGCCTAGTAAAATTACCAAAATACCCCTAGAGGAGGGATATGCACGTAACTCATCTTCCAATGCTCGTATGGAAAATCCAAGTCCGGTTTTGTGATCAACATGAAACATTTAGTGGGAAAATGGTGTTGATAGATTTTTAGAGCGATCGGATCAAAAGATAATTTTTCGACCCAAAAACCAAAACAGTGTCGGTGCACGACGGTGGGACGTCGCGCCTCTGTAGCGAACCCACACTTATGTTTTCTCAAAATGTTTTGACGGGATTGGGAAAACTTGTTCAAAAACCTTTTTGAGAAAAATAAACTGTACACGACCAATCCGCGTCGCAGACTGAGTTATTCCAAATCTGAAATTTTTTTAAAATTTTTCAAGGGGCATTCCGATCAATTCCCAACACCTCCTAAACTCAATACACGATCTAATTAGGTTGTTTTAACGTAAAACGGGTCTAAAACCCCATTCTAAGTCCTTTTCTAATGATCTAACAAGACAAGGGCTTTAAGAGAGAGGAGAAGAGCTTGAGATTGAGGAATTCAAGAGGAAATCCTTGAAAAGACTGTTGAGAACTCCATCCCAAGTATGTAAGGCTAAACTAGAAGCATGAGATTTTCCTCTCATTTGCCCCATAGATGGTCATAGAGGAGTCGACAGTTCAGGTGTCCCCATACATGTTCTTAAATTGAGTCTTGAATATCTTCTTATAAATTATGTCTATTTTCATGTACTCCCGTATGTTGATGATCATCATAAACTTATTTTCTTGTATCGGATATTTTCATGAGAAATTGCATAGCCCTACATGTTATGTTTTGAACGCATGCATTAATGAGTCTAAGGGTTGAGTCTAGAGCCTTGACATGAGATTGTTGATTGTGATTGTGGTTGTGGTTGTGGTCAGAGAATGATGATGAGTAGATAGAGCTTGATAATCCTATGAGTCTCCATAAATGAACTTTAATGATTGTCTATTTGATTATTCCCTAAAAATATTTCTAAGCCTTGAGCTATTGATTGAGATGCTAATTGATGAGAGGGTTAAAGTCCCTATGAGATGTTGATTTATGAGAGGGTTAAACTCCAATGAGATGTTTATTGATGAGAGGGTAAAAGTCCCTATCAGAACTAATAGATGAGAGCGTTAAAGTCCCTGTGATATTTGATTGGTTTGATTAGATTGATTGTCTTATGAGCATTGCATCATGGGAGTAGTATCAAGCATCGAAAGAGTAAGAGTTAGTCCAACTCACACTCATCAAACTACATAGCCAAACGTAGGTGTAGATTAGAACCACCACACTACATAGTGGTTCCCTCTTGAGAGAGTCTTTGAAACAACAGAGGACTAGTTGATTGTAGTTTCCCTTAGTGGGTTCGATTTGTTCCTACCTGGCAAGTATGGAACATTTATGGAAACACCAGTGGGATGTTGTACAATCACTGGCTCATAAGTGATTGTTGTCGGATAAGAAAAACTCGTAGAATGTTCTTACCTTGAGTACTCTGAGTCGATATGAGATGAGATATGATGAATTGAGTTCCTTTGAGATGAGTCTAATTTGATTGATGAGGTTGATGTGTTACTTGTCTACTCTTTATTCTCGCTTTAGATAGACATTTGATATATTGATTGTTTACTATTTCTGAGTTGATATTATATGTTGATTGTTTACTATTTCTGAGTTGATATTATTCCATGTTATTCTACCTGTTTCTGTTTCATTTAGCTATTTTACATACCGTATATTCCACATACTGAGGCCACTTAGCGTTGTATGTTTTATGATGAAGATACAGGGATTAGAGATTGTCAACAGGCACACCGTTGAGGATTCGAGACCTTCAGCTGATTGGTGAGCCTCTCCTACTCAGGAGGATTCACTACCTTTATTGCATCGTACTTCTGGGTTAGACTAGAGTAGTCTTATATTTTGATTTCGGTATCCATGGGTCTATCATTGGCACCACTTGATTAGTAATAGAGCTTCATAGATGATAGTCAGACGTTGATGTTGAGATTGTGAGCTAGTTCTTCTTACTAGTCTTTATTGTTAATCTATTATTAATTGAGACATTAGGTGAGATGAGCCCATTTACTCCGTTGTTCTGTAGAGTTGTTGGATTGAATGGATGTGATGACGCCAAGTGGTTTGCTTGGGGACTAGAAATAGTCTTTAGGTGCCGGCCACGTCTTGGGTACCATCCCGGGGCGTGACAAAAATGGAAAACAATCTAATCTAAGCATAAATTATAATTAATCAGTTCTTGACGTAAAGCTTCTAGACGTTCCTTCTTTTTTCTCAGGCCATTAAACAAATCTACATCAAAGAATGCATTAAATTCCTTGACTTCAAGTACAGTGGCTAGCTTGGCTCCGTCGACTTCATCCTTGGCAGTTGCTTAAAGGACCTCCGAAAATTGTGCCTTTTTGCATAGTTTTTTTAAACCTTTTCTTTATATTACTCAGCAACTGATGAACAGAGGACATCACTCTAACCTCCTCATACTCCTCAAGCATGACATTTGAAAGGCGCTCTCCTGCAACTAGGAACAATTATTTTCTTGTGGCTTCCACATCCATATCATGGAGAGATGATCTTGCTTGATCATATGAGATAGAAAACTTATCGAAAGAATCCATTAGCTTTCTAAAAGGCGATATGTCCATATCTTTACATTTCATCTCCTTGATAATTAATTGAACTTAATCTTTAAGAGAAGAGATAGAATCCACATCATATCTAGAGAGTTTTTCTTGGGTAATGGTCCAAAGAGAAGAAATAAAATTCTTTTGAGCATCTAGGATGGGTCTTTTTTCGTCAAATACGAACATGATAGTTATTAGGTGGTTTTAGACATCAGACTTCAAAGTGTTTTTGACCTCATCAAAGAGATAGAGGTAGGATCTTTGTGATAGAGGTTGGATTTTTGTTTCCCTACAATAAAAAAAAAGATAAATATCAAAAAAAATGTTCAGATATACTCGATAGGGTGTTGTGAGTCCAAAAATAAATATATTTGATCATTATTTACCTCATATTTGATCTTTTGTTCATCCTTTTTGAGCATAAATTTTATGAATTGCGCTAAATTGTGTATTTTATTTGTATGATAAAATTGGCGTGAAAATGAAGAAATTTGGATGGTAAACGAATTAAATATGAAAGATTACAGAAGGAAAATCAAGCATGCAATTTAATGAATTATATTCAATAAAATAATATAATATGCATATAAGTATAATGGATTAAATTCAATAAAATAATATAACATGCCTATAAGTATAATAAATTAAATTCAGTAAAATAATACAACATGCATATCAGTTGAATTGCAATACTGCTTCCATGTGGCAGCTATAGAGAGGACAAGAAATAATTTGAGGTGGTAGAACACGGAGAGTCCAATTTTAGATTTTCTAATTTATTTTGGATTCGGCTATTTTTCAATGTCTATAAATAGTCCATAAAAGTAATTTTTTCACAATTAATAGAACTAACCAATTAACATTTAACCTAGAAGAAAAGATTTACCATTTTTTCATAATCTAGGTTTTAGAATTTTATAACTTCGAATTTTTGGAAGAGTCGTCGCAAAGAATTTTGGTTTATTCTTTTCTTCTCCCTTTATTATTTATTTTTATTCTTGATTATTGAAAGATTATGTAACCACTATTCTTGAAACTTTATGATTACACAAATAAGTTTATTTTTATAAATTTTAATTGTGTTTTTCCAATAATGAATTTCTAAATTTTATAACTAGGATTGTGGGAACCATGATGGATTAACAAAGTAAGTTAATATAAAAAGTGATTCTTGAATAAATTGTATGCATGTATTATTTATCTCTTTGTTTTGATTGCTTTTTAACGATTGCAAACATTAGAATTGGCCTTATTCTTACTTGTCAGACCATGGGGGTAATGAATGGGAAAAGGGATAGATAACAAGATTCCATATAAGCACACACATCGAGTCAACCTGAAAGGACCAAGGGATGGTTGTACTGGGACAAGGTAAGGGTTAGTAACGCGACACTCGTAAACAGACCAAGTTGTGTGGTGAAATTTGCCTAGTTGTCGAATCAACAAATTAGGTGAACATAACTTACCAATTCTGCATGGTAAAAGTTTAAATAGATCACTAACACATTATTCTTTCTAAATTATAAAATCATGGGAAAACATTCCTAGTTTCTTCTAGTTATCTTGACACAAATAAAAATTTAATTGCAAGTTATTATTATTATTTTCTATTTTCTTTTATTTAAATTAAATTCTCCCAATTTTTATAACGACTATCAAGTTAAAAAATTTACTCTTGATAATATTTTTCATATTCCCTATGGGATCGTTCCTGACTCACAAGTTGGGTAAATATATTGTAAACGACCTTTAATATTTCTTTTGAGAAGTACATTTTGGACGTTACAAAAAAATGGCACCATTGTAGCGGATTCCGATATTCTCTTTAGTATTTATTTTCACTTATAGTCCATAACTTTATTTTTATTAGTTTATTTTATGTATTCTTTTCTTTTCTTTTCTTTACTCTTATTAATATGACGCCGTCTGTAGAAGAAATTTTGAACGATTGGAGTATTGGGATGAGGTGAGTTGTAGATATGTTTTTGAATCGCAATGTGTACCTCTTGAAAATGTTTAAAGATCTTTATTTAGATAGTTATATGCTTTTGTCAGATGCTCATCAATTTGGCTTGGATGTCCACATTTTAAGTGTTGAGTTGACTGTAAAGGTTGATACGTTTGACTCTCAACAAGTTAGTTATGAATTGTGTGAGGAAAAAAAATATTTATCGGTCAACTTGAAGAGCTAAAATTGGAGGGTCAACTACTTGATGATACTATCATTGATGCTGTCACTGTTGAGAAAAATACACGAGAGTTATTTGAAGTAGTTGATAATATTATTTTTAAAAACTCTAGTGTGTGTAAACATGAGGATGCAAATAATAATATAACTTATGAATTAGGACGCATTGGACCTCATTCCAATCATTTTTCTACATTATGTTTAGATGATGAGATAATAATAAAATCATATGAACATATGGAAAAATGTACGGAGGAGGAAAAATATGTTTATATTCTTGAATTTATTGCGCACAAATCAAAAAATTACATTCCTTATTTTAAGGCCAAAAAGTACATCAAGCAATCTCTATTGTTTGTTTATGTTATTTTTATACCATCACCTTTTGAGCATAATATAAAATTGAAAAAGAAACTAAGGGTACAATTCATAAGTTTAAGATGGAAAAAAAAGTGGAAGACCTTCAACTAGTAGTGTAACTTCTTTTTTTTATATATATATATATATATGTATAGTATTTTTTTGTCATATTTATTTTTGCAAATTGAGGAAAAGTCTGAGTACCCAAATGTGAAGCTAAGGAACACGCTTTTTAAGCTCAAGTGTAGAGTGTGTGCGACCCTTGATGAATATTGAAGAAACATGTTGCTAGCTAGACCCTAAAGGGTGTCGAGGAGTATTTTTACTCTTCTGCTTCATCTCTTTTCTATAAATTGCTTTGGGGATAAAGCATGCTTTTAAGTGTGGATGGAATATCTTCCAATATTTTTAAAGGTAATGTATGCTATAGAATTTTATTTAATTTTTTATTTTTAAATTAAAAATATGAAAAAATGCAAAAAGCTTATTATTTTATTTTTTAGAGTAAAATAGTTTTTTTCTTATATTTTTAGTAGAGCATACTTTGTCCACCCCTTGGTTTTTCTTTTCGGTTCTTTTCCGAGAGGGAGACCATTGAACTGTTTTGATTTTTGAAAAAGTAGGTTTTATTTTTAGTATTTTAATTTATTTAATTTTTAGAGAGAAAAGAAAAGACCTTTTTAACTTGGTTGATATTAACAATTTTGGGCAAGATTTTGGTTAGTATTTTTTTATGATTGCATGAGCATAATATAAATATAGATTTTTTCTTACACCTAGGCTCATAGTTGTGACTTTATATATGACTTATAAGTTTGTTATGGCTCTGTCTATCTTAAAGGTAAAATTGATCCATCTTGATTTGGAATTGTACCATATGTGGTGAGGTTATGTGCATATATTCCTTGTTTTGCATCTTAGTCTAGAGCTTGTCTAGAATCTTATTGAAGCGAAAATACAAAGTTATTGCTTGTTTAGAAAATGATAATAGGCTTTCTTTGATTTGGCTTGTAAAATTTAGCCTTTTTAGATATTATATCACTAGTAACGTTTTTTAGCCTAAAATATACCGTTTCATTTTATTATCCAAATTCACCTTCCTATTATTTTGGTAATACTTACTTTGGCCCTGATGCCTCCTTGGACACCGTGTACCTCGACATAGGCAAAATACCTAATTTGAGGGTCGCTACTACAAGTAGCCCTAGTTAATCAGAGGATATTGTGCACCTCAACTCAAGCAAAATGCTAAATTGAGGGTGGCTATTGTAAAGAAAAGTAAAAATGGTGGGATATGAAAAAAAAATATTGATTGAAGTATTCATGATATGATGAGAGTTTCTTGGGAAAATAATTAAAGAGAGAACGAAAAAAAAAGAAAGTGAAAAATGGGTGATGAAGTTCTAAATAAATAAATAAATAAAAAGGGGTGTGCAAAGTTTCTAAGGAAGTTTAAGTCATTGTGACCTAATTTCTTATTCATCCCCTAGCCAATATTACAATCCGTTAAATTCCTATTTGTTTTTGTTCAAGCATGTAATTAGTGGAAATATACATAATGGGCAACCCTATGATTTTTTGTGCATATGTGAATTCTTTTGTGAGTGTGAAAGTTATTCTTTGACGCTAAATTATTAATCTATATTTAATTCTTTGAATTTAGTGTATAAGCTATTTCGTCTTGTGAGGCACTTGTCTCATGATAGATATGAGATTTTATTAGCTTTTTTTGATGGAGTAGGTGAGCAAAGATAATGTGATGAGTTAAAGTCTGTTTTGAGGCTAGATTGTTATAAGTTTATTTTTGTTGATTGTCTTGCATAATGATCAGAAAGTATACTTAATTATACAAATTGTTTCATGCCTTAAATTATTTGTATCAACCAAAGTGGCGACTTTCCTTGTTTGAATATTTTGAGATGAGCTTTAATGTTTGCTTGAGGACGAGCAAAAATTTAAGTGTAGGGTATTGATGTGAGGCCAAAAATAAACATATTTAATCAGTATTTACCTCATATTTAATCTTTTATTCATCCTTTTTTAGCATAAATTTTATGGATTGTGCTAAATTGTGTATTTTATTTGTAGGATAAAATTGGCGTGAAAATAAAGAAAATTTAAAGCTTAAACAAATCAAAAATAAAAGATTACAAAAGGAAAATCAAGCAGTTAACTTAATGGATTAAATTTAATAAAATAATATATCATGCATATCGACTGAATTGTTCAACTTGTAGTTTGAATTGCAATACTGCTGCCACGTGGTAGCTATTGGGAGGGTAGCAAATAATTTGAGGTGGCAATGCACGGAGAGTCCAATTTTCTTCCAATTTTAGATTTCCCAATTTGTTCTGGACTTGGTTATTCTTCTATATTCATAAATAGTCTATAGAAATAATATTTGCATAACTAACCAATTTAAATCTAACCTAGAAGACAAATTTTACCACTTTTCCATAATCTAGATTTTAGAATTTTATAACTTGAAATTTTTGGAATAGTCATCGCAGAGATTTGAGAATTTTGGTTTATTCTTTTCTTTTCCCTTTATTATTTATATGCATTCTTGATTATTGGAAGATTAATTTAGCCATTGTTCTTGAATTATTATGATTAACACAAATAAGTTTATTTATATAAGTTCTGATTTCGTTTTTCTTTCAATAATGAGTAACAAAATTTTATTACTAGGATTGTGGCCCATGATTGAGGAAGTAAGTTAATCTAAAAATTGATTCTTGAATAAATTTTATGCATGTATTATTTATCTCTTCGTTTTGATTACTTTTTAACGATTACAAACGTTAGAACTCGCCTTCTTCTTACTTGTCGGACCTAGAGAGTAATGAATGGAAAAGTGATAGATAACAGGATTCGACGTAAGCATACTCATCTAATCAACCTGAACGGACCAAGTGATGGATGTATTGAGACAAGGTAAGGGTTAGTAATGCGACACCCATAGATGGACCAAGTTAAGTTGTGAAATTTGCCTACTTGTCGGACCAAGAATTAGGTGAACATAACTTACCAGTTATACATGCTAAAAATTAAAATAGATCACTAACACATTATTCTTGCTAAGTTATAAAATTATGGAAAGACATTCCTAGTTTCTTCTATTTATCTTGACACAAATAAATATTAAATTGCATGCTATTATTATTATTTTCTATTTCTTTTTTTTTAAATTAAATTTCTCCAATTTTTATAACGACTATCAAGTTAAAAGTTTTACTCTTGACAACATAATCCTTGTGGGATCGACCCCGACTCACAAGTTGGGTAAATATATTGCAAACAACCGTTTATATTTCGTCTGAGAAGTATATTTTGGACGTTACCATAGGGTAAAGTCTAAATCATACCTCTTTGATAGGAACCGTTATGGTCCTCCTATAACTGGGCCTTTTTTTCTTTGACCTTGGCCAGTAACTATATGAGTCAATAGTTGGACTACATTTCTTAGATCCTTCACGGTAGCATCAGTAGGTAGTTCTTGGGAATTTCGCTACTTCTTGGTTCATCAGGAGTTGGAGGAGTTGGATATGTTTGTGACAGAGACTCATCTTGGGCCTCATTTCGTTGTCTCACCCGACTGGATACACCAACTACCACTTCCACTTCCTTCTCTTTGTCTTTGCTTTCCCTTGTTTCAAACATACTCTCTGTATAAAACAATTTAGAGGTTAGAAATAATCCACCTATAACACTTGGCTCTATGGCATGATCTAAGTTATGAAAAGAAAGTTATAACTCCTAAATTTCGTATAGCCTCCTGCTTATAAATGTGGTGCACAACACATCCATAAACAAGACTCTACATAAACACGACTTTGTAGACTCCCTAGAATGACCCGCTCTGATACCACTTTTGTCATGCCCAAAGTCCTATTAAGGCAGACTGGCACCCATTATCAAGAAGGCTCGAGAGAACTAACATATAACCATACACTCTCTATGAACATTATAAGGGGTTTCCACATTCAACATGCTTTCAAGTATGTAGTCCGTAATAATAAGCCAAAAGAAAATGCATATGACTAGGCTGTTGGAGCCACGATGTCTAAAGTATGATACATGACCACTCCTTACTTTACGTAGTCTACAAAGCATCTATATAAGGAACAATATCTGTTAAGGGTCGGGACAGTACAGGCCTTGCCTCGTGACTTACTATACAATACAAAAATATAAACTCTAGACACACAAAGCCCCGAAGCAACCTGGAGCTTAGTAAAAACAACTCTATATCATGTACTGCTACTAGGGAGATCTACTAGCTCTTGTAATTGCAGCATGAAATGCAGGTCCCGCGTAAGGAACGTCAGTACGAGATAATTTACAAAATATGTGAGGCAGGAAGTACCGTATGTAAAATAAGAACTCAAATGAAATCATACATTGATATGTAAAGAAAAGTGACCACCTTTAGTCATATTGTGGAATCATGTACTTTATATCCTTTTTATTACTTTACCTTTCTTTACTGTATAATCTGTGCATAGTATATTATATAAATAATTTGATCAGTGGAAAATCAAGATTGGGATTGACCCATGCTATTCTTTGCTTTCACCCCTATGATACCCCCCGTAATTTGGGATCGACCCAGGCTAGGTGATTCTTCCACCCCTAGGATACCACCCATCAATAAGAAACTTCAATTTATCTTTTATTTACTTTTGAGATGATTATTTTGGTGGTCATAACATTTAGAGTTGTTGGTATATAGACATAACATGTAACATGTAACAATCATGCAAGAACACACCAGTGGGCCGCTCGCAAAGTGGGTAGCATAACATTACATCTTCTCGCTACATTTCGAAGTGAACAATCCCAAACCTGTTTCAACTTCAACCAAACTGTCTCGAACATATTTACGCGTAAAAAATGTCCTAAACCAGTCGAAAAACAGTCCCCAAGTAGATGAAGGACGTGCAACAACAATACTCAATTACCAGTCCACAAGTTCTTATTAAGAGCGCAATTAAGATATCATACAAGAACTCATTTTTGCAGATGATAAAAATAGTGTCGCAACCTTCTTACATCACTACTGAACTAAACCTTGTTAAAAAAATAAATATTACTTCATAATCTAGCCAACCAAATAGCGAAAAGTCTCTTAATAAACAAGAAAAGTGTACATCTATCTTTGAACACATGCTGTCAAAAATTTCCGCACAAGTATAATCAACACACTCCTTATATATTTCATGAAAAAATTATACTAAACCATAAGTATTTCTACTTACCTTATACATCAAGGATCAGGTCCTCTTCAAGAACCCTAAAGGTGTGCTTTGGCTGCTTTGCAAAGTCAAGAGAGAGCAACAAATGAACTTGTGAAAACTCAAATGATTTCTAAGTTTAAATGACTTAAAGAGCTGGCTTTTAATCCCTTTATAAGGGCCAATCTTGGACGAATTTATCCTCTAATTTAAGACACATTTTTTCAAGGTGGTGATGCACCTAGTTGGCCCTTTCACTTGGGCCTTATTGGGTTTCAAATTGATGGGCTTTGCTGCCATTTCTCTTCTCCTTTCACTTGGTTTAGGCCCTATTTGTGATGTGTGGGGTATTTGTACTTTGGACCTTCTACTATTAATCTTGGGATGCCTATATTGTTCCTTTATAATGCCAATCCATGGGCTAACATTACATCCTTAACTTGGGTTTTATTCTTTATCGGACTTGAATAGATTCGTTGTTGAGCCTCATCTTCGCGTCCTTTTAATTTTTCTTAATTTTAGGCCTCAAGTGAGTTCACTCATATATGAATTAATTTTTCCCGTCTACCTAGAAATATTAAGCTAAGCACATAGGTGACTACACCTGCTAGCTTCCTATGTCCTACAAGCATCTCAATTTGTTTCCACTTCTTTTAAGGCTGCGATCTCCTCAATTTGTCTTAGAACATATATAGACTCATTCATCTTAAGCACTAGATGTAAATATATACCTCTAGTCTAAAATTTAGGCACTTTTGAAGTTTGAGATCTTTACACCAAGTGTATATATGTTTTAAGTCAAATTGAGGAGATTGAGGAGATTAGAGGACTATATGTGCATCTAACGCTAAAGATGACCAAGTGTATATATGTTTTAAGTCAAATTGAGGAGATTGTGACCTTAAATAAAGTGAAAGAAGTGAGGTGCTTGTGGGACTTAGGAAGCTCGGAGGTGAGTCACCCACATGCTTAGCTTAAATAGGCTAGGTAGACGGAGACGAGGCCCAATGCCAAATTTGTTCAAGTCCGATAAAGAATAAACTCCGAGTTAAGGATGTCATTTGGGCCCATAATTTGGGATCATAAAGGGACAACATTTTAAGGCCAATATGAATAGGAAAAGGGTCAAATTACATTTACAACCCAATCCACAAATAGGGCCCAAACTAGGTGGGTGTAAAAGAGAAATATTTGCAGCAAAGCCCATCCAATTGAAGCCCAATAATGCCCAAGTGAAAGGGCTACATTGCTTCATCACCACCTTAATAAAATAAGGTTGGCAATACAAAAGAATGTCGGCCAAAAGTGCCCCTATAAAAGAGATCAAAAGCGAGCAATTTCAAGTCATTTATACAAAGTCAAAAATCAAATTTCTTTCCAAGTTTTTCCTTGCTCTTTCTTCACTTTGTAAAGCAGCCAAGGCACACCTTTAGGGTTCTTGAAGAGCACCTAATCATTGAGGGCTAAGGTAAGTAAAAATACCTATGGTTTGGTATAATATTTCCATGAAAAAAATGAAGAGTATGTTGGTTGTACTTGTGCAGGAATTTGGGACAACATGTGTTCCAAAGATTATTGTGCACTTTTTTTGTTTATTAAGAGGCTTTTCTCTTGTTGGTTGGCTGGATTATGAAGTAATAATTATGGTTTTAACAAGGCTTGGTTCTATAGTGATGTAAGAAGGCTGCTGGACCATTTTTATTTTCCGTGAAAATGAGTTTTTATATGATATCTTAATTGTGCTCTTAGTAAGAATTTGTGGACTGAATATTGGGAAATGTTGTCCCACGTTTTCCGTTTACTTCTGAATTGTTTTGGTTTGTTTTAGGACTGTTTTTGTGTGTAAATATGTGGAGGGCAGTTCGGTTGAGGTTGAAACAGATTTGGAATGGTTGACGCCAAAACGTAGCGAAAGGACGTAATGTTACGTTGCCTACTTGCGTGTTGTGTAGAGTTGTTGTATGTTGTACTTTATGAACTGTTGTAACATTGTTATAGGAAGAAAACAAGCTGGGTATGACATGTATATGAGAATGTGTATTAGAAAATACGATTAGGAGTGGAAAGGTTGAAAGAATACTCTTTGGTTGCTAATTACGCACTTACTGCCTGGATATTATTTTTGGGTGAAATTGGACTACCAAGGTGTGTTTATTAGATTCTAATACTAGTTTTATCACCTAATCTATTGTAGATAAGTATTTGGAGGTAAAGGATACTACTCTGAGGTAATAACGACATAGTACAATTAGACATGTAAGGCTACTTGGTTTCCTATTACTTAGCAGGAAATCTACGTTATTCCTTGGTACATAAAGACACTTACCGACTCCGACATAACTAATAAATGTGTCTCCACTCTTTACCATGTTCATATATTCCCATACATAGCCATTGTCAAATCTGCATAACATACTTGGATACAAAAGATACATGAGTTCCTTTTTACAAAATAAAGTCCATGTGTTGTTTAATCTCCTACAGGTTTCATTAGTTGTGTAACTCTCCTTACCTTGTGGTATTATCCTGTGTGGTTGTTTATATGTCACATGTCATGTCTATATTCCTAGAGCTCTAAATTTTATGACCACCAAATGAATCATCTCAAAAGTAAATAAAAGATAACTAAAAGTTGATTATTAATGGGTGGTATCCCAGGGGTGTAAGAATCACCTAGCATGGATCGATCCCTTATTATGGGGGGTATCCCAGGGGTGAAAGGAAAGCCTAGCATGGGTCGATCCCAATATTGATTTACCACTGATCAGCTGGTCATTGACATGATATATTGTGCACAGATTATACAGTAATGAAAGGTAAATTAATAAAGAGACATAAAGTATATGATTCCACAGTATGACTAAAGTTTGTCTTTTTATCCTTACACACCAGCGTGTGATTTCATTTGTGTTCTTATTTCATATACATTATTTTCTGCCTTATATATTCAGTACATTATCTCGTACTGACGACCCTTACGAGGGACTTACATTTCATGCTATAGGTGCAGGAGCTACTAGGTCTCCCCAGTAGGAGTACAAGACTTCCAGTAGTTGCTATTGAGCTCCACGTTGCTTCGGGGCTTTGTGTGTCTAGAGCTTACATTTTGTATTAAATAGTTGGTCATGAGGCGGGTCCTGTCCCGAGCCATATAGATATTGTTCCTTATCTAGAGGCTTTGTAGACTATGTAAAGTAAAGTGTTGTCAAGTGTCGTACTTTAGACATCATGGCTCCCACGGCCTAGTCTTATGCATTTCCTTTTGGGCTTGTTAATACTATTTATTTTTTTAAGCATGTTAAGTATGAATACCTCTAAAAATGTTCATAGCAGGTGCTAGTTATATGTTGGTTCTCCCGAGCCTTATTGGCAACGCGTGCTAGTCTGCCTTAATGGGACTTAAAGCGTGACAAGAGTGGTATCAGAGTGGGTCATCCTACGGAGTCTACAAAGTCGTTTCCTTGTAGAGTCTTGTTTATGGATAAGTGTGCACAACATTTATAAACCTGAGGCTATAGGACATTTAGGAGTTGTCACTTTCTTTTCATTCTTTAGATCGTGCTATAGAGCCATTATCATAGGTGGATTATATCTAACCCCTAAATTTTTTGTGCTTATATATAGCAAACGATGACTGTCACAAGGAGAAGAAGTACCGATAAGCGGATATATTCTAGAGAAGGGACGAGTGAATCACGAGCTAGGCCTAACCAAAGTGAGGTTCCAAATGAGCTCTTATCACAGAGTTCCCCAACTCTTCTACCTCCAGAGGAGTTAAGGAGGGCAACAACACCTCAAGAGCCTCCTATTAATGCTACTGAGCAAGATTTAAGGAATGCAGTCCAATTATTGACTCGTATAGTTGCTGGCCAAGGTCAAAGACAAGAAGGCCCAGTTATAGGTGCAGGTGGTGCGAATAGGGTAGCTAGCACGAGAATACGGGATTTCCTTAATTTGGAACCTCTATCTTTTACTAGGTCAGATCCTAATGAAGATCCACAAGACTTCATCGATCAAATCCAATGCACTTTGGATGTTATGCATGTAAGTGGTACAGAAGTTGTGGAGCTGGCAACATATAGATTGAAGGGTGTGGCTATATTGTGGTATGAAGCTTGGAAGCTATCTAAGGGTGTAGATGCACCTCTAACTACCTGGATGGAGTTCAAAGAGGCATTTCTTGACCACTACTTCCCATTATAGATCCGAGAGGCCCTAGCAGAACAGTTTCTGAATCTCCATCAAGGGAATATGAGCATGAGGGAGTATAGCCTTCAATTTAATTCCCTGTCCAGATATGCTCTTAATGTAGTTACTACTATGGCAGATAGAGTTCATTGATATGTGGATAGGTTGGATTAATATCTGGTCAGAGACTATACCATTGATTCCTTTAATAAGGACATGGATATAGCTAGGATGCAAGCATTTGAACAAAAACTGGAGGATCAGAGGCAAAGAAGAAGGACATAAGAGTTAGAAAGGGGGCAGTCCAAGAGGGCCAGATCTACAGGGCAGTTTGTACCATCCCAAGGTGAGTTTAGTCCTCAATTTCCTAATAAACCACCTAGGCCATCATCCTCCTACTCTGCAGTCAGTGCTCCACCACAACTTAAAGGGTCTAAAGGTAATCAGTTTAGTCCAAAAAGTGAGGGCCAAGGTGCACGGACAACAGGGTACTCGACCAGCTTGCAAATTCCTCCTAGGCAGCCTTGCAAACAATGTGGGAGGAGTCGTTTAGGTACTTATCATGTTGGGACACATTCTTGTTATTGATGTGGTGTACCAGGGCATATGATGAGAGATTTCCCCAAAAGACGTATGGGTGATATAGGACAACCTACTTGGTTAGTTGTTGCATCATCATCGTCAGGTCCTCCATTAGGTAGGGGTCAGCAAACATCTGCAGGTCATGGTAGATGTGGTAGAGGGGCAATTAGCTCCAGCGGAGCCCAGAATCGCATTTATGCTTCGGGGAGTCGGCAAAATTTAGAAGCTTCACCCGATGTGGTCACAGGTACATTATCCCTTTTTTCACATAATGTGTATGCATTAATTGACCCTGGTTCTACATTATCATATATCGCTCCACTAGTGGCTAGGAAGATTCAAAGAATACCTAAATTATTGAACGAGCCATTTGAAGTGTCTACACCAACCGGTGAATCTATTATAGGTAAAAGGGTCTATTATAACTGTGTAATAGCTGTTTGTGATCTTGACACATTGGCTGACCTTGATGAGTTAGAAATGGTGGAATTTGATGTTATAATAGGTATGGATTGGTTAGCTTCTTGCTATGCCACTGTGGATTGCCGAACTAAGAGAGTGTATTTCCACCTTCCAAATGAGGCATTCCTTGAATGGAAAGGCAATGTTGGGGCACCGAAGGGTAAGTTTGTTTCCTATTTTAAGGCAAGGAAGATGATATCAAAGGGATATATATGTCATCTAGTTAGAGTAAGGGATATGAAAGCAGAATTACCAACTCTTCAATCTGTTCCCGTAGTGAATGAATTTGTTGATGTAATTCCCGAAGAGCTTCAAGGTTTACCTCCATAACAAGAAGTAGATTTTTGTATTGACTTACCTCCAGGTACTCAACATATTTCTATCATTCCATAAAGAATGGCCCTGGCAGAATTATGTGAATTAAAGGAGCAATTAAATGACTTGCTAGAGAAGGGTTTTATAAGACCTAGTGTGTCCCCTTGGGGTGCACCAGTGTTACTTGTACGTAAAAAGGATGGCACCTTGAGAATGTGTATTGATTATCAATAATTGAATAGAGTGACAATTAAAAACAAATACCCCTCCCCAGGATTGATGATTTATTTGATCAGTTATAGGGTGCCAAATGCGTTCCCAAAATTGATTTGAGGTCAGGTTATCACCAAGTGAGGGTGAAGGACAAATATATATGCAAGACAGCCTTTAGGACACGCTATGGTCACTTTGAATTTCTTGTTATATCATTTGGGTTGACCAATGCACCAACAATTTTTATGGACTTAATGAACAGGGTATTCAAGCCATTTTGTGATGTATTTGTGATAGTATTTATACATGACATTTTGATGGATGCAAGATCAGAAGAGGACAATGCAAATCACTTAAGGCAGGTATTACAAGTTCTTCGTGATCAGCAATTGTATGCCAAGTTTCCCAAATGTGAATTTTGGTTGAAATCAGTGGCATTCTTGGGTCATATTGTATCCGATGAAGTAATAAGGGTTGATTTACAAAAGATAGAGGCGGTGAAAATTGCCCAAGGCTGGCAACACCCACAGAAGTTTAAAGCTTCCTACGGTTAGCAGGTTATTACAGAAGGTTTGTTGAGGGTTTTTCTCCTATATCTACACCTCTAACAAAGTTGACACATAAGGCGACCAAATTTCAACGGAATGATGCATATGAAAGGAGATTCATAGAGTTGAAAAGCAGGCTAACTTCTACACTTGTGTTAGATCTTCCAGAAAGCACAGAGGGGTATGCGGTGTATTGTGATGCTTCAAGGGTTGGTTTAGGGTGTGTACTAACACAACATGGTAGGGTAATTTCTTATGCCTCGAGACACCTGCGACCGAATGAGAGAAACTACCCAATACATGACCTTGAGCTAGCGGCTATTGTGTTTACCTTGAAAATATGGTGCCACTATTTGTATGGAGTTCAAGATGACATATATACTGATCATAAGAGCCTACAGTACATCTTTAAGCAAAAAGACCTAAATTTAAGGCAGCGAAGGTGGCTGGAGCTAGTAAAGGACTACGACGGTGATATACTATACCATCCAGGGAAAGCAAATTTGGTAGCCAATGCTCTGAGGCAATTATGAATATTGGTGATCACACCGTGGTAAGTCAAGGAGTCACTAAGGATCTACGTCAACTAGCCAATTTGGGAGTTCGCCTCATTGAAACTCCAAAGGAAGGTGTTGTTGTGCATAGTGCTGCAGAGTCTTCATTGGTAATGGAGGTAAAAGAAAAGCAACTCAAAGATCATGTTCTACGATGACTTAAGAAGAAGTTGGGTCAACGCACGATGAAGGGATTTGAACTTACCCAAAATGGAGTACTTTATTGCCAAAATAGATTATGTGTTCATAATATTAATGGACTAAGAAGGAGGATAATGGAAAAAGCCCATCATTCAAGATATTCCGTCCATCCAGAATCAACCAAGATGTATCATGACCTGAAGGGAATGTTTTGGTGGGGAGGCATGAAAAAGGACCTCGTAGAATTTGTGGCTCAATGTCCGAATTGCCAACAAATTAAGGTAGAGCACCAAAAGTCGGGAGGTTATATGCAATGTATAGAGCTTCCGACGTGGAAGTGGGACATGATTAATATGGATTTTGTTACTCGGTTTCCTTGCTCATTTCAGAAGTTTGACTCTATATGGGTGATAGTTGATAGACTCATAAAACCAGCACACTTCTTTCCAGTTAAGAGTGATTATACAGCTGAAGAGTATGCAGTGCTATACCTCAAAGAGATAGTTAGGCTACATGGGGTCCCAATCTCCATTATATCTTATCGGAGAGCTCAATTAACTGCAAAGTTCTGGAAATCCTTCCAAAGGAGCTTAGGGACACAAGTGAATTTAAGCACAACTTTCCACCCTCAATGGTCAAGCAGAACACACCATTCAAACACATGAAGATATGTTGCAGGCTTGTGCATTGGACTTCAAAGGTAGTTGGGTGGACCATTTGCCACTTATTGAATTTGCCTACAATAATAGCTACCAATCAAGCATCAAGATGGCACCGTATGAAGATTTGTATGGAAGGAAATGTAGATCACTAATAAGATGGTTTGAAATGGGTGAAGCCGCCTTTCTTGGTCAAGACCTAGTCCAACAAGCCATGGAGAAAGTCAAGGTAATACGACAACCGCTAGAAACAACCCAAAGTCGTCAAACATCTTATACGGATGCTAGAAGAAGAGGACAGGAATTCTCAGTAGGAGATTGGGTATTCTTAAAGGTTTCCCCAATGAAAGGAGTTATGAGATTTAGTAAGAAAGGAAAACTAATCCCACGTTACATAGGGCCATATAAGATTATTAAAAGTTTTAGACAGGTTGCATATGAGTTAGAGCTGTCCTAGGAGCTTTCAACGGTTCATCCAGTTTTTCATGTCTCAATGCTTCGAAAATGCATAGGTGACCCATCTCGTATTACCCCTATTGGAGATATGCCGGTTACGGAAGATCTCACCTATGAGGAGGTACCTATTTCTATCCTAGATCGTCAAGTTAGAAAGTTAAGGAATAAGGAAATACCTTTAGTAAAGGTACTTTGGAGGAATCAGCAATTAGAAGAGATAGCGTGGGAGGCTGAGGAAGCAATGAGATCTAAATACCCTTATTTATTTGAAGATAAAGAGGAAGTCCAAGATGCAGAGTTGAGGGATTTGTAGGTACGTGAATTTGAATTCTTATTATGTTGTCAAAAGTTTGTTTACATAAAAGTTTAAACTTATATGACCTATCCCATTTATGCAAACATTCGGGGACGAATGTTCCGAATGGGGGGGGAGGATGTAACACCCCACATCTTACATGTACTGGTCTTATGCATATGAAACATGATATGGCGGGGTCAAACTAGTGCACATTTTTTTTGGATGTGCTTGAATTTCAGATTAGAGGACTATATGTGCATCTAACGCTCAAGATGACCAAGTGTATATAAGTTTTAAGTCAAATTGAGGAGATTGTGACCTTAAATGAAGTGAAAACAATGAGGTGCTTGTGGGACTTAGGAAGCTCGCAGGTGAGTCACCCACATACTTAGCTTAAACAGGCTAGGTAGACGGAGATGAGGCCCAACGCCAAATTTTTTCAAGTCCGATAAAGAATAAACTCTGAGTTAAGGATGTAATTTGGGCCCATAAGTTGGCATCATAAAGGGACAACATTTTCAGTCCAATATGAATAGGAAAAGGGCCAAATTACATTTACAACCCAATCCACAAATAGGGCCCAAACTAGGTGGGTGTAAAAGAGAAATATTTGCAGCAAAGCCCATCAAATTGAAGCCCAATAAGACCCAAGTGAAAGGGCCACGTTGTTTCATCACCACCTTAATAAAATAAGGCTTGAAATACAAAAGAAAGTCGGCCAAAAGTGGCCCTATAAAAGGGATCAAAAGCGAGCAATTTCAAGTCATTTATACAAAGTCAAAAATCAAATTTTTTTCCAAGTTTCTCCTTGCTCTTTCTTCACTTTGTAAAGCAGCCAAGGCACACCTTTAGGGTTCTTGAAGAGCACCTAATCCTTGAGGGCTATGGTGAGTAAAAATACCTATGGTTTGGTATAATACTTCCATGAAAAAAATTAAGAGTATGTTGGTTGTACTTGTGCAGGAATTTGGGACAACATGTGTTCCAAAGATTATTGTGCACTTTCTTTGTTTATTAAGAGGCTTTTCTATTATTGGTTGGCTTGATTATGAAGTAATATTTATGGTTTTAATATGACTTGGTTCTATAGTGATGTAAGAAGGCTGCTGGACCATTTTTATTTTCCGTGAAAATGAGTTCTTATATGATATCTTAATTGCGCTTTTAGTAAGAATTTGTGGACTGAATATTGGTAATTGTTGTCCCACATTTTCCATCTACTTCTGAACTGTTTTGGACTATTTTAGGACTGTTTTTGTATGTAAATATGTGGAGGGCAGTTTGGTTAAGGTTGAAACAGATCAGGAATGGTTGACGTTGAAATGTAGCGAAAGGATGTAATGTTACGTTGCCTACTTGCGTGTTGTGCAGAGTTGTTGTATGTTGTACTTTATGAACTGTTGTAACACTGTTATGGGAATAAAACAAGTAGGGAATGACATGTATATTAGAATGTGTATTAGAAAATACGATTAGGAGTGGAAAGGTTGAAATAATACTCTTTGGTTGCCAATTACGCACTTACTGCCCGGATATTATTTTTGGGTGAAATTGGACTACCAAGGTGTGTTTATTAGATTCTAATACTAGTTTTATCACCTACCCTATTGTAGATAAGTATTTGGAGGAAAAGGATACTACTCTGAGGTAATAACGACATAGTACAATTAGGCATGTAAGGCTACTTGTTTTCCTATTACTTAGCAGGAAATCTACGTTCTTCCTTGGTACATAAAGACACTTACCAACTCCGACATAACTAATAAATGTATCTCCATTCTTTACCATGTTCATATGTTCCCATACATAGCCATTGTCAAATCTGCATAACATACTTGGATATCAAAGATACATGAGTTCCTTTTTACCAAATAAAGTCCATGTGTTGTTTAATCTCCTACAGGTTTCATTAGTTGTGTAACTCTCCTTACATTGTGGTATCATCTTGTGTGGTTGCTTATATGTCACATGTCATGTCTATATTCCTACAACTCTAAATTTTATGACCAGCAAAAGAATCATCTCAAAAGTAAATAAAAGATAACTCAAAGTTGCTTATTAATGGGTGGTATCCCAGGGGTGGAAGAATCACCTAGCATGTGTCGATCCCATTTTACGGGGGGTATCCCAAGGGTGAAAGAAAAGCCTAGCATGGGTCGATCCCAATATTGATTTACCCCTGATCAGCTTGTCATTTACATGATATATTGTGAACAGATTATACAGTAAAGAAAGGTAAATTAATAAAGAGACATAAAGTAAATGATTCCATAGTATGACTAAAGGTTGTCTTTTTATCCTTACACACCAACGTGTGATTTCATTTGAGTTCTTATTTCATATACAGTATTTCCTGCCTTATATATTTAGTACATTATCTTGTATTGAAGACCCTTACGGGGGACCTACATTTCATGGATTAGGTACAGGAGCTACTAGGTCTCCCCAGTAGGAGTACAAGACTTCCAGCTGTTGTTATTGAACTCCAGGTTTTTTCGGCGCTTTATTTGTCTAGAGCTTACATTTTGTATTTTATAGTTGGTCATGAGGCGGGGCCTTTCCAGACTGATATAGATATTGTTCCTTATCTAAAGGCTTTGTAGACTATGTAAAGTAAAGTGTGGTTAAGTGTCGTATTTTAGACATTGTGGCTCCAACGGCCTAGTCTTATGCATTTCTTTTTTGTTTTGTTAATACTGTTTATTCTTTTAAGCATGTTGAGTATTGAAACCTATTAAAATGTTCATAGCAGATGCATAATTATATGTTAGTTATCTCGAGCCTTGTCGGCAACGGGTGCCAGTGTGCCTTAATGAGACTTAGGGTGTGACACATACCTTGATGGACTTAAGAAGTTTAGGTGAGTTAAGAACCCGAGCTTGAATTACTTGAAAGAGTAACTTGGAGTGAAATTCTTATGAGTTGATGGAATAGACTAAGCATTCAATTTGAAAGGAGCGCTAGGAATAGAGTATAGGCTGATTTAGGGGTAAACGTATGCATGAAAATTCTAAAAAGGTCTTGGAAGGGAATGTAATTACCAAAGATCCCTCAATGAAAACAGACTAAAAATGAATTGGTCAGCCTCATGAGGGGTTTCACGGTTTGTGAACCCCTTCACACCCCATTAACAGGCCCGTGAAGGGCCACTGGGAGTCGAGACAGTGATTTTCCAAGCCAAAAAAGCCTCTCACAAACCTAAGTGTGCCTTCATAGACCGTACCACGGTTCGTGGTAAGGTCTACGAACCATAGTAGTGCTAGTTCTGGCACCCTTAAGAGAGGCAAGGCACAACAAGGTAATGGCCTCCTCCCACAAGCCCTTTCATAGTCTGTCCACAAGTTGTGAAAGGCTCCATGGAGGGCCACATTGTGTTGAAAATCTCAAGAATGCTAGATAGTCTAGTAAATGACCAAGGGCCACTCCAAGACCACCTTTAGTGCTTTTGGACCCTTTAGGGTTCATGGAGGTGTCCTTGTAAAGGCACCTTGGTCAACACTATTTGAAACCACTTTTTAAGCATCGTTAAAGCCTTCTGAAGTCTGGGTCCATACAGTTAGCATCCCAAAGATGATGAAAGTTTGCAAATAAATGTTCACATGTTTAAGGAGTTTACTTGATCCCCTTTTCATAAAATCCTGTAAGCTTTATAGCCTCAGGTACCATTTTTTCATAAAGAGAACCCAAAATCGGGAAGCCTCCAAGAATATGTAAATCCCATAAAAATGGATAATTCTCCAAAGGATGTGAAAAGTATGTTTGTTTTGGGACACCAAGCATCGTAGAATGCTTGTAAAATATCTGAATTACGGTCATAATTGAAAAGTGATGCATAAATAGCGTCATAAATTTGTGCCATACCCAAGACTTCTTAACTGCTACGAAAAACATTTTCAGACTACTCCCAATATATTGGGATATCACAATGCTCTCACTCAATTTTCCTAGTGTCTCCCCAACGAATTTCACCTTGGATTATGCAATGACCTAAGCATAGAAGGAGAGTTGCAATAGTAGCATAACGATGATATGGTGATTGAAGGGATCATAACCTGAGCAACTTTTTAGAAATATAGGTTTGCACTGAAGTCCAATTCATCGTACAAAATAGATTTTTCAAAGGAGACCATGAGCTTGCATATCGGCCAGCTAGTTGAGTTTGACTAAAGAATTTGGTTTTCTCCACTCCTTCATTTTCAACTACAAGATACTTAATTTGGTTAAAAGGGAGTTGTATTGTCTGAAAATCACCATCTTTTTAAACGACATGGAATAGAAGAAGTCATTAGTGATAAACTTAGGCATAAAATGACAAAAAATAATATATATATATTCTTTTCAAGAAAAGCTCTTTATCATTCATAGGGCGGGAATGCATATCCATTGTATTTCACCATAAGAGTGCCTTAAAATTGTCCTTGTTAGGGTGAGAATGCATATCTATTCCTTTTCACCATAAGAATATCTTCAAACCATTCTTCTTAAGGTGGGAATGCATATCCATTTCATTTCACCATAATAACATCTTCAAATTGTCTTTCTTAAGGTGAGAAATACATATCTATTCCCTTTCACCATAAGAGAGTCTTCAAGTTGTCTTTCTTAAGGTGGAAATGTTTATATATTCCTTTTTTCTATAAGAATATCTTTAAATTTCCCTTCTTAAGGTGGGAATGTGTATATATTCCTTTTTACTATAAGAATATCTTTAAATTTTCTTTCTTAAGGTGGGAATGTGTATCTATTCCTTTTAACCATAAGAATATCTTAAAATCATTCTTCTTATGGTGATAATGCATATCTATTCGTTTTCACCATAAGAATATCTTCAAATTATCTTTCCTAAGGGATGAATACGTATCCATTCCTTTTCACCACAAGAATGTCTTCAAATTATCTTTCATAAGGTGGGATGTGTATCCATTCCTTTGTATTATAGGAACGTATTCAAATTGTCTTTCTTGAAGTGGAAATGCACATCCATTCCTTTTCACCATAAGAACATCTTCAAATCATCCTTTATATGATGGAAATGTGTATCCATCCTTTTCACCATAAATGCATATTCATTCCTTTTAACGATTAGAACATCTCCAAATTAACTTTCTCAAGGTGGGAATATGTATCCATTCCTTTTCACCCTAAAAATATCTTAAAATTATCTTTCTTAAGGAGGGAACGCGTATCCATCCCTTTTCACCATAAGAATACCTTCAAATTATCTTTCTTATGGTGGAAATGCATATCCATCCCTTTTCACCATAAGAATATCCTCAAATTGTCTTTCTTGAGGCGGGGACGCATATGCGTTCTTTCACACCTCAAGATCATATTGTTGTAACGCGATGGGTGATATCCATAAAAGAATTATTAAATCATGCCCATGGAAAGAAGAGATGACAAGAGAACAAATAAAAAAGGGAGAAAAGAAATTACCTAGGACAAAATATCTCCTATCCATGAAGATGCATTCTGCAATTTAGAGATGGGGGCATAGAGTCTATTTTATAGATAAACAATATAGAAGGCGTTCGCCTCCTAGTGGGATACAAGTAGGAAAAAATTATCGAATTTATGAAAGGATTAACAAGTATTCTATTTATGATTGGATAGTTACAAACTACAGGCAGTGAAATGGAAAATCATCAGCGGCATGGAATAGATTACGTATTCCATATCTAAATTGGATTAGACCGTGCATGTTTAAAGGCTACACCTGCAATTATTAAGGGTCACTTAAATATAAGGTTACATTATCTGGACCATTACTATATAGAAAATTATTTGTTCACTTTACACGTTAACTGCAGTGACATTAATATTTGTTAAAGCAAATCCTTTTGGATTATTTCCTTACAACATGACAAAACATTTTGTTACCATTTATCAATGTTGGTATACAAGAATTTATACGCACAAGTTGTTACTGATATCGATTAAAATATTAAATAAATACTTTAAGTATAGTGTTCAAAAAATAAAATACCTCAATAAAACTTGAAGTAGAAGGCACTTGTAATTATATAAAATTTATTAAATATAAATTTTATAAATGAGTTGCATTGTATTAAATTCAAAATATATTAGTCCAAATAAATATTGTTGATTAATATAAGAAAAATTAAGAGGATAAGCAAATATATACTAGTTAATTAGCTAAAACAACTATAGTTTGAATACATTACGGCTCGCGGCAAACATCTTGCTGTAAGTACACTTTGAGTTGTGTATAATTCGCACGATTTGTACAAATGTAAATATAGAAAAACAGTGCATGAATCAAATTGTATAGGAAAATATATATTATCATGACCCGGACCTAGGGCCTAGGAGTGACATGGCGAATAGGAACCCAAGAGTCCCCAAACAAGCCTCAAAGTATCCATATTCACATCATCGATTCGAAAGCATATATCAATAGTAAACACATAATTCTAAGGGAAGGGGAAGTAGGACTCACGTTACGGGGATGTCATAAGGAAAGGGATTAACATGGATTCACATAACATATATCATATAAAGACTAAGGGGTGGGTAAGTATGACTCACTCGATGGGGGAAATTCGGGACTTAGAATCTTTTGCATCAAAACATAAAAACACATCATAATTCCCATAATCAATCCACATAACGATATCCAATAGATAGCCATATCCACAATCAAAATCTTTGAATACAACACTTATCATATAAACGTAAAAGAGTCTACAAGATGTCCAATGCCTCTAGTCATAAGATAGGTCGGGCGCCAAAAGACATGTCCCAAGCTCACTGATGTCGCCCAAGTTACAACTCCTTTTTAGAGGATAAAGCGGTCTCTGTCAATAAATAGAACCTAACCAAGCTTAGGGTCAAACACACAGTTAATATGTAGACTCAAGACAAATTCACAAACATGTTATCGAAGTACTTAATTAATTCAATTTCCCAAAAGAGGGGAGGGGGGGTTGCAAAAATCAATGAGAAAAATAAATTAACTAACTATCATGAGAGAAAGATCAATAAAGGATAGCAACTAGGGTATTATGTTCCCTATGATTCCCCAACTCAGTATCATCGGATAACCTAATCCTTGTCTAGTGTATTAAAGTTCACCAAGCCCTTTGGTCAAAGGTGAGAGGCGAATTTAATTATACGACTTGGCCAATCTCTATGGTGTGCATTACTAACCATTACCTATAAGTCCCAGTACAATCTCCCCTTGGCCCAATTTGATTGATTAGACGAGAAAACATCAATTGAATCCTGTTAATTAATCTCTTTTCCTATTCATTACTACCTTGGTCCATTCAATAACACTAGGCGGGTTCTAATGTTGGCCACTATTAAAAAAATGCAAAATGAAGAGAGTTAATCAACACATGCATATACACCTTCAAAGAATCGTGAATTATCCGATTTTACTTTGTTAGTTCTACATGGTTCCCACAACCCTAGCTGTGGATATAGCTACTCATACTTTGTGTAGATTATAAGATTACGAGTTTAGAAGACATAATTAAACACTAACACAACTGAATAAAAAACACACAAATCCAATGTCTATGAAAATTACAAGCTTGAAAATTGAATTAAATCACAAGTGTGCTCAAAGACTCTCTCTTAATTTTCTCTCTAGGAATATTGATTTCTCTAAGCACTTACCTAAAACTACGCTAAACTTACGTGAACTAGTCGTATCCTACGTGAATTGCTCAGAACTTATGAAAAATAACCTAAAAAATCTATTTATAATAATTAAAAACAAGTCCTACACAAATTAGGAAAAGTAGTCAGCAAATACCACAAAAGTACTTTATGACCCATGTTGTGTTCTACGACTCATAGTCGGGGTCATGTAATTAGCTACTGGAATTTTGCAATTCACTTCTAGGCACCGCTTTACGACTCGTAATGTGGTTTACGACTCGTAAATGGGGGTTTTGTCTGATAACTTTCCTGCAAGTCCACCTTTCTGATCCTTAGGGCACGAAAGGTATTGTACGACTCGTAAACTACTCTACGACTCATCTGAATGTTTGTAGACTTCAAATTCAGCAAATACCCCCTCATAGGAAATTCTCACCAAAATCTACTTATGACTCATAAAATGCTCTACACCCGTAGAATGTCTAGTACAACAGCGAAACCAGTAACTTCTGCGATTTTACCCAAATCATGGACAACCTGTAATCGAGCAAATCTAAATACAAAACACATAAAACCCGCGAATATGTCATTGAGAACACACTATCATAAGTTTTAAGCATCAAAAGTGTTGTATTTTGGCAGGTCATCAATCACCCTCAAAGTAAATAATATTAACAAAACTTCATAGATAGATGAATGATGGTTTGTCCTAGGAAGATAGGACTTACCATAACAAGTGTCTCAAGATCTATTCTAGCAATCGTACGGTGGATGAAGGTAGTCCTCGATTTCTACATGGTTAGATCATGTAGGCAACAATATGCATTAGTACGTTTGAATATACTAAGTATGCAGGTATGCAATTCATATGACTTATCACACCTGCATTCAATGTTAGATGACAAGGGAACATAACATAGAAAGAGTTGTATATATCAAAAGAAGTAGAATAACAATATGCCATGAAATCCATGATGCATGAAATACCATAATGCTCAAATATAATGGGGATGGACTGTAACCGACAAATCAAAAGCATGCGAGCTATTACATGAATTAGTTTGATGTAGACCTCCCATTGGTAAGAGAAGATTACTTGCCGAGGGTAATCTACACCACACCTTACAATCCAGTCCTTTCGATGCGATGGACACCTGCGACCCGATCTTTTCAGAAGGATTTCCATGTCATATCATATCATATCATATCAAGGTGTAACTATTCCTTATGACCTAATTTTTTAGGTAATTGCTACCACATACCTATGCTAGCACATAGTTGAAGGAAAGGCATAGGACCCTTGAGGATACCCCTACACCCTCAATCCATCAGTGTTAAGTCAAACATCCCACAAGAATACTTATACATAGACATGCTTTCAAAAGAGACCTAAGTCGTTTCAAATCATTTCAATGCATAATTGGGCTCAAAAGCCAAACATATTTCATAATTCTTCATAATCTAGCTCAAAAGTCAAATCATAATTCATGCCATATTTTTATGCATAGGAATAACTCATTTATATATATATCGTAATGGTATATACACCCAAAATGCTCAAAGAGCCATATGATAGAAATTTATGTGATCACATTCTAGTCATAACCATAATCTTATCAAATATAATTCGGCTTAAGCCACTTTATAATTTTAATAAAAAAATGATAATGAATGCATATGCCATAAATGATGCGAGAGTAACATGGACAATATGGATTCAATCTAAAATCAACAATATAATATGAAATTCAAGTTAATCAATAAGTAAAATCCATATTCAAATCATAATATTGATTACCCATGCTTAGATCAAACTTTAAAGGGACAATGCATAATCAAATCTTTATAATATTTTGGTAATTCAACATATTAGGGTTCAAATCAACTTAAAATCATAAATAAAGCATAACCCATAGTTCAATTGAATTTAATAAACAATAGTCTTCAAAACTCATATTTAAAGTAAGGAAAATTTCATGAAAATTAATTGAAAAGAGTTTGGATCGTCTTGATTGAAAGGGATGAAGAATGAAACCCACAGACCTTAGCTAATGCAAAAGATTCATGAAGAAATTTGATGAAGAAAAGAGTCTTCCGTTGATTCCCAAGCTTAGTCTTCACAAGAGTTCTTGAGAGAGTTCTTAAGAGAGAGTTCAATATAATTCTAAGTTTTACAGTGAATTTGAATGAGGGAATAGAGTATAGGTCATTCGAATGTCTTTAGGTAGCATAGAAAGTCACAAAAGACCCTTAGGAGAAACCATAATTACGAAACCACCATTAATGAAATGAGTAGAAAAATATTGCCAAGGGTCTCAAGGAGGGGTGGGTATATGGCCCGTGAAAGGGTTTACAAACCATATACTCGCTCAGTGATCCAACACTTAGAAAACTTATGCTAACAAAGGTCAAACACAGCAATCCCATACTTCAACATACGCACCCATATGGGCAATTTCACGGTTAGTACCAAGGCATACGGACTGTATGCCTCCTATGTAACACTTCACATAGAAAAATTCTTCAACGAAAAAATTCTGAAATAGTGATTCAATACTTAGAAAACATTTACTCTGGCACCTATACAGAAATCCTCACGGACCCTAAAGGACTATACGGTCCGTGAGAAGGTCCGTGTGAAATGTCTTGGCTAAAAAATGTGGATTTTCAAGGCCAAGGCTACCATATGGTCCACCACATGAACCGTGAAGCCTCACATGGACCATGTAGGGTCCATATTTTGTATGCCTTAGTCTTAAGCTTCTACATTAAGGCCAACACTTTCCACAAAAGGCCAAGGGACACTTCAAAGAGCCTTCACACGGTTCGTATACCTTCACATGGACCGTGAAGGCTACCATGAAGCGCCACCTTTGTCTAAAACTTTCCAGGACCGAGATTACAAGCTCCATTATGGTCGCACAAAGTCTGGGTGCTTACATCATCTCCCTTTTGCGAATATTCTTCTTGAATGTGCTAGAACAAGGCTTAAAAGGCTTGACTTAGGGCTTGAAACATCAAAACATAGGATACAATGCATTTTTCATCTCTTGAAAATCATAAAGTCATTAAAACTCATATTAAAACGTATTCAAATCATTCAGAACATCATAAAAATCATTTCTCGTGCACAGGTATGCATCTCATGCCATGAAACTAAAAGTGAAAGAATTAGGACCAAATGGAAACAGAAGAACCTAATACCTTAGGCTTGAGTAGATCGGAAAAGATGGGGATATTTCTTCATCATGTCTAACTCCTTCTTCCATGTAGCACTCTCCACATGTTGATTTCTCCAAAGAACCTTAACCAAAGCCACATCCTTGTTACGAAGCCGCTTCACTTGCCTATCCAAAATCTCAATCGGAACTTCCTCATAAGACAAGTTCTCTTCAACCTAAGCACCTTCCAAAGGCACGATAGTATTAGGATTACCAATGAACTTCCTCAATGTCATGACCCGAGCCTAGGGCCTAGGAGTGACATGGCGAATGGGAACCCGAGAGTCCCCAACCAAGTATCAGAAGCGTATTCAAAGAGAAACACATGGTTCTAAGGGACTGGAAAGTAGGACTCATGGTATGTGGATATCATAGGGAAAGGGACCAACATCAATTCACATAACTTGTAGCACATAAAGACTAAGGGGCGAGTAAGTAGGACTCACTCCATGGGGGCAATTCGGGACTTATAATCATCCATATTTTCTCATCACACACATACATATTGATATTCCCAAAATGAATCCATGGTAGCCATATCCAATAGATAGCCATAATCATAAGACTTAAAATACCACACATAACATATAGATCGACGAGAGTCTACAAGATGTCCAACAATGCCTCTAGTCATAATTTGGGACGGGGGCCAAGACATGTCCCGGCTCACCCTCAATTAAGTAGTGAACATAAAGTAGCATAGGTAGAAGGAAGGTGATTTGTCTAGGGTAGACATAACTCATCACAATATCAACTCTCCGAACTCAGGCATAAATTATATGTTAGTACGTTTGTGTGTACTAAGTATGCGGGCACACAATACGTATGACTTACCAATCCTGCATTTCAGTGTTAGTTGACAAGGGCACATAATATAGAAAGAGTCATTTATCCAAGAAGAATAATATATAATATGCCATGAAAATTCATGATGTATGAATGCAATAATGCTCATATATAGTGAGGATGTGACCTCAACCGACAAGAGTAAGAATAAGCGAGCTATTACTTAGAATCCCGATGAAATCCCCTCACCAGTAAAGATGTGGTCAACTTGCCAAAGGTAAACATCACCCATTTCATACGAACCCCCTTACGAGAACATCTCCCATTTCTGATAGGATTTTCATATGACATATCATATCACATAGTACTTCACCTTACGAGAACATTACCCATTTTGTATAAAGCAACCTTCCATACGGGAACATCACTCATTTTAGATAGGATTCTCATAACCCATGTTAGGCACATAGTTCAAGGAATGAGAGAGGGCCCTTGAGGATAGCCCTGATGCCCCCAATACATCGGTGCTAAGTAAGCATCCCACGAGAATACATATATGTATATATGTATATATATATATATATATATATATATATATATATATATATATATATATATATACACACACATGCTTTCAAGAGCTATAATTGTCATTTCAAATCCATTCAGTGCACATTTAGGCTTAAAAGCCAAACATCATTCATCATAAATCGTACTTGGGATCAAATGCCAAATCATAATTCATAATCATAATACTCATGCATAGGAATAACTTGATTAGGAAGATGAATTTGAGAAGAATTTAGTTTGAAATTGAAACCCTTATTAAATCCATGCTTTAGTCTTGAGAGAGAACTTAGAGAGGATTTTTAGGAATTGATTTTAGGGTGAGAGTGTTTTCTAATGAGAATGAACTAAAATGAAGTAGTATAAGCTTATTTAGATGCTTAGGATGGGTAAAAGGGTCATAAGACACTTTTAAAATAGGTCATAATTACATAAAAGCCATTAATGAAACGGATAAAAATTGAGTTGTCATGACTTCACTGGCTGTAACACGGCCCATGAAGCACTTCACTGGCCATGAATAGTTCCTGTGATAGGACACTTAGACAAATTTTCACAATGCTCAACACTTAGAATTTTTCGACACGAAGAAACGTCACACGGATGGTCACATGACCCGTGTGGAGTTACATGGGTTGTGTTAGTGGCCGTCAACTTACACTTAGGAAAGGTTACGAGACGGTGATTCCATACTTAGAGAAAATTCATGTCGGAAGCCATACGGTGGGCCACACGGCCCATGAGCCTTTACATGGACTGTGAAGGTGGTCGTGTGACCTCACTTAGCCTCAATTATTGGTGTACCAAACTCAAGGCCACCACACGACCCTCCAAACATTCCGTGAAGTGTCACATAGACTGTGTAGTCTCCCTTGAGACAACACTGGTCCAATTCTAGCCCAAAAGGACATTTTCAAGTTCCGATGGAGTCGTATAAAGTTCAGGTCATTACATCATCTCCCTCTTGGGAACATTCATTCCCGAATGTGCAAGAACAAGGCTTGAAAGGCTTGACTTAGACCATGAAACGTCCTAACATAAGACGCAATACATAACTTACCCCTTGAAATTATAGTCATTAAAACTCATGCCAAAGCATATTAACATATTTCAAACATCATAAAAACCCTTTAAGCACATGTATGCATGTCATATCATAAGACTCAAGAATGAAAGTGTTTGGATGACTTTAGAAGAGGACGAACCTAATACCTTGGGCTTGAGTAGGTTGGTGAAAGATGGAGGTATCGCTTCATCAGTGTGCAACTCCACCTCCCATGTGGCACTATCCATGTTTTGATTTCTCCAAAGTACCTTCACTGAAGATACATCCTTGTTACGGGGCGGCTTTACTTGCCTTTAAAAAATCTCCATTGGGACTTCCTCATAATATAAGTTCTCCTTAACCTCAATACCCTCTAAAGGCTCAATAGTGCTAGGATCACTAACTTCCTCAACATGGACACATGGAAGACGGGTGAATGGAACTCAAGTCCAGAGGCAACTCCAACCTATAAGCCACGTTCCCAATCCGCTCAACAATCTCGTAAGGGCCAACATACCGGGGACTTAGCTTTCCCTTATTACCCAAACGCGTCACACCCTTCATAGGGAAAACCTTCACATACACCCAGTCACCAACATGAAATTCAAGCTCCCTTCTCCTAACATATGAATACGACTTTTGGCGACTTTGGGCCTTCTTCAACCTTTCCCCAATAAAATTTACCTTCTCCATAGACTCCAATACTAGATCCGGGCCAATCAATGCCACTTACTCCAACTCAAACCACCCCACTGGTGACCTACACCTCCTCTCATACAAGGCCTCAAACAGTGCCATACCAAATGCTAGCAAGGAAGCTATTATTTTAGGAAAACTCAATGAGTGGAAGGTGGTTATCCCAATTACCCTTGAACTCTAACATACAAGCCCTCAAATATATCCTCCAAGGTTTGAATTTGTCCTCTCAGCTTGCCCATTAGTTTGAGGATGAAAAGTGGTTCTCAACTTAATCTTAGTACCAAATCCCTTTTGAAATGACCTCCAAAAGTGAGAAGTGAATTGGGTGCCATGATCTGATATGATAGACCTAGGCACACCATGCAATTTGACCAATTCCTAGATGTACAACTTTGCGTAATCCTCAGCACTAAAGGTAATCTTGACTGGTAGAAAGTGAGCTGACTTAGTTATCCGATCAATGATAACCCAAATGGAGTCAAATTGCCTTCGAGTCCGAGGCAATTCAACCACAAAGTCTTTGTTCTCATCTTCCCAATTCCATGTGGATATCTCAATATCTTGAGCCAAGCCACCGGGCCTTTGGTGCTCCACCTTCACTTGTTGACAACTTTTGGATATTCGGATATGAACTTGGTTATGTCCTTCTTCATACCATGCCACAAATACACCTCCTTAAAATCCTGAAACATCTTAGTAGATGAATAAAATAATGAGAGTTTTGAGCTTCACTCATGATTATACTTTTAAGATCGTCCACATCCGTAACACAAAGTCGATTTTGGTACCGAAGCACACCATCTCCCCCTTGGGAGAACACCTCAATCTTTTTTTTGCCAACCAATTTCTTCAATTCAACCAATGATGGATCTAAATCTAGCTTAGCTTTCACATCAACAACCATTGAAGATTCGACCCTATTTGAACATGGATACCACCATCATTAGAGTCGGCCAACCTAACACCATACCTAGCCAACATGTGAACATCCTTTGCCAACTCCCTCTTCTCCTTACAAACATGAGCCAATCTCCCATAGATAGCCTACTAAGAGCATCAGCTACAACATTGGCCTTGCCAGGGTGATATTGAACACTCATGTCGTAGTCCTTTAGGAATTCCAACCATCTTCTTTGCCTCAAGTTGAGATCCCTTTGAGTGAACAGATATTGCAAGCTCTTGAGATTTGTAAAAACATCAACATGCACCCCATACAAGTAGTGCCTCCAAATCTTCAAGGCAAAAACAACCGCCGCTAACTCGAGGTCATACGTCGGGTAATTATGCTCATGCACCTTTATTGATGCATATGCTATTACCTTATCATGTTTCATAAGTACGAATCCTCACCCAATCCATGAGGTATCTCAATACACCACAAATCCCTCCAAGCCATTAGGTGAAGTGAAGACAGAAGCCGATGTAAGCCAATGCTTCAATGTTTGGAAACTCTTCTCGCATTCATCCGACAATGCAAACATAACTTTCTTCCGAGTCAATTTAGTCAATGGAGATGCAACAGATAAGAACCCTTCTATGAACCTCCTATAATAGTTGGCCGACCCCAGAAAGCTTTGGATATTTGAAGGAGTCAATTGTCTAGGCTAATTCTTCATAGCCTCGGTTTTCTTTGGATGAAGCTTAACTCTATCACCGGACACCACATGACCAAGAAAAGCTACTTTTCCCAGCAAAAACTCATATTTGCTAAACTTGGCATACAACTTCTTTTCCCTCAAGGTTTGTAACACAATTCTCAAATGATCCCCGTGTTCCTACTCACTTCGGGAATAAATGAGAATGTCATCGATGAAGACAACCACAAAACTGTCAAGAAATGGCTTCAACACCTGATACATAAGATCTATAAACATGGTTGGTGCATTGATTAACCCGAACGACATCACCACAAACTCAAAGTTCCCATACCTTGTTCGAAAAGTCATCTTGGGAATATTACACTCTCTAACCTTCAACTGATGATACCAGGACCGGAGGTCAATCTTTGAGAAGTTGTTAGCCCCTTAGAGTCGGTCGAACAAGTCATCGATCCTAGGCAATAGATACATATTGTTAATGGTCACCTTATTTAATTGCCTATAATTTATACAAATCCGAAGAGATCCATCTTTCTTCCTTACAAATAACATTGGAGCACCCCATGGGGATACATGTCCTACTGAAGCCCTTCTCCAACAAGTCCTTTATCTGATCCTTCAACTCTTTCAATTCAGCCAGTGCCATATGATATGGAGGAATAGAGATAGGTTGAGTATCCAAGAGAAGATCTATGCCAAAGTCTACTTCCCTTTTGGGAGGAATACCATGAAAGTACTCAAGAAACACATCCAGAAACTCATTCACCACTAGAACCGACACAAGAGTAGGTGATTTAGAATCCATATCCTTGACCATCACAATATGATAAATACACCCTTTGGAGATCATCTTCTGCACCTTGAGGTAGGAAATAAATCAGCCCTTAATAGCAGAGTCACTACCCTTCCATTAAAGAATGGGCTCACTGGGGGGTTGGAACTTAACCTTATGAGTCCTACACAATCTATAAAAGCATATAATGCATGCAACTAATCCATCCCAAGAATCACATCAAAATCGAACATCTCAAGTTCCACGAGACCACACGGGAAGACTTTGTGCAACATAGATGCAGGACAGTCATGATAGACCCGATGTGCAACAACAGATTCACCCATGGGAGTATAAATTGAGAAAGGATCCTTCAAAAATTTGGGACTCAAACCAAACTTAACAACCAATAGAGGAGTCATAACAGACAAATTTGCACCTGGGTCAAGCAAACCATAAGTTTCTAAATCAAAGACCTTTAACATACCAGTCACGACATGCGGAGCTTCCTCAACCTCTTGACGGACATTAAGTGCATAGATCTTGTTGTTTCTTGGGGCAGCACATTGGGGAGCTCTTTGTTGGCCTTGATCACCTTGAGCCACCTAACCTTGACCTCTATAAACATTCTTAGGACAAGCGACAACCTTGTGGTCCTTATCACCACACCCCAAGCAAGCACCCAAATCCCCCTAGCAAGAACCTATATGGGGCTTTCCACACTAGCCACATGGGCGATACACCTCTACACCACCAAATGGTGCCCTAGAAGGAGGCACCCTAGCAGTAGCGACCTAAGAACTAGAACCTTGGCCTTTTTTGAAGCGACCCAAACCACCGCCCTGAGAATTGGAGAAGTCTCTATCAAAACGGGCCCTCTACAGATCATGTACTTTCCTTTCCTTGAGTTTATCCCCTTTGATCTGCTTGGCATATACCATGAGTCTAAAAATATCCATATCCCGTATAAGCATGTCTGTATGACATTCTTCCACAAGCAAGTCAAAGATGCCAGAAATGAACTTGTGCATTCTTGCACGAGGATCAGCCACAAGTATCGGTGTGTACTTAGAAAGTTTAGTGAACTTGAGGGAATAGTCTCTCACACTCATGGTCCCTTGCTTGAGATTGATAAATTCATTCATCTTGGCCTCCCTAAGCTCAACTGGAAGGAAATGATCCAGGAATGCAAGCTTGAACTCCTTCCAATTGACATTATCACCGCAAACTCTCTCCATAGACCATTTTGTGTACCACACTCGAGCCACATCCTTCAGTTGGTAGGCAACTAATTCATCCTTCTCCTCAGAAGTGACCCCCATAACAGTCAACACCTTGTTGAGCTCATCAATGAACTCCTGAGCATCCTTATTACCTTTCGACCCATAAAACTCTAGAGGATTCATTCGAGTGAAATCCCTTACCCTAGATGCCGGAGTAGGGTCCCGTTGAAGGTTATTATATCTAGCCTGATATATTAAAAGTTGAGCCAACATGAAAAAGGCCATACAAAATTCACCATTAGAGATAGGCTCGTCCATAGGCCCTTGAAGCGGTTGACCCTTATTAGCCGGGGCCGGTCTTGGTAGGTGGGGTTTTCCTCGAGGCATCTTCTAAAATGAAGCAATGTCACCATCAAGACAAGGAAACCAAATATACGAACCTTAACACGACTTAAGGCATAAAGAAGTGGTAAGAATCCTAGAATGCCTTCATACCCCCCACTAATAGGCACGATGCATTTCATACCTATGAATAGGACTCTACCCGATGTGGCAAGTTAGAATTCGAGGATTATTTACAAACCTAGTCCTCTGATATAACCTCTATCACGACCCAACCCTAGGGCCTAGAGCTGACATGGTAAATAGGAACCCGAGAGTCCCCAAACAAGCCTCAAAGTATCCCAATTCACATCATTGGCTCGAAAGCGTATTCAAAAGGTAAACACATAGTTCTAAGGGAAGGGAAAGTAGGACTCACTCTATAGGGATATAATAGGGAAAACGACCAACATGAATTGACATAACACATAGCACATAAAGAATAAGGGGTGGGTATGTAGGACTCACTCTATGGGGGCGATTCGGGACTTAGGATCTTCCATATGTCCTCATCACACACATATATATCGAAATTTCCATAATCAATCGAGGGTATCCATATCCAATAGATAGCCATAATCATAAGACCTCAAATACCACACATAACATATAGATTCGACGAGAGTCTACAAGATGACCAACAATGCATCTAATTATAAGGTGGGAAAGGGGCCAAGACATCTCCTGGGCTCACCCTCAATTAAGAAAGTAAACATAAAGTAGTATAGGTAGAAGGAAGGTGGTTTGTCCTAGGCAAATAGGACTCACCACAATATCAACTCTCCGAACTTAAGCTAACCGTCCAACGGTGGATGATCGTAGCTCTCAACCCCTATATGGAAAAATCATGTAGGCATTAATTATACGTTAGTACATTTGTATGTACTAAGTATGCGAGCATGCAATGTGTATGACTTATCAATCCTACATTTCAATGTTAGATGGAAAGGGCTCATAATAGAGAAATAGTCATTCATCTAAGAAGAATAGTGTACAATATGCCATGAAAAGTCATGATGCATGAATGCAATAATGCTCATATATAGTGAGGATGTGACCTCAACCGACAAGATTAAGACCAAGTGAGCCATTACTTAGAATCTCGATGAAATCCCCTCACCGGTAAAGAGATGCTCTACTTGCCAAAGGTCAACCATACTTCACCTTACGGGAACATCACCTATTTTGTATGAAGTAACCCCCTTACGGGAACATCACCCATTTTGAATAGGATTTTCGAATAACATATCATATCATATAGTATTTCACCTTACTGGAACATCACCCATTTTGTATGAAGCAACCTTCCTTATGGGAACATCACCCATTTCTGATAGGATTCTCATAACCTATGTTAGGGACATAGTTCAAAGAAAGGGAGAGGGCCCCTGAGGATAGCCTTGACGCCCCCAATCCATCGGTTCTAAGTTGGCACCCCATGAGAATACATATATATATATATATATATATATATATATATATATATATATATATATATACTTGTTTTCAAGAGATACAATAGTCATTTAAAATCTGTTCAATGCACATTAAGGCTTAAAAGCCAAACATCATTCATAATAAATCATACTTGGGCTCAAATGACAGATCATAATTCATAATCGTAATACTCATGCATAGGAATAACTCGTTTACATATACAAGATGGTGCAAGCACCCAAGATGCTCAAAGAGCCATAATCATAAGACATGTATGTAAACACATTTTTTGTCATAACAAATATCATATCAAAATCACACCATAAAACATAATTGGACTTAACCCAGTTCATATTTTCCATGAATTCCAATGTTCATGAATGCATATGCCATGGATGATGTGGGAATAGATTGGGTAATTGAGATTCAATCTAAAATCATTAATATAATATGAAATTGAATTAAATCCATAATCAAATCTACATTTAAAACATAATATAAATCACCCATGCCTAAATCAAGCTTTAAAGGGGACATACATGTTCATAACTTCAATGCAAATCATCATAATAGGGATTAAAGTAACTTAAAATCATATATAAGGTACAACCCATACATCAATTGAATTTAACAAAATCATATAATGAAAAAACAACATTTAAAATAAGCGAAATTCCATGAAAATCAATTGAAAAGAGTTTGGTTCTTCTTGGTTGAAAGGGACTAAGAATCAATCCCACATACATTGATCAGGAAGATGAATTTGAGAAGAATTTATCTTGAAGCTTAAACCCTAATTAAATCCTAGCTTGAGTCTTGAGAGAAAAACTTAGAGAGGATTTTTAGGAATTGATTTTGGAGTGATCGTGTTTCTAATGAGAATGAATTAAAATGAAGTAGTATAAGCTGATTTAGATGCTTTGGATAGGTAAAAGGGCCATAACACACTTTTAAAGTAGATCATAATTTCATAAAAGACATTAATGAAACAGATAAAAATTGAGTCGTCATAGATCACTGGGACTGACATGGCCTATGAAGAACTTCGCTGGCAGTGAACACTTCGGCTCTGAGGAAAACCAATGAAAAAATCCTAGTTCACATCTTCCCACTTCCAAGTAGGAATTTAAATATTTTGAGCCAATCCACCGGGCCTTTGGTGCTCTACCTTCACTTGTTAACAATTAGGGCATTCAAATATAAACGCGGCTATATCCTTCTTCATACCATGCCACCAATACATTTTCCTCAAATCCTGATACATCTTTGTAAATAGTTGGTGGGTAGAATAATGAGAGTTTTGGGCTTTACTCATGATCACCCTCTTAAGATCATCCACATCTAAAACACATTACTAATCTTGATACCGAAACACACTTTCTCCCCCTTGGGAGAAAAACTTTATATTCTTTTCGGCAACAAACTTCTTCAACTCAACCAACAGATCTAGATCTTGCTTAGCCTTAACATAAACAAACATAGAAGATTCAACCCCATTCTGAACAAGAATACCACCATTATTAGAGTCTACAAATCTAACTCCCAATGTAGCCAAACGGTGAACATTCTTTGCCAACTCTTTCATCCCTTCATCAATATGAGCCACACTTCCCCCATAGATAGCCTACTAAGTGCATCAGCTACAATATTTTCCTCACTGGGATGATATTATACACTCATATCGTAGTCTTAAGGAGTTCCAACTATCTCCTTTCCCTCAAGTTAAAGTACCTTTGAGTAACACATACAGCAAGCTCTTGTGATCGGTGAAATCATCAACATGAACTCCATATAAGTAATATCTCCAAATCTTCAAAGAAAACACTACCGCCGCTAACTCAAGATCATGAGCGAGGTATTCACGCTCCTGCACCTTCAATTGCCTTGAGGCATAAGCTGTCACTTTAAAATGTTGCATAAGTACACAACCTAACCCAAATTGAGAAGCATCACAATACACCACAAATCCATCTAAGCCATCTGGTAGAGTCGAAACAAGAGACGAGGTAAGCTAATTCACAGTCCAAAAAATCTTCTCTCATTCATCCAACTATATAATATTGGCCTTTTTTTAGGTCCATTTGGTCAATGGAGATGCAATGGAAGAGAACCCTTCAACAAACATTTTATAATAACCATCAAACCCAAAGAGAACTTCAAATATTTAAAGGAGTAAATGCTCAAGGCAAGGTTTTTACAGCCTCGGCCTTCTTTGGGTCAACCTTAATACCATCATCAGACACCATATGACCAAGAAAAGCTACCTCACCCAACAAAAACTCACACTTGCTAAACATAGCAAACAATTTCTTCTTCTCAAAGTTTGTAGAACCAACCTCAAATGATCCATATTGCCACGCCCAACCCAAGGGTGTAGATGTGCCATGGCGAATGGGAACCCGAAGGGGATCCCAAATAAGACTCTTAGGCATGCAAAGCACATCCTTGGTTTTGCGGAAGAATATGAGAGGAACAAACATATAACACATAATTTCTAAGGGAAATGGGACTTTAGGCTCACGCTATGGGGATGTTTTAAGGAATAGGATGTGCATGGATCACATAGGAAATAAATACGAAGGGGCAAGTAAGTATGACTTATGTTATGGGGGCAATTAGGGACTAGGGACTTTAATCTCATCACCATCATCCAGCACATAAGACAAAAAGGGAGTACGGGACTAATGGGGCCTTTCATAACACAATAGCCAAAGGAGTCAAGATAATTCATACATAGTCTTCATAATATCTACCACCTCTAATTATGAATATGACGAGGGTTAAGATAACTCCCACAATCACCCTCAATTTATAGTATCAAAAGGTAAATGAGTCTAAACAAGGCATGAAAGTAAGTGGATTCTTGTCCATGGATGTAGAAGACTTACCTAACAGTCTTCAACCACAAAATCTAGCTACTTAGAGGAGGAGGATGGTAAGGAGCTCTGATTCCTACATGGTTAGATCATGCAGGAAAACAATATTATTAGTACTTGAAACGTACTAAGTATGCGGGGTGCAAATGCATCAAAAAACCTAAATAATATGTGATCAGGATGTGATATTATAAATAATGGATATAGGCTAAATATGGCATGAGAGGCGATTGCCGAAAGGGACATGCATGAAATATCATCAATTCATATGACATCATATACATAGTAGGAATGGAGCATAGCCGACATCTAAGACCAAGCGAGCTACTACTTGGAATTCCAATGTTCACTCCACATAGGACTAGGAGCGGTCTACTTTTCCAAGGTAACCTGACTCTATCCTTAGGCATACCCTTTTTGGAAAGTGCCACCACCTTACGAGATAGCCTTTTTGGTGGGTTTCATATCTTATATTTATCTTATGGAATAACATTTTTTCTAGGTTTGACAAATATGCATACCTTACGACATTGCCTTTTTAGTAGGTACAAGCCCATTTTGGAAATTAATCTCATAAACCTATGGTGGAATATAGTTATGGGACCATGTAAGACTACCAAGGTCCTCATAGTGCTAGGTCACAATACCACAGAGTACTTGAAACATAATCATAGTGATGGCTTGCATAGTCTCAAAATATCTCAGCATTATTATTAGAGTATCTCTTTAACCATAACTTGTAATATCAAAGTTAGGATTTTACATAACACTTGTCATTCACATCATGCTCATTCCCTCATAACATACGCATTAGCCCCCTTGTTAGTCTCAACCTACTTATCATACATATCTTGCCCCAAAGCATTTATAACTTAAGAACTTGGCATGCATCTTTAGATCAATTCATTGTGGGTACATGTACACAAGCTTGAGATCATGCAATTCATAATTAAATGCCATGAAAGAGGCATAGTAAAACCCTTGAATATTATTCAAAATAGTCCACCCATTAACATAAGAAAACATTATTAAGGCACCATTAAACCCTTACATAAAAAACATAGCTTTCATATAATATTGCATGAGATGATAATGTACTAGGATAACTATCATAGAATGCTTCACATTATCATTATAACAATGAGTTCATAAGTTTATCATGTACTACCATGATTTGGTAAAACCACAAAAGGGAAGAGGAATGGTTGAGCTTGTGTAGGAAAGGTCTCAACAAACAAAACCCACATACCTTGTCCAATTAATGAAGAGAAAATCTGATTTGTAAGTGAACAAACCAAAGCCATAGCTTGTTTTCTTGAAATATTGAACACTTGGGAGTATTTTGAGAGGATTTATGACTTAGGGAATTTATAGAATGAGGTGGATTGAGAGGGATTAGGGCTAAGACGGCTGATAAAGGGTCCTTGGAGGTCAAAATGACCTAGTATTGGCATAAATTGTTGAGAAATGATAAAATTGACCCTTTTAAAATTTGGTTGAACCATATTTCGAGACCCCATTTACAGGCCATAGTCTATTCTACAAGCCGTAGATAGGGGTTTCATCTAATGTATTTTCAGAATTTTAGAGACCTTTCTCTCATTTGCATTTACATGACATGATCAAAGACTTGTAGAAGATTTTACGAGCCATTTGAAAGGAAAACAAACTGTCCATCCTTTCAAGCTCTACTATGTAAAAAGGGATGGGTTATTGGTTGCTTTAACCCTACTTCTGCTCAACGTCAATCCTCTCACATACTTCCTCAAGCAGTGGAAGACTCAATGCCCATGCAGTTACACGTTGTTGATTTCAGACTCCTTCAGTAGAGCCAACAACCATTCAGTGAATTGTCTTGTGTGAGTCATAGATTGAATCCTTGAAAGTTCCCAATTTCACAAAGTTTCCCCAGGTTCTATGAAGTAACTTATGGGATGAGCAATAATTTATAGTTCACAAAACCCCCTCGTAGAAGCTGACAGTCCAAAAAGCTCCAAAGCTTATTTATTGCATTCCTCATACCCCGTCTAGGTGGGGCCTTACAATATCTCCCCTTTGGGAACGTTCATCCCCGAATGTGTTAAGGCAAGCTCTAAGGAATGGAATATGTGATTCATATACCAAATGCACCATACACGAAAATGCAACACATGCACCATTAAAATCTTTAAACTATTTCTCAAAGAACACTTATAATGCAACCTCAAAATCACATAACCATCCATAAGTAACATGAGAATGGCATGCAAGGAAAGAAGGCTCTAATTAGGAAAGATCATAGTACCTCAAGCTTGATTAGAATGGAAGAAATAGGGATATCGCCTCTTCATATTAGGGCACTTTCTACATTTTGGTTCCTCCAAAGCACTTTGACGGAGGGTACCTCCTTTTTTCTCAACCACTTAACTTGCCTATCTAATATTTCTACAGGGACTTACTCAAAAGTCAAGTTCTCTTCAATATTTACCATTCCTATCGGCACAATGGAGCTAGGGTCCTCAATACATTTTCTCAACATGGAGTCAAAAAAAATTGGATGGACCATATTTATTTCCATGAGCAACTCTAACTTATATGAAGCTTTACCAACATGCCTTAAGATCTGGTAAGGCCTTATGTATCTAGGGCTTAATTTTTCCTTCTTATGGAAGCAAGCCGCTGCTTTCATTGGTGAAACCTTCACATACACCCAATCATTAACTTCAAACTCAAGGTCTCTCCTTCTAGTGTCGGCATAGGATGTTTGCCGATTTTGAGCCGCCTTCAGTCTCTCCTTTATCAGCCTCACCTCTCCAAAGCCCCTAGAACTAGATTCAGACCCAACAATGCCATTTTTCTCACCTCAAACCAACCAACCGGGTATCTACAACGCCTCCCATAAAGGGAGTCTAAAGGAGTTATCCCAATACTAGGGTGACAACTATTGTTCTAAGAAAACTCAATGAGGGGGAGTTGCTCATCCCAACTACTCTTAAACTCCGAGATGCAAGCCCTAAGAATATCCTTAAGAGCTTGGATAGTCCTCTCGACTTGGCCATCCATTTGCGGGTGAAAGACTAGGTTAAACGCGACTTTAGTACCAAGGCCCTTTTGGAAGGACCTCCAAAATTGCAATGTGAATTGAGCACCGTGGTTCGAAATGATGGACAATGGAACCCCATGCAATCTCACCAACTCATGAGTATATAGCTTGGTGTAATCTTCGTCACTATAGATTGCCTTAAACGGTAGGAAATTAGCTAACTTTGTCATTATATGAATAATAATCCAAATGGAATAAAAAAGCCTTCTAGTCTCTGGCAACCAAATTACAAAATCCATATTGATCTCTTCCCACTTCCAAGTAGAAATTTTTATGTCTTGGGCCAAACCACTCTGCCTTTGATTCTCGGCCTCGAGTTGTTGGCAAGTTTTGAAACAGGCTACAAATTTGGAAATGTCTCTCTTCATACCACCCCTCCAATACATTTCTCTCAAATATTTATACATCTTGGTGGAGTCAGGTTGAATAAAATAGGAGGAATTATGGGCTTCTTTATTTATCAACTCTTTCAAGTCATCGACATTGGGCACACATAACCTACCTTGGTACTGAAGAACACCATATTTACCTTGGAAGAAAACCTCTACCTTTCAACGTTTCACCAATGACTTTAACTATCAAAGCGGGGTCAAGGTCCTACTTCGATTTAACTTTATCAATCAAGGAGGACTTGGAACCATCTATTAAGCACACCACCATTTTTGGCCTCTTTCTTCTTGCTATCCTTAAGGTAAGCCACACTACCCATGGACACTAAACATAGGGTACCAGCCTCAACATTAGCCTTGTCCAATGGTAATTGATGTGTTGTCAAAATACAACACTTTTGAGGCTTAAAACTTGAAATTTTGTGTGTTCTCAATGCGATGGTAGTTTTTTATATGTGTTTTTATGTTTTATTTCAAGGATTCGAGGGTTGGCCTTGATTTTTGAAAGAAAGAACAGAAGTTGCTGAATTTGATGCAGTACGAGACCCATTACAGGCCGTGAAGTGCTTTTTGTGGATTATTTTAGTGAGGGGCTTATTTCCTAAAGCTGATTCTAAGAACATGTAGATGGGTCATTGATTGATTTACAAGTTGTAAAAAATGGTTTGTGCCATAATGATTAGAGATGAGGGACTTTCTGAAGATTCATCAGACAAAACCCCCCTATGGGTTATAAACCACTTTACAGGTCGTAGAGGGGTATCATAGACTTGAAGTCCATATTTCCAGCAACAGTGTAAGAGACCTCGATTATGGGCCATGAAATACAATATGACCTGTAAACCTGTTTGTGAGGTGTGTCGACCCAATTATCTTATTGTGTCTAGGACTTATATTTTAGAAATTATAAATAAGTTTTTAGGTTATTTTTCATTAAGTTTACACATAGTACACAAAAAACTATAGAATTTGAGACGAGAGATAGTGAGATAGCATAGGAGAGTTTTGAGAAACACTACTACTTTGATTTGATCCTTAATCTTGTGAATCTCTTTGAAGTTGGATTTGCTTGTTCTTAATTTACTTTTGTAAGTGCTCTATCATACTATTACAATTGATAAGTCTTGCAGCTATATAAGTCATGAGTAGCTAAATCCACAACTATGATTGTGGGAACCATGAAGAACTAACAAGGTAAAATCAGATAATTCATAATCCTTGAAAAGTGTGAATGCATGTATTAATTAAGTCTCTTCATTTTGCATGTTTTCCAATGGTAGCTAACATTAGAACTCGCCTAGTGTTTTTGTCTAGACCAAGATAGTTATGAATAGGAAAAAAGATTAATTAACATGATTTGATTTATGTGTTCTCGTCTAATCCACCAAACTGGGTGAAGGGGTGGTTGTACTAGGACTAATAGGTAAGGGTTAGTAATGCACTCTATGGAGATGGGTCAAGTCACATAGTCAAAATTCGTTGAGTAGAATGGCCTAAGATAACACCAACAACATGGCTAATGCAACTCTGAACAGGAACAAGAATTAGAATGCTGATCATGAAAACCCGCAACTCTGAACAGGAACAAGAATTAGAATGCTGATCATGAAAACCCATTTCCTATTGACCACATTGCTCCAACACCACAAGATTTTAGTGCCAATTCTTATCTATGGAATCAATACAGGCTTAATCCTATGGCTATGGAGGTGACAGTAGCTACTGAGTTCACACCACTATCAGCAGATACAATGTTTGTGGTCTCGATTGGGTTGCTTCAGATGTTGTAGAACTGTGGGTTGTTTGCGAGCTTACCATTGGAGGATCCTCATAGGCATCTACACAACATTGTATTTTTCTGAAAGAGTGTGATAGGAACACATAATCTAGCTATGGATGTTGTAGGACTTTGTGTCTTCCCATTGTCTCTTACGGGCAATGCAACACTATGGCTATTTGAGCTCCTACAGAGTTGAATCCCTAGCTGGGTTGAATTGCAGAGGGACTTTTTTGAGAGGTACTTCCCTAGATCGAAGAAGTTCAAGTTGAAAGACTAGATCAACAACTTTGAGCACTTTCCTGGTGATTCGACCAGCACCATATGGTAGTGGTTTACTGAGTACTTGAGGGGTGTCCTTGGCCATGGAATCAATGATAACATCCTCGTGGAGATCTTCTACCAAGCCTGGATGCAAATTGTCAAGCATGTGCTGACACCATCTGGGAAGTCTATATGCAGAGCAACTATTCGGAGAAATTACTGAGCAGGCCGATATTATGGAAAAACGGAATCATGTGTGGAGACCCAGGAATAAACCTCCAATAAAGTGCTTTGATATGGCTGTCTTAAGCCCAGAACAAGAAAAAATAAATGAGGAGTTCATGTGGATGTTTGCCCAAAGTAATGATAATATGGAGATGGTAGTGAAATAGACCCAAAAAATAGCCAGGGCTAGAATCATCCAAGAAAGATATTGCACCACGTAAAGGGAACAAGAAGGAGACACAAGAGGGACCACAAGGATTGCTATAGGAGTAGTCGTTATGTGCACCCCCACAATCCTGATGTAGGGTCTAGGAATCCCAGAGTTGAGAAGATGGTTAGCTAGTTGTTTAGAAGGGCTGACACACATGATAAGATCTTGAGAGAGATTAAGGCTGACATCATTGGTATAAATCAGAAAATGAAAAATCATTTGATCGCAATCAAATGGCTCGACTATCAGTTTAAACACGCAACAGCTCAACTAAATCAAATTCAAAGAGGTATAATAATCAGAATCATAACTCAAGATTTAAAGGATACTGGTCGGTACAAGATGAAGAGGATTAGTGGTAAAAGGAGCACCTCCGAACCTGCTGATGATATTGACAAGGGAGCACAAAATCTTGAGGAAGTCTGAGTAGCTTGGGTCCATAACTACCCGAATTTTTTATCCTGGGGTTTTCTTGCTTATGTTCTTTTTCCCCATGGTTATTTCATTTTTGTGGAACTAGCACGTTTAGGATGTTTAAGTAGTATTTGTACCATGTAGTACTAATACCTATGGCATATTGCATGCTTTTGTCTTTTGTTTAAAAAATAATACCCACAATAATTTTAAGTAGTAGTCTAGATAGCAACCATGCATGTTTAGGTGTGTTGACAATTTTTGTTTTGATAAGTGAGGATAAATTGAGATACAATTTATGATATGAGAGTCTTTTGTTGATAATGTAGCCAGTGTCATGTGAGTGTGACCTTTAAATCATTAAATTCATGTATTGTGTGCTAATTTAGAACTTGCCCTATTACTCTATGTAAGACTATGGATTAGTTTGATTAAGAAAGGATCTTCGGTCATTGTTCTTAAAATCCCACTTAGCCTAAATGACCAACAAAAATTGCAGCATATCCCTTGTTTCTACTGATTAGGCCTAACATGTACCTATTTTTTGCAAGCACATCATTAACCTAGCCTTGTTCGTTGTAAAATCCTAAAATTGTCCCTGTCCTTCCTTGAACATTGTGCACCTTGACTAAGGGAAAAAGTCTAAGTTGAGGGTGGCTGCCAAAAGTGGCCCATGGTTTTGAGGATGGATAATGTGTACCGCAACTCAAGCCAAAAGCCTATGTTGAGGGTGGCTGGTGTAAGGCTGAAACAAAAAAAAAAATAAAGGGGAAGTTAGTGGTACAAAGAAAAGGAGAAAAATCATGTAACGATGCAAGAAAAATAAAAGATTCCTTAGTTGTGAGTTAAAGAGAAAAATAAAGCATACAAATCAAGGTAAAAAGCTGAAAAATGAAAAGAAAGCACTCAAAAGAACCTGAGATATGAGATAGGAGGAAGGGAGAATGAGATGAAAAGAACAGATTTTGTAGGGCAAAAGCGGAGGAAAATGCTGTGCCAAGGAGGGTCTTTAGTCACTATGTTCTAAAGATTCCATACCAAAGCCCTCTAAGCCTACGTTACAAGCCTAGAAATTCCTAAAATGGTCTTAATCTAAGTAGTTGAAAGTCTTAGTCATGAGTATAGGGGAAATCCGATAGTGTTAGACATGATGCATGAATATATTTTGTGAGAGGGAGAGACTTTGCATAGTCCCAAGGTTATACATGAAAACATGTTGAGTGTCAGAGACAAGACTTCTTTCTGTGAGGGGCACTTGTATTACATTGTTAGCATTAGACTTATTCAGTGATTGTGGATTGTTGATAGTACCTCACTTGTCATAGTTGTGTCGTCACGTTCACTTATCATAGTTGTGTCGTCATGTTCACTTGTCTATATTGGTTTGTCAAATTGCTATTTGATTTTGTTTTTAAAAGGTGGTGTGGGTATTTGAGTTTAAAATTGATGTGAGATATGTCATTAGGTTGAGCTTTCTGTGTTACTGTATTACATATGTAGATTGAGTCTATTTCTTGAGGACAAGCAATAATTTTAAGTTGAGGGCATTGATGTGCTGCCAAAATACTTTTGATGCTTAAAACATGGAATTTTCTGTGTTCTCAATATGAAGTTAGTTGGTTTTACGTGTTTTTGTGTTATATTTGCAGGATTCCAGGGTTGAACTTGATTTTGGGAAGAAATATAGAAGTTGCTGATTTTTTATGCAGTACGAGATCCTTTACAGGCTGTAGTCCACTCTACGGGCCGTGAAGTGGTTTCGTGTACATGTCCAGTGAGGGGCTGATTTTCTAAAGTTGATTCTAAGAACATGCAGATGGGTTGTGGAATGATTTACGAGTCGTAGAACATGGTTCGTGCCCTGAGGATCAGAGTTTGGGACTTTCTGAAGATTCATCAAATGAAACGCCTTTATGGGTCGTAAACCACGTTACAGGTCATAGAGGGGGTGTCTTAGACTTGAAGCGTAGTTTTCCAGCAGCACTGTACGAGACACCAATTATGGGTCGTGGAATGTAATACGACTGTAAACCAGTTCATGAGTCGTGCCAACCCAGTTATCCTATTATGTTTAGGAATTATATTTTAAATATTATAAATAGGTTTTTAGGTTATTTTTCATAAGTTTACGCATAGTAAAGAGAGAAATTTAGGACTAGCGAGGCAAATTGTGAGATAACATTGGAGAGTTTTGAGAGCACATGTACCTTGATTTCATCTCCAAAGCGCATGTTGCCCCATGTGTACAAGGCTCCATAAAGGAGAGTACCTAGACTAGTCCAACGCTTGCTTCAAGTTTGGGAAGCTTGAAAGAAAAAGGGGGCAATTCCAAGGAATCCAAAGGAACAATCAATTCTATGCTCTCCATAGTTTCCAAAAGGTTGAAGAGGTTTCAGATGTCTCCCCAGATATGTTGAGAGTTTTCAATTTTCATGCATATGCATTATTAGATTGGGGAGATAATTTTTCATATGTCACTCCATTTCTGTCTAATAAATTTCATGCATGTTCTAAAGTCCTCCATGATCCCTATGAGGTAAATAATCCCGTAAGAGAGTCCATTATTTCCCAAAAAGTCTATAGAAATTTTCCTATCTCCATTTCACACAAAGAGGTCCCTTTTGATCTAGTTTATCTCTACAAGGTAGACTATGATGTAATACTTGGGATGGATTGGTTGCATGCCTCCTATGATTCCATTGATTGTAAAATCCGTAGAGTCAAGTTTCAATTCCCAAGTGAGCTAATTTTTTAGTGCAAGCATAGTAAGTCATCATGTAGGGTTAGGTTCATTTCCTTCTTAAAGGCCCAAAAAATTATTTCTAAATGGTGCATCTACTATCTAATAAGAGTCAAAGATCTCACTTCTAAAGTTCCTTCCCTTGAGTCAATCCCCATTGTTACTGAGTATCTTGATGTCTTTTCAGATGAGTTACCATGTATTCCTACCAAAGGGAAATAGACTTTGGCATTGATCTCCTAATCGATACTCAATCTATCTCAAACTTTCCATATAGAATGGCTCCTGAGGAGTTGAATGAACTAAAGGAGCAATTGAAAGATTGGTGATGTCGCCCAAGCTGCACCTCCTTTTTTTAGGCTCAAGTTGTTGTTGTCATGATATATAACCTAATTGAGGTTAGAGTCGAACCAATAGGGAATATGGTAGATTTAGAAGAATCACGGTAATTCGAGTTAATTAACCAACTTATCCCCCCAAAGAGGGGATTTTGACACAACTATGAAAAGTAACTATAGACTAAGACAAGTGTTAAATTATTATGAAGAGTAACTGGGTATTGTGTTTCCCAAGATTCCCTTACTCGTACTACCAAATAATTGAATTCTTTTCCAGTGTGTAGCATGCAAATGGTAAGTTAAGTTCACAAAAACCTTTGGCCCAGGCGAGAGGCAAATTTCACTGCGTCATTTGGTTTATCCCTGGAATGTTACATTACTAAACCATACCTATTGTTCTAGTACAACCTCCCCTTGGCCCAGTTCGATTGATTAGACGAGAAACATCAATCGAATCCTGTTAATTAATCTCTTTTCCTATTTATTACTACCTTGATCTAGTCAGTAATACTAGGCGAGTTCTAATATTGGTCACTATTAAAAAGCATTCAAACCGAAGAGAATTAATTAGTACATGCATGCATACTTCTTAAGAATTACGAATTATCCAATTTTATCTTGTTAGTTCTTCATGGTTCCCACAACCCGAGTTGTGGATTTAGCTACTCATGATTAGTGTAGATGCAAGACTTATAAAATTGAACAACATAATTGAGCACTTACACAAGAGAATTACGCATAAGGAATCCGAACGTTTCACCAAGAATCACAAGATTGAACTTAAAAGACAAAATAAAGTTTTACAAGTGTTTCTCTCAAGCAATCTATTGTTTTTTAATGTTCCTTGATAAAAATAAACTAAAAAACATATTTATAGTCTTTAAAATACAAAACCATAATGGATTAGGAGTGTTGGGTCGGCAAACTCTATAGTTGCTTCTACGGGCAGAATAATGTTTTACGACTCATAGTCATGCTTTCGTGGATTGATTCTTCAAATATAGGGCTGACTTCTACGATACCATTCTGCAGCCATTCTAATGTTCTACATCATGTTGGGGGATTCATCTAATGACTTTTCAGCAACTCTCACTTTCTAATCCATAGGGTACAACACCAAGTCTACAGCTCGTAAAATCTTCTATGGCTCATATGTGTGTTCGTAGGCTAACTTCAAAAAATCACCCTTCACTAGAATTGTATACAAAATCATATCTATGATCCGTAGAATTCTCTACGTCCTGTAAAAGTTCCTGTGAACCCTCTGCTTCAGCAAAATCTGCACTCTTGGCCCAAAAATTATGTCAACCCAGTAATCTTGAAAAAACAAACATAAAAACACATCAAATCTACTAACATCACATTGTAAACACACAAAAGTCCATGTTTTAAGCATTAAAAGCATTGTATTTTGATAGCACATCAAATTGTTTGAGAAGTGTTCCATTAGAAATCTCCCTATTAGCTTGATTAGCAAAGGCTTGATCTAGCATGGTGAAAGCGGCTCTAAATTCTGCATAAGACACTCCATCATGTTGTTGTGGTGGAGGGGCTTGTTGCTTAGGAGTATTCCTTTGTTGCAGAGCTCTTCTATGCATCATAATCTAGAAATGAAAAAGAGATCATCGTTAGTTGTAGGAGAATCTTAGATAAATCTATAGGCACGACATGAATAAGAACAAAGGGAAGACTTTCCTAAACATCTCATAGACTCTCATTCAAGATTATTGCGCACTTTACAACCTTGAACAAACTCTACTCGATGTGGTATGTTAGGAAATCTAAGGAATATTCTAAAACCTCATGCTCTGATATCATGTTCGTAATGACCCGACCTAGGGCCTAGTCATCACAGGGCGAATGAGACACACGTAGGAACCTCACCCAAACCATCTTAACATAGCAAGAACTCATAGGCATAAACTCATAACATTTTTGCAGAATAAATAGGGTAGGGTCTATGGGACAACAATTGACAATGAAACAACATTAAAAACATGCACATTGTCAAAACATCATACCAACTAGACCATATAATGATTGAAGAGTATCGGTGAATTTTATCAAATAGAAAAGACTCTAAACATTAACAACATAGAATATAAAAGCCACTTATGGCAAACATATACATCTCTGTCAAAATACATAGCTAGAAAGGATAATGGTAGAGTCCAAAGATAAGGGCTAACCACAACAATACTAGTCTTGAACGTTGGAGAACTGGCCATGAGTTGAGGGAGGAGCACTTGTCCCTACATGGTTAAATTATGTAGGTAAAATATGTGTTTGTACTTTTGGAATATACTAGGTATATGAGATGCAATGTAAACATGACATTGCGATACCACCATTCATAAGTAAAGACTTACATATTTGGGGTGGTAAATGAATGTGCTTATGCATGCACAAGGAATAATGTTCAATATGAATAAGAATAATGCATAAATGGAACACATGTGATGGAACCAAGACATAGATCATAGATATTATGGGAATGGATTGTAAGATATATAAGACCATGTGAGATACTACATGCAATCTAATCTAACCCCCTATGTTGGCATGGGGGGGACCACTTGCCGGGTGGAACTCTGTCACTTCACATGCATCATCATATAATATAATTAGCCTTCTACAACGGCTCCTATGGTGGCATATAGTCAATGGGGCAAAGGGTTTATTCTAGGGTTACCTTCCTAAACACCACCTCGATACCTCATTCAGTGTTAGGTCATCTCACAAAATTCTTTTAAATATACCTTAAATCAAATCATGACATCTAGAATCATAAGTAGCAATCCCAAGAGTAGCTCAAACTTAAGGAACAACCAAGTAAGTATTGTCCTATCATCTTTGGGACCTTCATAAACACCTTTTAGGGCATTGTCATCATGTTTCTATCTTTGATAAATCATCACTTCAAAACCTTTCTTTATTGCCCTAACCTTTATTATGAATCACGTAAGAGTTGACTTGAAACTTGGCGGGCTAGTTCATAGCTGAAATGTTCATAAATCATGAGGTTCATGGAAAATATGCTTATCCAAAATATGGTAAATAGCCTGTATTTTTTTATTTAAACCCACATCATTGAGGTTATCATTAGCAACCCAAAATACATGGAAATACTTAGTAGAACATAATATGGTAACATTGGAAACATGTAGTGTACTAAAAAATCATGAAATCAAAAGTAGCATGCATGGTCATATCAAGGAACTTAAAGAAAAGGTAAAAACATTATGTAGGACTATGGGGGTGAAAGGAGGCTCATAAATCAACTCACATACCTTGGGTATGCTTAGGAAGAAAGAGTTTGTTGTTATGGAAGAATCTCTTAAAATAGTAGCGTCCTTACTTTATTCTCATCTTCTTCGATATAATATTTTTTCCTTGGAAAAGTTAGAAGTAGAAAAATTAATGGAATTGTAAAGACCCTCAGTTTAGGAGCCTAGAAAATGCAGAAAAGTTTGTCTACAAAAAATACAGGGTCAGTCTATGAGAATATGTCCATAGCCCGTGATTTAGACCACGAGCTATAGACATGAACTTCAGGAAAGGGAAAATTTTTCTTAGGTGTTGAGTGACCCACAAAGCCATTGACAATCCGCAGAATGTTCATGACTCGTAGAAAGGGTCAAAGGTGAGTGTACAAAACATGAAAAAAAATTGGAATTTCTAGAAAGAGGACCATGATTAACAGGACGGTGCATAGACCATCACATGGTCAATGATTTTCCTTTATATATAGTGGCCCAGAGAAGTGAAATTTCGCTAAGTGTGGAGGGACTCCATGAGGCCATCCATGACCCGTTGATTGAAGTACGACCCATAGGAAGATGTTTTGGTGGTAGGGGTTTTGCAACTAATCCTAAAGATTAGAGATGTAGAACAGGATGACCAATACTACAGTTCATGGTTTCATCCACAACCCATAATCAGGCTTTCGTGGTTCCGATCCGACATTTTTTATGGAGGGCAATTTCATCCTTTTCACTAATTCTAATTCTAAACAATGTTATTTTGGGTAATCCTTTAGGCCTTAACAAACCTTAAAGCCCTATGATCCTTATTCTTTCTCCCATTCTTTCAATCTAAAAATTTCTTAAGGCAAAGAATACTCTCTAAAAGGCACGAACAAGCTAAGGAGGCTAGGAGTTCAAAGAGATTCGTCCATAACAGCAAATTCCTCGTTGTAAGGCTTCACCAAAGGTATGTGAGTTTGATTTGTAGGTCTCCTTTTACCTAAAAAATCATACATAATATATGTTTGCCTTTCCTTCAAGTTCCATGGTACTATATTGCATGCTAACGATGATTTCCTGATGTTTTATGAAACTAAATATTTCCAATGTTATCATATAATGTTATATTAAGTATTGTTATGTGTTTTACAGTTAATGATAATAACCCCAATAATGTGCATTTAATTAATGAAGCGTGGGCTGTTTTACCATGTTTTGGATATGCATATACTCCTTGATTATGCATGATTTCTATGTTTATGGATGTTTCAACTTATAACTAAGTCCACTAAGTTTTAGCCAAGTTTTGCATGTCTTATGATAAAGATTAGGGCACAAAGGAAAGGTTTTTAAGTTATGACATGTCAAAATTATAAGCATGTTGACAATGCCTTAAAAATGCATAAGAAGGCCCCAAAGATGAAAGGACAATTCTTACTTGGTGGTTCCTTATGTTCGAGCTACTCTTAAAATTGCTACTTATGATTCTAAGTGTCATAATTTGACTAAGCTATTTTTAAAGAATTTCTTGGGATAACTTAGCATCGAATGAGGTGTCGAGATGGGGTTCATAAGGGAACCGTAAAAGCAAGCCTTTGCTCCATTAAATATGTGCCACCATAGAGCCCTTGTAGGCTAAGCTAGATTATCCACATAGGCTAATTATGTTATATGATGATGCATGCGAAGTGACGTAGTTCCACCTGACAAGTGGTTTCCTTGTGCCTATGTAGAGGGTTATATGTCGGTTATGGTCCGCTCCTACAGGCTTATGATTTATGTCATGGTTCTTTCACATATTTACGATTTATGTATAATTATTGTTCATGTTGGGTGTTATCCTTTGTGCATGCTTAAGCTCATGTTTATGTTACCATTATCGCCCTATATATGCATTTACTTATGAATGATGGCATTATAATTTCATGTTTACATTGCATATCACATACTTAGAACATTCCAAAAATGCTAATGTATATTTTTCCTCCATGATTTAACCATGTATGGACAGTTGCTCCTCTACCGGCTCGTGGCTAGTTTTTCAGTGTTTGAGACTAGTATTTCTATGGTAAGCCCTTAGTTTTGGACTCCACAAATCTTCATCCTATCTTTTTATTTTTATACTATGTATATGTTGGCCTTTAGAGGCTTTTACATTTTATGTTGTTTTGGTTTGGAGTATTTTCTATTTGATGGGAACCGATCGATACCAATTTTGTCCATCCATGGTCTAGATGGTATGATATTTGGACAATATTTATGTATGCTTTATAATGTTATTTCATTGTTATATGTTTCCCCTTAGACCCTTCCTTGTTTAATTTTGCAAATGTTTATGTTTTGGTCTATCAGTGCTTGAGATATTAAAGTTGGCTTGGGTGAGGTGCCTCCGGGTATCTCATCCGTCGTGTGATGACAAGGCCCAAGATTGTGTTGTTAAACACTTGGTATCCAAGCATGAGGTTTTAAAATTTTTGTCGGATGACCATACATACCACATCATGTAGAGTGTCATTAAGGATAGTGAAGCGCACCACTATCTAGAAAGAGAGGCTATGAGACGGTTTAGGAAAGTATTCCCTTCATTCTTATTCCTATCATGCCTTAGAGTTGTCTAAGGTTTTCCTATACCTAACTATGATATCTTTCCTATTTCTAGATCATGTTGTCAAGAAGAGCTCCACAACAAAGGAACACTCCTAAGAAATAACCCACCCTGCAACAACAAGATGACATAGTGTATTACGCAGTGTTCAGAGCCGTGATCACCATGCTAGCATAAGCCTTGGAAAATCAAGCGAATAGGGATATTTTTATATCCCCGCCATGTGCCCACTCCAGCTACAAAATTTAGAGACTTCATGAGGTTGAGCCCTCTAGAGTTATATAGTTCCAAGATGAAGGAGGATCTTGTTGATTTTATTGATGAGGCCTATCGGATAGTCACTGCTATGGGTGTCCCATAGGAAGACAAAGCCGAGTTGGTCACCTACTATCTAAAGGGAGTATCCAAGATATGGTATGAGCAATGGGCGGATGAGAAGGGCCATGGAATGGGTCCAATCAGATTGAAAGATTTCAAGTGCGCCTCTTTGGATTGGTTCTTTTCGATAGAGTTGAGGGAGGGAAAGGTGAGAGAATCAATCAACCTGAAACAAGGGCACATGCGTGTGAGAGAGTATTCCCTCAAGTTCACCAAATGCTCCAAATATTCTCGTTTTATAGTTGCAGATCCAAGGTCCTATATGAGCAAATTAATCTCCGATGTTTCAGATTTGGTGCCTAAGGAGTGCAAGATGGCTATGCTAGTGAAGAAGATGGATATCTCTCGGGTGATGACCTATGCTGAGAAAATAAAAAAGGTGATACCCTCATCAAAGGAGTGGGAAAGGCACACAAAGTTCTAACAACACTCCTTCTCCCCAGTTCAGTAGAGACAACGGGGTAGTTCCAAGGTGCCAAACCGCGAATTTCCTCAAGTGTGGAAGGCTCCACAAGGGAGTGTGCTTAGACGGTTCGAATGCACGCTTCAAGTGTTGGAAGCTCAAAGACAATGCTAAGGATTGTAGGAGTAAAGGTGCAAGGCCCCAAGTTCAAAGTGGGAAAGTTCAAGGTTCCCCAAGGCCTTTCTATTTCTATGCTATTCATGGCTGACAAGAAGTTGAAGAGGCTCCAGAAGTTGCCACTGATATGTTGAAAATTTATAATTTTGATACATATTCATTATTAGACCCAGGAGATAATATGTTATTTTTAACTCTGTTTCTTGCAAATTGAGTCCATGCATGTCCCAAAGTCCTTTACGAGCCTTATGAAGTATGTACTCTCGTAGAAGAGTCCATTATAGCACAAAGAGTCTATAGAGATTGTCCTATTTCCATTTTGCTTAAAGGTGTTTCTTACGACTTAGTAGAACACTCCATTATCAATTTTGATGTTATTTTTGGGAAGGATTGAATAAATGCCTCCTATGCCTTCATTGATTGTAAGAATTGTAGAGTCAAGTTTCAATACCCGAATGAGTCTACTCTTGAATGGAGGGGTAGAAATTCTTCCTAGAAAGGTCGGTCTGTTTCCCTCTTAAAAGGCCGAAAAATGATCTCTGGATACATATGTCATCTAGTAAGAGTCAAATATGTTACTTCCAAAGTTTCTTCTCTTGAGTCAGTTTTATAGTTAATGAGTTTCTTGATGTCTTTTAGGATTAGTTACCAAGTGTTCCTCATGAAAGGGAAATAAATGTTCGAATAGACCTCTTACCCGACACTCAACCCATCTCAAATTTTCCATATAGGTTGGCTCTTGTGGTGTTCAAAGAATTAAAGGAGCAATTGAAGCATTTGTTAGAGAAGGGTTTCATTAGACCTAGTAGGTCTCCATAGGGTGCTCAGGGCTTGCTTGTGAGGCAAAAGGATGGGTCGCTCTGTATGTGCATAGACTACCGCCAACTCAACAAGGCCATTATCAAGAACAAATATCTACTACCAAGAATAGATGACTTGTTTTACAAATTGCAAGGGGCCACACCTTTCTCTAAAATTGGTTTGAGGTATGGATATCACCAACTAAGTGTGAGAGCAAGTGACATTCCTAAGTATAGATTAGTTATGGACACTTTTAATTTGTAGTGATGTCTTTTTTACTCACTAATGCACCAGCTATATTCATAGACTTTATAACTAGGTTATTCAAGCCCTACCTTGATATACTTGTGTTGGTGCTCATTGTTGATATCTTAATTTATTCCCAAAGTGAGAAGGAGCATATGGAGCACTTGAGGGTGTGATTACAAACTTTAAGGGAGCAAAGGCTTTTTGCAGAATTTGACAAATGTGAGTTTTGGCTAAGCTAGGTTACCTTCCTTGGACGTGTGGTATCATGTTATGGTATTAAAGTTGATCCCAAGAAGAAGGAAGTGGTCATAAATTGGCCAAGGCCATTGACTACTATGAACATGAGGAGTTTCTTGGGTGTAGCTGGATACTATAGAAGGTTTGTGGAAGGATTCTCCTTTATTTCATCCCTACCTACCAACTTGACTCAAAAGAAGGCAAAGTTTGTGCGAATAGATAAGTGTGAGAAGAGTTTCCAAATATTAAAGGATTGACTAACTTCAGCTTCAATCTTGACATTTCTAAAGGGAAATGATGGACTCATGTTTATTATGATGTGTCAACGCTTGGGTTGGATGTGTATTAATGCAACATTATAAGGTGATAGCCTACGCCACAAGGCAATTGAAGGTACATGAGAAGAACTACTCGACTCATGATCTTGAGCTTGCAACCATAGTGTTTTCTTTGAGAATTTTGCATTATTACTTGTATGGGGTTCATATAGATGTATTCACCGATCATAAGATCCCTCAATATGTGTTCACTCAAAGAGATTTCATCTTAAGTCAACAGAGGTGGTTAGAGCTTCTCAAGGACTATGAAATGAGTGTGAAGTATCTCCCAAGCAAAGTGCATGTGGTAACGGACGCCCTTAGTAGATTCTTCATGGGTAGTTTGTCTCACATAGAAGATAATGGGAAAAGGGAGCTTACCAAGGCAGTTTATAGGTTGGCTAGATTGGGAGTAAAGTTGAATGGATCCAAAGGAGGTGGTACAATGATGCTTCATTAGTTTGAATCTTCTTTGAATCAGGATGTTAAGTCTAAGCAAGTCCTTGATCACACCTTAGTTGAATTGAAAGCCTTAGTGAAAGAAGGAAAGACAGAAGTTTTCTCAAAAGGGAGAGATGGTGTACTCCGATATCAAGGAAGGTTGTGTGTGCCAAATGATAGCATGTTGAAGAACTTGATATTGCTAGAAGCTTACAATTCTTCTTATGCTATTAATCTCGGTACTACAAAAAAGTATAGAGACTTAAGGGAGATCTATTGGTGGATTGGAATGAAGAAAGACATTGCTAAATTTGTGTAGTCAAAGTTTAATGTCAAAGGCCAGGTAGTCAATCCTAAGACATTGATATTCCTACATGGAAGTGGAAAGAAGTCAATATGGACTTTGCTGCAGGGTCACCAAAGAATAAATGAATTTTCACTCCATATGGGTGATAGTTGATTGTATGAAAAAGTCAGCTAACTTCTTACTAGTCAAAATAACGTTTAGTTTGGAAGACTATGCTTACTTGTATATCCGGGAATAGGTGAGGTTGCATGGGATCCCATTGTCCATCATATCAGATCTTGGAGTCCTATTCACCTTGCATTTTTGGAAATCTTTTCAAAAGGGACTTGGTACTAAGGTAAAATTAAGGATCACTTTTCATCCCCAAACCGACGGACAAGATGAGAGGACTATTTTAACATTGGAGAACATGTTGAGAGCTTGTGTGTTGGATTTCAAGGCGAGTTGGAATGAGAATTTGCCTCTTATTGAATTTGCCCATATTAATAGTTTTCATGCAAGCACTATGGTAGACAGTGCATATCAGTAAGGACCCAGAGTTTGTATGACTTCAATGGAGCTTGGAAATTTGGATGCAAAAAGTTTTAGACCAAGGTGATGCTTCATGGTCCATGTGGTGTTACGGACCGAGTGGCCCTTGGCCTTCTGTGGGGTGTAAGGGCCTTAATGTAGAGTTTGGGACCAAGGCATATCACACATGAACCCCACACGGTCTGTGTGAGGCCATATGGACCGTATAGTAGCCTTAGGCTTGAGACTCCATAGTTTTAAGCCTAAGTCAAGTGGTATGGCCCCTCTTCCAAACCATTTGGTGCTTTAGGATTTGTGAGGCCCTTCAATATAGGTGTTAGAGTGAATTTCTTTTTAACTGTCTCGGAACTTCTTCGTGAAGAATTTTTCCTAAGTGAAGTAGTAGGAAGGAGTACGCGGTATGGCTTGGTAGGGTCTGTACCACCTTCCGTGTGGGGGGTGCTTATGTTGAATTTTTCAAAGTATGGGATTATTATTTCGGACCTTCGTCAAGTGAAATTGTTTTTAAGCGTTGGACCACGGGCAAGTGTACGATCTGTTTGGTGCCTCATGGACTGAACCCCCTCCCCCTCCCTGAAACCTTAACTTCAATTTTTCTATTTATTTTATTAATTAATGGCGTTTTCGTAATCATTGTTTGTCCTCAGGGTCTCTTGTGACTTTCTATGCTACCAAAAGACATTCCAATGACCTATACTTTATTTCTTTCATTCAAATTCATTCTTACACTAAGAATTCCCTCAAATTACTCTTAAGAACTCTCTCAAAGTACTCTTGTGAAACTAAGCTTGGTAAATAAGGGAAGGTTCGTTCTTCTTCAATTTTTTTCTTGAATCTTCTTTATTGTTAAGGTATGTGAGATTGATTCGTGGTCCCTTTCAACCAAGAAGACCGAAACTCTTTACACATGATTTATGGAATTTTACTTACTTTAAATATGGGTTTTAAAGATTATTGTTTATGAAATTCAATTGAAGTATAGGCTATGTTTTATTGTCGATTTTAAATTGATTTAAGCCCTAATATGTTGGATCGCATTGATATTATAGAGATTTGAATCTACATTGTCTCTTTAAAGTTTGATCTAAGCATGGGTGATCTATATTATGATTTAAATGTGGATTTAGTAATGGATTTACTTGAATTTCCTATTGATTGATGATTTTAGATTGAATCTCAATTACCCATGTTATTCTTACATTATTCATGAGCATTGGATTTTCTTAAAAATATGAAGTGGAGTAAGCCCAATTATGTCTATATACATGATTTTGATAAGATTATAGTTATGATAAAAATGTGATCACATAAATGTCTATGATATGGCTCTTTGAGCATTTTGGGTGCTTGCACCATATTGTTATGGGAATGAGTTATTCCTATGCATGAGAATCTGGATGATAAACTATGATTTGACTTTTGAGCCCAAGTATGAATGATCATGAAATTTGTTTGGCTTTTGAGCACATATCTGCATTCAAACAATTTGAAAGGAATACTTCCTCTTTTGGAAGCATCTATATATAAGTATCCTTGTGGTATGTTTTGATATAGCACCAAATGGATTGGGGGCATAAGGGCTATCCCCAAGGATCCTCTCCCTTTCCTTGAACTATGTGCTAGCACAGGATTATGGTAGCCATTACTAAAAAAAACTTGGTTTTAAGGAATGATTACACATTTTGATATGATATGATATGATATGTTTTGATATGGAAATCCTTCTGAAAAGATGTGATCGTAAGAAAGGTGCCATCACACCACAAAGATATGATTGTACGGTGTGATGTAGATTGCTCTTAGAAAGTAATCTTCTCTTACCGAAGGGAGGTCTACATTGGGTGAATTCATGTAATTACTCGCATGAGTTTGATATGATGGTCATGGTCACATCACACTATATAGGAGAATTATTGCATTTCATGCATCATTGACTTCATGGCGTATTGTTATACTACTCTTTAGTGGATATGTATCTCTTTCTATATTATGTGCCCTTGTTATCTAATATTGAATGCATGTTTGATAAGTCATATGCATTGCATGCCTGAATACTTAGTACATTCAAACGTACTAATGCATACTTTTGCCTAAATGATCTAACCATGTATAGACCAAGGACTCTCTTCATCCACTGTATGACGGTTAGCTTGGATCTTGAGATTTGCTTGTTGTGATGAGTCCTATCTTCAAAGGAGAACCCACTATCCCTCTATCTATGGTGCTTTCATTTATATTATTTACTTTAAAAGTGAGCCCAAGATATGTCTTGCCCCCCCCCCCCTCCCCCCCCCCGTCCTAACTTATAACTAGAGGCATTGTTGAACATCTTGTAGACTCTTTTATGTTTTTATGCTAGATGTTCCATACGAAGATTATGGTTATGGTTATCGCTACTTATTGTATATCTTTATGTGGGTTGGCTATGAGTATTATGATGTGCTTTTATACTATGATGTGAAAGATCCTAAGTCCTAAATCACCCCCATGAGTGATTCATACTTACTTGCCACTTAGTCTTTATGTGCTATGTGTTATGTGCATCAATGTTAAACCTTTTCCCTATGACATCCCCATAGCATAAGTACTACTTTCCTATCCCTTAGAACTATGTATTCACTATTCAAATATGCTTTCGAACCAATGATGTCAATATGGATACGTTGAGGCTTATTTGGGGACTCTCGGGTTCCTATTCTCTATGTCACTCCTAAACCCTAGGTCTGAGTCATGACAAGCTTGGTATCAGAGTACTAGGTCTGTAAATAATCCTCGAGTGCAATATGTCGCGTCAAGTAAAGTCCTACTCATGGGTGTGAAGTGCACTATTCCTATGAGTAAGAGGCTATGACGACATTTTAGGAATCGTCTCACTTCTTTGTGTCTTATAATGTGCTTTTGAACGTATGATATGGTTTCCTTATCTTTGTGATGTCCTTGCTACATTACAGAAAATGCCTCCACGAAGAGCTCTCCTACCATGACCAGCCCAGCATATGAGGATTAAGTTCCCAAAAAGCTAATAGAAGAGCCCATCTCTAATGGTGAATTCCGTATGTCCTTTGTTATTCCTGGCTAGGTGGTGACTACTCAGACTAGGTAGGCTAATCTTCCAAAGGATCCCACTTCAACTTCTATGGTGAGGGATTTCACCCAGATGAATCCTTCGGAGTTCTATGGGTCAAAGGCCAATGAGGATGCTCAAGATTTTATTGATGAGCTCACTAAGGTGTTGACTGTCATGGGAGTCACTTCTGAGGAGAGTGCGAAGTTGGTTACATATCAATTGAAAGACGTGGCTCAAGTGTAGTACACTCAATGGTTGATGGAGAGGGTTTATAGTAATGCTATTAATTGGGAAGAGTTCAAGTTTGCATTTCTGGATCATTTCTTCTCTCTTGAACTTAGGGAAGCCGAGATGACCAAACTCATCAAACTCAAAACAGGGTGGTATCAGTGTGCGGGACTATGCCTTTAAGTTCACAAAGCTCTCTAAGTATGCTATTGCACTTGTGGCTGACCCCCGTGAAAGAATGCAAAATTTTAGCTTTTGTGTCTCCAACTTGGTTATAAAAGAATGTCATACGGATATGCTTATTCGGAATATGGACATCTCCAGGCTCATGGTATATGTAGAGCAGATTGAAGGAGAAAAGCTCAAGGAGAAGAGAGTATATGATCCTAAGAGGTCCCATTATAATTGTGGGTTCTCCATCTCCACGGGTGGTGGTTATGGTCACTTCCTTAAGGGCCAAGGTTCTAATGCTCGGTTTGCTAATGCTAGGGTGCATCCTCCGAAGGCACCAATTTGTTATGGCCCATTGTTTCCTCAGTGTGAAAAGTGTGGACGGAATCACTCGGGTGTTTGTTGGAGGGAGTTAAGTGCATACTTCAGGCATGGTGACAAGAGCCACGAGGTTGCTGATTGTCCTAAGAATGCTCAGATAGGTCAAGGTCAAGTGGCTTAAGGTGGTCAAGGCCAGCAAAGAGCTTCACAAGGTGTTGCCCAAAGAAACAACAGGTTCTATGTTTTGCATGCTCAACAGGAAGTGAAGGAATTTCTGAATGTTGTGACCAGTATGTTGAAAGTCTTTAATTTTGACATTTACTCTTTGCTTCATCTGGGTACCAATTTATCTTTGGTGACTCCTCTGTTGGTTGTTAATTTGGTTTGACTCTTGAAATCTTGAGGGATCCTTTTTTTAGTCTATACTCTCATGGGTGAATTTGTTGTTGGTGATTGGGTGTATCAAGGTTGCGCTATCTGTATTTTGCATAAAGTCTTTCCGTGTTATCTAGTGGATCTTGATATGTTTGATTTTAATATGATTTTCGAGATTGATTAGTTGCTTGCCTCATATGCCTCTATACATTGTAGAACTAGAAAGTCAAGTTCCAACTTCCAGATGAGCCCGTTATTGAATGGAAGGGTAGTGACTCCGCTATTAAAGGTTAGTTTATTTCCTACCTTAAGGCCCGAAAAATTATTTTCAAGGGACGTATCTATCATATTGTGACGATCAAAGATGTGGAGTCCAAGTTACCTACTTTGAATTAGTCCTGGTGGTGAATGCATTTCCGGATGTGTTTTCCGAAGACTTGCTCGGTATTCCTCCTAAAACAAAGTAGACTTTGGCATAGATCTTCTCCCACATACTCAACCTATCTCTATTCCTTCTTACCGTATGGCACCGGCTAAGTTGAAGGATCAGTTAAAGGATTTGTTGGAGAAGAGATTTATTAGGCCAAGCATATCTCCATGGGGTGCTCTAGTGTTATTCGTATGAAAGAAAGATGTGTCTCTTCAGATGTGCATTGATTATAGTCAATTGAATAAGGTGAATATCAAGAATAAGTATTTGTTGCCTAGAATCGGTGACTTGTTTGATAAACATCAAGGGGCTACCCATTTCTCAAAGATTGACCTCCGCTCTAGTTATCATTAGTTGAAGGTTAAGGAGTGTGACATTTCCAAGATGGCCTTTCGGACTAGGTATGGGCACTTTTAATTTGTGGTGATGTCATTTGGTTTGACTAATGCTCTGGTCGTGTTTATGGATCTTATGAATCGGATGTTCAAGCCATTCCTTAATAGTTTTGTGGTTATCTTCATTGATGATATCCTTATTCATTCCCGAAGTGGGCGGGAGCATATGGATCACTTTAGGTTAGTTCTTCAGACTTTAAGGGAGAAGATGTTGTATGCTAAGTTTAGAAAATGTGAGTTTTGGTTGGGTGAGGTATCTTTTCTTTCTCATGTGGTGTCTGGTGATGGAATTAAGGTTAACCCGAAGAAGACCGAGGCCATAAAGAATTTGCCTAAACAATTGACTCCATAAGATATTCAAAGTTTTTTTGGATGGGCTAGTTATTATTTAAATGTTTATTGAAGGGTTCTCATCTGTTGCATCTCCATTGACTTAGTTGACCCAAAAGAATCTATTTTGTATGGTCGGACGAATCAGAGAAGAGATTTTAGACCTTTAAGAATCAGTTTACATCGGCTCCTATTTTAACTTTGTCGGATGGCTTAGATGTGTTGGTGGTGTATTGTGATGCTTCTCAAATATGTTTAGGTTGTGTACTTATGCAACATGGTAAAGTGATAGATAATGCATCAAGGAAATTGAAGGTGCATGAGCGTAATTACCTGACTCATGACCTTGAGTTAGCGACGGTGGTGTTTGCCTTGAATATTTGGAGGCACTATTTGTATGGGATGCATGTTGATGTTTTCTCTGATCATAAGAGTTTTCAATATGTGATCACTCAAAGGGAACTTAACTTTGAGGCAAAGGAGGTGGTTGGAACTCTTTAAGAACTATGACATGAGTGTATAATATAACCTCAGCAAAGCAAATGTTGTAGCCGATGCTCTTAGTAGGCTATTTATGGGAAGTGTCGCTTATGTTGATGAAGGAAAGGAGTTGGCAAGGCATTTTCACCATTCGGCTAGATTGGGTGTTAGGTTGGCCGACTCTAATAATAGTGGTATTTATGTTCAGAATGGGGACAAATCCTATGTGTTTGTTGATGTAAAGGCTAAGCAAGACCTAGATCAGTCATTGGTTGAATTGAACAAATTAGTTGCTGAAAAGAAGATAGAGGTTTTCTCCCAAGGGGGAGATGGTGTACTTTGGTATCAAGATCAGCTATGTGCTCTAGATATGGATGATCTTAGGAGAGTGATCATGAGTGAATCCCATAACTCTCATTATTTTGTTCATTCGGGATCTACTAAGGTGCATCAGGATTTGAGGGAAGTGTATTGGTGGCATGGTTTGAAGAAGGACATAGTCAGTTTGTATCCAAATGCTCTAATTGTCAACAAGTGAAGGTAGAGCACAAAAGGATCGGTGATTTGATTCAAGATATTGAAATTCCTACTTGGAAGTGGAAAGATGTGAACATGGATTTTGTTGTTGGTTTTCCTCGAACCTGAAAGCAATTTGACTCAATTTGGGTTATTGTAGACCAGATGACTAAGTCGACTTATTTTCTACCAGTTAAGACTATCTTTAGTGTCGTAGATTATGCAAGGTTGTACATCCTAGATTTGGTGAGGTTGCATGGTATTCCTAGCTCTATCATATTGGATCATGACACCTAATTTACCTCTCACTTTTGGAGGTCATTTCAAAGAGGACTTAATACTAAGGTGAAGTTGAGCATTGTCTTCTGCCCTCAAACAAATGGACAGGCCGAAAGAACAATCCAAACTTTGGAGGACATGTGGAGGGCTTATTTATTGGAATTCAAAGGTTATTGGGATGATCATCTTCCACTCATTGAGTTTGCTTGTATTAATAGCTTTCATGCTAGCATTGGTATGGCTCTATTCGAGGCTTTGTATGGTTGTAGATGTAGATCTCTAGTGGGGTGGTTTGAGTTAGGAGAGATTGCTTTGATTGGCCTAGATTTTATATTGGAGGCTATGGACAAGGTGAAGTTTATTAGGGAGAGGTTCAAGATGGCCCAAAGTCACCAAAAGTCCTATTCGGATGTTAGGAAGAGGGACCTTGAGTTTCATATTGGTGATTGGGTGTATATCAAGGTCTCACCTATGAAGGGTGTAATGCATTTTGGAAAGAAGCACAAGTTGAGTCCCCTGTATGTAGGTCCTTATGAGATTGTTGAACGAATTGGGAATGTGGCTTATAGGTTGGATTTGCCTCCAGATTTAAGTTCTATTCTCCTGGTCTTCCATGTGTTTATATTGAGGAAGTTCATTAGTGATCGTAGTAGTATTGTGCCTTTGGAAGATATTGAGGTTGAGGAGGACTTGTCTTATGAGGTTGTTTCGGTCGAGATTTTGGATAGGCAAGTGAAGCGGCGTACTAACAAGGATGTGGCTTCGGCTAAGGTACTTTGGAGAAATCAATATGTGGAGAGTGCTACATGAGAGGCAGAGTTGGATATGATGAAATGATATCCCCATCTTTTCCAATCTACTCAAGGCTAAGGTATTTGGTCCTTTTATTTCCAAGTGGTCCCAATTCTTTCACTCTTGAGTCTCATGAAATGATATGCATATATGTGCACGAAAATGATTCTTGATGTTTTAAATAATTTGAATACGTTTTGATATGAGTTTTAATGACTTTATGATGTGATGAAATATGCATTGTATCTTGTGTTTATATGTTTCATGTTCTAAGTCAAGCCTTTCAAGCCTTGTTCTAGCATATTTGAGAATGCATGTTCCCAAGGGGAAGATTATGTAAGGACCTAGACTTCGTACAACTTCAATGGAGCTTGAAAATTTGGTTCCAGAAAAGTTTGGATTAAGGTGATGCTTCATGGATGTCTTCTCAGTCTGTGTGGTGCTATACAGATCGTGTAGAGCCTCCTTGGAGTGGCTTGGCCCTATGTGGAGTGTGAGGGCCTTAATGTGGAGTTTGGGATGAAACCATACCACACTTGGACCGCATATGGCCATGTGAGGCCATATGGACCATGTGGTGGACCATATAGTAGACTTGGTCTTGAGACTTCACAATTTTGAGCCTAAGGCAAGTTGTACGACCCCCATAATGGACCGTTTGGTGCTTCACGGTCCCTGAGGCCCTTCCATATGGTTGTTGGAGTTAAATTTTCCTAAGTATTGAACCATCATCTTAGAACTTTGTCATGAAGAATATTTCCTAAGTGAACTGGTATAGAAGAGTGCACGGACCGTATGGCTCTTAGTATGGTCCATACCACCTTATGTGTGGGGGTGCCTACGTTGAATTTTTCTAAGTATGGGATTACCATTTTGGACTGTTGTCAAGTGAAAGTTTTTTCTAAGTGTTGGACCATGGGCAAGCGTACGGTCCGTATGGTGCCTCACGGACCGTATCGCCCCCCCTTTTTGAGACATTAACTTCAATTTTTCTACTCGTTTCATTAATGATGTTTTCATAATTATTGTTTATCCTAAGGGTCTTTTGTTACTTTCTATGCTACCTAAATACATTCCTTTCATTCAAATTCATTCTTACACTTGGAATTCCCTCAAGTCACTCTTAATAACTCTCTCAAAGAACTATTGTGAAACTAAGCTTGGGAATCAAGGGAAGGCTCATTCTTCTTCAAATTTCTTCTTGAATCGTCTTCATTAATTAAGGTATGTGGGATTGATTCTTGGTCCCTTTCAACCAAGAAGACCCAAACTTTTTTACACTAGATTTATGGAATTTTGCTTACTTTAAATGTGGGGTTTTAAGATTATTGTCTATTAAATTCAACTGAAGTATGGACTATAGTTTATTGTTGATTTTATATTGATTGATTCCATAATATGTTTGATTGCATTGATATTATGAAGATTTGAAAATGCATCATCCCTTTAAAGTTTGATCTAAGCATGGATGATCTATATTATAATTTAAATATGGATTTAGTACATGGATGATCTGTATTATAATTTAAATATGGATTTAGTAATGGATTTACTTGAATTTCCTATTCATTAATGATCTTAGAATGAATCTCAATTACTCATGCTACTCTCACATTATTCATGGCATATGCATTCATGAGCATTGGATTTTATGAAAAAATATGAATTGGCATAAGCCCAATTATGTCTATGTATATGATTTTGATAAGACTATAGTTATGACAAGAATGTGATCACATAAACGTCTTTGATATGGCTCTTTGAGTATTTTTGGTGCTTGCACCATAATTTTATGTAATCCTCTGCATGAGAATCATGATTATGAACTATGAATTGGCTATTGAGCCCAAGAATGAATGATTATGAAATGTATTTTGCTTTTGAGCACAAATGTTCATTGAAATGATTTGAAAGGACTATTTCCTCTCTGTATAAGTATCCTTGTAGGATATTTTGACAGAGCACCGAATGGATTGGAGCGCAAGGGCCATCCCCAAGGGTCCTCTCCCTTTCCTTGAACTATGTGCCAGCATAGGTATATGGTAGCCATTACCGAAAAGACTGGGTCATAAAGAATGGTTACATATTTTGATATTATATGATATGATATGATATGATATGATATGATATGATATGATATGATATGATATGTTTTGATATGGAAATCCTTTTGAAAAGATGTGATCGTTAGAAGGTGTCCATCACACAAAAAAGATATGATCGTATGGTGTGATATAGATTACTCTTGGCAAGTAATCTTCTCTTACCGATGGGAGATCTACATCATGTGAATTCATGTAATAGATCGTATGAGTTTGACATGATGGTCATGGTCAGATCCCCGTTATATATAATCCTTATTGCATTTCATGCATCATTGACTTTATGGCATATCATTATACTACTGTTCTTTGGATATGTATCTCTTTCTATATTTTGTACCCTTGTCATCTAACATTGAATGCAGGTTTGATACGTTATATGCATGTGTGCATACTTAGTACATTCAGTCGTAACCATATAGTCATCGAGGACTACCCTCATCCACCATACGGCGGTTAGCTTGGATCTTGAGATTTTCTTGTTATGGTGAATCCTATCTTCCAAGGACAAGCCACCATCCTTCTACCTTTGGTGCTTTCATTTATGTCATTTACTTTGAGGGTGATCCCTAGACGTGTCTTTGCCTTTGTCTTATCTTATGACTAGAATCATTGTTGTACATCTTGTAGACTCTTTTACTTTCATATGCTAAGTGTTAAATTCAAAGATTATGATTATGCTTATGGCTGCATATTGAATATCGTTATGTGGGTTTGCTATGAGTATTATGATGTGCTTTTATGCTTATGTGCTACGTGTTATGTGAATCCATTCAAACCATTTCCCTGCGACATCCCCATACAGTGAGCCCTACTTTCCCATCCCTTAAAACTATATGTTTACTATTTGTATATGCTTCCGAACCAACAATATGAATATAGATACTTTAAGGCTTGTTTGGGGACTCTTGGGTGCCTATTCGCTTATGTCCTTTCTAGACCCTAGGTCCGGGTCGTGACATGATCACCTCTTGGGTAGTTCAAATTTGGTGAGATCGCATTGCTAGGAACCGAACTTAGTCATGAATGCTATGGAGAAAATTAAACTAATAAGGGAAAAGTTGCAAATGGCTTAAAGTCGACAAAAGTCTTACTCTAATGTAAGGAGGAGGGATTTTGAGTTCCAAATTGTTATTGGGTCTATTTTATACTATCTCCCAAGGAAGGTGCGATCCCATTTAGGGAAAAAAGGAAGTTAAGCCCTAGGTATGTAGGGCCTAACAAAGTGGTGAGAAGAATGGGGAAGGAGTCATACTTGACTTACCTAGAGAAATGCATTTGATCCATCCAATTTTTATATGTCGATATTGAGGAAGTTCATAGGTGATTCAAGTTCCATCGTTCCTTTAGAAAAGGTGAACATTAAAGAGAAATTGAGTTACGCAAAAGTACCGATTGCGATTTTAGACTAACAAGTGAAAAGGCTAAGGAACAAGGACGTTTCATATGTTAAAGTGCTTTTGAGAAATCATCATGTTGAGGATGCCACGTGGGAAGCGGAAGCAAACTTGATGAAGTGTTACCCATATCTATTCCACTCTACACAAGCCTAAGGTATTAAGTCATTTTGCCTAAAACCACCAATTCCTTGCATTTTAGGATTTTACATGATGCATAGACTCGTTTCTATGTATATGGACTGTTTTGAGACATATGTTGTTCATGGATTTCGAAAGTTTCATGAAAGCATGTTTAAATTGCATTTTTGCATGCATACTACATTGTTAGCTGACGTTTAACTCCTTAAAACTACCTTTAGGAGCCTAGAAAATGCAGAAACGTTAGTATGGAAATGACCGGGGTCAGTCTACAAGACCATGTCCGTGGCCCTAGCTTAGACCGCAAGTCGTAGACAAGGCCTTTGGACATGAACTTCATGAAAGAGAAAAAGTTTCCAAGTATTGAGTGACCCATGAAGCCACTGAGGGTCCGTAGAAGTGTTCACGGCTCGTAGAAATGGTCGTAGGTGAGTGTACCAAATATGAAGGAAATTTGGAGTTTTTGGAAGGAGGACAATGATTAACAGGTATAAGGACCCTTACTTTGTATGACTTTTATGGAGCTTGAAAATTTTGTTCGGGAAAGTTTTTGTCCAAGGTGACACTTCATGGAATCCTTCACAGTCCATGTGGCGCTATATGGACCGTGTGGAGCCTCCTTGAAGTTTCCCTTGGCCTTATGTGGGATGTGAGGGCCTTAATGTGGATTTTGGGACCAAGGCATACCACACTTGGACCCTACATGGTCCGTGTCAGGCTATATGGACTGCCTGGTGGACTATAAGGTAGCCTTGGTCTTGAGACTCCATTAGTTTGAGCCTAAGGCAAGTGGTATGGTCCCTCTCAAGAACCGTATGGTGTTTCACGGTCTGTGAGGCTCTCCCTTATAGGTACCAGAGTAAAACTTTTCTAATTATTGGATCACCGTCTCAGAACTTTGTCGTGAAGAATTTTTCAAAGTGAAGTTGTATAGAGGAGTACACAAATCGTGTGGCTTGGTATAGTCCATATAACCCTTTCATATGGATGACTATGTTGATTTTTATCTAAGTATGGGATTATCATCTCGGACCATCATCAAGTGGAATCATTCTAAATGTTGGACCACAGGCAAGTGTATGGTCCATATGGTACCTCACAGACTGTACCACCCTCCTTGAGACCTTGACTTCAATTTTTCTATTAATTTCATTAATGATGTTTTTGTAATTATGGTTCATCCTAAGGGTCTTTTGTGACTTCCTATGCTACCTAAAGACACTCAAATGACCTACACTTTATTCCTCTCATTCTAAATAACTCTTACACTTAGAATTCTCTCAAGTCACTCTTAATAAATCTCTCAAAGGACTCTTGTGAAATTAAGCTTAGGAATAAAGGGAAAGCTCCTTCTTCTTCAAATTATTTTTGAATCTTCTTTATTAGCTAAGGTATGTGGGATAGATTCTTTGTCCATTTAAACCAAGAAGACCCCAACTCATTTTCACTTGATTTATGGAATTTAAGCTGACTTATATTATGGGTTTTGGAGATTATTGTTTACTAAATTTAATTGAAGTATGAGGTATGCCTTATCTCTAATTTTAACTTTATTTAAGCCATAATATGTTGAATTACATGAGTATTATGAAGATTTGAATATGCATTCTCCCTTTAACGTTTGATCTAAGCACAGGTAATCAATAATATGATTTGATGTGGATTTTACTTATAGATTTACTTGAATTTCATATTGAATTGTTGATGCTATTACCATGCTAATCTCACATCCTTCATGGCATATGCATTCATGAGCATTGGATTTTATGAAGGATATGAAGTGGGTTAAGCTCAATTATATTTATGTATATAATTTTGTTAAAAGCTTGGATATGACAAGAATGTGATTACATAAATATCTATGATATGCTTCTTTGAGCATTATGGGTGCTTACACCATTCTGTATATGTGAATGAGCGATTCCTATGCATGAGAAACATGATTATAAACCATGACTTGACTTTTGAGCTCAAGTATAAATGATTGTGAAATGTGTTTGGCTTTTGAGCCCAAGTATGCATTGAAATGATTCGAAATGACTTAAGCCTCTTTTGAAAGCATGTATATGTATAAGTATACTTGTGGGATGTTTGACCTAGTAACGAATGGATTGTGGGCGTAATGGCTATCCCCAAGGGTCCTCTCCCTATGTTTGAACTATGTACTAACATAGGTATACGGTAGCCATTACTGAAAAGACGGGGTCGTAAGGAATGGTAACACATTTTCATACGATATCTTTTGATATGGAAATCCTTCTAAACAGATTTGATCATAAGGAATGTGTCCATCACCCCCAAATAATAGGGTTGTAAGGTGTGATGTGGATTACTCTTGGAAAGTAATATTCTCTTACTGACAGGAGGTCTACATTGGGCGAATTCATATTATAGCTCACATGGGTTTGATATGACGGTCATGGTCACATCCTCACTATATATAAGCATTAGTGTATTTCATGCATCGTTGGCTACATGGCATATTATATACTATATCTCTTGCTATAAATCTCTTTCTATATTATGTGCCCTTGTCATCTAACATTGAATGCAGGTTTGATAAGTCATATGCATTGCATGTCCGCATACTTAATACATTCAAACGTATAAACACATACCTTTGCCTACATGATCAGACCATGTTGGGATCGGGGACTCACTTAATTCACTTTACGATGGTTAGCTTGGATCTTGAGATTTGCTTGTTGTGGTGAATCCTATCTTCCAAGGAAAGGGAGCTATCTATCTACCTTATGTTGCTTCCATTTTGTAATTTACTTTCAGGGTGAGCCCGGGACATGTCTTGGTCCCTGCCCTATCTTATGACAAGAGGCATTGTTGGACATCTTGTAAAGTCTTTTATGTTTATATGCTAAGTATTCTATTCAATGATTATGATTATGGATATAAAGACCTGTTGGATATCGTTACATGGATTGTCTATGAGTATTATGATGTGCTTTTAGGTTATGATGTGAAAGATCTAAAGTCCCGAATTGCCCCCATAGAGTGAGTCATACTTACCCACCCCTTAGTCTTTATGTGCTACGTGTTACATGAATCCATGTTAATCTCTTTCCCTATTACATCCCCATAGGATGAATCCTAATATCTTGTTCCTTAGAACTATATTTATACTATTCATATACGCTTCCGACCGATGATATGAATATGGATACTTTGAGGCTTGTTAGGGAACTCTCAGGTTCCCATTCGCCATGTCACTCCAAGACCCTAGGTCCGAGTCGTTGAGGTCTACATCAGGCTAATTCATTTAATGGCACACATGAGTTTTATATGATGGTCATGGTCAAATCCCCACTATATATGATTATTAGTGCATTTCATGCATCATTGGCTTCATGGAATATTGTATGCTATATCTCTTGCTATAAATGTCTTTCTATATTATGTACCCTTGTCATCTAAAATTAAATGCAGGTTTGATAAGTCAAATACATTGAATTCCAGCATACTTAGTACATTCAAACGTACTAATGCATATTTTTGCCTACATGATATAATCATGTTGGAACCGAGGACTACCTTCATCCACTGTATGGTGGTTAGCTTGGATCATAGATTTTCTTGTTATGGTGATTCCTATCTTCCAAGAATAGTCCACCATCTATCTACCTTATGTTTCTTCCTCTTTGTTATATACTTTGAGGGTGAGCTTGGGACAAGTCTTGGCCCCCCGTCCTATCTTATGACTAGAGATATTGTTGGACATATTGTAGACTCTTTAATATTTATATGCTAAATGTTGTATTGGAAGATTATGATTATGGATATGACTACCTCTTGGATATCATTATGTGAATTGGTTGTGAGTATTATGATGTCTTTTTATGTTATGATGTGAAAGATCCTAAGTCCCGAATTTCCCCCCTAGAGTGAGTTACACTTACCCGCCCCTTAGTCTTTATGTGCTACGTGTTATGTGAATCTTTGTTAATCCATTTTCCTATGACATCTCTATAGCATGAGTCCTACTTTCTTGTCCCTTAGAACTATATAATTACTATTCGTATATGCTTTCGAACCGATGATGTGAATATGGATATTTTGAAGATTGTTTGGGGATTCTTGGGGTCTTATTTTCCATGTCACCCCTAAACCCTAGGTCCGAGTTGTAACAACAGGATAGTCCGTAGACTATTTTATGGCCCATGATTTGCCCTCATAGATAGGGGCCCAGAGAAGTGAAATTTTCATGTGTTAAGGGACTCCACGAGGCCATACACGACTCGTTTATTGAAGTACATCCCGTAGGAAGATACTTTGTTGTTGGGGTTTCACAACACTTTCTGAAGATTGGAGATGGATAACGGGACTACCATGACTACGGTCTATGGATCCATCTACGGACCGTAATCGGACTTATGTGGCTCCAGTCTGACAGTTTTAATGTAGGCCAGTTTCATTCTTTCCACTAATTCAAATCCTCCCATCGTTTTGGGTTTTTTTTAGGCCTTAACCAGCCTAAAAGTCCTAAGATCCTTGTTCTTTCTCCAACTCTTCCATTCTAAAATTTCCAAAGGCAAAGAATACTCTTTAGAAGGCAAGAACAAGCTAAGGAGGATAGGGTTTCAAAGGATTCTTCCATAACAACAAATTCCTTCTTCCTAGGCTTCACCAAAGGTATGTGAGTTTGATTTGTGGGTCTCCTTTCACCCACAAAGTCCTATACAATGTCTTTTTACCTTTTCTTTAAGTTCTATGATACTACATTGCATGATAACGATGATTCCATGATGTTTTACAAAACTACATGTTTCGAATGTTATCATATGATGTTATATTAAGTATTTTCATGTGTTTTCAAGTTAAGGATGATGATCCCAACGATGTGGGTTTAAGTAATGAAGTGTGGGCTATTTTACCATGTTTTAAATAAGTATATGTTTCATGATCATGCATGATCTCAATGTTTATGGATATTTCAACTTATGATTAAGCCTACTAAGTTTTTAGCCAAGTTTTGCATGTCTTATGATAAAGACTAAGGCACAAAAAAAAAAAGGTTTCAAAGTTATGACATGTCAAAGGTATAAGCATGCTGACAATTCCCTAAAATATATTTAAGAAGGCCCCCAAGATGAAAGGACAATTCTCAATTGATGGTTCCGTAAGTTCAAGCTACTCTTAAGGTTTCTACTTATACTTTCAAGTGCCATAATCTTACTAATTTATGCTTAAAGCATTCTGTGGGATGACTAAGCAATGAATGAGGCATTGGGGGGGGGGGGGGGGAGGGGGGGGGGGTTCAGTAAGGGAACCTTAGTAGCAACCCTTTTCCCCATTAACTATGTGCCACTAAAGGATCCCTTGTAGGCTAGGCTGGTGGATCCACATAGGTCAATATTGTTATATGATGCTGCATGCGAAGTGACATAGTTCCACCCGCAAGTGGTCTTTCCCATGCCAGCATAGGGGTTATGTTGAATTCCATGTAGTATCTCAGATTGCCTTATATGTCAATTATGGTCCGCTCCCACAAGCTTATGATCTATGTCATGTTTCTATCATATGTGTTCCATTTATGTATGATTCTTGTTCATATTAAGTGTTAACCCTTGTAAATGTTTAAGCTCATGTTTATGTTACAATTAACGTCCTACATATATATATGTGTATGTATATATGTATGTATGTATGATATATACATACATACATATATATATAGGTGCTCCTCTACTAGCTCGAGGCTAGTATTCTGCATTCAAGACTAGTACTTCTTTGGTGAGCCTTTAGTTCAGATCTCTACCAATATTCAATCAAGCTTTGTATTTTGATACCATGTATAAGTTGTCCTTTAGAGGCTTTTACATTCTATGTTGTTTATGTTTGGAGTCTTTTCTATTTGATGGAAACCGACCGATACCAGTTCTTTCCATCCATAGTCTAGATGGTATGATGTTTTGCAATATTTATGTATTCTCTTTAATGTTGTTTCATTGTCACTTGTTGCCCTTTATACCCTCCCCGTTTTATTCTACAAAGTTTTAGGTTTTGCCTGTGAATACTTGAGATATTAAAGATGGTTTGGGTGAGGTGCCTCCGGGTATCTCATTTGTCGTGTGATGACTTGGCCCTAGGTGAGGTTGTTACAGGAATAGGGGGGTCCTAAGGGTTTAATATCTGATAAGGGCCCTGGCAGTCCCAAAATGACATAGTTTAGGCTTAGGATTAGCGAAAAGGACAAAATTGCCCCTCATTAAAATAGTCGAACAGGAACCGCGAGACCCCGAATACAGGTTGTGGAAGGAACCACAAGTTGTGTTTCTCGTTGTCTTATTCTACTTTTTCAATCTTCAGAAACTGGTTACCAAACCCTAACCACAACACCCCCTATCCATGGGTCGTCCTTCAATCCATGGGTCATGGATGTCCTCGTGGAGTACTTCACACTTAGCAAAATCATCACTTTTATGGACACCCATCTATGAAAGCTATCTATGATTCATTGAAAGGAATATGGTCCATCTTGTTAATCGTGGTCTTCCTCCCAGAAACACCAAATTTCATTCATGTCCGGACTCACACCTACGACCCTTTCCACGAGCTGTGAATTTTTCTATGGGCCTTTAATGGCTTCATGAACCACTTTATACTTAGAAAATTTTCCAAATGTCTAAGGTTTTCCATCCACGAGCTTGATCTACGGCTCGTGGTTCAAACCACAGGCCATGAACTAGGCTTCATAGATTAACCCTGTGCACTTCCAATCCAACTTTTTCTGCACTTTCTAAGCTCCTAACTTGAGGGTCGTTGCGTATAATTTGGGTAATTATTTAAGTGTAATAAATATGGATTTAATTAAGAGACCAAATTCATATATTTGGGCTAGAAAAAATGACCCACTTTACTAGGCCCACTACAATCTCACTCAAGAGGCCTACTTGATGCCATGTGTCAGATGATGTGGTATGCCAAGTCAAACAAAGAAGCTAATAAGATCATGTCATGTGTCAAAATGAAATTGCATTCCCATCTCAATCAAAGGTCAATAATAATGTTCCATGTGTATAAGACGTGTTCTGAAAAATCAAATATCACAGGAAACCTATTCCTATCACTTTTCTTATGACATATCACTTAAATCTGATTGGCAGAAAGAAAGTCTGATTCATCGTAACTCCTTTGTTTTACAACTATATATAGGGTTCCTCATAATTGAGAAAACATAAAAGAATTCTAACAAGAATCTAGAGAGAGATCGTGGATAAAACGTCGCAAATTTCTCCACAAGCTACGAGTTCAAGATTTCCAGCAATCAAGCATTCAAGTTCAAGAACGCATCAAGATCAAGACAACCAAATTCAAAAACAACCCCAAAAGAACTTGAATTCAAGTACAAGCTTGATCAAGTTCAAGTTTGTCAAATCTATAAATCAATATCAAGACCACTAGATTCAAGATTAAGGCCAAAAGCCCTTGAATTCAAGTACAAGTCAAAACATTACGATTGTTGCAATATTTTTCATTCTTGATTATTATTTTCTTAATGTGAATTTAATGTCTTACATAAAGAAAAAGAAAAAGGATTTCCTCTTCTTTGTTTTTTGATTGTTGGGTTTTGTATCCATTGAAAATCTTAGTTAAATTCTGACTCCTAATTTTATATTAGAAGAGCTTGTTAAATTCTGAAGAACACATCTGAATTGGGTGAAATATATTTAAGGATGGTGATATAAACACACCTCAAACTAAGAAAGTTTCCATGGAAATAGTCGCATATGTTCATTATGAAAAATATTTATCCAAATTGCAATTTTTCTACTAGTGTTTTTTTTCGAGGAAAACGCATACTCTTTTCACATTCACAAATCATACCTCTTAAAAACCTCAACATTATCACATGGTTTTCAATCAATCAGAAAAATAGTTAAGTGATTTTATTAAAATTAAAAAGTAATTCTAGTAGATATATTAATCAAATTGAGTGACCATTTAAAATTTACTCTCGTAATAAGGCGGCTAATTACAGATTTTCCAACGTTACATGAATTTTATTTTTTTCATAAAAAATTAAATTTAAATACATGATAAACACTAAGGGCCTGTTTGTCAAGCCACCTTAGTAATTGGATTTGGTGTAATTGGATGTAACTACACTATTTATCCAGTTTGGTTGGGCAGATAATTACATGGTCAACAGGTAATTTGGTGTAATTAATAGGATGTAATTACTCCCTCCAATTCACAGAGGGAGGATGTGAATTGCAGGAATTATATTGTGTAATTACAAGTTGTTTATTTTAATTTCTTTCTTTTATTTCTATTTTTATTTTTTTCTTTAATTTATTATTTTGTTTTTACTATATTGAATTCTTTTAATTGTTATTGTTTTAATATTTTAAAAATTATATTTTATTTCATTTTAAAATATTTATTTTTCATTTAATTTCATTGTTTTCAACCTTTACTTCCTGTGATTCCATGCAATTTTCACTTTACCTTTTTTCTTTATTTATTCTATTGTTTTATTAGTATTCTAATTTTTAAATTAATGTTGAATTTATTATTGAACAAAATTATAAACTTACATTGTAACTAATATTATTAAAAAAAATGCTTTATATTTTTCAAATCAACATTTTTAATTAAATTAATTATGAAAATAAATGTACAAAACTTGTATGAATATTATGAGATTAATGTTTGACAAAAGAAATTGTCACGACCCAAGGTCGGGTGTCACGCCCCGAAGAGAGGGGAGGCGCGACCGGCACCCGGTACCGTTATTGGCCGGGTAAGCCATTAAACATGCTAGTGAACTAACTAGGGAACAGAAGAAAATCAGGCAGCACAACGTCTGAAATACTAAGCCTGGACATTCTAGGTCATGACCTGATTAACAGTAACTAATGTACAAGATAGATAAACCAGAACAATAGGGTACTAGTTAGCCGACAAGGCTGCAACAATAGAGGTACAGGCACACGCTATATATACATGCCAATCTGATGACCGAAGACTGAAAGGCACAAAAGAACCAACCCGCAATAGCATGTCCACAATAGCCTCTATGAGAATCACTAACACTGTCGGGACAGGTCCCCGACATACCCAACTATACCAAAAAAGTAAACATCATGTGAAAGCTCTAAGAAGAAGTGGAGCTTACCAACTCATAGCTGAATGGGGCTCCTAGTGGAGGGGTAAATCAGAGCCCCTACCTAAACCTGCACGCACGAAATAAAATGCAGTGTCCCCAGGCAAAAGGACGTCAGTACGAGTAAACATGTACTGGTATGTAAGGCAGGAAGTAAAATCATAATAACCGTAGTAAAAAGGTTAATAGAAATACCACCTGTAACCAAAACTCAAGTAGCCTTAATGGCCAGTAAGCCATCTTCTAGTGATAAAAAAAAATGCATGGTATGCTCGAGTATCGCATGTCGTGAATACATATATATAGATGCAAATGCATGACATACCCAACCAAATGCTAGCACTGGTGGTCCTTTCTGGTAGCTAACCGGCATCATATCTGCCAACCTGTGGCCATCTGTACCATATACATATATATAGTTGGGTAAATAGGCCCCATTCGTTTGATTATAGCTCGAAGTCCATGCATAACGTGCAATGTATGATATGAATGTTGAATGCACATAGTAAGCCATAGCATGAACTTAGCCAATCTTGGCTCATTGGGGCACTTATTCTCATAGCATCATAATCATTGTCATTCAGCCAATCTTGGCTCATAGGATCATACCTGTCTTTTTAACAAGTTTGGGAATTTAACCCAACATTTAGAGTGAAACCTCAACTTTGAAAATGTTCATAAAGGTGTTTTACATAATGATTATATTTGGTCCCATGTCAATTAGTAAAAGAATGTATTTAAATAGGATCAAGTGCCTTAGTAGTTTAGATGGGAGCATTTCACTAGGGAATATTGGAAACCATCGCGTTATTGGTTAAATTGTTCAATTATATTTTGTATGGAAGAAGGACTAATTTTGAATACTACATTCCCTTTGCATTCTACATTTATTTTAATGGCACTACACCAAGAAGAGAAACACCTTGTACATGTGAATAGGTAGCCGGGAAACCGACAGAATGATATATAGAAATTGAATGTCCAGGTTAAGCGAACGAATGGAATTTCAACCTAATACCATGATGAATATAACTCAACTGCAATCCCAATGTCTTTCACAGAAGGTCTTTCTAGCAACAGAATAGTAAGATATCACATTTGACGTTTTGGGAAACTTCTCGGATTTCATGCAAAAAGGAGGGACGGAGCTTAGCCTTAACATACCTCTCCAACGAACGTCCCGATTGCCAAAAGTTCCTTCACGAAAGTTGTTCCTTATGTCCTAAGCTTCGCAAAGACTATATATATGCAGCTTAAAGACACCTATAAACAGTCAAAAATTCAGCATTAATGACCAGATTTGGCAAGGAGCATTTACGCTAGGAAATGTCCGTAAAACGTCATAAAAATGACCATAAAAGAGCTCTAGAATTATTACCTAAATACACCAGCTGCAAACCAACAATACCAGCAAGAACACCACTTTTTTTACGGCCCAAAAACAGCTCCAAACACAGCTAATACGAGGGGAAAACAATTCCAAAGCATAAGACACGCATTTCTAGGCACGGGGACGAATTTTAACGGTAAAAATGTGAAAAACTTACCTAAATCACTTAGAGAACCCTTTGGGAGCCTTCTCTTCAGTTCCACACTGGTTTGGGACGAAAATGGCTTAATTTTGAGCTTTAAAGTGTCAAAATAGCCAACATTAAGTCGGGTCAACCCGACCCGACCCATGACCCGGTTTCCAGCTCGGGCAGTCTCGATAAAACGGTCATAACTCTTTATTCTGAGGTCGGTTTGATGCGCGGTTTTGTGCGTTGCAAACTAGACTCATAGATCTTCAATTTGATAGGTCATGGACCTTTTAACCCCTTAGTTTGGTAGATATGAGCTGATACATTTTACCCAAATTTAAGAAGGATTTCTTAAAGAAACTTACGGTAACTTTGGCCAACCTTAATCTTGCAACTTTCTTGATTCCAAAACTTAATGTATGACCTTTGTGCTATTACGATAACTTAAATAAATCCATTATTAGCAAATTATAAACTTTTAGTCCCATCCGAAAAGTTAAACTTAATTTAAACCTTCCAAAAAGGGCGAGGTGCCACTTGGGTCATTTCTTTAATCCCGAATGTGTATTTTTGGTATTTCTTTGGCTTAAAACTTTAGGTCTTTGATATTACCACTTATTTGCCGCCTTATTATCCTTAGGTGCTAGCAAAAATCACATGTTCCTTATATAACGCCACACTATTTAAATAATGAAAGACGAGAAATACGGGGTCTCACAGTCTCCCCCCCTAAGAACATTCGTCCGCGAATGTGTCAAAACAGCCATTTGGTTGCATTACCATCTACAAAAATATTTTTTTGATACATCTATTACCCTTTCAAACCATAAATCAACTTCCAGAAACTGCAACTACTAAGCTTTGTATAGCTATCCCGCGACAAAACATACAAGTTTCACCTCGAAATCTTTTAAACCTTAAGTTACTAAAAAATTCGATAACTACTAGTTTTGGAACACGGCCTACCTTAAGTTATAAATAGCTAGGAGTGATTCCTCATCATTTCTTTCTTTGGCTTCCCAAGTTATTTCCTCAATATATATATATTTGTTTCCACAACACTTTCACGAAGGCCACTATTCATTTCAAAGCCTTCTCTTTTATCGATCTAAAACAGCCACTAGTACCTCATCATAAGTTAAGCCTTGAGCAAAGGGGGTGTCCTTAATGCGAGTAATACACGAAGGATCTCTAATGTACTTCCACAACATAGATACATGATGCACTGGATGGACTGCTCTCACTTCTAAAGGAAAATTAACCTCGTATGTTACCTTGCTAATTTTTCTAATAATCTTATACGGTCCAGCATATCTAGGATTAAGCTTTCCTTTATTTCCAAACCGCATGAGTCCCTTCATAGGTGAGACGTTTAAGAAGACCCAATATTCTACATCAACTCTAAGTCTCGTCGTCGAACAACTGCGTAAGACTTCTGCTGATTCTGGGCCTTGTGCAGTAATCTCTGATAAGTTTCTTTCTTTTTCCGTTGCTTGTTGAACTAGATTAGGGTCTAGCAACCTTTCCTCTCCAACTGTAAACTAATCAACCGGTGACCTACATCTTCACCCATATAGTGCTCTCTAAGGATCCATTCAAATACTAATATGGAAGCTATTATCATAAGCAAACTCAATAAGAGGTAGATGCTCATCCCGATTTCCTTTAAAGTCCAGTATATAGGCGCATAACATATCCTCAACGGTCTGGATGGTACACCCTGCTTGCCCATCGGTTTTTGGATGAAAAGCGGTTTTGAGATTCACTTGAGTGTTTAGACCCTTCTAAAAAGACTTCCAAAAATGTACGGTAAATTGAGCCCTTCGATCAGAGATAATAGATAATGGAACTCCATGAAGGCAAACAATCTCTTGAATGTAAAGCTTAGAATAATCCTCCGCTGAATATGTGGTTCTTACTGGCAGGAAATGAGCAGATTTTATCAACCTATCAATGATTACCCAAATAAAGTCATCATGTATGGAGTGTGAGGCAACCTAGTGATGAATCCCATATTTATCATGTCCCATTTCCAAAACGTAAAATCAATATACTTAGCTAGGCCTTCAGGTCTCTAATGTTCTGTTTTAACATGCTGGTAGTTAGGGCATTGGCTACCATCCTTGGAATATCTTTTTCATGCCATTCCACCAATAGATCTTTCATAGGTCTCAATACCCTCCCTTTTTTTTTACTGCCCCAGGTTGAGACGAATATGTAGGATAATAAGCCTCAAAATGAATCTTAGCACGGAGCCCTCCGATGTTTGGCACACGTAAGAGCCTCGGTACTGAAGGATTCCATCTCAAGTTAGCTCAATTAGAGGATGTCGCTGTTGTGGAACACTTTCCCTCGATATCATAAGCTTTGGGTCCTCACGTTGTTGCTCTTTTACTTCAGTAACAATGGATAATTTAATTGTATTTTCAACAATCACACCTTAACCTTTTTGCATCTGCTAATAGCACTTTCAAACTAGTTACCTGACGTAAATCTTTTGTCATTTCAATCTTATTAGCTTTAACAAGATTTAGACTTCCCATGGACTTCTAGCTAAGTGCATCAGCAACAAGATTAGCTTTACCAGGATGGTACAAAATGTCAACATCATAATCTTTTAGTAATTCTAGCCACCTTCTTTGTTATAGGTTCAACTCCTTCTGCTTGAATAAATATTGGAGGCTCTGGTGGTGGGGAAAAATATCAACATGAACTCCGTATAGATAATGTCGCCAAATCTTTAGGGCAAATACAACCGCAGCGAGCTCAAGATCATGGGTGAGATAATTTTGTTCATGCTTTTGCAAATGCCTAGAAGCATATGCAATAACTCTACCATGTTGTATAAGAACACAACCCAGGCCAATTCTCGAGGCATCACAATATACAATGTAGCCTTCAGTTCCATCTGGGAGAGCCAAGATAGGTGCGGTGGTAACCTTTTTTTTAACTCTTGAAGACTCTGCTCACATGCTTCAGTCCATTGAAACTTAGTTGCTTTATGTGTCAATCTCGTTAGTGGCGCAGAGATAGAGGAGAATCCCTCAACAAACCTCCTATAATATCCTGCCAAGCCCAAATAACTATGGACCTCTGTTGGATTCAATGGTCTCGGCCACGCCATTACGACTTCAATCCTCTAGCCATTGACTTTGATATTATCGCTAGTAATAACATGTCCACGAAAAGCTATAGAAGTTAACCAAAATTCACATTTGGAGAATTCAGCATATAACTTGTTGTCCTGGAGAGTCTATAATATAACTCGCAAGTGGTCTACATGCTCAACTCTTGATTCATCCTAAATATTACCTTTGGAGTATCAACATCCCTGACTCGTAGCTGGTAGTACTTGAGTCACAAGTCAATCTTTGAAAAACCATCAATCCACATAAAAGGATACTTATTCGTGATAGTGAATTTATTTAGCTATTTGTAACCGATACACATTCATAAAGAGCCATCTTTCTTTCAAGCAAAGAGCACGGGAGAAACCCATGGAGATGTGCTTGGCCTAATAAGGTCTTTATAAAACAAGCCCTTCAGTTATTCCTTCAAGTCTCTTAGCTCTACAGGAGCCATTCTTTTTTAGAGAGGAATGGGTATATGTTGCATATTAGGGAGAAAATCTAAAGAAAAATTGATATCCTTTTCGGGGGATCCCGGGAAGCTCATCGGGGAATATTATTATGAATTCATTCATAGTAGGGACTAACTAAGGGCCCAGTTGTTAATAAAATATCCTATCTTTCCGTAATGGTAACATTCACCTTAACCCTTTTTACACTGCTTAGTATGAAGCTTACCGCATTGTGCACATGGGGGAGTAAGTTGTCTCATTTGTGCATAACGCTCCTGTCGACGACTCTTAGGCTGGTTTAAACTCCGCCCCAGCCCTAATTGAATATAATGATCAATTTTCTGGCCCTGTATTTATAGCGGGGAACTACCCACTGATGGAGGTGGATATCGATGAAAAGGAGGCCTAAAATCACCCTCAATACTCTATACATATGACCGATAAATTTATGTGGATCCTTAATGGGATTGGACCCTGTAAATACTAGTGGGGCCAAGTGAAGAAACACTTGTACGTTCGAGCATCCTGTTTGATCCCTTCTGATGTCTGCTCTTGCCTCTAGTTGTCTCTCATGAATGGAAGCCATCCTAGTTAGTAGTTGAATAGCCTCCTTCATCCCCTGCTCCCCAGTCTCTAATAGGGCTTGGGGTACTAGATCTCCTTGGGCCCCAACAGGTACTGGTGAATCTGGAACTGTGGGCATTGGAGGCTCCCTATGCGACTCAATAGGGAATATATCTGCCTCACCAGGAAAGACATGATTGGTACCTTCTCTTGGACGCATACTTATCTCATGTTGTGCCATCTCCTGAGCATAGGTAACCCATTAAATAAGAACAACATAACACGATAGAGATTTCATATGTTCCTATAGCTTTGTTCTATAGCACGATCTATTAAGTGAAAGAAATGAAACCATCCCTAAATGCCTTGTAGCCTCCTAATTATAAGTGTGGTGCACAACACACCCATAAGCAAGACTCTACTAGAACACGGCATTGTGGACTCCCTGGGACAGGACCTGCTCTGATACTATGTTTGTCAGGCCCCAAAGAGAGGGGAGGCGCGACCGGCACCCAGTACCGTTATTGGCAGGGTAAGCCACTAAACATGCTAGTGAACTAACTAGGGACCAGAAGAAAATGAGGCAGCATAATGTCTGAAATACTAAGCCTGGACATTCTAGGTCATGGCCTGATCAACAGTAACTCATGTACAAGATAGATAAACCAGAACAATAGGGTACAAGTTAGCTGACAAGGCTGCAACAATAGAGGTACAGGCACACACTATATATACATGCCAATCTGATGACCGAAGACTGAAAGGCACAAAAGAACCAACCCACAATAACATGTGCACAATAGCCTCTATGAGAATCACTAACACTGTCGGGACAGGGCCTCGACATACCCAACTATAAAAAAAAAGTAAACATCATGTGAAATCTCTAGGAAGAAGTGGAGCTTACCAACTCATAGCTGAATGGGGCTCCTAGTGGAGGGGTAAATCAGAGCCCCTACCTGAACCTGCACGCACGAAATAAAATGCAGCGTCCCCAGGCAAAGGGACGTCAGTACGAATAAACATGTACTGGTATGTAAGGCAGGAAGTAAAATCATAATAACCGTAGTAAAAAGGTTAATAGAAATACCACGTGTAACCAAAACCCATGTAGCCTTAATGGCCAATAAGCGATCTTCTAGTGATAAAAAAATGCATGGTATGCTCGAGTATCGCATGTCGTGAATACATATATATAGATGCAAATGCATGACATACCCAACCAAATGCTCGCACTGGTGGTCCTTTCCGGTAGCTAACTGGCATCATATCTGCCAACCTGTGGCCATCTGTACCATATACATATATATAGTTGGGCAAATAGGCACCATACCTTCGATTATAGCTCGAAGTTCATGCATAACGTGCAATGTATGATATGAATGTTGAATGCACATAGTAAGCCATAGCATGAGCTGAGCCAATCTTGGCTCATTGGTACACTTATTCTCATAGCATCATAATCATTGTCATTCAGCCAATCTTGGCTCGTAGGATCATACCTGTCTTTTTAACAAGTTTGGGAATTTAACTCAACATTTAGAGTGAAACCTTAACTTTGAAAATGTTCATAAAGGTGCTTTACATAATGATTATATTTGGTCCCATGTCAATTAGTAAAAGAATGTATTTAAATAGGATCAAGTGCCTTAGTAGTTTAGATGGGAGCATTTCACTAGGGAATATTGGAAACCATCGCGTTATTGGTTAAATTGTTCAATTATATTTTGTATGGAAGAAGGACTAATTTTGAATACTACATTCCCTTTGCATTCTACATTTATTTTAATGGCACTATACCAAGAAGAGAAATACCTTGGACATGTGAATAGGTAGCCGGGAAACCGACAGAATGATATATAGAAATTGAATGTCCAGGTTAAGCGAACGAATGGAATTTCAACCTAATACCATGATGAATATAACTCAACTGCAATCCCAATGTCTTTCACAGAAGGTCTTTCTAGCAACAGAATAGTAAGATATCACATTTGACGTTTTGCGAAACTTCTCGGATTTCGTGCAAAAAGGAGGGACGGAGCTTAGCCTTAACATACCTCTCCAACGAACGTCCGATTGCCAAAAGTTCCTTCACGAAAGTTGTTCCTTATGTCCTAAGCTTCGCAAAGACTATATATATGCAGCTTAAAGGCACCTATAAACAGTCAAAAATTCAGCATTAATGACCAGATTCGGCAAGGAGCATTTACGCTAGGAAATGTCCGTAAAACGTCATAAAAATGACCATAAAAGAGCTCTAGAATTATTACCTAAATACACCAGCTGCAAACCAACAATACCAGCAAGAACACCACTTTTTTTACAGCCCAAAAACAGCTCCAAACACAGCTAATACGAGGGGAAAACAATTCCAAAGCATAAGGCACGCATTTCTAGGCACGGGGACGAATTTTAACGGTAAAAATGCAAAAAACTTACCTAAATCACTTAGAGAACCCTTTGGGAGCCTTCTCTTCAGTTCCACACTGGTTTGGGACGAAAATGGCTGAATTTTGAGCTTTAAAGTGTCAAAATAGCCGACATTAAGTCGGGTCAACCCGACCCAACCCATGACCCGGTTTCCAGCTCGGGCAGTCTCGATAAAATGGTCATAACTCTTTATTCTGAGGTCGGTTTGATGAGCGGTTTCGTGCGTTGCAAACTAGACTCATAGATCGTCCAATTGATAGGTCATGGACCTTCTAACGTTTTATAGTTTGGGAGATATGAGCTGATACATTTGACCCAAATTTAAGAAGGATTTCTTAAAGAAACTTACGGTAACTTTGGCCAACCTTAATCTTGCAACTTTCTTGATTCCAAAACTTAATGTATGACCTTTGTGCTATTAAAATAACTTAAATAAATCCATTATTAGCAAATTTTAAACTTTTAGTCCCATCCGAAAAGTGAAACTTAATTTAAACCTTCCAAAAAGGGCGAGGTGCCACTCGGGTCATTTCTTTAATCCCGAATGTGCATTTAGGGTATTACTTTGGCTTATAACTTTAGGTCTTTGATATTACCACTTATTTGCAGCCTTATTATCATTAGGTGCTAGCAAAAATCACATGTTCCTTATATAACACCACACTATTTAAATAATGGAAGACGAGAAATACGGGGTCTCACATTGGGGCCTAGATGTGACACGGCGAATGGGGACCCGAGAGTCACCAAACAAGCCTCAAAATTTCAGTATCTACATAGCTTGGTTCATGAGATTTTAAAGACAAGTAATTCAATACGGAAATTTAAGTCCCAAAGAGAGCATTTCTTATAAATTAAGCAAAATGACAAGGTTTTAACAAAATGCCCAACATATGACTCTAGTTAAGGGATCGGGCCAGGACAAGTTCCGAGCTCACCCTCAACAAAATAATATACATAATGAACGCAAGGAACAAAGGTTCGCCCTTAGAAGACCGGGCTCACCGCAAAATATCTGCAAGGAAGGACTATTCATTTTGCGGTTGATAGTCAAACTGCTCGGTCCCTACATGGCAAAATCATGTAGGCATAGAGTATGTAGTAGTAGGTTTGAATGTACTAAGTATGCGTGTATGCAATGCACATGACTTACCGAACCTGCATATCGATGCTAGATGATAAGGGCACATAATATAAAAAGATCATATAAGCAATAGAATTTAATATACAAGATGCCATGAACTTCATGATGCATGCAATGCGATAATGCTCCTATATAACGGGGATGGACTATAACTGACAAATCAAATCCATGCGAGCTATTACATGAACTGGACCGATTGGGACCTCCCACCAGTAGGGAGAAGATTATTTGCCAAGGGTAATCTACATCACACCATACGACCATGATTTTCGGTGGATGGTCACCTTCCTTACGACCATGCTTTTCGAAAGGATTTACAGAATCATATCAAGACATGTCATATCATAAACAGAATACACGAATAACATCCGTCCCTATGTTGGCACATAGTTCAAGGAATGGGAGAGGGACCTTAGGGATATCCCTAACGCCCCTAATCCATCAGTGCTAAGTCTTCTACATTCCACAAGAATACTTATATATATATATATATATATATATATATATATATATATACATACACACATATGCTTTCCAAGAGAGAGTCAAATATCCATTCCAAAATGTTTAATGCACAAGTAGGCTCAAATGCGAAATCACAAGATCAAAATCACATAGTTCATTCAAGGAATAGCTCATCTACATATACGAGATGGTGCAAGCACCCAAGATGCTTCAAGAGCCAAGATACAAAGTGGCGTGAACACCCAAGAAGCTCCAAGATCCATAATCATAGACCTACCCATGATCACCTTCTTGTCATATCCCCTGTCTTACTGAAAATCTTATCATATTCCCTTTTTAAAACGAAATTGGGCTTAATCCGACATTTCCAAAATTTCCATGTAGCAATGTCATGAATATGATGCAATGTATGATGTAGGGATGGCATGGGTAATTTATAGAATAGATAAAACATAGCAATATAATGTAAAGACTAGGAAATCCATAATAAAATCATTAGAAGATGGTAGTAGATATTACCCATGCATATTAACATCTTTAAAGGGACATGCATGTTCATAGTTCCATAATCTAAGTAGTTCATCATAATAAAACTTAACGTAACTCAAAATTCGGAATAATATATAGCACATGCATGGTTCAATGTTACCAAGAACAAGTGGTCAAAATTCACATCTTAAGTAAACAATTTCATAAAATAGCTTGGAAAGAACTTTGGGTCTTCTTGGTTGATACGGACCAAGAATCAAAACCCACATACCTGATTTGAAGACAACACTTGAGGAGGAAAATTGGACTCAATGTGAAGGTCTTGGCTTGACAATCCTAGAGTGATGTTGGAGAGTCTTGAAGGAGTGAATTCTTAGAGAGAGGAGTGAAATGAGAGAAATGGCTGAAAAGTGAGAGTGTTCAGCTTATATAGGGAGCTTAAGAGGGGTGGAAAATGACAAAATTCATGTTTAGAATAACCAATATTTTAAAAATTCATTAATGAAATAGACCTGAAATTGGTTCATCTGAGGCATACGGTAGGGTACACGGTCTGTGTAGTGTCACATGGACCATTTACTGTGCCATGGCCCTAGACTTAAAATTCTCAGAGGCAAGATTTTTCCGAACTATATAGCACCACACGTATTGGTACACGGACCATCTATGTTCACATGATACATGACCCTGTCCGTGTACAAGTAACCCTACACATAGCAAATTTTAAACGGAGGGCCACATGGACCATATAGAGTCACACGGGCCGTGACTTTGTCTGTGAAAAGGTGACTTTACACAGTAGCCCAAACGGAGGGCCACACGGACCATTTAAGGTCACACGGGCCGTGTGAAGGTCCGTTTACCCTCCCCTTTCCCAGGTGCCACTCCACGGGGGGCCACACGGACCGTGTGGCTCACACACGGGCCATGTGGGCCCTTCCGTGAGGTGATGCCTAGCCGATTTCTGGGCATGTTTTGTGGACCTCAAAGTGACATTAGTGAGCGAAATACCCAGGGCCTTACATCATCTCCCCCTTGGGAACATTCGTCCTCGAATGTGCAAGAACAAAGCTTGAAAGGTTAGAGTTAAGGCAAGATACATCCGACACAAGGCACAATGCACAACTCAACTCAAAACAAAAGGTTTGCACCAAAACCTTTACGCCACAAATTAAATTATAGGTCAAGACAAAGCTCATATCAAGATTGCATCCAACTCATTTTTAAAAGAAAGAAAAGTCTTTTAGTGCACACATATGCATGTCATGTCATGAGACTCAAGAAGGCAAGAAATGACACAATTTGATATGGAAGATTCCTAGTACCTTAGGCTTAAGTAGATTGGAAAAGATGGGGGTATCGTTTCATCATATCCAACTCCGCCTACCAAGTAGCACTCTCCACTTGTTGATTTCTCCAAAGTACCTTCACCGAGGCCACATCATTGTTATGAAGCCGCTTCACTTGCCTATCAAAGATTGCCACCGGCACTTCCTCATATGACAAGTTTTCCTCGACCTCAATCCCTTCCAAAGGCACAATGGTGCTAGGATCACCAATTAATTTTCTCAACATAGATACATGAAAGACCGGATGAATGGAACCCAGATCCGGAGGTAACTCCAACTTGTAGGCCACACCTCCAATCCGTTCAACAATTTCGTAAGGACCAACATACCGGGGGCTTAGCTTGCCCTTCTTGGTGAAACGCATTACGCCCTTCATAGGAGAGACTTTCACATAAACTCAATCCCTAACATGAAATTCGAGGTCCCTTCTCCTACTATCCGAATAGGACTTTTGACGACTTTGGGTTGCCTTCAATCTCTTCCTAATCACCTTTACCTTCTCCATGGCATCCAATACAAAATCCGGGCAAACTAAAGCCATCTCACCTAATTCAAACCACCCCACCGGGGATCTACACCTCCTCCAATACAAGGCTTCAAATGGCGCCATGCCAATGCTAGCATGGAAGCTATTGTTGTAAGAAAACTCGATGAGTGGAAGATGATCATCCCAATTCCCTTTAAATCCAACACACATGCCCTCAACTTGTCCTCCAAGGTTTGAACTGTCCTTTCCGCTTGCCCATCGGTTTAAGGGTGAAAAGCAGAGCTCAACTCAATTTTGGTCCCAAGGACCTTCATAAAAGATTTTTAAAAGTGGGAAGTGAATTGAGCACCACGATTCGATATAATGGATCTAGGTACACCATACAACCTCACCAAATCCTGGATATACAACCTTGCGTAGTCCTTGGCACTGGAAGTAGTCTTAACCGATAGAAAATTAGCTAATTTCATCATTCGATCCACAATAACCCAAATGGAGTCGAATTGCCTTCGCGTCCGAGGCAATCCAACCACAAAGTCCATATTCGCATCCTCCCATTTCCATATGGGAATATCAATGTCTTGGGCCAAACCACCAGGCCTTTGGTGTTCTACCTTCACCTGTTGATAACTCTGGCATTCAGACATGAACTTAGCAATATCCCTCTTCATACCATGCAACCAATATACCTCTCTCAAATCCCAGTACATCTTGGTAGACCTCGGGTGAATAGAGTAGCGAGACTTGTGAGCCTTACTCATAATCACCTTCCTAAGGTCATCCACATCGGGAACACAAAGCCGGTCTTGATATCGGAATACACCATCTCCTCCTTGGGAGAATGCCTCGATCTCCTTTGCAGCAACGAACTTCTTTAACTCACAAAACGACGGGTCTAGATCTTGCTTAGCTTTTACCTCATTCACCACAGAGGACTCTGCCCCATTCTGAACCCGAATACCACCCTCGCTGGAATCAGTCAACTTGATACCCAACCTGGCCAACCGGTGAACATTCCTTACCAACTCCCTCTTCCCATTTTCAACATGTGCCACACTTTCCATAGACAACCTGCTGAGAGCGTCGGCCACAACATTGGCCTTGCCCAAATGATAAAGTACACTCATGTCATAATCTTTCAAAAACTCCAACCACCTCCTTTGCTTGAGGTTAAGATCCCTCTGGGTGAAAACATATTGCAAACTCTTGTGATCAGTGAATACATCAACATGAACCCCGTACAAATAATGCCTCCAAATTTTCAAAGCAAAAACTACCACTGCCAATTCAAGGTCGTGGGTGAGGTAGTTTCATTCATGCACCTTCTACAGTCTTGATGCATACGCTATCACCTTACCATTCTGCATAAGCACACAACCCAATCCGATCCGCGAGGCATTACAATACACTACGAACCCTTGTGAGCCATTTGGCAAGTTTAAGACGGGAGCCGACATAAGCCGATCTTTCAAGGTTTGAAAACTCACAACAAATTCAAAATGCCCATACCTTGTTCGAAAAGTTGTCTTGGGGATATCTTTCCCTAACTTTCAACTGACGATACCCTGAACAGAGGTCAATCTTCGAGAAGTGAGTGGCACCTTGAAGCTCATCAAACAAATCATCAATCCTTGGCAACGGGTACTTGTTCTTAATGGTCACTTTATTCAGCTTCCTGTAATCAATACACATACGTAGAGACCCGTCCTTCTTCCTTACAAACAACACTGGAGCACCCCACAGTGATGTACTAGGCCAGATAGAACCCTTCTCTAGTAGGTCATTTAACTGTGCCTTTAACTCTTTCGATTATGTCAGGGTCATCCGATACGGAGGGATAGAAATAGGCTGAGTATCAGGAAGAAGATCTATGCCAAAGTCTATCTCTCTATCTGGAGGAATACCCAGTAAGTCTTCGGGAAGCACATCTAAAAATTCATTCACAGGGACCGACTCGAGAGTAGGCACCTCAGAATCCATATCCCTGACCCTCACCATATGGTAGATGCACCCCTTAGAAATCATTTTATGCGCCTTGAGGTAGGAAATAAACCTACCTTTAATAGAGGAATCACCACCCTTCCATTCAAGGACTGGCTCACCAAGAGGTTGAAACTGGACTTTCCCAGTTCTAAAATCTGTGGAAGCATAAGATGCATACAATCAATCCATTCCAAGAGTTACATCAAAATCAAACATCTCAAGTTTCACAAGATCACATGGAAAACGTTTATGTAACACAGTAGGGCACCCGTGATAGACTCTATGAGCAACCATAAATTCATCCATAGGGGGTGTAGATCGAGAAAGGATCCCTTAAAATCTAGGGTTTCAAACCGAACTTGACAGCCAACAGTGGAGTCACAAAAGACAAGTTTGCACCCGGGTCCAGCAAAACATAAGCATCAAAATCAAAGACTTTTAACATATGAGTCACGACATCTCGAGCTCCCTCGACATCCTGGCGAGCATGGAGTGCAAAAAACCTGTTGTTTCTTAGGGCAACACCTTGGGGACCCCTTTGCTGACCCTGCCAGCCTTGGGCTACCTGACCTCGGCCTCCGCGCGTACTCCCAAGGCAATCAGCAACTTTATGGTCCTTACTTCCACATCCGAAGCAAAGTCCCAAATCTCTTCAGCAGGTACCCATGTGGGGCCTCCCACACTTGTCATACATAAGATATCTAGGTCTGCCACCCACCGATACCTTGGGAGGGGGTGCCCGAGCATTAGCCATTTGAGCTCCCAAGCCTTAGCCCTGCTGGAAGCGACCAAAACCAACGTTCCTAGCACCGGAGAACCTACCATCAAAGCGGGCTCTCTTGGGATAGTGTGCCCTCTTCTCCTTGAGTTTCTCCCCTTAAATCTACTCAGCATACACCATGAGTCTAGCAATATCCATGTCCCTAATCAGCATAGCAGTCTGACATTCTTTCACCAATAGGTGAGAAATACCTGAAATGAATTTGTGCATCCTTGCATGGGGATCGGCCACCAGGGACGGAGCATATTTGGAAAACTTGGTAAACTTGAGGGCATAGTCCCTTACACTCATACTCCCCCGCTTAAGGTTAATAAACTCTGTCATGTTGGCCTCCCTCAGCTCAAGTGGGAAGAAGCGATCAAAGAAGGCAGATTTAAACTCTCCCCATTTAACATTACCATCACAAACCTTCTCCATGGCCCACTGTGTCTACCACACCTGCGCCACATCCTTCAGCTGGTAAACAACCAGTCCAGCTTTTTCCTTAGAAGAGACATCCATGATATTCAGTATTTTTGAGAGCTCATCAATGAACTCCTGAGCATCCTTATCAGCCCTCGACCCATAGAACTCTGGAGGATTCATCCGGGTGAAGTGCCTCACCATAGATGCGGGTATAGGGTCCTGTGGAAAATTAGCTTGCCTTGCCTGAGTAGTCACCACCTGTGCAAGCATGGTGAAAGCGGTACGGAATTCACCGATAGAGATAGGGTCCTCTATAGGCTCGTGATGGGCCTGGTCTTCAGCAGTTGGAGCTAGCCTAGGTAGTGGAGATCATCCTCGAGGCATTTACTAAAATAGATTAACGACACCAATAAGTAAGGAAATTTCATAAACCAGTCACAGCACGATATAAGACACGAAAAAGGGAGGAATTTCCTACTATATCTCTATAGCCTCCCACTTATAGGTATGGTGCACTTCACACCCATGGATAGGACTCTACTCAATGCAGCATGTTGGGCTCCGACGACCATTAGAAAACTAGGACTCTGATACTACCTTTTGTCACGACCCAGGGTCGGAGCCTAGATGTGACATGGCGAATGGGGACCCGAGAATCCCCAAACAAGCCTCAAAATTTCAGTATCTACGTAGCTTGCTTCAAGAGCTTTTAAAGAAAAGTAATTAAATAACGGAAATTAAAGTCCCAAAAAGAGCATTTCTTATAAATTAAGCAAAATGACAAGGTTTTTACAAAATGCCCAACATATTAAGGGACGGGGGACAGGACAAGTTCCGGGTTCACCCTCAACAAAATAACATACATAATGAACGCAAGGAACAAAGGTTCGCCCCTGGAAGATGGGGCTCACCGCAAAATATCTGCAAGGAAGGACTATTTGTCCTGCAGCTGATACTCAAACTGCTCGGTTACTACATGGAAAAATTGTGTAGGCATAGAGTATGCGTTAGTACGTTTGAATGTATTAAATATGCGGGTATGCAATGCAGATGACTTACCGAACCTGCATATCGATGCTGGATGACAAGGGCACATAATATACAAATATCTTATAAGCAATAGAATTTATATACAAGATGCCATAAACTTCATGATGCGTGCAATGCCATAATGCTCCTATATAACGGGGATGGACTATAACCGACAAACCAAATCCATGCGAGCTATTACATGAATTGGACCAATTGGGACCTCCCACCGGTAGGGAGAAGATTACTTGCCAAGGGTAATCGACATCACACCTTACGACCACGCTTTTCGGTGGATGGTCACCTTCCTTACGACCACGCTTTTTGAAAGAATTTATAGAATCATATCAAGACATGTCATATCATAAACAGAATAGACTAATATCATCTGTCCCTATGTTGGCACATAGTTCAAGGAATGGGAGAGAGACCTTGGGGATATCCCTAATGGCCCCAATCCATCGATGCTAAGTCTTACACACCCCACAAGAATAATTATATATATATACATATACTTTCCAAGAGGGAGTCAAATATCCATTTCAAATCGCACAAGTAGGCTCAAATGCCAAATCACAAGATCAAAATCACATGGTTCATGCAAGGAATAGGTCATCCACATATACGAGATGGTGCAAGCATCCAAGATGCTCCAAGAGCCAAGATACAAAGTGGTGTAAACACCCAAGATGCTCCAAGAGCCATAATCATAGACATACCGGCGATCACCTTCTTTTCATATCCCCCGTCTTACCGAAAATCATATCATATTTCTTTTTTAAAATGAAATTGGGCTTAATCCCACATTTCCAAAATTTCAATATAGTATTGTCTTAAATATGATGCAATGCATGATGTAGGGATGGCATGGCTAATTTATAGAATAGCTAAAATATAGCAATATAATGTAAAGACTAGGAAATCCATTATAAAATCATTAGAAAATGGTAGTGGATATCACCCATGTATAATAACTTGCATGTTCATAGTTCCATAATCCAAGTAATTCAAACTTAACATAACTCAAAATTCGGAATATTATATAGCACATGCTTGGTTCAAAGTTACCAAGAAAAAGTGGTAAAAATTCACATCTTAAGTAAACAATTTCATAAAATAGCTTGGAAAGAACTTTGGGTCTTCTTGGTTGATAGGGACCAAGAATCAAAACCCACTTTGGGTCTTCTTGGTTGATAGGGACCAAGAATCAAAACCCACATACCTGATTTGAATGCAACACTTGAGGGGGGGAAATGGACTCAATGTGAAGGTCTTGGCTTGAAAATCCTAGAGCCTTGAAGTACCGAATTCTTAGAGAGAGGAGTGAAATGAGAGAAATGTCAGAAAAGTGAGAGTGTTCAGCTTATATAGGGAGCTTAGGAGGAGTGGAAAATGACAAAATTCACGTTTGGAATAACCAATATTTCAAAAATGCCATTAATGAAATTGACCTGAAATTGGTCCGTCTAGGGCATATGGTAGGGTACAAGATCCGTGTAGTGTCACACAGACAGTTTACTGTGCCGTGGCCCTAGACTTAAAATTCTTAGAGGCAAGATGTTTTTGGACTAAGTAGCACCACACGGGCCGGTACACAGACCATCTATGGTCACACAGTCCGTGACCCTGTCCGTGTACAAGTAACCCTCCATATAGCCAATCTTAAACGAAGGGCCACACGGACCATATAGAGTCACACGGCCATGACTTGGTCCGTGAAAAGGTGACTTTACATAGTACCCAAACAGAGGGCCATACGGACCATTCAAGGTCACACGGGTCGTGTGAAGGTCCATTTACCCTCCCCTTTCCCAAATGCCACTCTACGGGAGACCACACGGACCGTGTTGCTCACACACGGGCCGTGTGGGCCCTTCCGTGAGATGATGCCTGGCAGATTTCTGGAAAATGTTTTGTGGACCTCAAAGTGATGTTAGTGAGAGAAATGCCCGGGGCCTTACAAAAATAATTTTATCAGTATAACGTCCCAAAATTATTAAAATATTACATAAAAAGATAATCTACCTAGTCTAACCAAAAAAGCTTACAATATAAAACATTGAGTCAATACTCCTAAAGCAAATGAAACTTAAAATATAATATTTTTTAATAAACTACGGCCAAGAGGCCCTTTTCATTAGTAAAACAAAAATGGGCTCAAAAAGAACCTTTTACATAATGGTCCAAAACATATACGGAAATGACCCAAGTCCTAGTCCAAATGACCACCACCTCAAATGTGATGAAAGAATAGGTGAGAAGTCAAGGTTTCCTAAGAAACAACTCTACAAGTTCTTCATCACCTCTCATTCGGTGAAGTTGCATTCGTGGAATCCAAACCACCCCTTCTATCTTCTCCTCTTGTGGGTCATCATCTATCTCAATTTGGTACGCATAGCATCTCTGACTCTCAGCTTTCAAAGGTAAAACTCTCTCTGCAACTCTTTTCTTTGATCTACCAGTTTCTTGATGGCTAACTTCTATTCTCTTCTAGGTGTCCTTTTCGGTGAATATCAAACACTAAAAGGACCATGTCCTTTTCTTGCATTCTAGGCCATGTAAGCCTTCTTTTTACTTTCTTCCTGATCTTTGCTTTTCAAATGTCACTGACTGCTGAACTTACTTCAAGATTGTCAAGAGGAGAAAATGGGTCGCTCACGTGATGTTAAGCATGGGTCTCCTAAGAATGGATGTGATGATCGCCTACCTCGTTTTTCCTTTTTGCACTTTCTGATAGCTGACTTAGCCTACCCTTAGTTACCATTAGCATTGATGTGCTCTCCATTGCTTGACTTGGCATATTTGTATATATTTCCTTGTTGTGACAAACATTGGTCATCATGTTATTAACCATGAACTTGTATTGTGGTATCTCTTATTTTTCTTATCGTTATCCTTAATGAATGAATTTGTCTCTTATCCATGTTTAATGTTTTCCTTGCCTTGTTGGGTAATTGATTAAAAGACCAAAACTATTACTTTCCTTCTTGATCAGTAGCAATGTTTGTGAGAATGTCTGCTACCTGGTTTTCCTCTCGGAATGTATATTGTATGTGAATATCAATATACTCCTTAAGGCTCTAAATTTCCTCTACTATATTAACTATTTCCCAAGGAATTTTCCATTCATCTTTTAACATATTTGCTATGCTAAGGAATCTGTCTCCACCACTATATTGCATATGTTAGTGTCTTGCAAAATTGCATTACATTCCAAATGGTGGTTTCTTCTGCTACCATGTTAGCTATTGGCCCTATATATTTAGCTTTTGCATACAAAAGATTGTCCTGTCCTTTTCTTATGCAAAAACCATATGAGCTCTTCCTTTGATTTCCTTTCCTTGCACCATCAGTATTACACTTAACCCGACCCATTGTCTGGAAATTTCCACTTGACAATTTTGTAGAAAAAATTCGTCCTGTAATACAGAATCTTTTCCAAACTCTCTGACCATCCTCTTGGGTATTAGTTCAATTTGGAAATTTGACTCTGATTAGTCGGTAGATTTTCTTCAACATTTATCTTGTAACAATGTGAAAGTGACCTATTTACATTGTCTAATTTGGTTCCTCCTTTTCCATACCTCCCATATTAATATTGCAAGAATAGCTCTCAGTATATCTCTTGATTTTTCATTCTCCATGTTGACCCACCAATTCATGAGAACTGTGCTTAATTGCTCCCTTTCTAACTTGTGATGTGTATATGAAGCAAACTCCCTCCAGAGTTTTTGAGCTATAAGAGCTGTTAGAAAAATATGTTTCATGGTCTCCTCTCTTTCTATATCCCAGCAATAACACTTTGAAGCTATAGAAACTCTGCACCTCTTCAAATCATCATCAGTGGGTATCCTCCCTTTTATCACCCTCCACAAAAAGGAAGATGATTTATTAGGTAACCCACTGATCCAAAAACACGTACACCACTCCACCTTCTCTTTCTTGTGCCAGAAAAGTTGGTATGCTGACTTTGTGGAAAAACTCTTAATAGTTCTTCTTATCCACCAAGCCTTGTCAATTTCATCCCACAATTTTGGCTTGATGCTGCTGACAATCATTTATGTCATCTCTGATGATACTATTTCCCATAACACATCAAAGTTCTATGTATTATTTATATTTGTAATAAATTCACTAACTTTCACTTCCTCTTCTTCTGCTAACTCCCCATTGGTATAGTATAAAGTATCCAGTTTTTTCTAATTATTACACCAAGAGCTTGAATTACCATTTTGAATCTACCACCGTATAAATGGTTCAAGCTCTTCTCTTATTGCAAGCATAATCCTCCATACATGTGAAGGCCTTGTGCTCATTACTGTTAGAGGATGTTTTTTCTTTCAATATTTGTTTCTCATATAGGTACCCCACAAAGTGGCCATCGAAGTCCTGAAATTCCACCACATTTTAGCACGTATAGACTTATTTACCACATATAAGGATCTGAAGCCTAACCACCTCCCCCCTTCTTCTTTTGGAAAGCACATAACTTCCCAAGTCACCCAATGCTTCCTCCTTTCCCTATTTGAATTACCCCAAAAGAATTTGGCAAATATCTGATGTAATCTCCTAATAACCTCTTTTGGGGGAGACATTGTAGAGAAAAGATAGATAGGCATAGGCTGAAGTACATGATTGGTTACAATATATTTCCCTACAAAAGAAAGAAATTTATTCTGCCAAGAATAGATTCTTCTTGAAAATTTCCTCATCATGTCTTCAAAATAGGAACTGTTTTTTCTACCATAGAAAACGGGGCATTCCAAATATATTAAAGGGAACTCACCTTGCCTGATTCTTCTTAGTTTCTCAGTTTGATTGAGAAAATTAAAGGAATTCTCTCATGTAAGTAGAAATATTTTTTTAGCCTTGTTGATAAGCTGTCTAGAGGTTATCTCATAATTTCTCATACCTTCGTCATTTTTATGAATGAACCTCTATCTCCAAAACAAAATAGAATCGTATCATCTATATAAGATTAGATGATTTATTGTTGGACTTAACTTAGGCATCTAATACCCAATAAAATCCCTATCCCTTTGTACATTGTTCAAACCTCTTGATAATACTTCAGCAGCCATAATGAATAATGTAGGAGCTAAAGAATCGCCCTGCTTTAAGCCTCTAGTGGACTAGAATAGTCCATGAGTCTTCCTATTAATAATTATTGAATACCAATTATTAGAAAGCACTCTCCACACAACTTCTAACATCACTTATGAAAAATCAAACTTCCTCAACACCTTTGTTAGAAAAATCCAAAACACCCGATCATAAGCTATGGTTATGTCAAGCATAACCACCATATTAGTATGCTTGTTTCTCCTGTTGATATCGCCAATAATATCTTGAGCAAACAAAACATTCTTTGTTATACTTTCCCCCTTTTACAAATCTAGCCTGGTTGGAGGAGATAATCTTTGGCAGCACCAAAACCATCCTATCACGCAAAACTCTACAAATGACCTTGTTGATAAAAACAACTCAGGATAATGGGTATTACATCAGAAAAAGATCTGACCACTTCGTTTTTAGGCAACAATACCAAATTAGTATGAGTTATATGTTTAGGTAATAGTTGACCACAAGAAAAAGCTCTTACTACCTTGATAATATCTTCAGCTATGATGTCCCAACATTTTTAATAGAATAACCTAGAAAATCTATCTAGACCTATTGCACTAGCTTTATTCAGTTGAAACACTATATTCTTAACTTTCTCTTGATCTAGTAGTAGAGTCATCTTTTCATTTTCTTTCTGTGTAATGTTATGTGGGATAATGTCTAGTATTGAAAACTCCTGGTTGCTGATATTTTTACAAAACTACTCCTTAAACACTCGAACAACTTCTTCCCCTATTTTAGACTCCTCTTTTTGTAATGATCCCTAGTTTAGGAGCCTAAGAGTGCAGAAAAGTTGGCTTAAAAATAACTTGGAGTAATTGGATGAGGGTAACTTATGGTCTGTATAAGGAGTTATGAATCGTAGTTAGGTTCGTAGATTGAGAGCCTTGACTTGAAGGAAATTGGAGTTTTAGGAAAGTGATCTTCAAAACAATAGTACAACTCATAAAGCATCATAGACCCGCAGAATCCCTTCTTGGATAGGGACCAAGAGGATGAAAAAAATTGCTAAGTGTGGAAAGACACCACGAGTCCAACCATGACCCATAAGTCTATATACGGCTCGTAAAATGTTTCGTGATTTTAGGGCCAAAACTAATGGTTTCTAGATCCTTGTTTACGAACAACGATACGAGTGGTGCTTCTTTGTATGGCTCATACATTGGCTCTCGTAGTTGGTACTGCTGGATTCATTAAGGGTATTTCCTATTCTCATACAACCTTAATAGCCTTATCTAGCCCCTACATGACCCCTCATACAATTCCAAGCCCTTCTCCCATCAAGTCGAGTGCAAACTATTCCAACAAACTAAGTTCTAACATGAGTTTTTTATATCTCTGAGCGCACAATGAATTAGATGCTGGAAAACTACCAAATGAAAGTTCTCTGAATTATCTTACCAACACAACTTATTTCACCTCATTCGAAGTTTAGACAAAATTTTATGCCCATTTTAGTGAAGCACTATTAGGCTGCCAATTTATACGACCCACTCTATGGGTCGCGTATTGATTTACAGCCCGTAAATGGGCTTTTGTGGAAACTGTCCAACCAGTTTTTAAAATAGTATTTTATCCCTCTCCTCACAATCTAAGCCCAAAGCAAAATCATTTTGACTTCCTACACACCCTATATCAGTCTAAAACCCCCCTAAATGACCCTATTCCAAAACCATTCTTCAAAACCTAATTCCAAAAAATCCTCTCAAGTCCCCCAAGGTCCTCATTGAAAACAAATATAGGGTTTTGGGTTTCTTCACCAAAGTTAATGATTTCTTGCGTAAATTTTCAGCCAAGGTATGTGGGTTTGATTTGTGAATCCCTTTCCTTCAAAAAACTAAAGTTCCTATTCTATTTTGGGTTTAAGGTTTATACATGTTGTGAAGTTTTGGGAAGTTGGTTTAACCATATAATTTGTGATGCATTCTTAGATATATCAAGTATATGAGTATTATGTTTTGACCTATGATGCATATTGAGTTGAAATTCATGACTTTTTAGTTGGAGTTTTACAAAGACCATGTTGGGTTGATTTGAATGATTCCAAATGCTTATATTATGAATTTATTGATGTTTGTTAGCCTATATTATTATGAAATAATGTATAAGTCCATCAAAAGGATGTTATGTCTTGAATTTCTATATTATGGAAGCTAGGGAGTTTGGAGATATGAAGATGTTGATACGGGTTCCTTAAAATATCCTTTAAATTGGTGAATCATACTACTCTCATACACGAATAACTAGTAATTTTCATGATTCCATAGCTATTTATGATTCTTCCCTACTTATGGAATTTTTGGTTATGAAGTTGATGGAGGGTTACTTTATTCACTTCAAATAATATTTTATGTATTATTATTGTATATGAATAAAGATTAAATCACATTAATTTCATGAATGGGTGTATTGACTCATGTATCTTATTGATTTCAAATAATGGGTTTGTGAAATAGTTTATGGGTTACTTCAAATATGAATTGGTTGTCATGGATACATACGAGTATGTGCATTTTCTTCAAGTCTCAAAATAGTAAAGCTAATTTAGATGTATTAGTGCATTGTGTTATAGATATCCCATAACATGACATGCTCTTTGAATGCTATTAAATTCATATGAAGCTATGAGTTATGTATTATTGGAAGTCTTCTTTATGATATTATGATTTGCAAGTTTATACATGTCATGACCATACTTTTGTATATATGTTATTTGGGACTAAAATCATTGGAATCAAGAATGAATGAATAAAAGAAATGTGTGTCTCCACCTAGTTATGATCATGAGACTATGATGACCCATTAGTAAACGAGAATAAAATGATGACCTATTAGTAGAGGGATATGAAATGATGACCCGTTAGTAGAGGGATATGATTAAGATGCTAGCTGATAGTAGAGGCTTAGCAAAGATGTAGGAGCTATCCTTATGATGATGATTAATGTTCTAAAAGGCTTATGGGACGAGTTAGTAGAATTCCCCTCTATTGTTTTAAAATGCTTATGGGATGAGTTAGTAGAGTACCTCTCCACTAATGATTTCATGATTCATGTTTATGATTATTCCGTGAGAGTTTTACCTAGCACTAAGTGGACTTTGGGATGAATGTGGAAGCTCCTAATTAGAAGAGGTATAAGACCGTTAGTAGAATCCCATTGTCCCATAACTATGTGTCACCGTAGGAAATAGGAATCACCCACTAGTAGAGGTCGATTTCTAGGCCAACTGATAGTAGAGGTTGCTCAATAGCAAGGCTTTAGTGGATCAACTTCGACATTTTAGGAGGTCAGCTTGGCAAGTGATCTCCCTCTTTTCTATGGTGTAGGGGAAACATTAGGACTTCATGGTTAGGTCACATGGTTTATGTCGGTTAAAGAATGCTCTCACATATGTTCATGTTCTCCTCGTGTTCCTAAGGTGTCCTTTTATGATGATATATGATAGTTCCTTCATATTATGTTCAAAGATGTTTTAAAGCTCCTATTATTCATTATTTCACATGTTCAAATGGTATTTCTCCTAAAGGTATATGGCTGTGTCTACAAGTATATAAGATGGTCTCCATTAATATTTCTGATGTTTCTTCCATAAGAAAAATAGTATTTTATGTAAAGTGATGTAATGTTCACCCTAGGATATTAATATTTTAATAATTCATAACAACGTGTATTTTCTCACTAATTTAACTTTATGTGCCTCATGATGCATTCAACTAAGGGTAAATTCTTTATTTCTCATATGCATTATCTCATATTCTATGGCTAAAGTAATGTGAAAAATGATCACCCATATGTATGTACTCCTCATACTTCGAAGATGTTTCTCCTATGGTATATGATTAAAATACCTAAAACTCATATATGTTCCAAGTTTATATGATTTTCTTATTTATGACTATGTTTATTTATACATTCTACAAAATTCTTTCTAAAATTATTTTTTAATGTGAGTTTAAATGATTTTGGCTTGATTATAACTTACTAATGCCGTTGTAAATGTATGATTTTTAACATAAGACCTAGCATGAATGATTTCATCATTGTTTCCATGTCATGCATTGCATACCTACATACAAGTACAATCAAAGTACTAATGCATAATTCTATGCCTACATGATTTAACTATGTAGGTACCGACGCTCCTCGATATCCTCCATGCAGCTAGCTTTGGATCATTGAAGAAGAGAGTTGGTGAGTCCTCTTGTTTGGGGACAATAACCTAGTTTTCTTTCTATATTGATGTATAAGACATTCTAGTTTCAAGTCGTATATTTCTTTTGCTATGTATGTATTTGAGGGTTAGCTTAACATGTCTTAGCCCCCGCTAAGTTTATGTTAGAGGTATTGTTGGACAAATGTTATAATGATATCCAGTTTTTATATTCCTTTATGACTTTTAGGTTGTGGCCTTTAGACCCGTTTCCCCTAGTTTTCTATTTAATCTTAGCATTTTATGCCTATGAATGCTTATGATATGTAAGATAGTTTGGGTGAGGCACCTTTGGGCGTCTCATTCACTCTGTGACAACTAGGCTCCTCGATTGGATCGTTACAAACTTGGTATCAGTTGACCCTTCTTAGTGATGATTTCAGATATTTGGAGCTTCCTTCTTTTCCATTATACATAGGAGTGAAAATATTGTGTTTCTATCTCACTATACAAATCATTTCATCCCGGCCTTTTATCTCCAAAAGTCTTCTTCCAACTTTAGAAATCTTTTTTAATCCATGTCCACCTTACCCAATTCTTCCCTATTCTCAGGGGAAGAAATGATTTCCAGTTGGGATTCTTTGACTTTAATAATGTCTTCAAGTGTAGCTATCTACAACATTCTGTCTTACTCCATTCAACCAGTGCCCGTTCAACTTTCTTCACTTTGCATGAAATTCAAAATAAGGACACCCTGTAAAATCAACACACCAACCTCACTGCACAACCTCCTTGAACTTTTTGTGCTTACACCAAAAATTCAAGAAATGAAAAGTCTTGTCGATATGAGTATGATCAGATCCTTGACGAATAAAGTGTTGTGCCTCTATCAGTGGGAATATCTCACAGAACTCTTGATTCACAAAGATATTGTCCAACTTCTTAAAATACAAGTCTCATTGATTCTCCCATTCAACCAAGTGTATTTACTGCCTGTGAATTTTACTTCACCTAAAGAACATGCACTAGTACATTGTACAAAGTTTGTAGCTTCTTTTTGAGTGAACTCCAGCCTCCCTAACATCCCTTCTTCATTTAAAATAACATTAAAATCCCCTTCCACCATCCATGGAAACCTTGATGCATCCATAGGTTCTAAATCTTCCCACAACTCTAATATTTCCATGGCACTACATCTCACATATACTGAAGTTATTATGAATTCCTTCCCACCCTTTATAAACTTCATAGTGATGTGTTGATAGGCATTTTATTGGATTGTTCCAGTCCAGTCGTCTCTCCGAAAAAATCCATGTTTCCCTAGAACAATTTGCTATGGCATTATCAAATCCCAAGTTTGTTCAATAATGATGAATCTCTTCAGGATCCTGAAAAGTTTCCATGAGCAAGAAATGAATAATGGAATCTTCTATCTAAATCTATTAATCTCCCAAAAGCATTTTGGGTGCTAATAGATCTAATATTCTAAAATATATCTTTGTCTATCATTGATTGCGACTGGTGGTTTTCCCCTATTACTCCTTATCTTGGCCTATACTGCAATTGTAGATTTTCTGTTTTAAGCCTTCAAACTATTCGTATGTCTGGGAGATAAATCCCCTGCCTTACTAACATGTAGAATGTTATACTCCATATCTTCTTCATCATCTTCACCTAGGAATTTGCATGTCATGTTCCAACTCATCCCTTAAATCTAGAACCTTCTCAATTGGGCCATATTTATCTTCCTTGTCACTTTGACTCACTTGATTTTCCTTCGTAGCAGTATCCGCAATATTATTTTGATAGTTTTAATTTTTGAAACATCCTTCTGTGTTATCTCTATTATTCTTTTATGTCTTGAACATCTTCTTTTTCCCTTTTTCTATCTTATCATCCTTTGTGGCCAATACATTCTCTTGAATGTCTACCTTCTTGCATGCTAATGGATCTATTGATTTCCATTCCCTAATATCATAAAAAACATCTTCCACCCATTCTTTTGTGGTCTAATCAACTGCCTTTTTAACTTTATTATCTTGTCGCCCCTCCTTATGATTAGTTCCATCTTCACTGTTTTCTAGGCTAGCAAACTGGTTCTTAGTTTGTACCTCTGCCCATACCTCACCACATTGTTTTTTCCACCCCCACCCAATCTTCTTTTTATGTTCTACAAACTACTCCTCCTTTCTATTAGATTATTTCTATATTCCCTATTTCGCCTTTTTCTGAGTAGCTTTTTGTAGCTTTCCTTTTGATTAGTCATCTTTGTTTTTCTCCTCCCCCTTGTTACTATCCTTTTTCTTAAATAACTCTAGATTCTTGACATAACATTGTTCCTCGCCATTTCCCTAAACCGTACATATTGTACAATACTTTGGAACATTATCATATGTGATATGAATCCACTTCTGCATAACCTCTCCATCAGTCTATTTGATTCCTATTTTGATATGAAATTCACCTAGTAAATCCACTTCCACTTTAACTCTAGCACTATTGGGTTTGGTCTTGTTTTTGGTTGCCATATTAACCTATAATGCCTTCCCCAGTACAGCTGCCAATGAAAAAATATGATTCCTCTACAAAGAAATTGGGAGGAAATGATGGGAATGATATCCATGCAATTGTTGTAGACATCTCCTCCTAAGGGTTGACCATCAGATCCTACCTAAATATCCTCATGGTATATGACCAATTTTGTTGCATAATATAAAAAGCCAGTTTCGATAATAGATGGACATAATCTTCTAACAATGATGCCTTTATAAGGATGTGCATGTTGCTTGATATACCAATGATGTAATATCTTTTCAGTTCACACTATTTGGGAATAACCTTCCGCAGATATTGAATGTATGGCCAACCATATGAGAATTTTTTGATGATAGCATATTGGAGATTCTCTCTTATTATCATCTTATTCACTTTATGAGAATTTTTTGATGATAGCATATTGGAGATTCTCTCTTATTATCATCTTATTCACTTTACTTTGTTCGTGTAGCATAATGGGTTTTCCATGTTGTAGGGACCTAGACCTCAGAGGCCTTGACTATGCTTAAAATTCATTACCAAAGATGGCAAAGGGTCCCCTTTAAGGAACCATTCACGGCTAATGGTGCATACCACACATTGTTTAGGGTAACTTGGGGGTGGCCATAGTCGTGGATTGAGGCTGCTTGTAGATGTTCAAGTAAAGGGTTCCACTATGAAACCCTCCATAGCTCGTGGTGCCCAGCATGGTCCATGGAGGGTCTTGTGGAGGGCACCCTCTACTTGGACACAATGTTTTTCCAAAGGGTACTCACCACGGACCCCTTCACGGCCCGTGGTGTGCACCAGAGTATGAAGGGGGTCTCGTGTAGTGGTCCTATGAAGCAACCTCCCCCAGGGCCTTAGTTTTCCTGTAAGTGCACACACCATGGAACCCCTCACGGCACGTGGTGCATATCATGGTCCGTGCAGGGTGCCATGTAGGGCCCTTCGTCAATTTTTGACCCTATTTCATTAAGGGTATTTTGGGCACTTTGGCCTAAACCCTTTGTATTTTAGGATTTTTATGCCTATTCCAAGACCCTTAAGTCATGCCTTAGCTATTTTATTTCACTTCACTCTAATTCTATCATTTAAACTCTAGAAATTCAAATTTCATAGACTTCATTCGAGCCAAACTTTAAAGATTCAAGTCAAGGGATTTAGAGTGCTTCAAGCAAATTTCTAATTCATTCTAAATTTTTTCAAGGTATGTGTGGTTTCATTCATGATTACTTTGTAATCACGAATCCCCAAAATCTAATTCTTCACTTTCATGATTTTTAATTATGATTTACAAGTGGGTTTTGCGATTTAGCTTCAAATTGATGAAATTAAGTTATGGGTCAATTTCAATTGATGATTTAGCATGGTTTGAGTCTTATTATGTGAATTTACATGGATTTTATGAGCATTGAATATGCATGTCCCTTTTTATGATAAATTTATGCATGGGTAATTTTAAGTATGTTTCAATTGTTGATTTCTTAGTGGATTTAGTATGATTTCATCTTATTATGATGTTTTAAGTATGAATTCCAAGAATCTGTGCTATTCCTTTATTCTTCATGGCATAAGCATGCACGAACAAGTATTTTATGAGATTTATGATGTGGGTTATTACCCAATTATGATTATGATTATGATTTTAAGGCAAGCATGATTATGACATAACATGTGATCACATATGATATGGCTTTTAGCCCCATGAGTATGTATACACCACTATGTACAAGTATGAATGTGTTATTCCTATGCATGAAAGTATGAAATGAAGTATGGTTTCGCCTTGAGCCCAAGCTTATATATGATTTGATTTGGCTTTTAAGCCGAAGTATGTATGATTATAAAGTATGATTTGGATCTTAAGCCCAAGTATGTATGATTATGATTTGAAAAGACTTATTCTTCTATTTCAAACATGTATATGTATATGTATTCCGATCGGATGATGACTTAGCACCGAATGAGATTGGAGGTGGGGGACTATCCCCAAGGATCCTCATATAAAGCCTACAATTCTCATAACTATGTGTCATCATGGGTTTATGTTTATGCCCTTTTAAGGGACTATAATGATGATGTATGTATGTACCACCACCCATCGAAATAGGCAAGGCCCATAAGGTAAGGATATAGGCTACCTTTGGCAAGTAGTCTACTCTTTCTCTAATCTAGATGCATCATTAGAATTTCATGTAATAGCTCACACAATACAGATGCAATATGGGGATTCTATGTTGTAGCTCGCGTGGTCTTAATTTTTGGTTAAGGTCCCGTCCCCTCTGCATTTAAAATACTATCGCATTCATGCATCATGAATTTAAGGCATATAATTGTTGCATTCTTTCCTATACACTTCTTTATATATATATATATATATATATATATATATATATATATATATATACATGTGCTCTTGTCATCTAATATTGAAATACAGGTTATCATGTTCATATGCATAGCATGCTCACATACTTAGTACATTCAAACATACTAACGCATACTTTTTCCTACATGATTTAACTAAGTAGGTACTGGAGACTTTCCTCATTCACCTCTTCACGATTAGATTCGGTTTGTGGAAGTTTGCTTGTGGTGAGTCCTTTATTCCAAAGACAAGACTCACCTTCTATCTACTTATGCTACGTTATTATTATTTTATGTCTTTACTTTGACGGTAAGCTCGGGACATTTCTTGTCCCCCATCCTATGTATGATTTAGAGGCATAATTAGATGTCATGAAACTCTGTGTATGTGCTTGATATGTTTCACACTTGTGGAGGCTATGCTTATGTCTTACCTTATGTTGATTTTGTTTTGATGAGATGATGAAATTCTTAAGTCCCAACTCCCATAGTTGAAGTCATATGAACCCACATTAGAAACTCTTGTGATGATTGTTTAATGGCAAGTCACATGTTCCCTATCCCCATACCTTGAATCCTAATTTTCTGTCTCTTAGAATTACTTGTTGAAATCGTGTGACAATGAGTCACATGCCCCCTTATCTCATAGCTGGAGTCCTAAGCCCCTATATATTAGTATCACTTTATAATGTTTGAAATGTGTTTCCAAACTGATAGTGTGTAAATGGATGCTATGAGGCTTGTTTGAGAACTTTTGGATTCCCATTCGCCATGTTACACCTAGGCCCTAGGCTTGGATCGTGACCCATGCAAATATGAAATTTGTATAAACAGAATTGGTTTCGTAGTGGTGACTATAGGCTTCAACACATTAGCATATAATTTCATCAAACTGTGCTGACTAACCTTCGTTGGAGGCTGGCCAACAGCCATTGCGACCAGTATCTATCGAAGTCTTTGGATCTGTATCGGCTGTAACAGTAGGGTTTCTAGAGAGCGTTTTTTGGTTTAATTGTTAAGTAAATATATTTGAATACTTAAAATATAACATATGTTCTAAATTCAAAAGAAAAAATTTAAGATAATTCTCTTATATCAAATTTCAACAAAATGTACATAAATATAATTTGAAAGAAAAGAAAAATGTAAGTCTATAACTTTACTCAACTAATGAATTCTACTTTAGACTAAAAATTCGAATACCAATACAATTATGCTAATAAAAATAAATAAATATTAGTTAATAAGAAAAATTGTATAGATTCTCATGAAGTGAAGGGTGAAATGAGAAGTACATAAAACATAAATAACTAAATAAAATTTATTTTTAGAAAATAGAAATAATCAAAATTAAAAAAAAATAGAAATAAGAAACAAATTTAACTGTGATCAACTTGTAGTTATATTATGTAATTATCTGCAACCTAAGTGCCCTTTTAATTGGAGGGCACAAATACCCTTGCCACCAAAAATAACAATTACAGAAAATTCAATTACCAAGATAACTCTCAAAGATGAATAAAGGAAGAAAAAGAGGAAAGAATCCCAGCGCGTTTACAAGGGAGGAGTCTGAGCTAGCATTTAGGGATCATTTGGTACAAAGATGAATAATGCAAGGATCGGTATTAAAGGAATTAGTAATAGAGGTGTCACAACCCGAGTTTACACCATAGACGTGGTCAGCACCTAGAACCATTTCTGGTCCTAAGAAAACCACTTGGCCTGGTTACTTTACTCATCAAAAAACTTAAACAATAAGGATATACTTAGACCTAATGAGCTACATATACTACAATAATCTAACAAAAAAATAGAGGAAATATCCCAACAATAATTGAAATAAAGAACTGAAACTCATCTCATCCAATCTATGGAACCTCTAACTAGGATAATCTTAAATAACTACTGTGATAGGCCCATAATAACCACAACTGAAAAATAAATACTAAAACAGAAATATAGACTCCAAAGCCTCTAACTGGTAAGAGGCCTCACTGATTGCGGAATGAAATACTGGTCCTCAACGAAGCATCTGTTGAGGATTCTGTCACCTACGTCTGCATCATAAAATGATGCATGTCCAAAGGACGTCAGTACATGAAATGTATAAGCACGTAAAATAGCAAAACCTGGGACCTTAGGATAGGGTATTATACTCAAAAGTAGCTAGAACATACCTCAAGATAGGATAGCAAAAATAATTAGATAAAATACATGCTGGAAGTAAAAGCATAGGTTGAAACTCTGTATGCAAGAATTAGTCTAATTTGGCTTGCGGAGTTTCTCAAATGAACAACCATCACTATGAGCCTAGTGATGATACAACATCTTGCCCACCCTTCCAAAGTCATCCCATACTTTGCCAAGGTGGGTGATTATAAGAACCCGAAATTTCGTACGACCTCAATGAAGCATGAAAAATTTAGTTTCGAAAAAGTTTTGGACCAAGGTGACACTTCATAGGAGCCTCATGGTCCGTGTGAGGTCAGACGGCCCGTGTGGAGCCTCTATAGTGTCTCCCTTAGCCCATGGAGGATGTTTGGCCCTTAAACATGGTGTTTAAAACCAAGTCACACAACACTTGGACCCCTCACAGTCCGTGTGACACTTCATAAACAGTGTGGTGGGCCGTGTGGTGGCTTTGGCCTGAAATCCCACAGTTTTGGGGACCAAGTATGGTTACACAACCAAGTTCACGGCCCGTGTGGGGTGTCACAGCACGTGAGGCCATCCCTAAAGCTTTTGGAGTGAAATTTTTCTAAGTATGAAATTATCGTCTTGTAATGTGATCGTGGAATTCTTTTGAGGAGAGGGGTAGGGGCAGTGTCACGGCCCGTATGACACTACACGACCCGTGTAACCTCCCGTGAAGGTGACTTCGTGAAAAATTCGAAGTATGTGATCTTTAAGTACAAGCTAAGTTCACTTTCAAGCCTTCAATTCAAGCTTAATTATGTTGTTTAAGGCCATCATGGGTCTCCAACATAAAGTCAAGTTCAAAGGAATTTCATTGGCTAAGTTTTTCATAAGTACCGATAGAAGGGTAATCTCTTAGCACAAAAGGAATTGGGTGGCCCACGGACTATAATATTGAATCTCTTTGAATTATCTTTCCAACGCATCTGGTCGCACCTCAATCCGAGTTTGGAGCAAGAAGTTTTTCCCTTTTTCGTAGAATCTGTCTGGGCTAGATGGGAGGCCTTCATGAACCGAGAAGAGCTTCACAGACCATGAAGCCAACCATTTCAAGTCCAGTTAAAAACTTAAAGAGGCATTTTATTGAGGTATCTTTGATATTTTGACCCATCCCTAAGGCTTTTAAGACCTTTTTAACCCCCCCCCCCCCCCCTTTTTATATTTCTAAACTTCTCCTATACTAATTGTAAACCCTTATTCAAGACAAACACTTAGTTTCTAGAATTAGACTTTCAAAATTCTCTCCAAGTGTCATCTTCAAGATTCAAGCTAGGATTCAATTGGGGTTTCAAGTTCAAGCCAAATTCTTCCCAAATTCACCTTCCTAATCAAGGTATGTGGGATTGATCTCTTTCAACCAAGAAGACCTAAATATCTTTCAAAGGATTTCATGAATTTCAGTTTACTTTAAATGTGGATTTTAATTATTTGATTTTATTAAACCCAATTGATGTATGGCTTGTACTTTACCTATGATTTTAAATTACTTTGATCACTATTATGATGATTTACATTGAGTTGTGAAGTTTTAAACATGCATGTCCCCTTTAAAGTTGATTTATGCATGGGTGATTTATATTATGATTTAGATGTTGATTTGATTATGGGTTTATTCACTTTCATATTATGATATTGATTTTAACTTGAATGTATGTTGCTCATGCTATCCTTACATTATGCATTGCATTTACATTCATGAACATTGGTATATGGAATTTATGAAGTGGGTTAAGCCCAATTATATTTTATGAAATGATTTTGATATGATTTTGGTAAGGCATTGATTATGACAAGAATGTGATCACATACATGTCTTATTATTATGGCTCTTTGAGCATCTCGGGTGCTTGCACCATCTTGTATATGTGCATAAGTTATTCCTCGCAAGAGCATCATGATTATGATTTATGTTTTGGCTTTTGAGCCTAAATGTGCATTGAACGGTTTTGTAATGAATATTGAATCTCTTGAAAGCACGTATATGTATAAGTATTCATGTGGAATATTGGTTACTTAGCACCAACAAATCAGGGGCGTTAGGGATATCCCCAAGGGCCCTCTCCCTTTCCTTGAACTATGTGACAACATAGGAACGTTAGCCATTACCGAAATGACTGGGTCGTAAGGAATGGTTATTTATTTATGATTAGGATATGATATGGTATGATTATGGAAAATCCTTCTAAAATGGTGAGCTCCGTAAGGAAGGTGACCATCCACCGAAATAGTGTGTTCCGTAAGCTGTGATGTAGATTACCTTTGGCAAGTAATCTTCTCCAACCGATGGGAGGTCGTTATTGGACTAATTCATGTAATAGCTCGCATGGGTTTGATTTGTTGGTTGTAGTCCATCCCCAATATATATGAGCATCATCTCATTCATGCATCATGAATTTCATGTCATCTTGTATATTTCTTCCTTGGATATATTATTCTTTCTATATTATGTGCCTTTTTCATCTAACATTGAAATGCAGGTCTGGTAAGTCATATGCATTGCACGCCCGCATACTTAGTACATTCAAACGTATTGACGCATACTCTATGCCTACATGATTTTACCATGCAGGGAACATGTGTTACGACCCTGTTTGATGGGTAGCTCGAATTCAGAGAGTTGACATTGTGGTGAGTCCTATCTTACAAGGACAAGCCACCTTCCTTCTACCTATGTTGTTTCCCTTTATCTTCTTAATTGAGGGTGAGCCCAGGACATGTCTTGACCCCGTCCTATCTTATGACTAGAGGCATTGTTGGACATCTTGTAGATTCTCGTAGATTCTATATATTATGTGTTGTATTTGAAGCTTATGATTTCGTCATCTATTTGATATGGCTATCGTGGATTGATTATGGGATTATGATATGTATGTATGTTTGATGTGGGAATGTGGAAGATCCTAAGCCCCGTATTTTCCCCATAGAGTTAGTCATACTTACCCGCCCCGTAGTTCTTATGTGCTATGTGATATGTGAATCCATGTAAATCCTTTTCCCTTCGATATCCCCATAGCGTGAGTCCTATTTTCCCATCCCTTAGAATTATGTGTTTACTATTTGAATGCGCTTCTGAACCGATAATGTGGATTTGGATACTTTGAGGCTTGTTTAGGGACTCTCGAGTTCCCATTTGTCGTGTCACTTCTAGGCCCTAGATCCGGGTGGTGACAGTGATGAACACCAGGGGAGTGATCCATCCCAAAATTGGGCCATCTCAATTGCAATAAGGAGTTGTACACTTGGTACAATTACGTAGTTTATGAGTTCGAGTTATTATACTCTTACCCATATCGGTGTTCAATACTACTCCCAAAAGTATTAATCATATGCTCATACTTAAAAAAATATAATTTTCTCAAGGTATTACTTTTCTTCTCTTGGGACTTAGCCCAACTTAGCATTCTCTTAACATTTCTCAAAACTGTCTAAAATCGTAGGTTACATGCTTCACTGTTCACAAAATGCTTATGCTAAAACCTTTCTTGAGTTTTAAGCAAGAATTGAAAATTCATAGATTTTTCTAGTAACCTTAGGGTTTAACCATTTTAACAATGAGAAGTAGTATCTCTACCTAAGACCTTAATATAGTAGAAAAAAATTAGTAAATTTCAAGCTTTTCTTAAAAAAAAGCATAAACAAGAACAAATACTCATAATGAAGAAATCTTGTTATCAACTAATACTTTGATACTTGGAGAAACTAGTAGTTACTTGATAGTGAGATAATGTAGTAAGATTTTCGTAGGCCTTACATAACTGGAGGAATTAGATTCTTGAAGATTTTGTGGAAAGTACTTGAAAGCCCTAGTCTTCTCCTCTTGAAACTACATTTTAAGTTTTGGAGAATGTTCTAATATTAATGAGTTGAAGAGTCACGTTTTAGGGACTTAATTAAGTGAAAACTGACAAGTTTAGGCTTGAAAGGGTGAGAAAGGACAAAAATACCCTTCCTTAAAAATTATTGGAGCCATCCATGAAACCTTTCCTATGGGTCGTGGATCAATATACGATCTGTACCTCGGTCAGTAGAACCTCGTGCCACAAAAGTTGAGCTACTAGAATTGCAACTTCTAAGCCACGAACATGCAGAATGACCTATCATCACACTTATAGGTCGTAAATCCTTCCGTAGAGTGATTATAGACTCAGAAGAATTTAGGTCCCTCTAGGACTCTTTCTACGAGACCTATTGATGGGTCGTGGTTACCTATACATCCCGTCTTGTAACACATAAGTGAATTTCCATAAATTTCTCAATTTTTTTATTTTCATTGGGGCGCCTTCTAAGAATCTTCCTACAACTCGTGGATACCTTTACGGGCCATAGACCGGCTCGTTCGGTAAAACCTATATCATAATTACCGACTTTTAGTCTTTCCAGGTTATCCTCATACAGGGTGTTACAATATCACCCCCTTGAGATCATTCTTCCTCGAATGCAGATGGAACTAGGGAATATTAAGCATGTTGCTACTCATAAACTAGTCTATCAATGGGAAGTACCCAAATAACTTATTACTCATATTTAAGGATTTATCTCAACTGAAAGATAGATATAAGGAATATTACTTTCAAGCTCAGTATTTGAAGGCACGAATAAGTGAGGATATCTAGCTTTCATGTCTACCTGAACTTCCTAAGTGGCTTTTTCAATGAACTAGTTTCTCCACTATACTTTAATAGAAGCAACTTTCTTAGTCCTCAATTTGTGAACTTTGCAATCTAGAATCTGTGTTGGGATCTCTTCATATGACAAGCTATCTTTGACTTCAATACTCTCTGTAGGAACAACCTATGCGGGGTCTCTCAAACATTTCTTAAGCATAGAAATGTGGTATACCAGATGAATAGCAGCTAACTCTTATGGCAATTCCAATTCATATGCCACATTACCAATCCTCCTAATAATCTAGTATAGGCCAAAATATCGAGGACTAAGCTTTCCCTTTTTCCCGAATCTCATAACTCCATTCATCGGTGAAACCTTTAAGTACACCAAATCACCTACCTCAAATTCCAAATCTCTTCTTTTAACATTGATATACGATTTCTGTAAGCTTTGGGTTGTCTTCAGTCTCTCTTGAATAACTTTCATCTTCTCCATAGCTTGATAGACTAAATTAGTACCTATCAATCCAGCCTCACCGAGTTCGAACCACCCAATAGGCGACCTACACCTCCTTCAGTAAAGAGCCCAGAGGGTGTCATTTGTATCTGAGATTAGAAACTACTATTATAAGAAAATTCAATTAAGGGTATGTGATCATCCTAGTTACCTTTGAAGTCAAATACAGATGTCCTCAAGAATTTGAATGGTCTGCTCTGCCTGCCCGTCTATCTAAGGATAGAAAACTATACTAAGATTCACCTTTATACCAAGCCCTTTCTGAAAAGACCTCCAAAACTATGTTGTGAACTAGTCTCCTCTATCCGGAATGATGGATAGAGGAACCCCATGTAATTTGATGACCTTCTTAATATATAGTCTTGCATATTCCTCAATTGTATCAGTCATCTTGACATGTAGAGATGAGCTAGCTTGGTCATTTTATATACTATTACCCACATTGAATTATGTTGTCTATGAGATCGGGGTAAGCCTATTATAAGTCCATGTTAATCATGTCCCACTTTCACTCTGGAATTTCAATATTTTGGGCCACAGCACAAGGCCTTTGGTGCTCCACCTTAACTTGTTGGCAATTTGGCCATCTGGACACGAACTCCACAATGTCCTTCTTTATGCCACTTCACCAATAAACCTCCTGCAAGTCTTCATACATTTTTGTTGCACCTGGATAAATAGAGTATTTAGCATTACGAGCCACAGCCAGAATCCTATCTGTAAGACTATCAACACTCAATACACATAGTCTGCCTTGGTATCTCAAAACTTCATCTCCCCCTTCTGCAAACACTAATACCTTTTGTTTCTGACATCTTCTTTCAATTAGAGAAGGATGGGATCATGGTCTTGCTTCTATTTCACCTCCGTTAATAAGGACGGCTCTGCCCTATTTTTGACAATCGCACCACCCTTATCAGAATTCTCAATCTACACTCCCAAGTGTGCTAGTTTGTGTACTTCTTTAACTAGTTTTTTTCTTCCTTCCTCAACCTGCTAAGAGCATTAGCAACTGCATTAACTTTACCTGGGTGCCAAAGGATGCTCATGTCATAATCCTTTTATAGCTCCAACCACCTCCTCTGCCTTGAATTGAGCTCCTTCTAACTAAATACATACCGCAAGCTCTTGTGGTCAGTAAACACATCCACATGCCCACTGTAAAAATAGCATCTCCATATTTTGAGAGCAAACACCATAGTAGCAACCGCAACCTCAAGATCATGAGTTGGATAGTTCTTCTCATGAGTCTTAAGTTTTCTAGAGGCATATGCTATCACCTTGCCTCTTTGCATCCATATACATCCGGGACAAACCTGAAGCATCACAATATATAATGAAGCCATCAGCTTTCTTGGGTAGGGATAAAACTAGATTTGTAGTCAATCTAGTTTTCAATTCTTGGAAACTCTTCTCAGAAGCTTCAGACCATATGAACTTAGCCTTCTTCTGAGTTAGCTTAGTCAATGGATCTGAGATAGAAGAAACCCCTTTTACAAAACACCTATAGTAACTTTCCAAGTCAATGGAGCTGAGATAGAAGAAACCCCCTTTACAAAACACCTATAGTAACTTTCCAAATCAAAGAAACTCTTTATGTCTGTTGGATTTATTGCCTTGGACAGTTCATTACAGCCTCAATCTTTTGAGAATCAACTTAAATTCCCTCATTAGAAACAATATGACCTATAAATACTACAGATGCTAACCAGAAGTCACAATTAGAAAATTTTGCATACAACTGTTAGTCCTTGAGTGTTTGAAAGATAATTCTAAGATGGTTGGCATGCTCCTCCTTATTACGAGAGCAGATCAGGATGTCATCTATGAACACAATGATGATCATATCTAGGTACTGCCTCAACATCCTATTCATAAGATCCATGAAAGTCGTTGGTGCATTTGTCAGTACAAATGACATGAGCAAGAACTCATAATGACCATTGCGAGTTCTAAAGGTTGTCTTAGGAATGTCACTTTATCTAATTTTGAGCTGATGGTACCCAGATCTGAGGTCTATTTTGGACAAACAAGTAGCACCCTGGAGCTGGTCAAATAGGTCATCAATTCTGGAAAGAGGATACTTATTCCTTATGGTGGCCTTGTTTAACTAGCGTAATCTATGCACATTCTAAGAGAACTATCCTTTTTACGCACGAACAGGACTGGAGCACACCAAAGTGAGACGTTGTGTCTGATGAAACCCTTATCTAGGAGGTCATTTAGCTGCACTCTTAACTCTTTTAACTCTGAAGGAGCCATTTGGTATAGAGGAATATTAGATATGGGCTTGGTATCTGGAAGGGTGTCTCCTCCAAAGTGTATCTCCCTGTCATGAGGTACTCTAGGTGGATCATCCAGGAAAGACTTCTAGGAACTCATTTACGACTGGAATAGACTAGAGAGATGGTGTCTTGGTACTGGAATCTTTAACTCTAACTAGATGGTATATACACCCTTTGGAAATTAACTTTCTGGCTCTAAGATATGAGACGAATTGACCCTTAGGCAAAGCTGAGCTACCCCTCCACTCTAAGACTGGCTTATTAGGAAACCGAAACTTAACCACACTTGCCACAATCTATGGAGGCATAACAACTGTCAAGCTAGTCCATGCCTAGAATGATTTAAAAATCTACCATGTCTAACTCGATATGATCAGCTAAGGGAGTGAGAAATGACAATGTAGCACCTCGGTCTAACAATGTTGTCACAACCTGAGTTAGGGCCTAGATGTGACACGGCGAATAGGAACCCAAAAGTCCCCAAACAAGCCTTAGATATTAATATCCACATCATAGATTCACGAATAACATTCAAATAATATCACATAGTTCTAAAGGGTCGGGGAAAAAGACTCGCGCTGTAGGGAAAAATAGGGGTAGGGACTTCTCATGCTTCCACACCAAAACATATAGATAGTCAAATAGGAAATTTTCTCACAAATCACTCCAACAATACATAAGCAATATACTAGTCATAACAACGGAATTCAAAAGAGTCTACATAATGTCCAACAAATGCCGCTAGTCAAATGGAACGGGGGCCGGGACAAGTTCCAGGCTCACCCTCAAATAAAGAAGAACGTTAAAAAATAACATAAAAGAAAGGAAGTTAGCTCATCCTTGGAATATGGGACTCACAACAGTATACTCGGGATTGGACTATTTGTCTACTTGTTGGTAATCAAAGTGCTCGACCCCTACATGGTAAAATCATATAGGCATAGAGTATGTGTTAGTACATTTAAATGTACTAAGTATGCAAGCATGCAATGCATATAATTTACCAAAACCTGCACTTCAATGTTAGGTGACAAGGGCACATAATATAGAAAGAATCGTATATTCAATGGAAATATATACAAGATGCCATAAAATTTTGATGCATGAAATGCAACAATGCTCATATATATTTGGGGATGGACCATAATCGACAAATCAAATCAAAGCGAGCTATTACATGAATTAGTCCGATAAAGACCCCCAGGCGGTAGGAGAAGATTACTTGCCAAAGGTAATCTACATCACACCTTATGGAGCTCACCATCGAGATTGATGGTCACCTTCCTTATATAACTCACCATTTTGGAAGGAATTTTCAAAATCATACAAAAAATATCATAATCATAAACGAAAAATCATTCCTTACAACCTGGTCATTTCAGTAATGGCTAATGTCCCTATGTTGGCACATAGTTCAAGGAAAGGGAGAGGGCCCTTAGGGATAGCCCTAACACCCCCAATCCGTTGGTGCTAAGTCAATAACATCCCACTTGAATACTTATACATATACGTTCTTTCAGGAGATACAATGCTCATTTCAAACCGTTCATACACATTTAGGCTCAATTGCCAAATCATAGATCATAATCATAATGCTCATGCAGTGAATAGCTCATTAACATATCCAAAATGCTGCAAGCACCCAGAATACTCAAAGAGTAAGAATCATAAACATGTAGGTGATCATCTTCTTATCATAACCAATATCTTATCAAAATCAGTTCATAATCGTTTCAAAAAACATAGTTGGGCTTAACCCACTTCATAATTACCATATATCAATATTCATGAATACAATGCAATGCATGATGTAAGGGGACATGCATGTTCATACTTTATAACTCAAAGTAATCATCATAATAGTGGTCAAAGTGAATTGAAATCATAAGTAAAGTACAACCCATACACTAATTAGATTTAATAAAATCAAATAATAAAATCTCATATTTAAAGTAAACTAAATTCATGAAATAGGTTGAAAGATCTTTGGGTCTTCTTGGTTGAAAGGGACCAAGAATCAATCCCACATACCTTGATTGAGGAGCTGAATTTGAGGGATAAACTTAGCTTCAATTGGACTCCAAATAGACCCTAGCTTGAACCTTGAGAAGGGAGAGTAGAAAGGAATATGGAGGTGATCTTATTAATGTTAGGAGGTTGAATAAGGGGTTTAGGATAGGTAAAAGGTCATATTCATAATTAAAATAAATTAAAATTACATAAACGTCATTTATGAAATAAATAAAATTTAGAACCGTCAGGTCCACACGGTCCATGAAACGTCACACGGACCGTGAACAGTGGCTTGTGATCCGATACTTAGAAACATCGCAGAGGTAATTCTCATGGAGCTAAGGGTTACCATACAGACAGCTACACGGTCCGTGTGACTCTACATAGGCCATGACATCGACCGTGCGAAGGTACTGGAATAAGTTTTGCACGACAAGGTTATGAAACGACACTTCCATACTTAGATTAATTTTACGTAGTGAGTTACATCCGTGACACACCACACAGACCGTGTGAGTGGCCGTGTGCCCTCACTTGGTCAAACCCCCCCCCCCCTTCGTCTCAGAGTTTCCCTACCGTGAACTGGACCAAGTTTCCTTCACAGAAGGTCACACGGTTTGTGTGTCTTCACACGGCCCATGTGGGTCTTCCGTGGAGCGATGCCTGGCAGTTCACTTAGGAAATTCCAAGAGAATTGAGAAATGCCACTCGAAACATCTGGGTCCTCACATTATCTCCCCCTTGGGAACATTCGTCCCCGAATGTGCAAGAACAAGGCTTGAAAAGCTTGACTTAGAGCATCAAACACCCAACATAAGATACAATGCATAGTTCATTATTTGAAAATAATAAGAAATCCTTTAAACTCACATCAAAATCGTATGCAAGTCACTCAAAAAATTATAAAAATCCCTTTTCGTGCATATGTATGCATGTCATGTCATGAGACTCAAGAGGGCAAGAAATGGCACCATTAGAAAAGGACGAATCCTAATTCCTTAGGCTTGAGTATTTTGGAAAAGATGAGGGTATCGCTTCACCATGTCCAGCTCCACCTCCCAAGTAGCAGACTCTACATGTTGATTTCTCCAAAGCACCTTCACCGAAGCCACGCCCTTGTTACGAAGCCATTTTACTTGCCTATCCAAGATCTTCACCGGAATTTCCTCATAAGATAAGTTTTCTCCAACCTCAATCCCTTCAAAGGCACAAAGGTGCTAAGATCCCCAACTATCTTCCTCAATATAGACGTGTGAAAGACCGAGGGAATGGAACTCAAATTCGGAGGGAACTTTAACTTATAAGCCACACCTCCAATTCGTTCAACAATCTCATAAGGGCCAACATACCGGGGGCTTAGCTTGCCCTTCTTAGCTAAATGCATCACACCCTTCATAGGCGAAACCTTCACATATACCCAATCACCGATGCAGAACTCAAGATCCCTTCCCCTAACATCCATAAGACTTTTGACCACTTTGGGCTGCTTTTAACCTTTCCCTAACATCTTCACCTTATCTATGGCCTCCATCACTAAATCTGGACCAACTAGTGCAATCTTTCCCAACTCAAACCACTCCATCGGTGACCTACACCTTCTCCCATATAGAGCCTCAAACGGCGCCATGCCAATGCCAGCATGGAAGCTTTTATTATAAGCAAACTCAATGAGTGGAAGATGGTCATCCTAATTTCCTTTAAACTCCAACACATATGCCCTCAACATATCCTCCAAGGTCTGAATAGTCCTCTCCGCTTAGCTATCAGTTTGAGGATGAAAAGCAGCAGTCAACTTGATCTTAGTCGCAAGTCCCTTCTAAAAAAGGCCTCTAAAAGTGAGAAGTGAATTGGGTACCATGAACCGATATAATGGACCTAGGCACACCATGCAACCTCACGGACTCTTGGATATACAACCTTATGTAATCCTCGGTGCCAAAAGTAATCTTGATCGGTAGGAAATGAGCCGACTTCATCATCTGATCCATGACAACCCAAATGGAATCAAATTTCCTTCCAGTCCAAGGCAAACCAACCACGAAATCTATGTTCACATCTTCCCATTTCCATATGGAAATCTCAATGTATTGGGCTAAGCCCCCAGGCCTTTGGTGCTTTACCTTCACTTGTTGACAACTCGAGCATTCGGATACAAACTTAGCAATGACTTTCTTCATACCATACCACGCACCAATATACTTCTTTCAAATCTTGATGCATTTTGGCTGACTCCGGGTGAACAGAATGATGACAGTTGTGAGCCTCAAGCATAATCACCTTCCTAAGATCATCCACATCCGGAATGCAAAGCCGGTCTTGGTACCGGAGTCCACCATCTCCCCTTTTGGAGAACACCTCGATCTCCTCTTCAGCAACTAATTTCTTCAATTCAAGTAACGATGGGTCTAAATCTTGCTTAGCCTTTACATCACTTACCACGGAAGACTCTGCCCTGCTTTGAACACGAATACCCCATCGTTCAAATCAACCAACCTGATACCCAACCTAGCTAACCGGTGAACATCTCTTGCCAACTCCTTCTTTTCTTCCCCAATATGCACCACACGTCCCATATATAATATGTTGAGAGCATCGGGGCCAAAACATTGGCCTTGCCAGGATGATATAGAACACACATGTCATAATCCTTTAGAAGCTCTGACCACCTCCATTTCCTCAAATTAAGATCCCTATGAGTGAATACATATTGAAAACATTTATGATCGGTGAACACATCAACCTGAACCCCATACAAATGGTGTCTCTAAATCTTCAAGGCAAATACTACTGCCGCCAATTCAAGGTCGTGCATTGGGTAATTATATTCATGCACCTTCAACTACCTTGATGCATACGATATCACCTTACCATGTTACATAAGCACATAATCCAAACCAATCCATGAGGAATCACAATACACAATGAATCCCTCTAAACCATTTGGTAAAGTCAAAACGGGAGCCGATGTAAGCTGATCCTTTAAAGTTTGGAAACTCTGCTCGCATTCGTCTGACCACACAAACTTAGCCTTCTTCTAGGTCAACTTAGTCAATGGAGATGCAATAGTTAAGAACCCTTCAACAAACTTTCTGTAATACCTGGCAAACATAAGGAATCTACGAATATATGAAGGAGTCAATGGTCTAGGCTAATTCTTTACAGCCTAGGTCTTCTTCGGATCCACCTTGATACCATCACCGGACACCACATGACCAAGGAAAGCCACCAACCAGAATTCACATTCGCTAAACTTGGCATACAATTTCTTCTCTCTCAAAGTTTGAAGGACCATCCTCAAGTGATCCTCGTGCTCCTGCTCACTTCAGGAATAAATTAGAATGTCATTAATAAAGACCACCACAAAACTATCAAGGAATGGCTTAAACAGACGGTTCATTAGATCCATAATCAAGGCTGGAGCATTGGTTAGGCCAAACGACATCACCACAAACTCAAAATGTCCATACCTTGTCCAAAAGGTTTTTTTGGAAATGTCACACTCCCTAGCCTTCAACTGATGATACCCGAAACGAAGATCAATCTTTAAGAACGAGTAGACCCTTGAAGCTGGTCAAACAAGTCATCAATCCTAGGCAATGGGTACTTATTCTTAATGGTCACCTTATTCAGTTTCAAGTAATCAATACACATCCGAAGAGATCTGTAACGACCTGGCCCAACATTTTGAAGTATTGTCCGCTCTTGGGCCTAGCCTAGCACGAATTTGTCCCTTTGGGCTCACCCCAAAAGGCACCACACAGTATTATGTCCAAATTTTTACTTAAATAGCCCAGAACTCTCCCCTTCTTTTCCGATGTGGGATTTGCTTAAATGAGCTAGGCATTATGTATCGCCGTCCCTGCACTCATCCCCATAGGGACTTAGCGTCCTCACTGAGGTTTGCCCCACTACCATACTAGTCGAGAGTCAGCTTTGATACCACTTGTAACGACCTGGCCCAACACTATGAAGTATAGTCCGCCATTGGGCCTAACCGATCACGGATTTATCCATCTGGGCTCACCCCAAAAGGCGCATCACATTATTAGGTCCTATCCTTTACTCAAATAGCCAAGAACTCTCCCTCTCTTTTCCGATGTGGGATTTGCCTAAGTGAGCCAAGCGTTATATATCACCGCCCCTGCAACCTGTAATGACCTTGCCTAATACTGTGAAGTATTGTCTGCTCTTGGGCCTAGCCCATCATGGATTTGTCCCTTTGGGCTCACCCCAAAAGGCGCCTCACAGTATTAGGTCCAATCCTTTACTTAAATAGCCCATAACTCTCCCTCTCTTTTCTGATGTAGGATTTGCCTACGTGAGCCAGGTGTTACGTATCGTCGTCCCTGCACTCACCCCCATAGGGACTCAACGTCCTCGCTGTGGTTTTCCCCACCACCGTACTAGTCGAGAGTTAGCTCTGATCACCAATATTTATCATTGTCGTACAACTCCGAGCATTGGCTACCACATTTTCTTTCCCTGGATGGTATACTATATCAACGTCATAATCCTTTATTAGCTCCAGCCACCTCCATTGTCTTAAATTTAGGTCTTTCTGCTTAAAGATGTACAATAGGCTCTTATGATCAGTATATATATCAACATGAACATACAAATAGTGGCGCCATATTTTCAAGGTAAACACATTAGCTGCTAGATCAAGGTCACGTGTTTGGTAGTTTCTCTCATGCAGTCATAGTTGTCTCAAGGCATAAGCAATTACCCTACCATGTTGTGTTAGTACACACCCCAAGACAACTCCTGAGGCATCACAATACACCGCATACCCTTTCGTGCCTATTGGAAGCACTAGCACAGGTGCAGAAGTTAGCCTGTTTTTCAACTCTTGGAAAATCCTTTCACATGCATCATTCCATTGAAACTTGCTCACCTTATGTGTCAACTTTGTTAGAGGTGCAGAAATATAAGAAAAACCCTCAACAAACCTTCTGTAATAACCTGCCAACCCTAGGAAGCTTTTAACTTTTGTGGGTGTTGTTGTCCTTAGTCAATCTTTCACCGCTTCTATCTTTTGTGAATTAACCCTTATTTCTTTATCGGTTACAATATGACCCAAGAATGCCACTTATTTTAACCAAAATTCACCTTTGGAAAACTTGGCATACAATTATCGATTATGAAGAACTTGTAATACCTATCGTAAGTGATTTACATGGTCCTCTTTTAATCTAGAATATACCAAAATATCATCTATAAATACTATTACAAATACATCCAAGAATGGCTTAAATACCATGTTCATAAAATCCATAAAAACTGCTGGTGCATTTGTCAGCCCAAATGACATAACAAGAAATTCAAAGTGCCCACAGCGTATCCTAAAGGTTGTCTTGGGTATATTTTTCTCCTTCACCCTCACTTGGTGATAACCTGATTTCAAATCAATTTTTGAAAGCATTTGGCACCCTGTAACTGATCAAATAAATCATCGATCCTTGGGAGGGGTATTTGTTTTTAGTTGTCACCCTATTCAATTGTCGGTAGTCAATACACATTCTCAAGGTTCCATCCTTTTTACGTACAAATAATACTGGTGCACCCCAAGAGAACACACTAGGTCTTATAAAATCGTTCTCTAGCAAGTCTTTTAATTGCTCTTTTAATTCACGTAATTCTGTCGGGGCCATTAGATATGGAGGGATAGACATAGGTTGAGTGTGTAAAAGTAAGTGAATACGAAAATCTACTTCTCGTTCTGGAGGTAAACTCGAAAGAACTTCAGGAAACACATCAACAAATTCATTCACTACGGGAATGGATTTAAAAGTTGGTGATTCCACCTCCATATCTCTTACTCTAACTAGATGACATATATATCCATTTTGACATCATCTTCCTTTCCTTAAAATAAGAAACAAACTTACCCTTTGGTGCCCCAACATTGCCTTCCCATTCAAGGACTGCCTCACTTGGAAAGTGGAAATACCCTCTCTTAGTTTGGCAATCCACAGTGGCATAGCAAGAAGCTAACCAATCCATAGCCATTATAACATCAAACTCCACCATTTCTAGCTCAACAAGGTCAGCCAATGTGTCACGGTTACAAACGGTTACTACACAGTCATAATAGACCTTTCTAGCTATAATAAATTCACCGGTCGGTGTAGACACTTCAAATGGCTTGTTCAATAATTTAGGTGTTCTCTTAAGCTTCCCAGCAACTAGTGAAGTGATATATGATAATGTAGAACCATGGTCAATAAGCATACATACGTGGAAAGATGAACAATGTACCTGTGACCACATCGGGTGAAGCTTCAAAATTTTGTCGACTCCCTAGAGCATAAGTGCGATTCTGGGCTCCACTAGAGCTACCTGCCTCACTACCACCTCTACCACAACCTGTTGGTGTTTGCTAACCCCTATCTAATGGAGGAACTGATGATGATGATGCAACAGCAGACCTAGTAGGTTGTGTTATATTACCCGTACGTCTTCTCGGGCAATCTCTCATCATATGCCCTGGTACATCACACCAATAACAAGCATCTGTCCCAACACGACATGTACTTAAATGACCCCTCCCACATAATTTGCAAGGCTGCTTAGGAGGAATTTGCTGGCTTGTCGAATATCCTATTGTCCGTGCACCTTGGCCCTCACTTCTTTGACTAAACTGATTACCTTTAGACCCTTGAAGTTGTGGTGGAGCACTAACTGCAGAGTAGGAGGATGATGGCCTAGGTGTTTTGTTAGAAACCCAAGTCCTAAACTCACCATGGGACGATATAAACTGCCCCATAGATCTGGCCCTCTTGGATTGCCCCCTTTCTAACTCTAGTGTCCTTCTTCTTTGCCTCTGATCCTCCAGTTTTTGTGAAAATGCTTGCATCCTTGCTATATATATATATATCTTTATTTTATGAAGCAATGGTACAGTCTCTGACGAAATACGGATCCAACCTATCCACATATCGATGAACTCTATCGGCCATAGTAGTGACTACATTAGGAGCATACCTGGCCAGGGAATTAAATTGTAGGCTATACTCCCTCACACTCATATCCCTTGATGGAGATTTAGAAACTGATATACACGAGCCTCTTGGATCTCTAATGGCAAGTAATGGTCAAGCAATGCCTCTTTGAACTCTTTCTAGGTAGTTGGAGGCGCACTTATACCCTTAGATTGCTTCCAAGCTTCATACCATAGTATAGCTACACCCTTCAATCTATATGTTGCCAGCTCCATAGCTTTTGTACCACTTACGTGCATAATATCCAAAACGCGTTGGATCTGATCGATGAAGTCTTGTGGATCTTCATTAGGATCTGACCCGGTAAAAGATGGAGGGTCCAAATTAAGGAAATCCTGTATCATTGTGCTAGCTGCCTTATTCGCACAACCTGCACCTACAACTGGGTCTTCTTGTCTTCGACCTTGGTCAGCAACTATACGGGTCAATAGTTAGACTGCATTTCTTAATTCTTGCTCAGTAGCATTAACAGGAGGCTCTTGAGGTGTTGCTGCCCTCCTTAGCTCCTTTGGAGGTGCAAGAGTCAGGGAACTCTGTGATAAGGACTCATCTGGAATCTTGCTTTGGTTATGCCTAGGTTGTGATTGGCTCGTCCCTTCTCCAAAATCTATTTGATTACTTGTACTTCTTCTCCTTTTGACAGACATCTTTTGCTATATATAAACACAATCAATGTAAGGGTTAGATATAATCCACCTACGATAATGGCTCTATGGCACGATCTAAGAAATGAAATAAAAGAGACAACTCCTAAATGTCCTGTATCCTAATGTTTATATATATGGTGCACAACACATCCATAAACAAGACTCTACATAGACATGGCTTTGTAGACTTCCTAGGACAACCCCCTCTGATACTACTTTTGTCACGCCCAAAGTCCTATTAAGGCGGACTGGCACCCATTGTCGACAAGGCTCGAGAGAACCAACATATACCCATGCACTTTCTATGAATATTGTAAGGGGTTTCTACATTCAATATGCTTTTCAAGAAAGTAGGCAGAAATAACAAGCCGAAAGGAAATGCATATGACTAGGCCGTTGGAGCCACGATGTCTAAAGTACGATACATGATCACAATTTACTTTACATAGTATACAAAGTCTCTAGATAAGAAGCAGTATCTATATAGATCGGGACAGGCCCCGCCTCATGACCAACTACATAATACAAAAATATAAGCTCTAGACGCGCAAAGCCCGAAGCAACCTAAAGCTTAGTAACAACAGCTGGATGTCCTGTACTCCTACTTGGGAGATCTAGTAACTCCTGTACCTGAAGCATAAAATGCAGGTCCCTCGTAAGGGATGTTAGTACGAGATAATGAACTGAATATGTAAGGCAGGAAGTACTATATATGAAATAAGAACTCAAATGAAATCATACACTGGTTTGTAAGGATAAAAGGCCACCTTTAGTCATACTGTGGAATCATGTACCTTGTGACCTTTTTATTACTTTACCTTTCTTTACAGTATAATATGTATGTAGTATATGATATAGATGACCAGCTGATCATTGGTAAATCAATATGGTGATCGACCCATGCTAGGCTTTCCTTTCACCCCTGGGATACCCCCCGTAATATGGGATCGACCCATGTTAGGTGATTCTTCCACCACTGGGATACGACACATTAATAAGTAACTTTCATTTATCTTTTATTTACTTTTGAGATGATTCTTTTGATGGTCATAAAATTTAGATTTGTAGGACTGTAGATATAACATGTGACATATAAACGATCATGCAAGACGTACAGTACCACGATGAAATGAGAGTTACACAACCAATGAAATGCGTAGGAGATTAAACAACACATGGACTTTACTTGGTAAAAAGGAACTTATGTATCTTTGGTATCCAAGTATGTATGCAGATTTGACAATGGCTATATATGGGAAGATATGAACATGGTAAAGAGTGGAGACACAGTTATTAGTTATGTCAGAGTTGGTAATTACATTTATGTCTCAAGGAAGAATCTAGATTTCATGCCAAATAATAGGAAATCGAGTAACCTTACATACCTCGTTGTACTACATTGTTATTACCTCTAAGTAGTCTCCTTTTCCTCCAAATACTTATCTACAATATAGTAGGTGATAAAACTAGTATTAGAAGCTAATAAACATATCTTGGCAGTCCAATCTAATAAAAAACACTCGGGCAGCAAGCTTTTAACTATTAATCCATGAGTATTCTTTCAACCTTTCCACCTCTAATCATATTTTCATTGAGCATACACTCTCATATACATGTTACATCCAGCTTGTTTTAGTCACATACAGGCTGCAACAGCTCATAAAGTACAACATACAGCAACTCTACACAACACGTAAGTAGGCAACGTAATATTATATCCTCTCGCTACATTTCGACGTCAACAATTCCAAATCTATTTCAACCTCAACCAAACTGTCCTCAACATATTTACATATAAAAATAGCCTTAAAACATTCCAAAAACAGTCCCGAAGTAGAGGGAAAACGTGAGACAATAATCTCCAATTATCCAGCCACAAGTTCCTACCAAGAGCACCATTTGAAAATCATACAAGAACTCATTTTTGCGGAAGATAAAAATGGTGTAGCAGCCTTCTTTCATCACTACAGAACTAATCCTTGTTAAAAACATAAACGATACCTCCTATAACGACCTGGCCCAACACTGTGAAGTATTGTCCACTCTTGGGCCTAGACCATCACGGATTTATCCCTTTGGACTCACCCAAAAAAGGGGCCACACAGTATAAGAGCCGATTCTCAACTAGTATGGTGGTGGGGAAAAACCTCAATAAGGACGTTGAGTCCCTATGGGGGTGAGGGCAGGGACGGTGATACATAACGCCTGGCTCACATAGGCGGATCCCACATCGGAAAAGAGAGGGAGAGTTTTGGGCTATTTAAGCAAAGGATTGGACCTAATATTGTGAGGCGCCTTTAGGGGTGAACCCAAAGGGACAAATCCGTGATGGGCTAGGCCCAAGAGTGGACAATACTTCATAGTGTTGGGCCAGGTTGTTACAATATCCATCCTTATTTCCTACAAACAGCACTGGAGCACCCCACGATGATATACTAGGCCGAATGAAACCCTTCTCCAAAAAATCCTTTAACTGCTCCTTTAATTCTTTCAACTCTGTCGATACCATACGATAAGGAGGAATAGAGATAGGCTCAGTATCCAGAAGAAGATATATGCCGAAGTCCACCTCTCTTTCAGGAGGGATGCCTGGTAAGTCTTCGGGGAACACATCCGAAAACTCATTCACCATGGGACCGACTTAAGAGTAGGCACTTCCAACTCTATATCCTTGACCCTTACAATGTGATAAATGCATCCCTTGGAAATCATTCTCCGCGCCTTGAGGTAGGAAATAAACCAACCTTTAATAGAGAAGTCACCACCCTTCCATTCAAGAACGGACTCATCGGGAGGTTGGAACTTGACCTTTCGGGTTCTACAATCTATAGAGGCATATGATGCATGTAATCAATCCATCCCAAGAATCATGTCGAAGTCGAACATCTCAAGTTCTTCAAGATCACATGGAAAAGTTTTGTGCAACATAGAAACAGGGCAACCATGATAGACTCTATGTGCAACAATAGAATTCACCCATGGGAGTATAAACTTAGAAAGGGTCCCTCAAAACCTTGGGACTCAAACCAAATTTAACAGCCAACAGAGGAGTCACAAAAGACAAATTTTCACCCAGATCAAGCAAAACATAATCATCAAAATCAAAGACTTTACCAGTCACAACATCCGGAGCTTCCTTGACATCTTAGCGGGCATGGAGCGCATAGAATAGATTGTTCATTGGGGAAACACTTTGGGGAGCTCTTTATTGACCTTGGTCCACCTAAACTTGGCCTCTACGGGCATTCCTAGGACAATTAGCAACCTTATGATCTTTATCACCATATCTGAAGAAAACGCCCAAGTCTCTCCATAAGACTCTCGTGTCGGGCTTCCCATACTTGTGACACACAGGATACCCCTGAACGCCACAAACCAGTGCTCTAGGAGGAGGCATCCAATCATTAGAAACTTGAGTACCGAAACCTTGGCCCCGTTGGAAGCGACCAAAACCACCACTTTGAGAACCAGAGAATCCACCATCAAAATGGGTCCTCTTGGAAGCGTGAACCCTTCTCTCCTTAAGTTTCTCCCCTTCGATATGTTTAGCATACACCATGAGTTTAGCAATATCCATATCTCATATAAGCATAGCAGTATGGCATTCCTTCACAAGTAGATCAGAGATACCCGAAACAAACGTGTGCATCCTTGCACGGGGGTTAGCCACAAGCAACGGAGCATACTTTGAAAGCTTTGTGAACTTGAGGGCATAGTCCCTCACACTCATACCTCCTTGCTTGAGATTGATAAACTCAGTCATCTTGGCCTCTCTAAGCTCAAGTGGAAAGAAACGATCAAGAAAAGCAGATCTGAACTCTTCCCAATTAACTTCACCACTGCAAACTCTCTCCATAGCCCATTGAGTATACTATACCTGGGCATCCTCATTGGCATTTGACCCATGAAACTCTGGAGGATTCATCTAGGTGAAATCCCTCACTCTAGAAGTAGGCATAGGATCCTGTGGCAAGTTAGCCTGCCTTGTCTAAGAAGTCATTACCTGAGAGAGCATGGTGAAGGTTGTGCGGAACTCATTGTTGGAGATGGGTTCCTCCATAGGCTCGTGGGAAGCCTGATCCTCATTAGCCAGAGCCGGCCTTGGTGGGAGGGCTCTTCCTCAAGGCATCTTCTGAAATGGATCAATGATACCATCAAGATAAGGGAACAAAATATACTAGCCATAGCACGACATAAGACATGAAGAAGTGAGGCAATTCCTAGAACACCTTCGTAGCCTCCCACTCATAGGCATGGTGCACTTCAAACCCATGAATGGGACTCTACTTGATGCAGCATGTTGTACTCCGAGGACTATTTATAAACCTAGGTCTCTGATACCATCTTTTGTCATGACTCGAGTTAGGTCCTAGGAGTGAAACGGTGAATGGGAACTCAAAAGTCCCAAAACAAGCCTTAGATATTAATATCCATATCATCGGTTCAAGAATAACATTCAGATGATAGCACATAGTCCTAAAAGGATGGGGAAAAGGATTAGCGGTATAGGGCAAACTAGGGTTAGCAACTTCCCACGCGTCCACACTAAAACATACAAATAGTCAAATAGGAAATTATCTCAAAAATCACTCCAACAATACATAAGCAAGATACTAGTCATAACAACAGATTTCAAAAGAGTCTACATAATGTCTAACAAATACCTCTAGTCAAATGGAACATGGGCCAGGACAAGTTTCGAGCTCACCCTCAAATAAAGAGGAAAGTCAAAATAACATAAAAGAAAGGCAGTTGGCTCGTCCTTGGAAGATGAGACTACCGCAGTATAATCCAGGATTAGACTATTCGCCAACTTGTTGGTAGTTAAAGTTCTCGGCCCCTACATGGTAAAATCATGCAGGCATAGGATATGCATAAGTACGTTTGAATGTAATAAGTATGCGAGCATGCAATGCATATAACTTACCAAACTTGCATATCAATATTAGGTGACAAGGGCACATAATATAGAAAGAATCGTATATTCAATGGAAATATATACAAGATGTTATGAAATTTATGATGCATGAAATGCAATAATGCTCATATGTATTTGGGGATGGACCATAACCAACAAATCAAATCCATGCAAGCTATTACATGAATTACTCTGATAAAGACCTCCCATCGGTAGGAGAAGACTACTTGCCAAAGGTAATCTACACCACATCTTATGGAACTCGCATTTTTGGTGTATGGTCACCTTCCTTATAGAACTCACCATTTCGGAAGGATTTTTTAGAATCATACAGAGAATATCATAATCATAAACAAATAACAATTCCTTTTGACCCGGTCATTTTGGTAATGGTCAATGTCTCTATGTTCGCACATAGTTCAAGGAAAGAGAGAGGGCCCTTAGGGATAGCCCTAATACCCCCAATCCATCGATGCTAAGTCAATAACATCCCACTTGAATACTTATACATATACATTCGTTCAGGAGATACAATGCGCATTTCAAACTGTTCAATACACATTTAAGCTCAATTGCCAAGTCATAGATCATAATTGTAATGCTCATGCAGGGAATAGCTTATTCACATATACAGAATGGTTCAAGCACCAGAACGCTCAAAGAGCCAGAATCATAAACATGTAGGTGATCACCTTCTTGTCATACCCAATATCTTATCAGAATCATCTCATAATCGTTCCAAAAAACATAGTTAGGTTTAACCCTCTTCATAATTTCCATACATCAATGTTCATGAATGCAATGCAATGCATGATGTGAGGGTAGCATGGGTAACATAGATTCAACTAAAATGAACATCATAATATGAAATTAAATAAATCCATAATTAAATCAACATGTAAATCGTATTGTAGATCACCTATGCATAAATCAACTTTAAAGGGGACATACTTGTTCATACTTTATAACTCAATGTAAATCATCATAATAGTGGTCAAAGTGAATGAAATCATAAGTAAAATACAACTCATACACTAATTAAATATAATAAAATCAAATAATGAAATCTCATATTTAAAGTAAACTAAATTCATGAAATAGGTTAAATGATCTTTGGGTATTCTTGGTTGAATGGGACCAAGAATCAATCCCACATACCTTGATTGAGGAGCTAAATTTAAGGGATAAACTTACTTGAATTGGACTCAAAATAGAACCCTAGCTTGAACCTTGAGAGGGGAGAGTAGAGAGGAATAGGGAGGTGATCTTATGAGGGGTGGGAGGTTTTAAGAGAATGAATTAAGAGGAGTGGGGATATTAGCTAAATTAGGGGTTTAGGATAGGTTAAAGGTCATAATTCATAATTAAAATAAATTAGAATTACATAAATGCCATTAATGAAAACATAAATTGAAACCGTCAGGTCCACATGGTCCGTGAAACATCACACGGACCATGAACAGTGGTCGTGATCCAATACTTAGAAACTTCAAAGAGTAAATTCACATAGAGCTAAAGGTTACCATATGGAAGGCTACACGATCCGTGTGACTCCACGCGGTCCGTGACATCGACCGTGTGAAGGTACTTGAAATGAATTTTGCACGACAAGGATACGAGCGATACTTCCATACTTAGAAAAAATTACGTAGTGTGTTACACGGAGGGCCACACGGTCTATGACATACCACACGGACTGTGTGAGTTGTCATGTGCCCTCACTTAGTCAAACCCCCCTTCCATCTCATAGTTGCCCTACCATGAACTGGACCAAGTGTCCCTTCACTTGAGGTCACATGGTATGTGTGTCTTCACACGGCCCATGTGGGCCTTCCGTGGAGTGATGCCTGGCAGTTCACTCGGGCGATTCAAAGAGAATTGGGAAATGCCACTCGAAAAAATTTGGGTCCTCACAAATTCATAGACATTTTAAGTAATACCTTTGAGCATAGTAGTAACCACATCTGGTGAGTTCTCCTGCTCGTGTCTAGTATCCATGGCATATAAACGGTTTGTGCCCCCGCCTATCCCTGATGTAACACCTATCTAAATTGGCTTACCCTATGGGGCTGAAGAAACTATTGAGATTTTTTGTCCTAAATGTTCTACCTCCCTATAAGAGAGTCATTTAGAAAGTGCCCCACCTAACCACATCTAAAACAACCATTTTTGCGTATAAGGCACTCTCCTAGATGAGACCTACCATACTTACCACAAACCAGATAATGAGTCAATCTCTAAGCTATACTCTCATGCGACTAGCTGCTCTAAACTCTATGTCTCTGTGGTCCCTACTCATTCCTGACCCTCGGTCTAGGTTCAACTGCAGACTAAGGTATTGGTCTAAATGTCTTAGGCTGAAAGGATAAATGACTAGCACTTCTATCCCTCTTCTTACCTTTCTCTTAGCCTGGTCGTCTTATTTTTGAACTGCTCCCTATCATACATTTCTCCTCCTCCACCTGTTGTATATAAGTCATTAAGCGAGCTATGTCTATATCCCCAATTAGCATAACATTTTCTTCCCTCTCTCTTAGTCATTTGAGAAAGCCTTGATATGAACAAATCTACCCTAATATACATGTTTGCCACCATAGTCGGAGCATAACGGGATAGCTAAGTGAATTTGAGGTTGTACTCCCCCACATTCATAGCTTCCTACTTCAGATTCAAAAACTCCCTCACCTTAGCCTATCGCAACTCTCTAGTAAAGTACTGTTCTAGAAAGGCCTCTTCGAACACTGCCCAAATCAAAGCTGATGCCCCTTCTAATCTACCTCCCTTCCACTGATCAAACTAGTGTCTAGGTACTCCCTTGAGCTGGTAGGAAACCAACTCAACTCGCTTTGCATTACCTATTTGCATAGCTTGAAATACTTTCTGAAGTTTCTCAATGAAGTTCTCAGGATCCTCCTTCACATCTAACCCTGTGAACTCAGGGGGGTTCACCCTTAAAAATTCATGAACCCTAGTGGTGTCCAAACCATCATGTCTGCACTCTCCCTATCAGCGTCCTTGTGTGGGTAACAGCTTGTGCTAAAGTCTGGATAGCTTCGCGAAGCTCAATATTAGAGACATCCACCTACAACGTCTGCTCAACAAGTATATAGCTAGACCTCTGGGACCCTCAAGAATTGGTGGATTAGACTAGTTTGCATTTTTCTTAACTGGCATCCTCTACCCCCAACTGGTCTGGCAGCTCTACGTGGAGGCAAAATCTAAAAAGTAACACGTGAACGCACGAGTCAAAATAGACAGAGTTAAAATCTGAAGCACAAAATAGAATAACAGTTGATAGTGACTTTTCCTATTGCCTTGTAGCCTCCCCATAATGGATGTAATGCACTTCATACCAATAATAAAGATTTTACTAGACAAGGGTTCCATAGACACCCTGGGACACTTGAACTTTGTGCTCTGATACCAAGTTTGTCATGCACCGAGTTTACACCCTGGATGTGGTCGGCACCCAGAACCATTTCTAGTCTCAAGCGAACCACTTGGCCTAGCTGCTTTACTCAGTGGAAGGCTTAATAATAATGACAGGCTTAGATCTAATGAGTTAAAGATACTGTAAATAATCTGAACAAACAAAATAAAGGAAATATCCCAACAATAACTAAAAGTAAGAACTAAAACTCATGTCATCTAGTTTATGGAACCTCTAACTAGGATAATATGAAACAACTATTGTGCCAGGCCCATGGTAAACACAACTAAAAATAAATATTAAACAGACTTAAAGAATATAAAGGCCCTGACTAGTAAAAGGCCTCACTGATGGCTGAATAAAATGTTGGTCCTCAATGTAGTATCTGTTGAGGGACTCTATCACCTGTGTTTGCATCATAAAATGATGTCGGTCAAAAGGATGTCAGTACATGAAATGTACAAGCATGTAAAATAGTCAAAACAAGGAGCTTAGGATAGGATACTATACTCAAAGTAACTAGTACATGCCTCAAGATATGATAGCAAAAATAATAGATAAAGTGTATGCTGAAAGTAAAAACATACGTTGAAACTCAATATCCAATACTTAGTTTACTTTGGCTTGGGGAGTTTCTCTAATCGACAACCATCACTATGAGCCTCCTGGTGATATAACATCTTGCCACACTGTCAGAGCCATCCCATACTTTACCAGGGTAAGCAATAAAAACTAAGGGAGTGGATCCATCCTAAAACTGGGTCATCTTACTAGAAATGAGGAGTTGTACACTTGGTACAATCCATCCTACATTGGCTACGTAGTTTATGAGTTCGAGTTATTGTACTCTTACCCATATCGGTGCTCAATACTGCTCCCAAAAGTATTAATCATATATTCATACTTAAAAGAATATAATTTACTCAAGGTATTACATTTCTTCTCTTTGGGGCTTAGTCCAACTTTTCTTCTCGTAACGTTTCTCAAAATCTTCCAAAATTGTAGGTTTCATGCTTCACTGTTCACAAAATGCTTACGCTAAAAATTTTCTTGAGTTTAAATCAAGAATTGGAAATTCATAGATTTTTGTATTAACCTTAGGATTTAACTAGTTTAATAATAAAAGTAGTATCTCAACCTAAGACCTCAATCTAGTAGAACAAAATTAGCAAATTTCATGTTTTGCTTCAAAAATGGCATAAATAAGAATAATTACTCATAGTGAAGAAATCTTATTATCAATTAATAACTTGATACTTGGAGAAATTAGTAGTTACATGATGATGAAATAATGTAGTCAGATTTTCGTAGTCCTTACATACCTGGAGGAATTAGATTCTTGAAGAATTTGTGGAAAGTGCTTGAAAGACCTAGTCTTCTCCTCTTGAAACAACGTTGTAAGTTTTATAGAATGTTCTGAGTGTTAATGAGTTAAAGTCACGTTTTAGGGACTCAATTAAATAAAAACTGACAAGTTTAGGCTTAAAAGGGTGAGAAAGGACAAAATACCCTTCTTTAAAAATTGTTGGAGCCGTCCACGAAACCCTTCCTATGGGTCGTGGATCAACATACCCGTATCTCGGTCTGTAGAACCTCATGCCACAAAAGTTGAGCTATTGGAATTGCAGCTTCTAAGCTGCAAATATGTAGCATGACCCCTCATCTCACTTATGGGTTGTAAATTCTTCTGTAGAATGATTCTTCGCTTGGACAAATTCATGTTCCTCTGGGCCTCTTTCTATGAGAGTTGTTGATGAGTCGTGGTTACTTATACGACCCATATACTAATATGTAAGTTAACTTCCAGAAATTCCTTAATTTTCCATTTTCACTAGGCGCCTTCCACGAATCTTCCTAACAAAGGTGCATACCTCTACAGGACGTAGACTTACTCGTAGGGTCAACCAGTATCATAATTCCCAACTTTTAGTCTTTCCACGCTATCCGCATACGGGGTATTACAAGAGGGATTATTTATGTTAAGATTAGTAACGCGGGGAATAGTAATGCATGGATTATCTTTTTTTCAATTGTTTGGTTCATTACTTCCCATCTAATCTTATGCCTAGTTTAAAACTCTACAAAAAGCTTGATTCCCCATCTAATCTTATGCCTGGTTTAAAACTCTACAAAAAGCTTCTTTCCAATCATATCCTTTGAATTATTATGAAATTTTATATTTCATATAATTGAGTCAAAGTAGATGTAATACCCCACATCTTAGGTGTACTAGTCCTATGCATATGGAATGTGATATGATATGGTAGAAGGAACACTAACTTCAAAAGTGCCTAACTTTTAGACTGGAGGGCTACATTTACGTCTAATGCTTAAGACGAGTGAGTGTATATAGGTTCCAAGCCAAATTGAGTAGACCGCAACCTTAAACAAAGTGGAAAAGGTGAGGTGCTTGTAGGACTTAGGAAGCTAACAGGTGAGTCACCTACGTGCTTAGCTTAAATAGGCTAGCTAGACGGAGACGAGGCCCAACACCAAATTTGTTCAAGTTCGATAATGAATAAAGCCAAGTTAAGGATGTAATTTTAGCCCATTGTTTAGGATTATAAAGGGACTACTTTCAGCCCAAGATGAATAGAAAAGAGGCCCAAGTACATTCACAACCCACTTGATGATTTGGGCCCAAGCTAAGTGAAGGGAAAAGAGAATAGTGGGCAGTCAAGGCCCATCAAATTAGAGCCCAATAAGGCCCAAGTGAAAGGGACAAGCAAGTGCATCACCACCTTGCTAAAATGTGGCTTAAATCAAATGGTAAAGTCGTCCAAGAGTGGCCCTTAAAAAGGGGTTACAAACTATCAACTTCAAGTCATTTTAACATAGCAAAAAATCAGACTTTTTCCAAAGTTTCTCCTTGCTCTCTCTTGCTTTTATAAAACATCCACAAAAAACTTTAGGGTTCTTGAAGAGGACCTGATCCTTGAAGGCTAAGGTAAGTAAAAATACCTATGATTTAGTGTAATCTTTCCATGAAAAGCATGAGGAGTATGTTGGTTATGCTTGTGGAAAGTATTGGACATCATGTGTTCCATAAATTGTACCTGTGGAAAGTATTGGACATCATGTGTTCCATAAATTGTGGTACACTTTTCTTGTTTATTAAGAGGCTTCTTTTTTTTGGTTGGCTGGATTATGAAGTAAGGTTTATATCTTTTACAAGGTTTAGTTCTGTAGTAATGTAAGAAGGTTGTTGCACCATTTTTATCTTCCGCATAATTGAGCTCTTGCATGATATCTTAATTGTGCTCTTAGTAGGAACTTGTGGACCGGTAATTAGGAATTGTTGTTTCACGTCCTCCATCTACTTTGGGAAAATCATTTCCCTGTTTTAGGACTATTTTATTGTGTAAATATGTTGGATACAATTTGGTTGAAGTTAAAACAGGTTTGGAATTGTTGACTTCGAAATGTAGTAAGAAGACGTAATGTTATGCCACCTACTTGTGTGTTGTTTAGAATTGTTATCTGTTGGTGCTTTGTGATCTATTGTAATACCGTTATGGGACTTAAACAATCTGGATATGACATATACATTAGAATGTGTATTGGTTGAAAGAATACTCTTGGGTTAGTAATTACAAGCTTACTACCCAAGTGTTGTTTATTTATGAGATTGGACTGCAAAGACGTGTTTATTAGCTGCTAATACTAGTTTTATCACCTACCCCATTGTAGATAAATATTTGCGGGAAAAGGAGGTTACTTTGAGGTAATAATGATGTAGTACAACGAGCTATGTAAAGCTAGTCATTTTCATATTATTTGGCATGAAATTTAGGTTCTTCCTTGACGCATAGAGGCACTTACAGACCCTGACATAAATGATGACCATCTCCCCACTCTGTAATATGTTCATATGCTCCCATATATAGCTATTGTCAATCCTACATACATACTTTGGATACCGAAATACATGAGTTCCTTTTGTTGCTAAATAAAGTCCACGTGTTATTTCATCTCCTACCTAATTTGTTAGTTGTGTAACCTACTCTTTTCATTATGGTATTGTCTTGCATGATTGTTACATGTCATATATTATGTCTATAGTCCTATAGCTCTAAATGTTATGACCACCAAAAAAATCAGCTCAAAAGTAAATAAAAGATAAGTCGAAGTTGCTTGGTTATGGGTGGTATCCCAAGGGTGGAGAATCACCTAGCATGGGTCAATCCCATATTACGGGGGTATCCTAAGGGTGAATGAAAAGCCTAGCATGGGTCGATCCCGATATTGATTTACTGCTGATCAGTTGGTCATTTACATTATATACTGCACACAGATTATATAGTAAAGAAAGGTAAAGTAATAAAAAGGACATAAAGTACATGATTCCACAGTATGACTAAAGGTGGTTTCTTATTCTTACACGCCAATGTTAATTGCATTGAGGTCTTATTTCATGTACAGTACTTCCTGCGTTACATATTCAATGCATTTTCTCATACTGACATCCCTTACGAGGGACTTACATTTCATGTTGCGGGTACAGGAGTTAGTAGATCTCCCCAATAGAAGTACAGGATATCCAGTTGTTGAGACTGAGCTCCAGGTTTCTTCGGGGCTTTGTGTGTCTAGAGCTTAAATTTTTGTATTGTATAGTTGGTCATGAGGTGGGGCCTGTCCCGATCCTTATAAATATTGTTCCTTATCAAGAGGCTTTGTAGACTATGTAAAGTAAAGTGAGGTCATGTATCATACTTTAGACATCATGCGTCCAATGACCTACTCATATGCGTTCCCTATTGGCTTGGTATTACTGTCTACTTTCTTGAAAGCATGTTAAATATGGAAACCCCTCATAATGTTCATAGAAAGTGTATTGTTATATATTGGTTTTCCCAAGCCTTGTCAGCAACGGGTGCTAGTCCGCCTTAATGGGACTTTGGGCGTGACAAAGGTGGTATCAAAGTGGGTCATCCTAGGGAGTCTACAACGTTGTGCCTATGTGGAGTCTTGTTTATGGATGTATTGTGCACCACATTTATAAGCAGGAGGTTATGTGGCATTTAGGAGTTTTCACTTTCTTTTCATTCTTTAGATCGTGTCATAGAGCCAAGTGTTGTAGGTGGATTGTTTCTAACCTCTAAATTGTTTTGTACAGCGAGTATACCAGAAACAAGGAAGAGTAAAAGCAAAGGGAAGAAAGTAGATGTGGTAGGTTGTGTACCCAGTCGGGTGAGGCAACGAAATGAGGCCCAAGATGAGTCTCTATCACAAACATCTCCAACTCCTCTAGCTCTTGATGAACTAGAAAGTAGTGAAATTCCCCTAGAATCACCTACCGATGCTACTGTCCAATATCTGAGAAATGCAGTCCAACTATTGACTCATATAGTTGTTAGACACGGTCAAAGATAAGAAGGTCCAGTTATGGATGTGGATGGTGCGAATAGGGCATCTTGCACGAGGATACATGACTTCCTTAATTTGGACCCTCCATTCTTTACCAGGTCAGATCCTAATGAAGATCCACAAGACTTCATCGATCAGATCCAATGCACATTGGATGTTATGCACGTAAGCGGTACAAAAATTGTGGAGATGGCAACATATAGATTGAAGGGTGTGGCTAGACTATGGTATGAAGCTTGGAAGCTATTTAAGGGTATAGATGCACCTTTAACTACCTGGAAGGAGTTCAAAGAGGCATTTCTTAACCATTACTTGCCATTAGAGATCCTAGAGACTCGTCCAGATCAGTTTCTGAATCTCCACCAAGGGAATATAAGCGTGAGGGAGTATAGCCTTCAATTTAATTCCCTATCCAAGTATGCTCCTAATGTAATTGCTACTATGGCAAATAGAGTTCATCGATATGTGGATATTTTGGATTCGTATCTAGTCAGAGACTGTAACATTTCTTCTTTGAATAAAGACATGGATATAGCGAGGATGCAAGCATTTGCACAAAAACTGGAGGATTAGAGGCAAAGAAGAAGGACACAAGAGTTAGAAAATGGGCTGCCTAAGAGGGACAGATCTACGGGGCAGTTTATACCATCCCAAGGTAATTTTAGGCCTCAATTTTCTAATAGACCACCTAGGCCATCATCCTCCTACTTTGTAGCTTATGTTCCACCACAACTTCAAGGATCTAGAAGTAATTAGTTTGGTCAAAGAAGTAAAGGCCAAGGTGCACAAAAAATTGGATATTCGGTAAGGCAGCAAATGCCTCTTAGGCAGCCTTGCAAACAATGTGGGAGGAGTCATTTAGATACATGTCGTGTTGGGACAGATGTTTGCTATTTATGTGGTGTGCTAGGGCATATAATGAGAGATTGCCCGAGGAGACGCATGGGTGATATAGCACAACCTACTAGGTCAGCTATTGCATCATCATCCTCAGTTTCTCCATTAGGTAGGGGTCAGCAAGCACCTATAGGTTGTGGTAGAGGTAGTAAAGGGGAAGCTAGCTCTAGCGGAGCCCAGTATTGCACTTATGCTCTAGGGAGTCGGTAAAATTTGGAAGATTCACCTGATGTGGTCACAGGTACATTGTTCATCTTTTCACATAATGTGTATGCATTAATTGACCCTGGTTATACACTATCATATATCACTCCAATAGTTGCTGAGAAGCTTAAGAGAACACCTAAATTATTGAAAAAGTCATTTGAACACCAACTAGTGAATCTATTATAGCTAAAAGCGTCTATTATAACTATGTAGTAATTGTTTGTGATCGTGACACATTGGCTGACCTTGTTGAGCTAGAAATGGTGGAATTTGATGTTATAATGGGTATGGGTTGGTGAGCTTCTTGCTATGCCACCATGGATTGTCGAACTAAGAGAGTGTATTTCTACTTTCCAAATAAGGCGGTCCTTGAATGGGAAGGCAATATTGGGACACAAAAGCGTAAGTTTGTTTCTTATTTTGAGGCAAGGAAGATGATCTCAAAGAGATATATGTCATCTAGTTAGGGTGAGGAATATGGAGGCAAAATCACCAGTTCTTCAATTTGTTCCTATAGTGAATGAATTTGTTGAAATGTTCCCCGAATATCTTCTGAGTTTACCGTTAGAACGAGAAGTAGATTTTGGTATTGACTTACTTCTAGGCACTCAACCTATTTCTATCCCTCCTTATAGAATGGCTCCGGCAGAATTACGTGAATTAAAGGAACAATTAAAAGACTTGCTAGAAAAGGGTTTAATAAGACCTAGTGTGTCCCCTTGGGTGCACTAGTGTTATTTGTACGTAAAAAAGATGGCACCTTGAGGATGTGTATTGACTACCGGCAATTGAATAGGGTGAAAATTAAGAACAAATACCCCCTCCCCAGGATTGATGATTTATCTGATCAGTTAGAGGGTGCCAAATGCTTTTCGAAAATTGATTTGAGATCAGGTTATCACCAAGTGAGGGTGAAGGAGAAAGATATACCCAAGACGGCCTTTAGGACATATTATTCGTGATAGTATTTATAGATGATATTTTGGTATATTCAAGATCAGAAGAGGACTATGCAAATCACTTACAATAGGTATTACAAGTTTTATGTGATCTGCAATTGTACGCCAAGTTTTCCAAATATGAATTTTTGTTAAGATCAGTGGTATTATTGGGTCATATTGTATCCAATGAAGGGATAAGGGTTGATTCACAAAAGATAAAGGCAGTTAAAGATTGGCCAACACCAACAACACCCATAGAAGTTCGAAGCTTCATAGGGTTGGCAGGTTATTACAGAAGGTTTGTTGAGGGTTTTCTTCTATTTTTGAATTTCTAACAAAGTTGACACCTAAGGCGACCAAGTTCCAATGGAATGATGGATGTGAAAGGAGCTTCCAAGAGTTGAAAAGCAGGCTAACTTTTGCACCTGTGCTAGTGCTTCCAGAAGGTACGGAGGGGTATGCGGTGTATTGTGATGCTTCAGGAGTTGGCTTAGGGTGTATACTGATACAACATGGTAGGGTAATTGCTTATGCCTCGAGACAACTTCAACAGCATATGAAAAACTACCCAACACATGACCTTGAGCTAGCAGTGGTTTTGTTTGCTTTGAAAATATGGCGCCACTATTTGTATGGGGTTCACCTTGAGATATATACTAATCATACGAGCCTAGAGTAAATCATTAAATAGAAAGGCTGAAATTTAAGACAACAAAGATGGCTAGATCTAATAAAGGATTACGATGTTGATATACTATACCATCCACGGAAAGCAAATATTGTAGTTGATGCTTTGAGTCGTAAGGCAATCATGAATATTAGTGATCAGACCATGGTAAGACAAGGAGTGGCTAAGGATCTACATCCACTAGCCAATTTGGGAGTTCACGTCTTTTAAACTCCAAAGGAAGGGGTTATTGTGCATAATGTTGCAGAGTCTTCATTGGTAATAGAGGAAAGAGAAAAGTGGTTCAAGGATCTTGTTATACGATGACTTAAGGAAAAGGTGTGTTAGGGTACGATGAAGGGCTTTGAACTTACACAAAATAGAGTACTTTATTGCCAAAATAGATTTTGTGTTCTTGATATTAATGGACTAAGAAAATGGAAGAAGCCAATTGTTCAAGATATTCCATCCATCCAGGATTAACTAAGATGTATCATGACTTGAAAGGAACATTTTGGTGGAGAGGCATGATAAAGGACCTTGCATAATTTGAGGCTCAATGTCCGAATTTCCAACAAATCAAGGTAGAGCACCAAATTCTAGGAGGTTATATGCAATGTATAGAGCTTCCAACGTGGAAGTGGGATATGGTTAATATGTATTTTGTTACTGGTTGCCTCGCTCATTTCAAAAGTGTGACTCCATATGAGTAATGGTTGAAAGACTCACTAAGTCAACACACTTCTTGCTAGTTAAGAGTGATTATACAGATGAAGAGTATGTAAAGTTATACCTCATGGAGATAGTTAAGCTACATGAGGTTCCAATCTTCATTATTTCAAATCGGGGATCCGAATTCACTGCAAGGTTTTGGAAGTCCTTCCAAAAGAGTTTAGGGACACAAGTGAATCTGAGTACAGCTTTCCACTTTCAAACAGACTGTCAATATAACAATCCATATCTTCTATGTGTTAGTCCCACTTATGTGACACTTGAAATAGGCTTATGGTACAGGTAAGAGACTAAGTGTTTTTCATAAGAGTGGTAATAATTTGAATTGGATCGAGAGTTGTTGTGATATCCCACATATTTCAGCGGGTGTGAGTCCAAGATGAACTTGATGAAAGCATTTAAATCTGAGATGCTAAGGTGCTATTTGAGCTAAAAGTGTAAAGTGGATTATTAAGATACAATATATGAGATTATGATTTAGAAAATGAGGTAAGATGACAAGCTACTTTCTTGACTTAACGAAGCAAGTAGGTGTATCACCTATTTAGACTTTTTGACCAGCCCAAAGGGCAAAGTAGGTGTACCACCTACTAAGACTTGTTTGGGCATCTTAAAAGGCCCAAGGTCACTAACCATTTACTTGAAAATCCTGGCCCAACTCAAATGAAGTAAAAAGAGAAAAATGGGCAGCCAAGGCCCAATACGTGGAGACCCATAAAGACCCAAAAATTGAGAAATTTGGCCTATGGGTCCCTTTAAAAGGGAATGTAACCAGCTCTTTTTAGCCATTTTGCACTTGAGAAAAATCTGATTTTTTAAGGTTCTCTTTCTTCCGATTGTATCTTCATATAGAAGCTGTAAAAATCCTTAGGGTTCTTGAATATTATCCTCATCTCAAGCTAGGATTGAAAGAGAGTTCAGTCTTTGAAAAATATAAGTTAAGAGAGCAAGAATCACTCACAAGAAAGGTAAGCTACTGCACTTTTCTCCCTCTCTTGTACTTGAGTTAGTTAGGGGATTATGTATGTGTCAATGAGGTTGGAGTGGTCCTTTTTATATGAGGTAATCTTGTGGGAAGGTTTGTTGGTGGTTTGTGCATGTTGGGACAACCATGGAGGGGAGTCCTCTTTAACTTGAATTGTGAGCTCATTTTAGAATTTAAAGTAGAATTTAGTAGAAACTCATGAGAAAAATGATTGGATGCCATAAGTTCACATTGCTTCTGCTACATTATGATATTTAAAGGTTATTTTATGAATATGATGGTAAGAGGTGAGACCACAAATGCAATTAGAGGAGAAGAAGTTGAAGGAACACCCTTAGTTTTGTAATTATAGGCTTGGTGCCCGGGTATAACTTGTGTGTGTGAGTGAACTGCCTACATGTGTTTATTCACTACTAATACTAGTTTCATCACCCACTCAATTGTAGATAAATATGTGATAAAGGGGGAGGTTACATTGCAGTGACAATGAGGTGGTAAGAAAAGGTATGTAAGGCTATCTAATTCCATATTCTTTGGCATGAAATCTAACACTCGCGTCACTATCAACTAGTAAGCTTCCCTAGTGCTATTCCAATAGTGGTGGTATTACTTATTAGTAAATTTGTAGTTTTACTCTTACAAGCACTAGCATGAGGATCCACGGTCACTCGTACAACTAATTATGTCATTTATACTCCTAAGTTGTACGTCAAAATTTCATGTGATTCTTATATTATGGTACTACCTTAAATGGCCACTGTCCTATCTTATATTACTGTTACATAGTTCTAAAGCTCCAAAATTTATTATGACCACCAAAGTAACAATCTCAAAGTACTAAAGAATAACTTGTACACTATCTACAGCGTGGGTGGAAGCCTAGGGGCAAGAGCCTAGCATGGGTCGATCTCACTTGGTTTATGAGGGTGGCAACTGTCACGACCCGGGGTTGGGGCCTAGATGTGGCACGGCGAATGGAGACCCAAGAGTCCCCAAATAAGCCTCAAATTTTCAGAATCCACATCATTGGTTCAAAGGGCATTTAAACAAATGAAACTAAAAGCGGAAATCAAAGTCTCGAAAAACCATTCATTTATAGATAAGCCAAACGAGAAAGTTTACAAGTGCCCAACGTTTGCCTCTAGTCAAGGAACGGGGGCAGGACAAGTTCCGGGCTCACCCTCAAAGAAGAAAACATAAAAATATATATACGAGAAATAACTAGCTCGCCCATAGGAGACGGGGCTCACCACAAAAGAAGTCTTCAAGAACGGACTATTCGTCCAGTGGCTGGTATCCAAACTGCTCAGTCCTTACATGGTAAAATCATGTAGGCATAGAGTATGCGTTAGTACGTTTGAATGTACTAAGTATGCGGGCATGTAATGCATATGACTTACCGAACCTGCATACAAATGTGAGATGACAAGGGCACCTAATATACAAGGATCATATAAGCAAAGAAATTTAGTATACAAGATGCCATGGAATGCATGATGCGTGTAATGCGATAATGCTCTATATAACGGGGATGGACTATAACCGACAACCAAAATCCATGCGAGCAATTACACGAATTGGACCAATTGGGACCTCCTATCAGTAGGGAGAAGATTACTTGCCAAGGGTAATCAACATCACACCTTACGACCACACTTTCGGATGGATGGTCACCTTCCTTGTGACCATGCTTTTCGGAAGGATTTACATAATCATATCAAGACATGTCATATCATAAACAGAATTGACGAATAACATCCATCCCTATGTTGGCACATAGTTCAAGGAAAGGGGAAGGGCCCCCAATCCATCGGTGCAAAGTCAATCACATCCCACTAGAATACATATATATATATATATATATATATATATATATATGCAAGTGCTTTCAAGAGAGTCAAGTATCCATTTCAAAATGTCAAATGTACATGTAGGGTCAAATGCCAATTCACAAGATCAAAATCACAAGGTTCATGCAAGGAATAGCTCATCTACATGTACAAGATGGTGCAAGCACCCAAGATGCTCCAAGAGCTAGAATACAAGATGGTGCAAGCACCCAGGATGCTCCAAGAGCCATAATCATAGACATACCGGTGACCACCTTCTTGTCATATCCAATGCCTTACCAAAATCATATCATAATTCTTTTCAAAAACGAAATTGGACTTAATCCATATTCAAAATTTTCATGTATCAATGTTATGGATGTAATGCAATGCATGATGTAGGGGTGGCATAGGCAATGCAGAGTATATCTAAAACATAGTAAGAAATCTAGAAAACCCACCATAAAATCCATATGAAAATCATAGTAGAGATCACCCATGCATAATAACATTTTAAAGGACATGCATGTTCGTAATTGCATAATTCAAGTACTAGAGCTTAGCACATCTTAAAATCGGAATAATGTACAGCACATGCATTGTTCAAGGCTAACAAGATTACATAGTAGAAATTTACATTTAAGTAAATAAATCCATAAACAACTTGAAAGAGATTTTGGGTCTTCTTGGTTGAAAGGAACCAAGAATCAACCCCACATACCTGACTTGAATGTGAACTTGGAGAGAAAATGGACCCCAAATTGAAGACCTTAACTTGACAAATCCTAGAGAGAGGTTGGAGAAGCTTGTAGGAGAAATGTTTAGAGAGATAGAGCGAAAGGAAGAAAATGGCTGAAAAATGGAGGAAGGGTGGAAAATACCAAAAACACGTTTAAGATAAACCAAATTACAAAAATGTCATTAATGAAACGGACCCAAATTCAGTCCGTCTGGGCCACACGGTTTGCTACACGTTCCGTGTAGCATCACACTGGCCATAAACCAGACCATGGTCCAGGCCTTAAATTCTCAGAGGCAAAATTTTTCCGAACTAAGTAGCATCACACGGACAAGTACATGGACCATCTGGGGTCACACGGTCCGTGACCCCGTCCGTGTACAGGAGACCTCCCACATAGTACACCAAACGGAAGGCCACACGGACCATTTAAAGTCATACTGGCTGTGACTTGGTCCTTGTAAAGGTGACCACACAATCAACCAAACGGAGGACCACACGAACCGTGTGGCGTCACACAGACCGTGTGAAGGCCCGTGCACCTTCCCTTCCCAGTTGTTACTCCACGGAAGGCCACACAGACCGTATGGCTTCATACGGGCCATGTAGGCCCTTCCGTGAAGTGGTGCCTGGCAGATTTTCTGGGGAACAATTTTAGACATCAAGGTAATGTTAGTGAGATAAATATCTGGGTCTTTACATCGTCTCTCTCTTGGGAACATTTGTCCCCGAATGTGCAAGAACAAGGCTTGAAAGATTAGAATTTGGGCAAGGTACATCCAACACAAGACCAAAATACATAATTCATATCAAAATAAAAGGTTTTGTACTCAAAATCATCATGCAAGAACTATAGTTCAAGACCTTTAAACTCATATCAAGATTGCTTCCAAATCACTTGTAAAAAGAAAAGATCTTCTAGTGCACACATATGCATGTCATGACATGAGACTCAAGAAGGCAAGAAAACACAAATAGATGAGGAAGATTCCAAGTACCTTAGGCTTGAATAGATTGGAAAAGATAAGGGTATCGTTTCATCATGACCAGCTCCGCCTCCTAAGTAGCACTCTCCACTTGTTGGTTTCTCCAAAGTACCTTCACCAAAGCCACATCCTTGTTACGGAGCCGCTTTACTTACCTATCCAAGATTGCCACCGGCACTTCCTCATAAGACAAATTCTCTTCAACCTCAATACCTTCCAAAGGTACAATGGTGCTAGGATCACCAACTAGTTTCCTTAGCATAGATACATGAAAGACCGGATGGATGGAACTCAAATCTGGAGGTAACTCCAACTTGTAAGCCACACCTCCAATCCGCTCAACAATCTCGTACGGACCAACATACCGGGGGCTTAGCTTGCCCTTCTTATGGAAACGCATCACACCTTTCATAGGTGAAACTTTCAGACACACCCAATCCCTGACATGAAATTCAAGGTCCCTTCTCCTAACATCCGAATAGGACTTTTGGGGAATTTGGGCCGCTTTCAATCTCTCCCTGATCACCTTTACCTTTTCCATAGCTTCCAGTACCAAATCGAGGCCAACTATAGCCATCTCTCCCAACTCAAACCACCCTACCGGCGACCTATACCTTCTCCCATACAACGCTTCAAACAGGCCATACCAATGCTAGCATGGAAGTTATTATTGTAAGCAAACTCGATGAATGGAAGATGGTCATCCCAATTCCCTTTAAACTCCAACACACATGCCCTCAACATATCCTCCAAGGTTTGAATAGTCCTTTCCGCTTGGCCATCGGTTTGAGCGTGCAAAGCGGAGCTCAACTTAATCTTAGTCCCAAGGCCCTTCAGGAAAGACCTCTAAAAGTGGGAAGTGAATTGAGCACCACGATCCGATATGATGGATCTAGGTACACCATGCAACCTCACCAACTCCTGGATATACAACCTCGCATAGTCCTCGGCACTGAAAGTAGCCTTGACCGGTAGAAACTGAGCTGATTTCGTCATTCGATCCACAATAATCCAAATGGAGTCAAATTGCCTTCGGGTCTGAGGCAATCCAAGCACGAAGTCCATATTCACATCTTCCCATTTCCATGTGGGAATTTCAATGTCTTGGGCTAAATCACCAGGCCTCTGGTGTTCCACCTTCATCTGCTGACAACTATGGCATTCAGACATGAACTTAGCTATATCCCTCTTCATACCATGCCACCAATATACCTCCTTCAGATCTCGGTACATCTTGGTAGACCCCGGGTGAATAGAGTAACGAGAGTTGTGAGCCTCACTCATAATCACTTTTCTAAGGTCATCCACATCAGGAACACAAAGCCGGCCTTGGTACCAAGCACACCATCTCCCCCTTGGGAGAATACCTCGATCTCCTTTGCAGCAACCAACTTCTTCAACTCAAGTAACGATGGGTTTAGATCTTGCTTAGCTCTTACCTCATTCACCACGGAAGATTCTGCCCCATTCTGAACTCGAACACCACCCTCGCTGGAATCAGTCAACCTAACACCCAACCTAGCCAACTAATGAACATCCCTTGCTAATTCTTTCTTTTCATCACCAATATGCACCACACTCGCTATAGACAATCTATTGAGAGTGTCGGCTACAATATTGGCTTTGCCCGGATGATACAGAACACTCATATCGTAATCCTTCAGAAGCTCCAACCACCTCCTTTGCCTTAGGTTGAGATCCTTTTTGGGTGAAAACATATTGTAAACTCTTGTGATCGGTGACACATCAGCATGGACCCCGTACAAATAATGTCTCCAAATCTTCAAAGCAAAGACCACTGCTGCCAATTCAAGGTCATGTGTGGGGTAGTTCCGTTCATGCACCTTCAACTGTCTTGATGCATACGCTATCACCTTACCATTCTACATAAGTACACAACCCAGTCCAATCCGCAAGGCATCACAATATACTACGAACCCCTCTAAACCATTTGGCAGGGCCAAGACGGGAGCCGACGTAAGTCAATCCTTTAGAGTTTGAAAACTTCTCTCGCATTCATCCGACCATATAAATTTAGCCTGCTTCTGGGTCAACTTGGTCAATGGAGATGCAATAGATGAGAAACACTCCACGAACCTTCTGTAGTACCCGGCCAGCCCAAGGAAACTGCGGATATCCGAAGGAGTCAATGGTCTAGGCCAATTCTTCACAGCCTCTGTCTTCCTCGGATCCACCTTAATACCTTCTTCGGACACCACATAACCGAAGAAAGCCATTTCACCCAACCAGAATTCACACTTGCTAAACGTTGCATACAATTTCTCTTCCCTTAGAGTTTAGAGGGCCATCCTCAAATGATTCTCGTGCTCCCGTTCACCTCTGGAGTAAATGAGAATATCGTCAATGAAGACCACCACAAAGCTGTCTAGGAAAGGTTTAAACACCCGATTCATCAACTCCATAAATACAGCCGGAGCATTAGTTAGGCCAAACGACATCATCACAAATTCAAAATGCCCATACCTCGTTCAAAAAGCTATTTTGGGGATATCACATTCTCTAACCTTCAACTGATGATGCCCGAAACAGAGATCAATTTTTGAGAAGTGAGTGGCACCTTGAAGCTGATCAAATAAGTCATCAATTCTAGGCAACGTGTACTTGTTCTTAACAGTCACCTTATTCAGCTGCCTGTAGTCAATATACATACGGAGAGACCCGTTCTTTTTCCTTACAAACAGGACAGGACCACCCCATGGTGATGTACTGGGCCGAATAAAACCCTTCTCCAATAGGTCCTTAACTGCTCCTTTAACTCTTTCAAATCTTTCGGTGCCATACGATACGGAGGAAAAGAAATAGGTTGAGTATCTGGAAGAAGATCTATGCCCAAGTCTATTTCTCTATCCGGAGGACTGCCTGGTAAGTCTTCGGGAAACAAATCTGAAAATTCATTCACCACAGGGACCAACTCGAGAGTAGGTACCTCGGAATCCATATCCTTGACCCTCACTATATGGTAGATGCCCTTAGAGATCATTTTCCGCTCCTTGAGGTAGGAAATAAACCTACCCTCAATAGAGGAGTCATCACCCTTCCATTCAAGGACGGGCTCACCGGGAGGTTGGAACTGGACCTTCCGGGTTCTACAGTCTATAGAAGCATAAGATGCATGCAGCCAATCCATTCCAAGAATCACATCAAAATCAAACATCTCAAGTTCCACGAGATCACATGGAAATATTTTTTGCAACACAGCAACAATGCATCTGCGATAGACTCTATGAGCAACAACAGACTCACTCACGGGGGTGTAGACCGAGAAAGGCTCCCTTAAAATCTAGGGTTTCAACCCGAACTTAACAGCCAACAGTGGAGTCACAAAAGACAAGTTTGCATCTGGGTCAAGCAAAACATAAGCATCAAAATCAAAGACTTTCAACATACCAATCACGACGTTCGGGGCTTCCTCGACTTCCTGGCGGGCATGGAGTGCATAGAACCTGTTGTTCCTTGGGGAAACACCTTAGGGAACCCTTTGCTGACCCTATCTGCCATGGGCTACCTGACATCGGCCTCTGCGTGCACTCCTAGGGCTATCAACAACTTTATGATCCTTGTTTCTGCATCCAAAACAAAGTCCTGAATCCCTCCGGCAGGCACTTGTATAGGTCTCCCACACTTGTCACACATAGAATATGTTGGTCCGCCGCCCACCAGTACCCTGGGAGGGGGTGCCCGAGTATTGGCCACCCTAGCTCCCGAACCTTAGCCCTGCTGAAAGCGACCAAAACCCATATTTTTAGCACTGGAGAACCTACCGTTAAAGCGGGCTTTCTTGGGATCATGTGCCCTTTTCTCCTTGAGTTTCTCCCCTTCGATCTGCTCAGCATACACCATGAGTCTGGCAATATCCATGTCCCCAATTCACATAGCGATATGACACTCTTTCACAAGCGAGTCAGAAATACCCGAAAGAAATTTGTGCATCTGTGCATGGGGATCAACTACCAGGGACGAAGCATATTTGGAAATCTTCGTGAACTTGAGGGTATAATCCTTCACACTCATACTCCCCTGCTTCAAATTAATAAACTCAGTCATCCTGGCCTCTCTCAGCTCAAGTGGGAAGAAGCGGTCAAGGAAGGTAGATTTGAACTCTCCCCATTTAACATCACCACCACAGGCCCTCTCCAAAGCCCACTGAGTATACCACACGTGAGCTACATCCTTCAGCTGGTAAGCAGCCAGTCCAGCCTTTTCCTCAGAAGAGATGCCTATAATATTCAGTATTTTTGAGAGCTCATCAATGAACTCCTAAGCATCATGATCAGCCCTCGACCCGTAGAACTCCGGAGGATTCATTCGGGTGACATCCCTCACAATAGATGCAGGTGTAGGGTCCCATGGCAAGTTAGGTTGCCTTGCCTGAGCAATTACCACCTGTGCAAGCATGGCGAAAGTGGTGCGAAATTCCCCATTAGAGATAGGCTCCTCCATAGGCTCGTGAGGGGCCTGATCTTCAGTAGTCGGGACTGGTCTAGGTAGTGGGGATCTCCCTCGAGGCATTTACTGAAATGGATCAACAAAATTAGTAAGCAAGGGAATTGCATAAATCGGTCAAAGCACGATACAAGATATGAAGAAGTGAGGAATTTCCTAATACGTCTTCGTAGCCTCCCACTCATAGGTATAGTGCACTTTACACCCATGAATAGGACTCTACTCAAAACGGCACATTGGGCTCCGAGGACCATTATGAACCTATGGCTCTGATACCATCTTTTGTCACGACCTTAGGTTGGGGCCTAGATGTGACACGACAAATGGGGACCCGAGAGTCTCCAAACAAGCCTCAAATTTTTAGAATCCACATCATTGGTTCAATGGGCATTTAAACACATGTAACTAAATAGCAAAAATCAAAGTCGCAGAAAACCATTCATTTATAGATAAGCAACGAGAAAGTTTACAAGTACCCAACGTTTGCCTCTAGGCAAGGAACGGGGGCCAGGACAAGTTTCGGGCTCACCCTCAAAGAAGAAAACATACAAAATATATATATACGAGAAATAACTAACCCGCCCAAGGGAGACGGGGCTCACCATAAAAGAAGTCTTCGAGAACGAACTATTCGTCCAATGGCTGGTATCCAAACTGCTCGGTCCCTACATGGTAAAATCATGTGGGCATAGAGTATGCGTTAGAACATTTGAATGTACTAAGTATGCAGGCATGTAAGGCATATGACTTACCGAACCTGCATACAAATGTTAGATGACAAGGGCACCTAATATACAAGGATCATACAAGCAAAGGAATTTAGTATACAAGATGTCATGGAATGCATGATGCGTGCAATGTGATAATGCTCCTATATAACGGGGATGGACTATAACTAATAACCCAAATTCATGCGAGCTATTACACGAATTAGACCGACTGGGACCTCCCACCGGTAGGGAGAAGATTACTTGCTAAGGGTAATCAATATCATACCTTACGACCATGCTTCTCGGTGGATGGTCACCTTCCTTACGACCACGCATTTCGGAAGGATTTACAGAATTATATCAAGACATGTCATATCATAAACAGAATAGAAGAATAACATTCGTTCCTATGTTGGCACATAGTTCAAGGAAAGGGGGAGGGCCCCCAATCCATCGATGCTAAGTCAATCACATCCTACTAGAACACACACACACACACACACACACACACACACACACACACACACACACACACACACATATATATATATATATATATATATATATATATATATATATATATATATATATATATATCAAGAGAGTCAAGTATCCATTTCAAAACGTCAAATGTACATGTAGGCTCAAATGCCAAATCACAAGATCAAAATCCCAAGGTTCATGCAAGGAATAGCTTATCCACATGTATAAGATGGTGCAAGCACCCAAGATGCTCCAACAGCCAGAACACAAGATGGTGCAAGCACCCAGGATGCTCCAAGAGCCATAATCATAGACATACCGATAATTACCTTCTTGTTATATCCAATGCCTTACCAAAATCATGTCATAATTCTTTTCAGAAACGAAATTGGACTTAATCCATATTCAAAATTTCCATGTATCAATGTTATGGATGTAATGCAATGCATGATGTAGGGGTGGCATGGGCAATGTAGAGTATATCTAAAACATAGTAAGAAATCTAGAAAACGCACCATAAAATCCATATGAAAATCGTAGTAAAGATCACTCATGCATAATAACATTTTAAAGGACATGCATGTTCATAATTGCATAATTCAAGTACTAGAGCTTAGCGCATCTTAAAATCAGAATAATGTACAACACATGCATTGTTCAAGGCTAATAAGATTACATAGTAAAAATTCACATTTAAGTATATAAATTCATAAATAACTTGAAAGGGATTTTGGGTCTTCTTGGATGAAAGGAACCAAGAATCAACCCCACATACCTGACTTGAAGGTGAACTTGGAGAGAAAATGGACCCCCAAATTGAAGACCTTGACTTGACAAATCCTAGAGAGAGGTTGGAGAAGCTTGTAGGAAAAATATTTAGAGAGATGGAGTGAAAGGAATAAAATGGCTGGAAAAATGGAGGAATTCAGTTGATGTAGGGACTTAGTAGGGGTGGAAAATACCAAAAACATGTTTAATATAAACCAAATTACAAAAATGCCATTAATGAAATGGACCCAAATTTAGTCCGTCTGGGCCACACGGTCTATGTGGTATCACACGGGCTGTGAATCAGACCGTGTTCCAGGACTTAAATTCTCAAAGGCAAAATTTTCCTAAACTAAGTAGCATCACACGGACAAGTACATGGACCATCTAGGGTCACACGGACCGTGACCCCGTCCGTATACAGAAGACCTTCCACACAGTACACCAAGCGGAAGGCTACACGGACCATCTAAAGTCGTACGGGCCATGACTTGGTCCGTATAAAAGTGACCACACAGTCAACCAAACAGAGGGCGACATGGACCGTGTGACGTCACACGGACCGTGTAAAGGCCCGTACACCTTCCCTTCCCAGGTGTCACTCCACGGGAGGCCACACGGACCGTGTGGATTCACACGGGACGTATGGGCCCTTCCGTTAAGTGGTGCCTGGCAGATTTTCTGGGGAACAATTTTAGATATCAAGTAATGCTAGTGAGATAAATATTTGGGTCTTTACAGCAACCCAGGGTCGAAAGCCTAGCATGGGTCGATCCCAATTTGTATAGCTATGAGGACATCCCAAGGGTTAATATGCCTAGCATGGTTCATCCTTTTTTTTACCACTGATCACCTGGTCATTTGAATTACACACCTAAAGGAATTATAAAGCACTGAAAAGTAAAGAAATGAATGTAACGTACACGGTTCCAGTATAATAAAGGATGTCTTTTACTGTACGTTGTGCATTTATATCTTTCTACTTGATTTCACTTGAGTACCCACTTTACATATGCCATTGCCTTACATATTCAGTATATTATTTCATACTGGCGTTCTTTTTAGGGGGATGCTGCAATTCATGCTTTAGGTACAAGTACTCCAGCTAGTAGACCTTCGGGGTAGGCACACCCGACAGTAAGCTGCTTTGGTGAGCTCCAAGTTGATCTGGGGCTTTACTGAGTTTGTAGTATATGTATTTTGGTATTGTGTTATAGTTGAAAGTAAGGCGGGGCCTATCCTGACCTATGTTATCTTATAGAGGCTTTGTAAACTTATTGTATATAGTTCAGTTGCATCTTGTCTCTAAACAATTATGGCCTTAATGACCAAGTCTGGTACGTAAGTGCTACCTATTTTGATCTCTTATGTCTGTAGCTTGTATGAACTTGTCACAATATGTAGTTGTCATCGTCATATGCATTGTAAGCACAAGTTGTGTGTTGGTTCTCTTGGGATTTGAGGGCATCGTTGTTTATCTGTTTTTATAGATTTGGAGGCGTGACAATCAAGCAGAACGCACCATTCAAACATTTAAAGATATGTTGTGGGCTTGTGTATTGGACTTCATAGGTAGTTGGGTGGACCATTTGCCACCTATTGAATTTGCCTATAATAATAGCTACCATTCAAGCATCAAGATGGCACCTTATGAAGCTTTGTATGGAAGGAAATGTAGATTGCCAATAAGATGGTTTGAAGTGGGTGAAACCACCTTGCTTGGGCCAGATCTAGTCTAACAAGCCATGGAAAAAGTCAAGGTAATACAACAACAGCTAGAAACAACCCAGAGCTTACATCTGAGACTTCGTATCTAGAAAAGAAAGTCGTCACAAATCATATGTGGATGTTAGAAGGAGAGGACTAGAATTCTGAGTAGGAGATTGGGTATTATTAAAAGTGTCCCCAATGAAAGGTGCTATGAGATTTAGTAAGAAAGGAAAACTAAGCCCATGTTACATAGGTCCATATAAGATTATTAAAAGGTTTGGAAAGGGTGCATACGAATTAGAGCTACCCCAGGAGCTTTCAATGGTTTATCCAACTTTTCATGTCTCAATGCTTAGAAAATGCATAGGTGATCCATCTCGTATCACTCCTATTAGAGATGTGCATGTTGCAGAAAATCTCACTTGTGAAGAGGTACCTATTGCTATCCTAGTTTGTCAAGTTAAGAAGCTAAGGAATAAAGAAATAGCTTCAGTAAAGGCACTTTGGAGAAACCAACAAGTAGAAGAGATAACATGGGAGGCTGAGGAAGCAATGAGATCTAAGTACCCTTATTTATTTGAAGCTAAAGAGGAAGTCCTAGATGCAGAGTAGGGGCATTAACAGGTACGTGTATTTGAGTCCTTATTATGTTGTCAAAACTTTAATTAAACGAAGGTTTAAATTTACTTAACCTATCCAATTATGCTAACATGCAGGGACGAATGTTCCTGGGGGGGAGGATGTAACATACCACATCTTAGGTGTACTAGTCCTATGCATATGGAACATGATATGATTTGGTAGAAGGAGCATCAACTTTAAAAGTGCCTAACTTTTAGACTGGAGGGCTATATTTATGTCTAATGCTTAAGACGAGTGAGTGTATATAGGTTCTAAGCCAAATTGAGGAGATCGCGGCCTTAAACGAAGTGGAAAATATGAGGTGCTTGTAGGACATAGGAAGATAATAGGTGAGTCACCTACGTGCTTAGCGTAAATAGGCTAGGTAGACGAAGACGAGGCCCAACACCGAATTTGTTCAAGTCCAATAATGAATAAAGCCCAAGTTAAGGGTGTAATTTTATCCCATTGTTTAGGATTAGAAAGGGACAATATTTTCAGCACAAGATGAATAGAAAAGAGTCCCAAGTACATTCACAACCCACTTGACGATTTGGGCCCAAACTAAATGAAGGGAAAAGAGAAGAATGGGCAGCCAAGGCCCATCAAATTGGAGCCCAATAAGGCCCAAGTGAAAGGGCCAAGCAGGTGCATCACCACCTTGCTAAAATGTGGCTTAAATTAAAGGGTAAATTCGACCAAGAGTGGCCCTTTAAAAGGGGTTACAAACCAGCAACTTCAAGTCATTTTAACATAGCAAAAAATAATATTTTTTCCAAAGTTTCTCCTTGCTCTCTCTTGCTTTTATAAAGCACCCACAACAAAACTTTAAGGTTCTTGAAGAGGACCCGATCTTTGAAGGCTAACATAAGTAGAAATACCTATGATTTAGTGTAATATTTTCATGAAAAACATGAGGAGTATGTTGGTTATGCTTGTGGAAAGTATTGGACAGCATGTGTTACAAAGATTGTGGTACACTTTTCTTATTTATTAAGAGGCTTCTTTCTTCTTGGTTGGCTGGATTATGAAGTAAGGTTTATGTTTTTAACAAGGTTTAGTTCTGTAGTGATGTAAGAAGGTTTCTACACCATTTTTATCTTCCACAAAAATGAGCTCTTGCATGATATCTTAATTGTGCTCTTAGTAGGAACTTGTGGACTGGTAATTGAGAATTGTTGTTTCACGTCCTCCGTCTACTTTGGGACTAATTTTGGACTATTTTTATGTGTAAATATGTTGGAGACAGTTTGGTTGAAGTTGAAACAGGTTTGGGATTGTTGACTTCGAAATGTAGCAAGAAGACGTAATGTAATGCCACCTACTTGTGTGTTGTGTAGAATTGTTATGTGTTGTGCTTTGTGAGCTATTTTAAGCCTGTTATGGGACTAAAACGAGTTAGATATGACATGTACATGAGAATGTGTATTAAAAAATACGATTAGAAGTGGAAAGGTTGAAAAATAATTACAACGTTACTGCCCAAGGTTGTTTTTTTTTAAGAGATTGGACTGCAAAAACGTGTTTAATAGCTGCTAATACTAGTTTTATCACGTACCCCATTGTAGATAAATACTTGGGGGAAAAGGAGGTTACTTCTAGGTAATAACGACATAGTACAACGAGGTATGTAAGGCTACTCGTTTTCATATTATTATGCATGAAATCTAGAATCTTCCTTGACGCATAGAGGCACTTACAGACTCCGACATAACTGATGATCGTGTCTCCACTTTTTAATATGTTCATATGTCCCCATACATAGCTATTGTTATACCTGCATACATACTTTGGATACCGAAATACATGAGTTCCTTTTGTTGCTAAATAAAGTTCACATATTGTTTCATCTCCTACGTAATTCATTAGTTGTGTAACCTACTCTTTTCATTGTGGTACTGTCTTGCATGATTGTTACATGTTATGACCACCAAAAGAATCATTTCAAAAGTAAATTAAAGATAAGTCGAAGTTGCTTGTTGATGGGTGGTATCCCAGGGGTGAAAGAATCACCTAACATGGGTCGATCCCATATTACGGGGGGTATCCCAAGGGTGAATGGAAAGCCTAGCATGGGTCGATCCCAATATTGATTTACCACTGATCATCTGGTCATTTACATTATAAATTGCGCACAGATTATATAGTAAAGAAAGGTAAAGTAATAAAAAGGATATAAAGTATATGATTACACATTATGACTAAAGGTAGTCTCTTATCCTTACACACTAGTGTTGATTGCATTTGAGTTCTTTTTTCACATAAAATACTTCTTGTCTTACATATTCAGTACATTATCTCGTACTAACCTCCCTTACGGGGGACCTGCATTTCATGTTGCAGGTACATTAGCTAGTAGATCTCTCCAGTAGGAGTACATGATATCCAACTGTTGTTACTGAGCTCCAAGTTGCTTCGGAGCTTTGTGTGTCTAGAGCTTATATTTTTGTATTGTATAGTTGGTCATGATGCAGGGTCTTTCCGGATACTAATAACTACTGTTACTTATCTAAAGGTTTTGTAGACTATGTAAAGTAAAGTGTGGTCATGTATCGTACTTTAGACATCGTGACTCCAACTGCTTAGTCATGTGCATTCCTTTTTGGCTTATTATTACTGTCTACTTTCTTGAAAGCATATTGAATATGAAAACCCCTCATAATGTTCATAGAAAGTGTATGGTTATATGTTGGTTCTCCCAAGCCTTGTCGGCAACAGGTGCCAGTCTGCCTTAATGGGACTTTAGGCGTGATAGTAGATTATTTATTGTGGCTTCTAACTAGTTAGGAGAATAATGATTTGTCGCCATATTTGTTATTTTCTCACTTGAATTAATTGAAGATAAATAATTGTGATCTTAATAAATTGATCACTTTAAAAACGTCAATATTTTTATTTAATAAAGATAGATCATCTACTTTACAATCGAAAAGATGAAAAACAATTATAAAAATAAATAAACCATCTATATTTAGACATAAAAAAATTGCAAGTTGTAGTTTAAATATGGTGTTTATATCTTAAAAGACCACTTAATTTTTAGAATTTATTTAACATAGACATTGAACTTTGTTTTTTATCAATATATCAATAAAATTACTCAACTGAATAAATTATAAAAAAAAATTGACATGACAAAATATTTTTTATATGTTATGTAAATATGAACCCACAAATAAATAAAACTTAAAAATTTGACATGATAAATTTATTATTTTTATATTATGTAAATATGAACCCGCAAATAAATTAAATTTGTAAGCTAATTTTTTTTGAATAAATTTACTAATGCAAAACTACAAAAATAAAATATAAAAAATCAACAAATTTTTAAAAGAAACTGTAAAAATTTTGAGGGATATTTTTGTTTTTACATATTTAATCTCATGGTATTAAATTCTATATATTATTAATACCACCAAATGGAAGGTATTAGTTTATATCATGTAGCATGTATTCACTAATAATTAATTAGTTATACATAAACTCAAAATTTCTACCGAATAAAATATTAAATAATAGGCAGAATGGCCTGAGAGACTCTTATACTTGGTTATGTTTGTCACCTAGACCCTTCTACTCATGACTTTGCCAAGAAAACCCTCGTACACACTAAAACACAACATTTTAAACACATTTGACCATTGACCAAGCATATGTGGCATTAAATTTGCTGACTTGGAAGAATGCGTGATTCCACATACTTCTACGCGAGTGAGTCAATATTTTACATAAAAATATTTTAAAATAAAATAAATAATGGCCAAAAAAGGAAGAAGAAGAAGAAGTCATCTTCTTCAAAGCTTTCTTCAAAAAAATTCTTCTTCCTGTTCCACCATTTTCTTCTTCTTCATATCCACTTACCATTTTCACTCTCTTCTTCTTCTTCTTCTTATCGCCCGCCATCCCATCATTGCCCCATCCCCAAATACTTTCTCAAAATTCCTTTTTTTTTTGTTGCAAATCAACACTATCCCTTGGCCCTTTTTATTTAGACTGTCCATATTTCTATTGCACAATTTCAATTTCGGGTGTATTTTTCATAATTTATATGAGTAATGTGAAGGATAATAGTGGGTATTGAACAACAACAACAACATACCCAGTGAAATCCCACAAGTGGGGTCTGGGGAGGGCAAGATGTACGCAGACCTTACCACTACCACACAGGTAGAGAGGCTGTTTCCTGGAAACCCTCATCACAAAAACCCATCAGCAGAATAAGCTAGATATGATAAACAGGCAAGAAAAAGAAGAACACATGATAATACGTAGATACAGGATAGTAAAGACATATAAATAACATATAAAGGCAGACAATTACCACTCCTTCCTATCTACCCTATTATCCTGCTACTCTAATTCTCGACCTCCACTCCTTCCTGTCTAAGGTCATGTCCTTGGTGAGATCAAGTGTCACCATATCATATCTAATCACCTCCCCCCAATACTTTTTTGGTCTACCTCTACCCCTCCTAGTAGCTCCCAAATCTAGCCTCTCACACCTTCTAACAGGGGCATCGGTACTCCTTCTCTGTACATGTCCAAACCATCGCAGTCTCGCTTCCCTCATCTTGTTAGCTACAAGGGCCACCTCTAGCTTCTCCCGAAAGACCTCGTTCCTAATCTTAACACTCCTGGTGTGACCACACATCCATCTTAACATCCTCATTTCTGCGACCTGCATCTTCTGAACATGTACATTTTTTATTGGCCAACACTCCACCCCATACAACAAAGATGGTCTAACCACCATTCTGTAGAACTTACCTTTGAGTTTAGGTGGTATCTTCTTATCACACAATACTCCAGAGGCCAACCTCCACTTTGTCCAAGCTGCCCCAATACGATGAGTGACATCAACGTCAATATCCCCACTGCTCTGGATGATAGTGGGTATTGAAAAATTTAAAAATTCCATTAATAAGCTTGATAAAGCTTTAGTATTTGGGTTTTGTGAATTTATGAAATAAATTTAAAATTGTAATGAAGATTTGTTTGGTTTGTGTTTTTTTTTTATATGAGTTAATGTGAAGGATAATGGTGGGTGTTGAAAAATTGAAAACTCCATTGACAAGTTTGGTAAAACTTTGAGAATAATTAATGGGTTTTGTGACTTTATGAAATAAATTCACAACTGAAATGAAGATTTGTTGGGTTTGTGTTTGTGAACCACTAGTGTGAAATTCAAGGCAAATAGGTAAGAATTTCACCCATTTGACGTGAATTTGATGCTTAATTTGAGAGCAAATATGAAGAAAATAATGTTCGTGAGCATGATTTAGAACCTTGAAAGATGAAGAAACTTTTGAAAGAGAAAAAAAATGTTTGTTGCTATGCGGAAATAGGATTTAACATGTCATTTCCTATGTGAAATTTTAATGGACGTGAAAGTTTATATGTGCTCGCTTGTAAGCCACGCACCATTTTCAAGTCAAAAAAGTGCTTAAAATATTGCATTTTAATGGTTATGAGAATTCTCTTGACAAAGTCTTAAGTAGAAGGGTGTAGGTGACAAACAGAATCAAGTATAAGAGTCCTCAGATTATTCTACTTAAATAATATCATATATAATTCATGGATTATTTTTCCTAATATCTCTCCCCAAATGGACACTTAATATGGGCTGTATAAAGCGCCTAAACGGGCCGCAAATATCTTTTGATTTTCCCTCGTCGAAATAAACCCTAATCTTCACATCTATTGATTTACGAAACGATCGTTGATGAGATGGCGGCGGAGGCGGAGGTTTTGTGTCAGCAAGGCGTTTCGGTTCAATACCTCTGTGTTTCGGCAACGCCCATCGACTCCGATTTGGACTTGTTTGAAGTCTCAACGCCCACCATTAATAAGCCTCACATCTTTCGTCCTGCCGACTCCGTAACTTTCCTAATTCTCGTTTTTCTTTATATATAAATTGACTTCTTGAGTTTATTTTTATGTCAAGTTGCTAGATTTGTGTCTTGAATGATCTGAATACTGAATTTATTTTGAGATTGGAGAGTAGTTGATGGATTGATCTATTCGTCTCGATACAATATTAACTGCGTGTTTAAAGTTGAAAAATATATTTATACCATGGACTCCTATCCTAATTCCTACTAAAGGAAGGCGTTCTTTACGATTCCCTTATTTGTTGTTCCTTAAAAAAATTGTTTTCTTTTGGCGATTGTTACTTCGAGTATTTAATGGTGGATTTTTGTTGCTTTATGTGATAGATGAGATGACAATCACAATTTTCAGTTAATTGACAATACTTACAGTTAATGTCAATTTAGTAAATTTCCTTCCACGGCTATTTAGTGATAAAAGTTTAACATTTTAGCAGTTGTCTTATCATCTAATTATTCTTCCATTCACCAGGCTGTGAGTTGCTCAACTAGTGCTCAAACTACGGCTGCAGTTGATCCTGCTAAAAGCAGTAGTTTTGTCCCAATAATTCGTTCAGGGAGCCACACAGATATTGGACCTCGAAGAACTAATGAAGATGAGCACATCAGAGTTGATGATTTATCTGTTCCTCTAGGCTCTCTATACAATTGGCCTCTGCCAGGAGCTTTTTATGCCGTTTTTGATGGTCATGGGGGCTCTGATGCAGCAGCTTATATTAAGAATAATGCCATGAGGCTTTTCTTTGAAGATGCTGATTTGCCACAAACATCTGCTGTTAATCAAGCCTTCTTGGAGGAATTGGTGAATTCACACAGTAGAGCATTTTTGCTTGCTGATCAAGCATTGGCTGATGAATCTAGTGTTGATGCCTACTGTGGAACGACAGCAATCACTGTACTGGTTTTGGGGAGACATGTGCTTGTTGCAAATGCTGGTGACTGTCGTGCTGTCCTTTGTAGGAAAGGGGTTGCAGTTCAGATGTCTGAAGATCACAGACCTACTTGTCTGCTGGAACGACAAAGAGTTGAGGGTTTGGGTGGTATTATTGAATATGGCTACTTAAATGGTGATCTTGCAGTTACTCGAGCCCTTGGAGACTGGTATATGAAACTTCCATTTGGATCTGTTTCTCCTCTTACTGCTGAACCTGAGGTGCAGCAAACTTTGTTGACTGAGGAGGATGAGTTCATGGTCATTGGTTGTGATGGAATCTGGGATGTGATGTCAAACCAAGAAGCAGTTAACATTGTTAGCAATGAGCTTAGGCTGCACAACGACCCGCAACAATCTGCCAGAGAGCTTGTGAATCAAGTTTTGTGTAGGGATACTAATGACAATCTCACTGCTATTGTTGTATGCTTTACTGCTCCTGATTGTCGAGATTCAGTTTCATCTCAGAGGCCACGGTTTAGATGTTGCAGCCTGTCCGAAGAGGCAAGGAGGAAACTGGGGAGCTTGTTGGGAAGCAATTGAATATGAGCTATTATTGTCTGGCCATATTGATTCTTGATTAAAATGTGTAAATAGTTTATTCATATATTTTGGTCTTGCGGGTATGAATAGTTCATCTGTTTGATGTTGCTGCTTCAGAAGTGAGAAAAAGCAGCTAGCAATTTTGTAGGGCTAGAGGATGATAGATATTGGCCTGGCTTGAGGCTGTTCAACTGATGTTGTTTGTTTTCATGGAAGAGTAAAGATTTCAGTTATCTCTGAAAATTCTCAAGTTTGCATTACGCTTTCTGCCATTTCTATCTTGAGCATCGGTTTATTTCTTGTAGGCAAGTAGTCTTACTTCTAGTTTGTTTTAACACACTCAGAGGGGATTCAAATCTTGTGGCTTTCAATGTGATAGTCATCTAGATGAGGGACTCACAAGCCGTTTTCTGCCAAACATGAGAGGATTAAATAGGACCTAGATTCTTGTCTGCAAAGATAGGATTGCCCAATCCGTAAGAGTTATGCATGCATTAATTGTGTAGAAATGAGTTATGCGCAGGTATTTAGTCATCTAGTCATGTGGGGTTTAATTATGTAAAGATATAATCCATGAATTATTGATTCTCGTATATTTAATTTGTTGTAACTTGATATATTATTTACAAATAAATAAGTAAAATAATATAAATTATAGTTTAATTGAATTATAAAAAAGAAGTGGAGAAAACGAGAATTATTTTAAAAGATGAGCTTTCTGTATTGACCAAAAATGAAATTTAAGAAGATGAAAAGAGAGAAAACAAAAGTATTTTTAGAAGTTCATCCAAGTGATATTACTCTTCAATCTATTTATAGTTACTGAAAAAAAACATTCTTGGACAATTTAAGACCCTAAATTATATGAATATGTCAATAACTTTATTTATAACTAAATATTAACACCTTTTTAACAAAATTATACATACATGAATGTCAACACCTTTTTAACAAATCTATACATAAATGGGAAGCCCAGTCCCCCTCCCTCCAGAAAAAAAAAAAAAATAATAAAGAGAAAAACGGAACACAGAAAAAAACGGATTAATTAATGCGCTCTAATCTCTTTCATTGATTTATTGTTTGTATTTATTAAGGTGTGAGTTAATCTTGAATTTACATTAAATGAGCTGTGTTAACTTTAATTAACATGAACGAACACATTATTTGCTGAACATAAAATACATTGCTCTATTGTCAAATTTGATAATGGTTTCATGTTGAATATGGTGAATGTCTCTATTTTAATTCATCATGATAGTAAATGAGAAGCAACAAGTTTGTTCTTTTTTTTTCCTTGATTGATATAAAGTTAACATCCATTTGTGGTTTTTTAAGTAAACATATTGGTTAAAAAAAAAGGTAGATGGTCCGTATATCGGTATTAATTTGATGCAAAAATTTATAGGAAGTGCTAGATATTCATGATAAAAAGTACATGAATGTCATGGGTTGATGCATACTTGAAAGTCTTACGGCCCGTAAAAATTTCTACAGCCCATAGACGGGGTTCCTATCACGATCCAAAAATAGACGTGATGACACTCATCTTATCCCACCAAGACAAGTCAACCAAAATTCAATTATAATAATAAAGTGCAGAAAGATAATAAAAATAAAAGTTCAACTACGGCTATAAGTTAACTTAATCAAAATTTCCCCCAAAATATGGTTGTCACGTGCATAGGCCTTTAATGTGTTACAATAGATTTGAAAGCAAAATACAAGTCTCAAATGATATTGTCTCTGAAGTAGAACAAGATCATAAATAGGAGGATGAGGCTCATTGAGATGACAAATAACTACCTCACTAATCTCCACGGAAAGCCTCGGATAAAAAGAGAAGGGAGAGTATCATGAAGATCCGAGCGCATAACCTTCAAAAATATAGAAGCAAGGGGTGAATACCAAACACACAGTACCCAGCCAGTAAACTATTAAACACAAAGCCAAGTAATATAGAATACGGGTACTCCTAACACTCCAATCGAATCTCTACAACTACAACATGCATAGAAATCAGCCCAACCTAGCAATTTACAATTTACATATCGTATAGCTCAATAATATCAAACCAACAATTTATAGATCAAAAAACACAAGGGATAAAGTGCATCCATCACAAGTTTCACAAAAGGCACTTACAAGTTCATAAATGATAAAGATGTGCAATGCAATGCAATAGAATAATGTCAGGTATAATGATGCATGTCTAGACTAGTGATACACACCCGCTATCTCTCAGTCCGGTACCCATGGGGGACTTTTAGTCCAAGCATCCAACGCGACATACGACACGACCCTCAAATTATAGTATCCGTCGCAGCGTGTGGCACGACCCTCGAAATATAGTATCCATCGTGGCATGTGACACAACCCTCGAAATACAATATCTGTCACAGCGTATTACACGTCCCTCGAAATATAGTATCCATCGCGGTGCGCGACACGTCCCTCAAAATGGTACATCTTAATTAATTCTTATTCTTTTTCCTGTTCACACAACACTTGTCAATATAGTCAATGCAAATAGGTATGCTTACACAATAATGAGAAATGACCTATTTCAAGACAATGCACAATTCACAACAATATGGTCTTGGTACAACATCAACACTAACTGAATATTTCAAAATCATTCCCAACACCTTACACAAAGAAGCACGAGTTTCTATATACTTAAAAAAGGGTTAAGAAATTCACTTGCCTTATTAATTGAGCACTCACTGCGGGAGTTGTGCCTTTCCTTTTCGATTTGAATCCGTACCACCATGATCTAATCAAATAAAAATTCACAATAAGATTTCCAAACTAAAGTCATCCAAACTACTATATGTCTAGGTTGGATCCAAAACTCATCTAAATCTATAATTAAGTTTCAAAGTTCCAACCCTAGGTTAAGTCTAAATTCCTCCATATATTATAAATCTAATAATTATTCATACAATACAAAATCCCAATATTAATATAAAAATATATACATATATATGCACATTGAAAGACGCACCATGTAGTTCTAAGTTCACCTAAACAAAGAATCGAAGTACTGGGCTGAAGAATATCGATGAAGGAGGAACAAAACACATATAAATTTTTCAAGAATCAAATCATATTTATAAACTTACGGAAGATTCCACTATAGGACCAAAGTTAAAGAAATATGTTAGAGATATAATTGTAGAAAGGACAAAAGCATGTATATGCGTGAAGTAATTTTTAGAATTAGTGCTCTTCATTACCTAATTGTAAGTATACTGTTACTATAATAATATATTCCTCCTTAAAAACATTAAAAACAACTATTCCAGCAACAATAATTGCAATTCACTTCACAATACTTATCAATTAGTTCTATATCTAGAAATTTGGGCCTAGGACTAATATAAAAACTTGAAATAGCCTCTTACCTGCACTTTTCCTCGTCATCCCTCACGTCTCCACAAGGTGATGTCTGCTCTTCTTATTTTTTCATCTTTCAGATTGTGGAGAAAAAATATTAAACCCTATTAACTTATTTTTAATAAATATACTAAGGTGTATAGAGTATCAAATAAATATGAATTAACCCCTCAATTAGGTTATTCATCTAAACTTACCCACAACTCAAATGATTGTAGTTATTAAATAGTCCAAAATATTAGTTTAAAATTTAGGAAAAGATAATTTAAGAAAACAAGAGGATTAATTATCAAAATGACCTAATGGGTCGTTACATTATCTACCATTAAAAATCATGTTCGTCCTTGAATATAAAGAAAGAGAAATAAGAACAATCGACATACCAAAGCCTAAGTTATTATCTTCCAGAGTTAGTATTCATCTCTCCAAGTAAGCTCCTGTTTAAGACTCTTCTCTTAAAATCAACCAGTAAGAATTGAACTTTCGAATTGAGCTTGGCAGATTTACAAATTAAGAGTGATATGAACTCAATCTGAATAACAACTCACTAGACTATAATTCAATAATTAGGATGAATCGTTTTGCATTTAACCATGATAAAACTCTAAACCAATACCGGCTATAATCAAAAGCGAACCCAAATCAACCGTTCCACACTCTTAATGGACAAACCATCATGGATCTTGTTAAGATTTCATTCTCACAATCAAATCTTCCCCGAGCTTAAATTATAAAATGTGATCCTTAGACATTAAATACTCATCATAGAGAATCAAAATTTTCTAATCCAACAAAGAAAATGATCAAGTAACCACTTAGCAAACAATACACCAAAACAATAGATGCACTAATAACACTATCAAAAATACTAGATCATTAGTTGTGACTATAAATAACCCTCAAGAGTGATAAAGCTAGACCCAATAAGCCCCATATTCAATCATACATATCCAAAATATAACCTCAATGACGAGATGAATCATAATATTGTTGGAAAACTATAAGTATTCATGGTAGCTCATCTATAAATTCACATAAGCAAAGTTGTATGTGTAAAACCACTAGTATACTTCAACTATCCAAACAATAGTAAATCTGTCATAATTGAAATAATAAAGTCTGCACAAACATCCTATCTTACCAAGAGAAAATTGCAGAATCGATTCACCCAATCTACCATTAAGGACCCGTCTACAAAAGTGATGACACGAGTGGGAATAGGCAAGGAGTTATACTCTAAAACATGCCCATAATGAAGTAGGTAGTCACATAAGAATGCACGAAATCAAAGTCGAATAATACAAGATACTCCTTTAATAGTGCTCCTATCAAGCGTTTTCATTCATCCGACCTCATTTTTTTTTAATTATATTCTTTTTACTACTCACAAACACCCTTTCTGGTCCCCAATACAATCGTACACATACTTAATTTATCAAATCTGGTCCCCAATACCATTGTACACATACTTAATTTATCAAACTCCATATACTCCTCATAATACTGCATCAAAGACAACACTCTTAATACTAACAGAACATCATAGCCACACTTGTCATTTACCATTCTCTCAAATTGTTACTAGTATCAAAGTCTTCTTAGAAACACATTACCACCTTCAAATATATCAAACTATGGATTCTCTTTTTTAATTCAAGCATTTCTTATAGATATAAATCACACCCAAAACTAACAACATTGATTTCAAATTTTGTAGTACGTTTCTCATCGAGATAGAGTTATTTAATTATGCCTAAAGTCAATTTCATGCAATATTTCACATACCAAATTTCAACTACCATTCAATTTATCACATACCTCATGCCCAAACTTAGAGAGGTTCTTAGTCACTTTAATAATTTTGTATACTAAAGCATATAACCTTTATTTACCATCAAATATCTTCGTAATGGATCACAAAAGTCAGTATGTCCCATCGATAGAGTAGTTTCAATCGCGTCAAAATTCTCAATAATCATGTAGAAATATAGGTCTATATCACAGCACCCCTAAAAGTCATTTATCATAATTGAACAATCTAGACCAATATAAAAATATTGCATATTTCAAATATCAGTATTTGTCACTCGAATCAAAACTCAATCTTCATAAAAGTCACTAATAAAATCCTAGTAAATCCGTGCTGAACAAGTACACATTGCATGGTCATACCTGAGCTCCAAGGCGAAAATTAGTAAAACCTTTAATTATGAGCCTAGGGTCTATACGAGAGGTCTTATTCCTTCACTTTTCTTAGATTCTTCTTATGACACAAATGTTAGATACCTTGAACTCTTCAATATATCAAATTCTCATTCCTTCAGTAACTCATTTATCAACTTCATTCTCTAACAAATAACATTTTACTTCATGCTTTAAGCCAAAACTTTAAATGGAGCACTTCTTTAGGTACTTCAACATTGAAAAAATAACTAAATATATGGCCCAAACCACATGCAAGTTCTTCCAAATGTTGAATACTTATTGCTAGCCAATTTCTTATATTACCAATAAATATCTTGGCAAAATATACTACAAAAAATGTAGACTAACAATGAAAAACTTGAATCTTTATTTTAACTTAAACCCCAATTCCTTTCTCTATCGGTATTAACTCATAACTTGAGATCTTTATGAATTCATGCATCTAAACTTATTATTGATAGTCTCTTTATCACCTTACCTTGTCCTTTATAAAAAAATCAATGTACGAATTGCCACACTCAAAATCACAAAAGTGCTTATCACTATATTCAAGCCAAACATTGTATATTCCTTTTTTTCGTCAAATATTATCCCACAGTTTTTCTAACTCAGATCAGTGATACGTAACACTATAACCATAACCAAAGAAAAACAAATGAAATCACATGACTTTAAATTCAAATTTATTTTATATGCACTCTCCTATTAAAATTCTCCATTGCCTTCTGCCAGATTTACTCGTTGGGATTTTTTAACCAATAAACTTATCATTTCAATATTGATTTACTCTCTTGGAGATTATTATGAAAATATCAATCCTCATTTAAAATTCACGAGATACATTTCACCACCTATGCATTAGTTGTACCAAAGATCCATCATTAGATTTTTTTTCTTATTACAATGCATAATCCAAGTGTTCATAGTAACAAATTAGTTAGTTCTTCAAATGTGAATGCAATATCAAATCTCATTATACCAGTATATGATACCACTGATAACTCTTTTAGTAATTAGTATTTGCACTTGACAATGATATATTCATTTTCATATACGACCAATACTACACCATGAAAAAATGTTAGATCCACCACTAGAACGCGTTGCACTTACCAAGAAAAATAGTACCCAACTAGCCTATGTATTTCTACCTGTTACAAAATTAACATGACAAATAGTTTAGGATCTTAACTTTTTTTTCTCACAAGAAGAATAGGTAATACTAATTCATTATTATGTATTTCTCTTCAATTCTAAAGGAGAACAAGTATCAAAATAGTAACAAAATATAAAAATAATTTGTGGGAATTGTTCCAGTTGGATGTGAATTCCAAGTGATTGATCAACTTATGTATACAAGGTTACATAGAACTTTATAGTGACACGAAATAATCAAAAATAAAGTGCTTGTCAGATATATAGGCTCACCAGTGCCAGTCATTTTTCACTTTTTTTTTTCATTTGCTTTGTGTCTCATGTGACGTTATGTACAAGTAAGAGACTATACAAATCTATACAAGCAAGGTTACTGAAATCATACACTCAATTATGTAATAGTTTCTTGACTAAATTTGGTATACAAAAGCAATCAAGCAGGCTTTGTATTCAAGATAAGTTCACGACATCTCATCTCTAAGCAATCCTTAATTTTATGACAATTTTTAGTAATAGTAGTTTGCAAATTTATAGAGTTCATTATCTAGCTATTCCTTTAACATTCCACTTTCAAATATTGAATCACTCCAGTTATCATATATACCACGCAAGTACAATTCTCGCTGTTGGGTAACTATTTTAAAAAAAGAAAGTATAACACATTCATAAGATCCCTCAAATCACTATTTGACCTCGTCACTCAAATATCCTCAAAGTGCATCACCGAGTCATTACCTTACTCAATCTTTTGTAATCGTCGAACATTTTAATTTTTTTATAAGCATATCACTTACACTTAAGTACCAGATCTAACATTCAAGACATATACAACCCACTAACTACTCACATAAATAGACATGCACGAATCATCTCTACAAGTGAGAGAGAATAGAATAAAGTGATAAGAATCACACCGGATTAAGGACACATGATAGAGAAAGAATAAACAAGAATAAACAAAAGGAAGTTTCCTGATAGTCTTCATAGCCTCTTAAAGATTAATATAGACGTCTCCGTGCAGATCATTGAGACTCTATTAGACTCAACTTATATACATGTGATACCTATGAACCTAGGGCTCTAATACCATCTGTTACGATCCAAAAATGGACGTGATGATACTCATCTCATCCCACTAAGACAAGTTATCCAAAACCCAATTATAATGATAAAGTGTGGAAGGATGATAAAAATAAAAGTTCAACTACCGCTATAACCTATTTAAAATTTCCCCCAAAACCTGATTGTCACATGCACAAGCCTTTAATGTGTTGCAATAGATTTGAAAGAAAAGTACAAGTCTCAAATGATATTGCCTCTAAAGTAGAACAAGATCATAAATAGGAAGATAAGGCTCGCTAAGATAACAAATAGCTACCTCACTGATCTCCACCGGAAAGCCTTGAATAAAAAGAGAAGAGAGAGTATCATAAAGATCCGAGCACATAACCTAAAAAAATATAGAAGCAAGGGGTGAAAACTAAACACACGGTACCCAACAAGTAAACTATTAAACACAAAACCTAGTAATATAGAATACGGGTACTCCTAACGCTCCAACCGAATCACTACAACTACAACCTACATAAAAATCATCCCAATCTAACAATTTTACAATTTACATATCATATAGCTCAATAATATCACACTAACAATTTATAGATCAACAGCACAAGGTATCAAGTGCATCCATCACAAGTTTCACAAAAGGCACTCACTAGTTCATATATGATAAAGATGTACAATCCAATGCAATAGAATAATATCAGGTATAATGATGCATGTCTAGCCTAGTGATACGCACCTGCTTTCTCTCATTTCAGGACCCATACTTTTAGTCCATGCATCCATTACAGCGTGCGACATGATTCTCAAATCATAGTATTCGTCGCAGCATGCGACACGACCCTCGAAATATAGTATCCATCGCGATGTGCGATACACCCTCGAAATATAGTAATCATCACAATGTGTGATACATCCCTCAAAATATAGTATTCGTTATGGCGCACGACACATACATCAAAATGGTACATCCTTCTACTTCTTATTCTTTTTCTAGTTCACACAACACTTGGCACAAGAGTCAATGCAAATAGACATGTTTACACAATAATGAGATAATGACTAATTTTAAGACGATGCATAATTCACAACAATGGTCTTGGTATATCATCAACACCAATTGAATATTTCAAAATCATTCTGAACACCTTACGCAAGGAAGCACGTGATTCTATATACTTAAAAGAGGGTTAAAAAACCCACTTGCCTTAATAATTGAGCACTCACTGCAGAATTTGAGCCTTCCCCTTTCGAATAGAATCTGTACCACGACGATCTAATTAAATAAGAATTCACAATAAGATTTCCAAACTAAAGACATCCAAACTACTATATGTCTTGGTAAGGTCCAAAACTCATCTAAATCTTAATTCAAAGTTCCAACCCTTGGGTTAAGTATTAATTCCTCCATATATAATAAATCTAATGGTTATTCATACAATACAAGCCCCCAATGTTAATACAAAGACAGATACATATATATACACATTGAAAGACGCACCATGTAATTTTAAGTTCGCCTAAATGAAAAACCAAAGCACTGGGCCGAAGATTATCGATGAAGGAGGAACAAAACATATAAATATTTCAAGACTCAAATCATATTCATAAACCTAAGGAAGGTTCCGCTACATGACCAAAGTTAAATAAATATTATAAAGATACAATTGTAGAAAGGATAAAAGCATGTATATACGTGAAGCAATTTCTAGAGTGAGTGCTCTTCATTACCTAATTGTAAGTTTACTATTATTATAATGTGTATTCATCCTTAAAAACATTAAAAACAACTATTCCAGCAACAATAATTGCAATTCACTTCACAATAATTAATTCAATTAATTATATAGCTAGAAATTTGTGCCTGAGACTAAGATGAAAACTTGAAATAGCCCCTTACCTGCACTTTTTCTCGTTGACCCTCACATCTCCACAAGGTGACGTCTGCTCTTCTTATTTTTTTAATCTTTTAGATTGTGGAGAAAAATATTAAACCCTACTAACTTATTTTTAATATATATACTAAGGTGTATAGAACATTAAATAAATATGAATTAATCCCTCAATTAGGTTATTCATCTAAACTTACCCATAACTCAAATGATTGTAGTTATTGAATAGTTCGAAATATTAGTTTAAAATTTACAAAAAGATTATTTTAGGAAAACAAGAGGACTAATTATCAAAATGACTTAATGGGTCATTACAATTTCGTAGATGACTTTCGGCAATTTTAATTGAGGAGCAGTCTGGTCACTTTTCATAATTTTATTCCTATACTACATCGTTTGGGGGACTAAAAAGAGGACCTATATTAGTCTTCAAGCTCAAAGAACACCCCTCATTCTCTCATTCTTCTAATCCCAAATTTCTAAGGCAAGACTCTCAAGGACAAGGCAAGGGTTTCCCAAATTTCTTTCTCAAGACTTCAACTTTGATTCTCTCTTGTTTCTCAGGTATGAAGTTGATTTATGGGTACCCTTTTCACACATAAAGTTCCCTATTATGCATTTTTACCTTTTCTTTAAGTTCCCAAGTTCTAATGCATTCTTATGATGATTTTATGGTCCTATGCTATTACATGATGTTCTTAAAGTTTAATAACTATTTTGTTAAGTAAATGTACATACGTTTTGAAGTGTGAGGTCGATTCTAAGATGGGTTGTGATGTGGCTAAGCTTGGACAATTTCAATGTTCCTTTTTAAAGAAATTTCTTAAGACTTACATGATTTATGATTGTTCCATGCATCAATTAAGCCGTCCCTTTTTGCTCCTTATGAATTATGAAAATAAATAGGGTATCTGTGAAGAGCTTCGAAGTTGAAGTTTAACAAAGTTATATGTAAGATGATTATTTCCCTAAAAGACGTTTAAGATAGATTCTTATGTTTGAGCTACTCCTATTGATTGCTACTTATGATTCTAATTATGTTTAAAGATTTCGTGGAATGATTTAGCACCAAGAGGACTTGAGATTAGGACCTATCTCGTTATTTGAGGCATGATCCTTTGAAGCTAAATCTCAATGTCCCTAACTATGTGCCACCATAGGAGCCTTGTAGGCTGGGTTAGTGGATCCACGTGGCCCCAAAGTTATGAAAGATATTAAGTTTTGGATATCTACCTTGGCAAGTAGATTACCCAATGAAAGAAGTGCATTGGCCTTTTCTCAATGGAAGGAGTTCATTGGATTTCATGTGGTAGCTCACATAGTCTTACTGGTGGTTATGGTCTATTCCCAAAAGTTTATATGATTCTATGATATGTCTTCATGTTTTAAAGGTGCATTATCTCATATTGGTCTGAGTCATATCCCTTGTGAACGTTTAATCCTACTCCATGTCTCATTATCCATGTGTATACTTATGTGTTACGTTATGCTTAATTATGATGGCATTACAATTTCATCCATGCATTGCCTCTCACATACTTAGTACATTCAAACATACTAACGCATATTTACCTACATGATTTAACCATGTAGGGACATATTCTTCTCCACCAGCTCATGGCTAGTATTAAGCGCCCAAGACTAGCTCTAGTTTTGTGGTGAGCCCTTGAATCGGGACTCCTACACCCTTTCCTTCTAGCTTATTTTTAGTTTGATTTTAGGACAATGTTTTGTAGCCCTTTTGAGGAACTTACTTCAGTATTTTATTGTCTAGATTTCTTTCTATTGATGGAGACTGTCTGTTATCGGTCCCTCTGACCTATGATATAGTTAGTATGCGTATGGATGAGTTAATGACTTAGTAAATTCCACTATTTTAATGTTGTATTCATTGTCAAAGACCCATATCCCCTTTCCCCTATGTTCTCTTTTCGAATCATGTCTTGTCTAATTATTTATGAATGTTGAGATGCTTAGATGGCTTGGGTGAGGTGCCTTCGGGAACCTCATTCGCCGTGTGATGACTAGGCCCCCAGGTCGGGTTGTTACAACCTGAGACGCAACTTATCTTACCTTTAAAAATCTCTAACAAAAGTGCTCACAACCCACATAACATTTAACCAGCAGTTGACGTACGGACACACATATCATAGAATTTTGGCCCCAGTAATATCTCCCTTAGTACGATGCATACACACTATCAGCCAAGTAATGTATCACAAAGCCTGTTTTGGAGGCTCCTATAATACCACTGCTAGTAGGCTCCCTATTTAGCTGTTAAAACTCGAGGGCATCCCACTTCTGCTCAATAGGCTCTAGGGACTGCTCCCTCTCTGGGACTGATGATGCAAAACTTCCCCTTGCCTGGAGTCTAACCTCTACATGGCATCCACACGAAGGAATGAGTGAAGCCAAATTCTCAAAATTCAAAGAACTATTGACAAGAAGCACAACAAGAATGAACAACACAAAAAGTTCCTACATATATCGTAGTCTTGTGGAGATAAGCCATGAACGTCTCAGCACCCATCCACAAGACTCTACTAGATGGTAGCTCTGTATAGTTGAGACTAGTGAACGTTAGGCTTTGATATTACCTTGTCATGACCTGGTCGTGATCATGATGACGCCTGCTAGATCCCACCTACAGGCAATCCCATTACCCAACCCCAAGGTACCTGTCCTAGCTCTCTAGTCATAACTATAACCAATACAACAATACACACACACACATTAGATGCAAAGGCATATTATATACATATATCAATAACTGTGATAATATGCAAACCGAGAGTGCTCCTACAAATACAAATCATAACTACAAGGTACATGCCAATGTATGAAAGTAAAAGATGATTATTAGAAGGAAGGAGACTGCGAAGTACCTAGAGTTGTCGGTGGCCACCAAAAGTATCCTAAGCATTCTCGAATCCCCCAAAACTCCTTAGTCGAGGCTAGAACCAGAACCTATACCATGGGAAGATATAGAAAGTAGGGGTGACTACCAGAAAGAGGCGCCCAGTAGGCATCATCAGCCGACCGAGTAAAATGGAGTAAATCCAAAAGATTCAAATATAAAGAACTGCAGTAGGTCTAGCCAAATCAGAACTCAAATTTAGGTAACAACATGTCTGGAAATTGTCAAACCATAACCGAGCCAACCAAGGAGATGAACATGATAACTGAACCAACCCAAGTGATCAACAATGATAACCTGAACAAACCCAAGTGATGAACATTGATACTGACTGATGCAAACTGTGTAGGCTCATACCACAAATGCCCCCAATAGAGGCATAGTGCTATACATGGGTGCAAGGCCCTAATATCTATGCCTGTATGTCAACTAAGCCCCCCATAAGCCTAGAATGTACACCTGTGCACAAATTGTCAACCGAATCACAGTAAAACCCAACTCCCAATATCACATGATCACAAGTCGACTATATGTTGGTGTAAGACCTTAATATCTATGCCTATATGCCAACTAGGCCCCTATAAGCCTAGAAGGTACACCCGGGTACAAACTAATCAACCAAATCACAATAGAACCCAACTCCCAATATCACATGATCATAGGTTGGTTGTACATGGGTGTAAGGCCCTGGTGTCTAAGCCTAAATGCCCCCTGAGACCCCATAAGCCTATACGATACACCCATGCATAATCAAGGTGTGAGTAGGTATATGGATCCTTGGGTAATCAATCACTAGGCCTCGCCCCAATAGTTACATATCAACTGGGTATCTGACCCTGTACACGAACGTGGCATCCAATCCAAAATATATATGCATAATGGTGGGACATATCCCCCACGAGAGAAAGAACCCCCCTAGAATAATCAATAGTCTCAACTCAGAATATCAATTACAAGACCTCGCCCCAAAATAGAATCAACAAGGTCCTCAACCCAAATCAATCGGTTTGTAACATAGTTAGCACGGTGCGCGACCCAAAACATCAATAGGTGCTAGATCCTAGGAATTGGCATCCGAAGCCCGACACTCAGTCGCGACCACTGAAACTCAAAACCTCAGGGTGCATAACTCGGGGACTTAAACACTCTAATGTGGCTGTCGGTGCTCAAACAGTAATGGGGAGCATCACCTAGGACTCGAGGTATCGAACAATCGCTCACTCAACTAATCTACATAGATTTGAAACTCCAAAGTCACATCATGCCCAGAGTAAACATAGGCGACAACACTCACAACCTAGGGATCCCTCAATCTCAATATAACCCCCATAACCATAAATACCACCTCTCTCAGATACAGTAGATATCCTAACATCATATGGAAAGAACCAGTACATAATAATTATCGGCGTACATCGGAGTGTATATATCATAAGTCATCGTAGAGTCATGCCCAACTAAGGCCAAGTATGACCTAACCTCATCAGACTTAATTTCCCAGATTAAACCTAGGCCATAGCAATCATACATAGGTACATCACACAACCCAACCTGGTAGTGTTATGCCTGTATCAGAACCAGGCCACAGTATGGCATATAATCAAGAACTTGTCTCACAGCCAACCTATCTAAGTCGAAACATGCTACTCACTAATAGAAATATGAGTCGAGCCAGAACCCACGGTTATCCCATGGCGTTAGCCTATACTAGGCCCTTATTACGCCTTTTCTCCATGTAAAGCAACTCATAAGGCAGCATCGGTATAACCTAAGCCAAGTCCCAAAAGGCTAGACAACCAAAAAGATGCTACCTACCAAGAATCATATCGTAGCCAGCTGTTACAAGGATACCGCCTAAGGCTACCATGTGCCCACCCACTAAGAATGTGCCCCTCTCAAATAGGATGCCAGTCCCTAGGACTAATCCATTTAGCTAGTGTCTCAACAAAGATAGCCCAGGAGGCCTGTAGGATATAACCTACACCTTGCTAATAGGGGTCACACTCCCATCTTTAACCCGCCAATGGCTCAGTAGCAACGCATTCCGTATCACAGGTCACAAGGTTCCTTTAGGAGTACAATTGTATCGTTCCCCGAACATGGTGTATTTTCTTTAGTCATTAGCCAGTAGCATAAGTACATAATGAGTAACAATAGTAGACGATCATATAAACCATAGGGTTACAAAAATCATGTTTAATCAATAAATTCTACCACAAGTATTCAGGACAGATATAGATCCTGGGTTTAGTGCACATGGTAGTATGTAATCACTTGTCAGCCTCATAAACTAGCATATATCGGTAGCCTCAGACCATGCACACATACAAGCAAGAGTCAATCTTAGTGTGCATACCTATCGCATGTTCTTAGCCCATCCAACCTCTTTTCAGGCCCTTCTTGTAGCCAAACAGTGTAAGAAGCAAATAGTAATGCAAACACAACCAACACAACCCTTAATACAATAACTATCATCCCATAACATCATATATATACAACATAAAAATCACATACATCCATATACAATGTATACTCCACAACTCAATCCATAAACAATACATACTTCAAATACACATGCATTCAGACTCAGTCTAAGGTTTAGACAAACCTAGCCTACCTGGCAGACAATTCCTCACCTCTTGAGTCAATCCACCTGAGTCCTTCCCCTTTGAAGCTTCCCAATGCTTCTCAACTATCAAAATATAATTCACTAGGTCATTTCGGCTGATTTGGCCGTAAGATCTTAAAAAACAGGTGAAATTGCATCATTTATGCATAAAATAGGGACATATGGGGTCCATGTCTGAAATACTGAACCAACCCTCATAGAATGATCTCTATTGCCAAAATTTGACCCCAAAACAGATCCTAGAATACAGAGAAATGACTTAAAAATGAAAATTTGACCCCAAAACAGATCCTAGAATACAGAGAAATGACTTAAAAATGAAGTTGCATATTTTAATCGAAAAATATTTCTTACACAACGTTTTGGTCTAATTCTGCAAAAGTACAACCAAATTAACATGATCCAAGCATAACACAATATGCCTCTTGAAAAATAGAACAATTTAGATAGAATATTTAATTTCATTGAGAAATGACTGAGATATTGTAATGTAAAGTTTTCACTCAATTTTTATATGTAATCAATAAGAAAAGTAGTAATTTTATCTCAAAATACGAGCCAAAATTGGAATCCTACACTTCCATAATGTTCTTTGCAAATATTTGAGTACGTAGCCTTTTGAATCACTCAAATTGAATGAAAAGTGAGCTCGGCATTGTGGTGCGAAGTTGGAGGAAACACATCCAATTCCCCAAAAACAAGCATCCATATATATATATATATATAGTGGTTAGTCAGCCATGTCACTGCCATGTGGTGCAGTCTAACGCTGCAACATGGTAGCACCACTTAGTGCCACATCGGCCCACTCTCTTTCCAATAATCCTTCAATCGATTTTTCGCTGTTTTGGACTCCCTCAGATTTCAATTTTTACAAACAAACTATGTAACCTTATGAATTTCGATGTTTCAGATCCAATAGTGCACTTAGAATTTCCAATGAATCTTCCTACAATAAAGTGAGGGTCCCACTTCTTTACATGCAACTTTCAACAGAGAGTCCCCAGGGGGTCAAATAACATTCGGACATCCTCAGTATCAAACAAGGGGTTGCCTTAGACCAAAATTGATGTTTAGAAGCTAACCATGCTATCAAGATTCTCAATGCGAGCGTGATTCTCAAGGGCATTGACTGAATCAACTATTAACCAGTTTCGATGGCTAAAATTACAAACCATGGTATAATTGCACTGGACATGCTCTTAGCCTAATTCGACTGTTTCGAAGTTTATGAAACCGTTAGAATTCCACTCCAAGGCCATTATAAGACTTTACTCGAACCTTCATGTTATATGTATAACATCCCCGTTAACTTAAAAAATCACATACCCAACCAATAGCCATCCCAATAGTCCCAACAAATCACTAACGACCCGATGTCACTATACACATGCTCAATTAATAAAATAGAAGCAAAACCATAGATCACCCGGAGGATCATTAATATTTGTCGCTGATTGTTTTTTTTTCCAATTGTTTGATATATTTTTGGCGATTTTCTTATTTTTTTTGTCAAACACTGGTTAAATTCATAGTAAATTTGTTAGTTAAAATACCGATAGCACATATACTGTATAAATATTTGTCACTGATTAATATTTTTTTTCCAGTTATTTGGTTTATTTTTTGATGCTATTCCTGATTTATTTTCCAAAGTTTGGTTATATGCTTAGTATTTTGTTAGTTACAATGTTGATAGTACATCTGTTATATTACTATTTGTCAATGATTATTTTTGTTTTTCCAGTGCTTTGATTTATCTTTTGGTGATATTCTTGATCTCTTTTTTTTTTGCAAAGGTTGGTTAAAAATCTTTGATAATTTTGTTGGTTAAAATGTTGATATTATAGTAATTGTATTAATATATACTAACATATCCCTTTACAGTTACAACTTAAAGTACCCAGCAAATGATTAGATACGGTGTTATAAATCATCGTATATGAGCGATTCCAGATTGTTCAAAGTGCATAAATTTTGTGATACACATACTTGTCTTGTGAAGGGTAGGCTAATGTTGAAACATCAATGTCAAAGTGGTGTTCTTGGTGCAATGTTATTAGATAAGTGCAATGATCCAAAAAGCAATTATACACCAAGTGATATAAAAGCGAACATGAGGAGAGAACATAGGATTACATTAACTAATATGCAAGCTTGGAGAGGTAGGAAAATGCATTTAATTTACTACCAGGAGACCCAGCTAAGTCTTACAAAGATAGACGAAGGACGATTTTTGTTATACATTCATAGCACTAGATGCATGCATTAAAGGCTGGGAGCATTGTCAACTAAAAATGTTTGTTGATTGTATACATATAATATCAACATTGGAAGGTATAATGTTGATAGCTAACACTTTAGATTTCGGAGGTGAGTTTTTAAAGCTTCATAAATCAAGTTAAGAATTGATATCTTAATGTGTTATTAAAAAATCTGGTTTATTAAAGGTTCTGTTTGATTGTAGGTCATATTTTTCTACTAGCATACAGTGTGGTTGACTCTGAGAATAATAAATAGTGAAATTGGTTCTTTCAATATTTCAAATTGGCATTAGGTGAGAGAGAAGGTATGTGCTTTGTTTCAGATAGGAACGAAAGCATTTGGAATGCTGTTGCATCTACTTATCCAGGATTCCCACACTACGCTTGCATTTATCATCTATGGACAAATGTGCTAAAAAACACACAAAAATATTGAAGAGGTGAGGAAATTAGTTTTCAGCTTGGCAAAAGCATACACAATTGAGGAATTTGAAGAGCTGATGAGTCGAATGAAGAAGATAAGTCCAAAATTTCATGCATATTTGATAAAAATTGATTTTGAGAAGTGGTCCCGTGCACACTCAATTGTGGAGAGGACATAGATACTAACAAGTAATATTGCAGAATCAATTAACAATGCAATCTTTCCTCGAAGAAGGCTTCCAATTGTACCTATGCTAGAGTACATGAGAAAAATAATTAAAACTTGGAATGAGAAACACAACCAAGAGGGGAGGGAGACTACAACAACTTTATCAAGGAAATACAATCAGATCCTAGTGGATATAATAAGAGAATGTCACACTGAATAATAGTATGAGTGTAAAGTTTTAAATGAGATAATTATCAATGTTTATCAATAAACAAATAAATATATTTTTTTAAAGATGAGGGCATCAACTGAATATCTTCATACAGTTACGGATGGTGCAAAAAGGTTCATATTTCTTCAAATACCAGAATGTGTTTTTGTGGAAGGTTTCAACATGATGAGATCCCTTGTAAGCATGCAATCGTGACTATTGAGAAACAAATATGGGGAGGATATTATTCATTCTATTACAGTAAAAAAATGTTTTTAGGATATATATGCAATACCAATTGAGAGCACTTAGGTTATTCCAAATCATGTGTTTGGTGAGACTATGTTATCACCAAATGTAAGAAGAAGACCAGGAAGTCAAATAATGTATGATAGAAAGAAAGAAATTACTGAACTGAAATTCAAAAGAAGCAAAGTTACTTGCAGTAATTGTGCGTACACAGGTTATAAGAAGAAGAATTGCACATGTTCTCAATTTAAAAACTGATCACTGATACGTCCAAATTTACACTCCAAAAGGAAGAGTAAAGCGGTCGTTGGTCAAATATAGAACTTAACCAGAATTGAGGTCGATCCCACAGGGAAAGCGTGAGAATGACTCTATTAGCACCCTTTTTCACATGTAAATTCTATTCCTAAAATAAAGTTGCATAAAGTAAATGGGAGGTTACGATGTTTTAATTGAATTCCTATTGTAAAGTGACTTATGTGGATGTTGCTACTGGATTTCAAACAATTAATAAGAAGCTAGGGTTGTGTTCCCCAATGACGTTTAATACGATAACATAATTCGTGCGGTAAACTCATTCGTGACTACTCATGCAAGATCAAACAAAGTAGATAATACCTAGTTCACCTTCCGGTCTTTCCTAGCTATATTTCACTCATCACCTTTCGATCTCAGAATGTATGCAATTTTGAACTTTGTTCTCGATCTCAAAATACTCTCACCTTTCGGTCTCAAGTACTTAGACTAAGTTAAAAACCCTGAATTTTCGTTGTAGGATTCTTTTCCGAATTACTACATCCCTCCCGGGCATGTAACAAATACGGGCTTACCCTAACGCGTCGACTCATTAGGGAGAACTTAAAGTGAAGAATGCTACACTGCATGTGATGATCAATCCCACAAATTTACCCCAGCATGGGTTATCCTAGTGAATTTTCATTGTTCCCACAACCCTAGTTGTGGGTTTATCCTAGCATATTCAATACAACTCGCCCACAACAATACAAAGAATCATAATAACAGACTTATGATTGATATAATGATGAATCCACGTGTTACAATTTTCAAAGAGATGGTCAAAACACAAGAATTCAATGTAAAGTATTGGCACAATATTGTTCTCTGCTTGTTTTCTAACTCCAGTGTTCAACACCTATAAAAAAGGAATAAAATAAATATACATATACAAGAAAAAACCAATTCAATTAAAAATAGGAAAATAGACTTCGGCATGGGTATGGGTCTTCACACGGGCCGTATGGATCCGAACGGACCATCACATGGTCCATGAATCTTCACTGATCCTGCTTCTTACGCCTACCGGCACGGCCCGTGTGAGGGTTCATGGACCGTTAAAGTGCCCGTGAACCTTTCCTTGTGCAAATTCTGAGCGATGTCTTTATATTCCATTGGCACGGCCCATGCCATGGTCCGTGGTTGATCACACGGTCCATGACGGGCCCCGTCTTCCTTCACTTGCATGATTCTTTTATTTTTGACGGTGATCCTTCCTGTTCACGTTAACCTCACGACATGTGACACGGCCTGTGACAGCTTCGATGGTCCATGTGAGCCCCTCCTGAGTTTTTCCTTGGCTTCGTTCTAGCTCCATCTCTCCTCCATGAAAAGTGTAAGGTCACTGCAGGGTGCACGACCTGTGTATCGTGACACGGTCCGTGAAGGCCCCCGTGGTCCTTCACTTTGTTCAATTCACATCTTCTTTCTTTAGGAGCCCTTCATGTACCGTTCCACGGTCTGTGTGATGCTACACGGCCCGTGAGGGTCTCCGTATGCCACTTGCTTCAGCCATTTTTCACTATTTTTCTCACAATTCCTCCGTCATTCCATGCCTTCTTCATTTTACTGAAACGTACCAGAACACATACATCAAACCAACATATTTGCTTGAGAACGTGCAAAAATTCTCCGTTCAAAGCTTCATAAGAGCCGTATTTCTATGACTCATCAACACCCTCAACTTAGAACATTTGCTTGACCTCAAGCAATGACGACTCAACTAAACAACTCATAAATACACGTACCTCATCAAACGTATGGGTAACCCTTCAACTTTTCAATGTATGCTCAAAAACCATACTTTGAATATGCTTACACCCCAAACCGACCCACACAGATTAAGGTAGGGAGCCTGCATGTACAACCGGCCTTCATATGATCCTGAAGATGAATCAGTTGTGTAAGCATCCAATTAGTGCAAAGATAGTGCCCTTACTACAAAGAAGTCTCACACATAGTGTATAAATCCAATACAGAGATTGGAATGTAGACACTCACACTAAAAAAAATTTCAACTGACACACAAGTATGGACCATATGCTTGCCCTTATTTTCACAACCTTGACTCTCGAATGACCTTTTTAGGATCACTTTAGGACTTTTGCGGCTCATAATGTAGGCTGGGGCTAGGGTGAGGTAAATTTAGGATCAAAGTGACTAATTTTCCATTCCAAGACATTGCTTTCACTTAGACTCTACTTTTGGCCTCCAAACTCTTATTGCCCCTATTTTTCCAACTTTCTTTGCAGTTGGGAGTGATTTCCGTTTTCATTCATTTTTTTCTTCTTTTTTTTGCTCTTTTGTTTTATTCATGGTCACACCCCAAACTTTTCTTCTCCTCTCGCCACTTGGCTCTTTTCCACATTCTTATGTTTTTCGTACAATAGCCACCCTCAACTTAGGCTTTTGGCCAGAGTTGAGGTTCACAATGTCTTTTTAAAGGACCAGGGCCAGTGTAAGCCACCCTCAACTTAGGCTTTTGGCCTAGGTTGAGGTTCACAATATCCTTAGAGAGACCAAGGCCAAGGTAAAGTCTGCGGATAGAATAGGAGGTGAGTTGGGTGATTAGAAAGAAAAGGCCTATTAAGGCTCAACTTTTGGTTCAATAGGAACAATTTCATTTGGTTGGTTGATTTCAGCCTAAGTGACTTCACAACAAAAATGGCCTAAGATCCTATCCTAATCCAATCTTTGCAATTGTTTTAGTGGGACTAACCAGGCAAGTTCTAGCGTACAAGTGTGCCGCCTGATTTTTCAACAAACATGCTCACACGCACATGACACATCTCTTACACTAATTAGTGCAAATCAACCTAGTCACACTTCAATCATCAATGACCCAACCATACAATGCATAACATGCTTTCCAAAATGCATAATAGTTTGTCAGGATGGGATGCATGCATATACAAGCTTTTTACAACGTTTTTAATGCTCAACTTAAAACATGGGTTACCCTAAAGAAATATAAGCACATGTATTTACAACAACATCAAACACCACAACCTAAACATGCCAATTTTACTAGATAAGACACTTGAGAGAAAAGAAATCTGACAAGAAAAACTCTCAAGTGGCAGGATGCCCCACCCCCTTAAAAAATACGGTGCAATTCCCTCATCATACCATAAGTAAAAATAAAGCACAAGATGGGAGTATAACATACTGGGACGCCCTAGGCGTCAGTCGGGTCGTCGTGGTCAGACTCGCCGGCTTGGCCTCTGTCATCAAAAGTTGCATCCGGTTCGATGGTGCTCCCAGAGGATCTTGTCCTAGCGGCCTTGCGTGCGAGCCTCTCTCTCTCCTCCTGCTCAACAACTACTCGGCGCTGGGCTCTCATGGCCTTGCGCAACCTCTTCTCTTTTTCTCGTTGAGGATCTTGCGGAGGGCTACTGCGATGGCTGCATCTCTTACCTTTGTCCTTCTTTAGAGTGCATCTGTAGGTTGCACCAGGGCAGCAGTTGGTTTGGGCAGAACGCCCCTTATATCGTCTAAAACCGGATCCACCGGGGTATTGAAAAGTGACATCAAAGAATCTGGAGGTGGAGCCGGTACCGGCATGGTGCGGTTATACTGGGTTTCCAGCTGGGCAATTTGAGCCTTCATATCATTCACGGTCTGCGCCAATTTGGATATTTCATCGCTGGACATACTCCCAAACATGTTATGGAAGTATCTATCCCTCCAAGGGGCTGACCTGATCTTGTAAGCTGCTGATTTGGCCCAGTAATTCCGCTCAGAGATGATCCTCCGCCTGCTGGATGTGAGACTATACCACTTGAGGTATTCGTTCCACTATTTGGTCAACAACTGCCCGTATTTGCCGCTGGTCGGTCACCACTCGGGCTAGAAAATCATAAGGAACATATGCATACCCTTGTTGCATCGGAGGAGATGCACCACTACCCTCGGGTTGCTCATAAGCCATACCTAACTGTGGGGAGGTTGTGTGCTCCTCGAAGGAGAAAGGCTACTGTGGAGCCACCTGTGAAAATGTTACAGGCAATCCAAGCTTGCGTGCTCTACTATGCAACAATGGGTTCTGAACATCTTTAATCATGGAAATGTTGACCACACCCTTAAGAGCTATCTTTCGATCCAGGAAATGTGTGGTAGGGACACCGGCCCGCTTGCAAAGTGCCCGGATCAGGCATGGAAAGGACATAGCTGCTCTGTCTGATAAGGCTCGGTCCCACATCTCAAGGGCAATGACCCGACCCACGTTAATCCTATATTGTGCAATCAAGCACGCTACCAACAAAACATGAGAAGGTTAGATCGTGTTGTCATTAGCTGTGGGTCATAGTCTCGCCCGCACCACCGACCACCAAAATTATGCGACAAATGTGAGAGATGCCTTAGTAATGGGGATTTTGGGATTTGAAACCCAGGCTGCCTCAGCTCCTTGTACCGCAATACGCTTCGCGACCCATTTGAGTAGGGTAGACCATGAAGTGGGCTTGGACATTTGGGTCTCATTAGTGATCTTTAGATGCCTGGTCACAAATAAGCCATCCGGTGGGGCTCAATAGTCTGGCGCAAATAGAAACCTATTGATAGTGGTTGCTGAAATATCTACCTGTTCCCCACACACCATGACATGGTCCCATGGGGACAGTTTATAGGCCAGTTGCCTCTTCACTCTCTTTGATTGGTTACTTTGGATGGAGTCTAGTAGGCTGGAAGCATAGCATGAGTAAAATTCAGCAATCAGATCGGGCTCGTTATAGCTGGGTGGTTGTGCCATCCACCCAAACTGGTAAGCCTCAAAAACATCTCTAATTTCCAGAACCCCATCTAGTTGATCAGTGAGGACCCGCATCTCAGGGACGATGGCCTGCCGTTGGTATCCCCCGGAGCCTTTAGTTAATCCATTCACATATATCTCTTTAGCACCGGGGACAATCCATCGTCCATGCAGAAACACAAGAAGCCACCTTGTAGTTTCAAGGTATGTAGTCCGAGAAACTATATGGTATGCGGTTTCAACGTCATTGTCTCGGGGGCCAGGATGTCGTCCGCATCCTCTGCATTGTGCTCAGCTATTTCAGGTTTGTGTGCTTCTTCCTCCTACTCCGGGACCTCATCTCCCCCTCAACTTCCCACCTCAGGAACCCCCTCCTCAGACTTGGAGGCTCTAGGTTGGCCCGCTACACGAGCTCTTGTAGTGTGAGGGGAGTGAGGGAAGACACTGCTGGTGAATCGTACCTCGGACCCTCCCGAGGACTCATGCTTGTCCCTAGGCTGGCGTGACCTTAGTAAGGGATCCATTGTTCCTGTAAATTCCACATAAATTCAAACAGTTAGTTGTGGCAGAATAAGCAGCGCGACACACTAACAGGTACTCAAACTTCCCCTGTATTATAAAAGTGAAGAAAAACCCTTAAGAGTGGCGTCACCCGGTCTATCATAGGGAATTTTGCACTAGGATGCATATAGAAACTAACGAAGATCAATGAAGTACAATATTAGGTACGAAAGTAACTTGGTCGGAGGGCCTTACACGGGCCGTGTAGCATTACACGATCCGTGGTAAGGCCCGTGTGAATGGACTTGGCAGTTCGGTTACTGAAGTTACCTCACACGGACGACCACACGACCCATGTAGAGTCACATGGTCCGTGAAGAGAGTTCGTGCGAGGTACTCCATATTGGGGCGACAAGTGATTTGACACGGACAACTACACGAGCCGTGTAGGAAGGCATGGTCCGTGTAACGCACCGTGAAGCCCTTCATTACTCCCAAAGCATAGAAACCCACATTTATTCATGCAAATCGGCCTATAGAACACAAGATCGACTATCATACTCACTTACAGAACACAAGACGGCGTTAATTTAACTATAGAAACCCTAAAATCACAAATCTTCCATGATCAAGAATACCAGGGTCAACAATGGAGTTTTAACCTAACCCAACACAAAATCCAAATAAATTGTACACAATAGTGCTATCATACAATGAACCAAATTGTACACAATAGTGCCTTCTATTACGCAATGAACCATATTGAAGCATAGATTCACACATGGACTGAAGACTAGACAAAATTTAAACTAAAAGAAAAAGGAAAAACTAGAAAACTTACTTGACAAGAGAGACTTAATATTAGAACTAGAAAATCGCCCAAGGGAAGTGCTACGGATCATGAGAGTGTTTCACAAATCATGCAAGAAGAGAGAGAAATTTTCGTGGGTGTGAGAAGGGGAAAAATGGCGTGAGAGGTGTGATAGAGAGTAAAAGATAAGAAGTGAAAGTGGGAAATAGGGTATAAATACCCTACCTGGCGTGTCTCCTAAACGGGCCATCGCACGGTCCGTGTAACTTGACACGGACCATGGAGACCAACCATGATCCCAGCTTTAGAGTACAGGAGCACTTACTTGGGGCACGCACCACACGGTCCATGAGATGGTCCGTCTAGAGTTACATGGGCCGTTCAGGTTTCCGTGTGGCTCTCCTTCGCCAGTTGATCGCTGTGTTTTTGTGTCACACCATTCAACCACATATATGCTCACGCTTCTCACCACAGTGCTTATCCCTCCCCGAAGCCAAAAATAAAAAACAATGCAATGCGTGACATAAAATAGATATTTTTTTATGGGCTGCCTCCCATTAAGCACTTGGTTTAACGTCACGGCTCGACACAGTTATGTTGACTACTCAAATTTCATCAAGATATAAGACCTTAATGAATGAGGTTTTATCTGCAACACCCAAATACTTCTTCACTCGTTTCCTATTAACTTTGAAACGATGCCCTTTGTCAGTTTCCAATTCAATTGCACCATGTGGGAATACCTGAGCAATCTTGTACGGGCCAGACTAACTAGATTTCAACTTACCTGGAGACAACCTCAACCTTGAGTTGTAAAACACAACCTTGTTAGCAACATCAAAACTTCTTGGTGCAATGTGCTTGTCATGATGGGACTTCATCCTTTTTTTGTACAGTGCTACTGCACTCTCATAAGCTTGGAGGCGAAATTCATCCAATTCATTGAGCTGATCAAGCCTAAGATTGGTTGCCTCATCCCACTTCAAGTTTAGGGCCTTCAAAGCCTAGAGCGCCTTGTGCTCCAACTCCACCGGCAGATGGCAGGCCTTACTAAACACCAACTGATATGGAGACATGCCAATGGGGTCTTGTAAGCCGTCCCATAGGCCCATAGTGCATCTTCTAGATTTCGATCCCAATCCGTTCTTATGGTGTTCACAGACTTAGTCAGGATTTCCTTGATCTCCCAGTTTGACACTTTAACCTGCTCACTCATTTGCGGATAGTAAGGTGTTGCGACCTTGTGTTGTCGCACCCCATACTTAGCTAGTACAGCATGGAAGGATTTGTTGCAGAAGTGGGAGCCCCCATCACTAATGATAGTTCTGGGTGTCCTAAACTTGGCGAAAATGTTCCGCCTCAGAAATTGTACCACACTCTTGCTTTCATTGTTTGGCAGTGCCACTACCTCCACCCATTTGGAGACGTAGTCCACCACCACTAAGATGTACTTCATTCCATAGGAGCTCACAAACGGACCCATAAAATCAATGCCCCATATGTCGAACAGTTCTATTTCAAGAATAGGGGTCATTGGTAGCTCTTGACGCCTAGAGATGTTGCCTTGGCGCTGACACTGATCACAACCTCGCACCATGTCATGGGTATCTTTGTAGATGGTGGGCCACTAGTATCCACATTGTAAGATCTTCTTCGCTATCCTGGCACCACCATGATGGCCCCCCACTGGGGAAGAGTGGCAGGCTTCCATAATGCTCAACATCTCTACTTTCGGTATGCACCGCCTAATGACCCCATCTGCACATGTTCTGAACAAGTATGGGTCATCTAAATTACCTACAAACATCATGAAAAATATTTTTCTCTGGTGAGGGTTAAGGCCCTCGGGCATAATATCGCTCACCAGAAAGTTAGCAAAATTAGCAAATCAGGGGATTAAGTTAGCAGAAGCTGCCAATACTTGCTCATCGGGGAATGAATCATCGATGCTCAACCAATCTTTAGCTTTTAACTCATCTTCCAACCTTGACAGGTGGTCTTCCACTTGGTTCTCCGTGTCTTTTCGGTCTTGCAGCTTGAAGTCGAACTCTAGCAGCAAGAGTACCCATCAGATTAGTCTTGGCTTAGCATCCTTCTTTGCTATGAGATATCGTAGTGCTACGTGGTCTGTATGCACAATCACCTTTGTGCCCAATAAGTAGGCCCGAAACTTGTCAAATGCGAACACATAACCAGAAATTCCTGCTCAGTCACAGTATAATTCCTTTGAGCGTTGTTCAAGGTCTTGCTGGCATAGTAAATAGGATGAAAGATCTTGTTGCACTTTTGCCCCAACACAATACCCACAACAATTCCGCTCACGTCACACATCACTTCAAACGGGGCACCCCAGTTCGGTTCAACTACCATGGGCGCAAAAATCAACTTTGCTTTAAAGTCTCGAAGGCATGCCGACACGCATCATCAAACTGAAACTTAGAATCTTTCTCCAATAGTTTGCACAGTGGATGTGCAATCTTGGAGAAATCTTTTATAAACCAGCGGTAGAACCCACATGCTCAAGAAAACTCCGGACCTCCTTCACTGATATGGGAGGTGGTAACTTCTCGATAACCTCGATTTTCGCTTTATCAACCTTGATGCCCTTATTTGAAACCTTGTGGCCAAGGACTATCCCCTCCTTGACCATGAAATGGCATTTCTCCCAGTTTAACACCAAGTTAGCCTATTCACAGCATTGTAGTGCCCTGCTAAGATTCAACAGACAGTTGTCAAAGGAGTCACCCACCATTGAAAAGTCATCCATAAATACCTCGAGGGTGTCTTCGACTATGTCTGAAAAGATTGACATTGTACAATGCTGGAAAGTGGCTGGGGCATTACAGAGCCCAAATGGCATCTGTTTGAAGGCAAATGTCCCATAAGGGCAAGTGAAGGTAGTCTTCTCATGATCCTTCGAGCCGATGGATATTTGGTTGTAACCTGAATACCCATCCAAGAAGCAATACCACCTTCTACTTGCTGACCTGTCAAGCATCTGGTCCATGAAGGGAATGGGGAAGTGATCTTTTAAAGTCCATCTATTCAGCTTCCGGTAGTCCATGCACACTCGCTACCCCGTGATAGGTCTCAAAGGGACAAGCTCATTCTTGTCATTAGCCACCACTGTCATGCCCCCAATTTTTGGGACATATTCTATTGGGCTCACCCATCTACTGTTCGAGATGAGGTATACCACCCCAACATCTAGCCACTTGATAATCTCCTTTTTCACCACCTCTTGCATGGGTGGATTGAGCCTTCGCTGATGCTCGATACTGGGCACACAGTCATCCTCCAACTTGATCTTGTGTGTGTAGATTCTTGGAAGGATTCCTATAATGTCTGCAATGGTCCAACCAATAGCTCTCTTGAACTTTTGGAGGACCCCAAACAATGCCTTCACCTGGTCCTCCTGCAGATTTGCGGCAACAATCACAGGAAGAGTGTTATTATCGCTCAAGAATGCATACCTTAAGTGTTGGGGCAACTCCTTGAGCTCCACAGCAGGAGGCTCCTCGATAAACGGTTTGGCCGGTGGTGTTGGCCTATTTTTCAGGTTCAAGTCTAGCTTCCGGGGGACAAATGGTCTGGTTCCCATGCCCTGTAACGCATACACGGTGTCATTGTACCCATCGACACCATCTCTTGGAAAGTTCATCAGCACTGTAGCTAGCTGTCACGATCATCATTTCCTCTAGTGGGATCTCAAAGAAACAGTCATCCTCTACATCCATGACAGACATCAAAACTAACTCTTTAGTCCTCTTCATGGCAGTACACACACTGAATTTTACCCCCTCGGCATTCAATCGGAAGGTGAGCTTTCTATGATCTACATCTACTAGGGCCCTGCCAGTTGCCAAAAATGGTCTTCCAAGGATGATGAGAACCTCGAAATCCACTTTACAGTCAAGGATGACAAAGTCTCTAGGGAAGATGAACCTACCCACTCGAACCAACACGTCGCACAAAATCCCCACGGGTCTCTTTACTAATCTGTCTCCCATTAATAGCCGCATGGTAGTGGTTGTGGGGGCTCCTAAGCTGAACTGCTGATAGACTGATAACGACAATAAATTAATGCTAGCACCCAGGTCACAGAGGGCCCATGCAAAATCATAGGCTCCAATAGTGCTCGGGATGGTGAAAGCCCCTGGATCGCCCTTCTTCTCGACTAAGGACCTAGTAGCAATGGCACTACAGTGATGAAGATTGTCACCAACTCAATCGTGGTTGTCCTCTTATTGGTGACTAAGTCTTTCATAAACTTAGCGTATCCTAGCATCTGCTCAAGTGCTTCCACTAGAGGAATGTTCACGGACAACTCTTTCAACATAGACAAGAATTTCTGAAATTTGCCATCTTCAGCCTTCTTTTCAACCTTTGTGGGAATGGTGGTGGTGGCTTCGGGATGGATGGCAGGCTTGGAGTAGTGGGTGTGTGCACATCTATTTCCTTTTTGGCAACTTCTAGTTCCGTTGGTGCTGCATCAATCTCGTTATCCCCATAATCATCAAGCACCTTCACGGGGCTAGGTATCTTGCCATATGCTTTCTCCTGACCTGTATCACTGGCAACAACAGGGTTATAAAGTACCTTACTGCTTCTCGTGGTGATCCCCATGCAGTGGCCATCATTTTTCAAGTTCTGCTAAGTATCACTAGGAAGTGACCCAGCCTTCCTTTGATTTAGTGAAGCTAAATGTTGCCCCAATTGTTGCTCTAGTTACTTGATCGAGGTGGAGTGCGAGTGTACTAATTGCCGCACATTAGACATTTCTCCTTTCACATCTCGCACCCCTGCCTTGGTGGATTTAACCTTGTCAAGAACCTTTTCCATCATCTCTTCTAGCCTTAAGTTTCCTCCACCCTCGTTTTGGCGCTCCCAATTTCTATAGCCATCTCTATTTTGCCAGTTCCCTTGGTAGTTATCACGACCATAGTTCCGACCTTGGTTACCAGAGTTGGAAGTCCGGTAACCCCCTTGGCTGCCCACAAAGTAAGCTTCTTCATCACAGTTGTAGCCTTGATCATCATACCTAGGGAGTGTGTCCTTAACTTTCACCTTCTTTGTCCGTCCACCAAGTAGCCTCTTTGATGGCAAGTCTAACTGTGTCCACATATGGGCCATGTCTTGATCTTGCTCTTCCTCCTTTTTCCGTTGTTCTGCACTCATCTCAAAGACCTTCCCAGAGCAGTCTGCATCTCTGGTGTACCATGCCCTGTTGTTCTTCGCTACTTGATCCTAGATCACTATGATGTCAGGGAACGTTCTAGACATGTATGACCCTCCGCAAGCTACATCAATAATCGGCTTGGTTACAAAGTTGCAGGACCTGTAGAAGACTGCCTTCAAGTGCTCATCTATAAGATGATGGTTGGGGCACTGCTTGAGTTTTTGTCTGAATCTCTCCCAAGATTGGTACAGTGCTTCATTTGGCAGTTTCTTGTGAGATCCAGTCTCGTCTTTGAGCTTGGTTGCCTGAAGCAGGGAAGAACCTCTCTAAGAAAGCTTCTTTTAGTTCTCCCCAAGTATAGATGGAATCATGGGGGAGCTCATTTAGCCACCTTATTGCCTCACCTGACAGAGACAATCGGAATAATCTCAACCTCAGTGCTTGTTGACTTACTCCTGGGATCTCGGACGACTGGCATGTCGCCAAGAAATTCATCATATGCTAATTTGCGTCCTCAGTGATGGCTCCACTGAACAACCCCTTCAACTACAACATTTGCAAAATAGTGCTAGTGATAGTAAACTTAACACCAACAGGCAGAGGTGGCAACACTATTGCCCCAGTGGTCCCAGCACCCTCATCATCATTATTTACTGCTCGGGGATACTGGGGGCCTTGAGGCCTCACAGGGGGTTGGTGCTGCTCGGGTGGTACAAGTGGAACATGTCGAAGTGGTGCCGCTGGTGGTACCACATTACCAGCGAGGTCATCCTCACCCAACCCGTCGTGTCCTCTGTCAACAAGATTTACTACTAACTCCCTCTGCCTTGCTGCTTCACGGTCCTGAGCATTCATTCTGCGGATTGACTTAGTGAGTTCGGGGTCGTAGGGAATAAGTGCTTCACCCTTACTTTGGGTGTTTGGCATGCAATGCTGGTTTCCTAAAATAAGCAAAAACAAGAAATAAAAGTAAAATTAAGGACTAGAATTACAAACTGAAAGTAGCAACTAATAGACTATTTCTTCGCCGCAATCCCCGGTAATGGCGCCAAAATTTGATACGCCCAAATTTACACTCCAAAAGGAAGAGTAAAGCGGTCATTGGTCAAATATAGAACTCAACCAGAGTTGAGATCGATCCCACAGGAAAAGCGTGAGAATGATTCTATTAGCATCCTCTTTTAGAACTAAATTCTATCCCCAAAATAAAGTTGCATAAAGTAAATGGGGGGTTACGATGTTTCAATTGAATTCCTATTGTAAAGTGACTTATGTGGATGTTGCTACTAGATTTCAAAATATTAATAAGAATCTAGGGTTGTGTTCCCCAATGACATCTAATACGATAACCAAACTGGTGCGGTAAACTCATTCGTGACTACTCATGCAAGATCAAACAAAATAGATAATACCTAGTTCACCTTCCCATCCTTCCTAGATATATTTCACTCATCACCTTTCGGTCTCAGAATGTATGCAATTTCGACCTTTGTTCTCGATCTCAGAATACTCTCACCTTTCGATCTCAAGTACTTAGACTAGGTTAAAAATCTCGAATTTCCATTGTAGGATTCTTTTCCTAATTTCTCATCCCTCCGGGGCATGTAACAAATATGGGATTACCCTAACGCATCGACTCATTAGGGATGAGTTAAAGTGAAGGATGCTACACTGCATGCGATGATCAATCCCACAAATTTACCCCAACGTGGGTTATCTTATTGAATTGTCATTGTTCCCACAACCCTAGTTGTGGGTTTAGCCTAGCATATTCAATACAACCCGCCCACAACAATACAAAGAAATCATAATAACAGACTTACGATTGATATAATGATGAATCCACATGCTACAATCTTCAAAGAGATGGTCAAAACACAAGAATTCAATGTAAAGTATTGGCACAATATTGTTCTCTGCTTGTTTTCTAACTCCAGCGTTCAACATCCCTAAAAATGCAATAAAATAAATATATATATACAAGGAAAAACCAATCCAATTAAAAATAGGAAATAGACTTCGACATGGGTATGAGTCTTCACACGGGCCATGTGGGTCCAAACGGATCGTCACATGGTTCGTGAATCTTCCCTAGTCCTGCTTATTATGCCTACCGGCACGGTCCTTGTAAGGGTTCACGGACTATTAAACGGCCCGTGAACCTTTCCTTGTGCAAATTCTGAGCGACGTCTTTATATTCCATTGGCATGGCCCATGCCACTATCCATGGTTGATAACACGGTTCATGACGGGCCCTGTCTTCCTTTACTTGCATGATTTCCGTTATTTTTGACGGTGATCCTTCCAATTCACGTCAACCTCATGACATGTGACACGACCTGTGACAGCTTCGACTGTGCGTGTGAGCCCCTCGTGAGTTTTGCCTTGGCTTTGTTCCAGCTCCATGTCTCCTCCATGCAAAGTGTAAGGTCACGGTGGGGTGCACGACCCGTGTACCGTGACACGGTCCGTGAAGGCCTTTGGGGTCCTTCACTTTGTTCAATTCATAGCTTCTTTCTTTTGGAGCCCTTCACGTACCCTTCCACGGTCCATGTGATGCTACACGGCCCACGAGGGTCTCCGTATGCCACTTGCTTCAGCCATTTTCACTCTTTTTCTCACAATTCCTCCATCATTCCATGCCTTCATCATTTTCCTGAAACATACCAGAACACATACATCACACCAACATATTTGCTTGAGAACATGCAAAAATTCTCCGTTCAAAGTGTCATAAGAGTCGTATTTCTACGACTTATCAATCACTGATGCTGGTTCTATGTTATAGCATGCTTGGTTAATTTTTTTTTATTGATATTAAAGTTATTATGACATTGAACTTGTTTTTAATTGGTATATTGTGTTCCAAAAGTTAATCTTTTGGGGGTTGGTAAATGGAAATATCAAATTTTTTGACACGATTGTTGATGGTTGACATTATAAAATTCGTTGGTTTTATTTTGATCTCATTTATGGTATAATATTTGTTTGACCACGTGTTCTATTTGGTGATAATTTGGTTGTAGTACTGGTTAATATCATAAATTCGTATCAGTTATTCAAAAATAATTATTGCAAGTTCACAATGAACTCATCAATTGTAAAATTTTCTGTTCATTTGGGGTTAATTAATGGTATAATGTTAATTTTATCAATTGAAACTCTACAGATGTAACATTCTTTTTTGAATTCTAGTTAGTTAATGGTATCGTAAGGGATTTCTTTTTTTTTTGGGCACGAATTTGTTTGGGTTATTGTTTAAAACAAGAAATTCCTATCAATTATAAAAAAAGAAAAGGTTTGCAACTTCACAATGAAAATCTGTGTTTCTTAATAATTTGCTGTTATTTTTGGGCTATTGTTAGCTTAGTCCGTTGAATTTTAGTTTGGTTGTAATCTGATAGAATTATTGATTAATATTATAATTTACTATAAAGTAGACATAGTTGTTTGTTTGTAAATAATTTATTTGTATTATAATGGTGTAATGATAGATCAAACCATTGATTCTTATTTTGGCCATGAATTCGTTGTAATATTGGTTGATATCAGAAATTACTGTAAAGTATTGAAAAAAGTCTAATGCAACCTCACAAAATGAATTCTAAGACTTTGTGAAAACTTATGAACTTATTTGTCTTAGTTTATGGTATATTGGTTTTTTTTAATTAACTTGGGCCAGGAGCCGATTTTATTTATCAATTATCAAAAGATGGAAGGGCATCAGAGCCCAATACAAAATGAAAGTCCACTAAATTAGTTGGGTCTACCGGCTTAAAACCAAGGGGATTTTTCATAAATGACAAACTTAAAGAACATAAAAGCTTAAAATAGCTAATGTTTATGAAATTACCTTTTCTAACTTTGGCTATAGCAAATCCAATGTATAAGTCGAAATTTATGGTAATGTATAAAACGAAAATGCCAAAAGTTTGTTCATTAAATAGGAGACTTTTTAGGTATTTTATATGGAAAACGGTTCCATAAATAAAGAAAGTAAAATACCAAATATAAATCCTTTTCCTAATTGAACTCTTCTTCTAAAAATAAGATGATATTTCCATTCTAAATAAAAAATAGATTTCCTTTACTAGTGTGACTATTTTGTCCCCAAAAAAAAAATCCATGCCCACAACAAAATTTATATACAATATTAAATAATTTCATAAAAAACAACATAACTAGATACTAAGGTGCTTCATATATACATATATAATAAGGTGCTTCATATATACAACTGAACTTGAAGATCTACACACATATCAACTTGCGTATAACATGTATCTTTTACCCGAAAACCATATCGACAAATTGCATGATTTATATACAAAATTGAATAATTTCACAAAAACAACATAAGAACATAATAAGCTGCTTCATATATACACAATATACATTACTCAAATTTGCTTAAAATCGGTTTATATATATACAACCGAAAGTGAAGATCTAAACACATATCAACTTGCGTATAACATGTATATTTTTTTCGAAAACCAAATAGACAAATCGCATGACATGTGAGCAGGTTATATAACCAATACAAACAGCACAAAACTCCTCCCTCTCTTGCCATTGCGATTTGGCATCTGGCCGCAATACACAATCAACAAAAAATAAGTCTCAATCATGTATATAGCGGAAATTGATCTTTTATACTGTAGGCATAATATAAAGTTTTTATACAAATTTAAATCCATAATATACAAAATCAACGTCATTGTTTAGAACACCAATATCATTTGAATGTTCGCTATAAATTTTTCTTTTACCTTCCAATACGCATCACACTCACAGAGCAAAAAAAAAATTAAAAAAAAAAAGAAAACCAAAACAAATCTCACCAGTAATTTTCTCCCAAAAACACAGCAAAAAAGTAATTTTTTCCGTTTTGCAATTTGTCTGCAAGAAACTAAGATGGATCTTTTTTTTTTTGGGACAAAATAGTCATACTAGGAAAAAAATCTATTTTTTATTTAGAATGGAAATACCATCTTATTTTTAGAAGAAGAGTTCAATTAGGAAAATGAATTATATTTGTATTTTACTTCCTTTATTTATGGAACTCTTTTGTGTATATTGGAGAGATAGTGAGGGAGGGAAAATTTTAGGTTTTATACATGGGGAGTTGTGGGGTCCACAACTTTTATAGCAAAAAAAAATTATGGAATTGCCATAAATATAATAATATTAAAATGTAGTTAAGATATAATATTTATAGTTATATGTTTGCTTAATTATGTAATATTTCCTAAAACCAATAGACAAAAGGAGTAACTCTAGGATAACATTCCTAATTGTGAGACAAAATCTTTTGTCTCCCCTAACCCGCCATATATAATGTTTCCTTGGAAACCCTCTCATCGTCTCCCTTTCCTCCATTTTCGGGTGTCCAACTTCTTGCATGATCTTCGATCTAGATCCTTTTGGTGAGGCTCAAACTTCGAGTCGTCATGGGTCTTTGGGGTTTTCCTAATGATTTCTTTCAGACTTTGTATTAGATATTATTCGATCAAACAACTTGTATCTTTTGCTAAGACAATTGTATTTACTCTTTAGTACTATATTAGATACTCTTGTACTCATGACTCCAGCTTTTGATAGATTCTTATGCTATATGTATTGTTTTCGCTTTATGTTATCTTTCTCTAGTTGTGGCCCGATTTTGGGTCGTGACACCGAAATTGCAAGTAATGGGTATAAAGGGGAAACTAATAGAATCAACATACATAAGACAATATAAATAAATAAAACAAAACATAGAACTGTATATGTGACACTCCAAAACTCTATCCTCATATATACCTATGTTTCAAGCCTCACTCGTGTATGTGGGAGTGTATTAGGGTCATAAGAGACCTCTAGTACTTACTCGAGTTCAAAACATTCCTATAAGTTGAGATTCTAGTTTTAAATTATACAAGGGTCAACCTTAAATGATCACAACTCTTAGAACACAAATAATTAGATGTCCCATACATATCAAATGAAAGATCTTTGAATTAGCTTTCCAACGCATCTGATTTCACCTCATTTGGAGTTCAGAGTCAAATATTATGACTGTTTACTGAAGACCGCCTGAGAGGAGTGCATTCTATGAAACCGCTATACGGGTCGTAAAATGGATTACGTCCCATCTGCTAAATCGTGACAAAAATACTAAAACTTCACATTTTTTGTTCTAGACTTTATGGACCATTCTATGGGTCACGGAACACTCCACAGGTCGTAGAATGGGTCTCATAAAGTGATCCAGAGACCCCAAAATTTACCTAAAAGTTTACAAAGGGTTCCCTACGGGACGTAGAAGCTTCTAGTCTTAAGTTGATAAATAAAATTAAATTGCACAAATAAAATTTTAGCTGTGGGGGCTCTATTTGTGGTAAAAAATTTAATGTGATTCTTCAAAACATAGTTTCTTAACTAAATTGGGGATTTCTCAATTGTGGTTCGTAAGGTATTTTCAGGCCCCAAATTGTGTGCCATTTTGGGATACAAGAATAGGGTGCAAGTTAGGAACTAAATTTGGGATCAATTCTTGAATTTCTAGTGTAGATCCTACATTTTCCCAATTTAGGCCCTGAAATTGGTCCATCTACGTTTCTGTGAATTTAGTATCCAAACAACTGCAATGACATTCTGAATCTATTTTTGACAGCATAGTAGCGTTCAAAAGTCGTTCATAAGGGAAAATCCTTAGCAGAGTGAGTTGCACTTATGTTCACCTTATAGGTGTAATATGTTTTCCCTTTTCTTTATATTGAGCTTATATATGCGAAATCATGTTGAATTAGTGGGAATTTGAGGGGGTGGCTTAATTACATGCCATAGGTGTTATAAACCATGCTTAGAACTTTATTGATATATCTAGGAAACTATAAGCATGTGTACTTTCTTGTTAATCATTGTTACTTCTTACTATTTCCCTTTATACTAGTGTTATGAAGTATGTTGGCCTTAGTATAAGATAATAGAAACTGCCTTAGATGCCTAATGTTGATTTGGTTGGCCTAGACCCTTGTTGAATGGCATAGTAGACTAGGGTCTTGTAGTTTAGCCTTAGCTACATAGTAACTTGTCTGAATAAACACCCTATCATCCATTATTCCCCACGTTTGGCAGTTAGTCTCCTTTTTTATTTTGATTTTGGTATCATCTGATGACTCAGTGGTCACGTTGGCTCAATTCATTAGGAAAGGTAGTCCTCAGTGGTTATTAGCATACAAGTTGAAGAAAGGTAAGTTTGACAACCTTGGCTAGTCTCACATGAGCATTCAGGGTAATAGATAGTCTTGGCCTCGACCTCCTTACTAAATAAGACGATCATTCCAAGTGATGGATATCTTGGCCTGAACCTCCTTATTAAATCAGGCGAGCATTCAAAGTATGTGATAGTCCTTGCATCGACCTCCTTAAATTAGGCAAGCAATCTGGGTATTTAATAGTTCTAGCCTCGACCTCGTTATTAAATAGAGTGAGCATTATACATATTAGATAGTCCTAGACTCAACCTTATTACTAAATTAGGTGAGCATTCTGGGTATTAGATAGTCTTGGCCTTGACCTCCCTTATTAGCCGGGTGAGCATCAGGGTATTGGATAGTCCTAGCCTTGCCACCTTGATCATATACAACCTTTTTACTCTTAGACACTTCAATTTCAAGGTTTGTATGGTTTCTCATGCTTAAGTGTGTTAGATTCCTTACTTTCTTAGTTCTCATAGGTAAAGTTCTTTGTTGTCCCGATTGGGCTTACTTAGGCTGAATGTAGATAGTATAGCATTTTAGTTAGAATTCTCCTATTTATGTGACATTTAGTTTTCCTTACCTTTGATATTTTGGTTGACTTTGATTTTTTCATATTGACTTTATCTTTCCTACTTCATCAGCCTATGATACTTACGGGGTACCTTTTTTTCTAATACTCATACTGCACTTTGTATCTACTTTTGTGATGCAGGATTGAGCACTAGTTGTCAATGCTGATTGATTGAGCTTATAGCAGCTTACATCAAAGACCAGGGTGAGCATTCCACATTTTGGATCATTTATGTCTTCTTCAGCTTGGTGGCCCATCTTCTAGTACTTTTGAGACTAGCCAGATCATGTATATATTTTTGGTCTGTTAACATGTAAATTTTTGTTTTTTGTAGTAGTAGCTCTGTACTAATGACTATCAAGTTTTGTAAGGATCTTTTTATGTGTGTGTATATATATATACTTTCATGCCCTGAGTTCACACCCTGGGAGTGGCCGACACCTAGAACTAGTTCTGGTCCCAAGCGAATCACTTGGCCTGGCTACTTTACTCAACAGAAGACTTAAATGATAAATAGAAGGCTTAAATATAATAAGCTAAAGATACTGCAATATCTGAATAAAATAAATGGTATAAATGTCTCAACAACATCTGAAAATAAGATCTGAAACTCTTGACATATAGTTTATGATACCTCTAACTGGAATAGTCTGAAACAACTGCCGTGCTAGGCCCGTGGTAACCACAATTGAAAATAAATACTGAAAAATAAATAAAGAATCTAAAGTCGTTGACTAGTAAGAGGCCTCACCAATAGTTGAATGAATAGCTGGTCCTCAATGAAACATCTACTGAGGAACTCTGTCAACTGCGTCTGCATAATAAAACAATGCAGGTCCAAAGGATGTCAGTACGTGGAATCTACGGTATGTAAAATAGCTAAAAACTGGAGCATAGGATAAGGCACTATACTCAAATTAATTAAAACATGTCTCAAAATTGAGATAACATAAGTAATAAATAAAGTGCATGTTGAAAGTTAAAACATATGCTGAAACTCTGTACTTAGAAACTAGTTCACTTTAACTTTGGGAGTTTCTCTAACCGACAACCATCGATATGAGATTTATGATGATACAGTGTCTTGCCCATGCTGACAGAGCCGTCCAATACTTTGCCAGGGTAAGGGATGAAAACTAGGAAAGTGGATCCATCCCAAAACTTGGCTATCTCAATGGCAAGTCAGGAGTTGTACTCTTGGTACAATCCTATCCTACAGTGGCTACATAGTTTATCAGTTCAAGTTATTATTGCTCTCACACATACTGACAAGTTTAGGATTAAAAGGGTGAGAAAAGATGAAAATACCCAGCTCTATAATTGTAAATCTGGTCGTCCACAAGATCCTCTACGGCCCATAGAAGCTTCTATGGCCCGTAAGAAACCTTTCGTAAATGTTTAGGTGCATTTTTGGGTGTCTAGATCACTTTACAAGACCCATTCTATGACCCGTAGAATGGTCTATAAAATTTGGGACCAAAAATGTGAAGTTTCAGTATTTTTTCCATGATTTAGCAGACGGGTCATAATCCATTTTACGACCCATAAAGGGGTTTCATAAAATGCACTTTGCTGAGGTAGTTTTCAGTAAAATGACCATAATCTTTGACTCCAAACTCCAAATAAGGTGAAACTAGTTGTGTTGGAAACCTAATTCAAAGATATTTCATTTGGTATTTCACGGAACATCTAATAATTTGTGTGCTAAGAGTTATTGAATTTTCTTTGAGGGTTCATTATTATGAACTATTTTGGGAGCCTGTTGTGTTTTCGTAGCCATAAGAAGAATTTAATTTTATTTGTGAAATTTAGGGACCATATGAAGTTGAACTCTTTAGGATTATAGGAGGTTTTACATGGTTTGTTCCTTTAACAAGTTTATACATAGAGGAGGTGGTTAGTGGACCTTTATTATTGGGCTTCTAGATTGTTGTATCTTCCTTATCAGCATCATAAGTGCTGATTGTTGTAGCCCATCATGAATTTGTCCTAAGTGCAGGGACGACGATATGTAACGCCTGACTCACTTAGGAAAATTGCACATCGGAAAAGAGAGGGAGAGTTTTGGGCAATTTAAGTGAAGGACTAGACCTAATACTGTGAGGTGCCTTTTGGGGTGAGCCCAAAGGGACAAATCTGTGATGGGCTAGGCCCAAGAGCGGACAATACTTCACAGTGTTGGGCCAGGTCATTACAGGTAGTATCAGAGCCTTCTATTGACTAGTACGGTGGTGGGGCAAACCTCAGCAAGGACAATGAGTCCCTACAGGGGTGAGTGCTGGGACGACGATAGTAACGCTTGGCTTACTTAGGTAAATCCTACATCGGAAAAGAGAGGGAGAGTTCTGGGCTATTTAAGTGAAGGACTAGACCAAATACTGTGAAACGCCTTTTGAGGTGAGCCCAAAGGGACAAATCCGTGATGGGCTAGGCCCAAGAGCGGATAATACTTCACAGTGTTGGGCTAGGACATTATAGGTGGTATCAGAGCTGACTCTCATCTAGTATGGTGGTGGGGTAAACCTTAGCGAGAATGTTGAGTCCCTACGGAGGGTGAGTGCAGAGATGGCGATACGTAACACTTGCCTCACTTAGGTAAATCCCACATCGGAAAAGAGAGGGAGAGTTTTGGGCTATTTAAGTGAAGGACTTGACCTAATACTGTTAGGTGCCTTTTGGGGTGAGCCCAAATGGACTAATCCATGATGGGCTCGGCCCAAGAGCGGACAATACTTCACAGTGTTGGGCCAGGTATTTACACTTCACTACCAACTTTTGTGTCAAGATTGCACAACAATTGTGAGACACTTTGATTATCTCACACTCAAGAGTTCTCTTTTTCGTGACCAACTCTTTCATAAATCTAGCATAAAAAGTTGAACATCGAGAGGAACTTCTGAAACTTAGCATCCTCCTCTTTCTTCTTCAATCTCTATGGAAATGGAGGATTAACATTGACTTTAGGTGTTTTCAACCTCACAACTTGACTAGAAGTTTTAGGGAGAACTTTCTTGACATTCACCATATTAGCCCCACTCTTCTGTTGTGTATCAATCATGGGATTGCCAAGAGCATCACCATCTTCAACATGAGCTTCCTACTCACCAGCTTCAATAGTAACCACACCTTTTCTTTCTTCTACTTCATTTAGGCCTTTTTCAACAACAAATGATGATTTAGTGCCTTCAACTACTTTCCCACTATAAGTGGTTATGGCTAAACTTAGCTGATCGTTCCCCTTTTTGATTAGCCACTGTGTCACTAGGTAAACCTCCTTTTGGATGCTGATTTAGATGAGCTAATATGTTTCCAAGTTGAGTCTCCAGATGCTTAATGGATGCCGAATATGATGTCATAGTTTGACTCAACTAAGAGAAATGAGATTATCTCCTTTAGGACTTTATTAGAGACTTCCATGTTACTCAAGATTCGGGTGAGCATATCATTAGTCCGAAGGTTCTCTTGATTAACCATGGGTCGATAACCTTCACCTTATCATGAGGTGGAATACAAATATCTTCATCATGATTCCTCCAACTCCTAACTTGAGTTTGGTCTATGCACGATCTTGGCATCTTTAGTTGTCGTTCCATCCTTGATTTTCTGGTGGCCTTGGAAAAGCCAGCCGAGTATCCATCATTTGGTCTTCCATGTAGTGTACCTCCACATTGTAACTGTCTTCAAATGGTGTACTCTCAAACATCACATCTCTAGTGTCTCCACATCATTCACACTTTTACGATTTCCTCCTATGAGATGCTTAGTCAAAAGATCAAGTTGGGTAAAAGTTTTAGCCATTTTCTCATCCCTCTCTTGATCCTTAGGAAGCTTCTCCTTGGATGGACCTCTGAGGTCTGAAGGTACCATGACATCTCTTGTGTACCATGCTCAATTAATTTTTTTCTTATTATCTAGGAGGTTATAAGATTTAGTGAATGATTGTGTCAGTAGGCCTCCTCCCACAAACTGATCAGCTACTCCATTCTACGCTGGTTCGAGGCTCACATAGAAGTATTGCAAGAGCATATGGTATAGAACTCCATGGTTGGGATATTGGAGTAAGAGTTTCCAAAACTAGAGCTATATTTCATGCAATGGCTCACCTTCTAGCTACTTGAAATTCTCAATACTTCTTCTCAACTTTATCATCTTTGAGGGATGGAAAAATCTTTCAAGGAATGCATTTTGTAGCTCCTCCCGTGAAGTAATAGAATCACAAGGTAGCTCATCTAGCCACCATAATGCCTCTCTGGTGATGGAAAAAGGAAATAGCCTTAGTCGAATGGCTTCCTGACTCACTCCTCTGAAATTAAAGTGGAGGCGCATACTAATAATATTCCTTAGGTGTTCATGAGGATCTTCGTGCCCTAGCCATCCAAACATTCCCTTTAGCCGGAGGAGACATAGTACATGTTACGTGACAATCAACTCCTCTGACCAATGGGGGTAGTTGGATAGCGCGGTGCTCCCCACTTGATCCTACTTAACACCTTGCATATCGTTCGTGTCTCCAACATTCTCGCCATGAACACTCTCATCATCCTCCATTTTAACACCTATTATTCAATAGTAAACACAACAAGAAAACTGTAAAAACAATTCTAACTACAAGAACAAAGCTCAATAAACATTTCCAATATGAACACACCAATTCCTAGAGAACGGTGCCATTTTTATGCCGCTCAAACCCGCTAGTATAAGAAAATAGAGGCGGTCGTCATCAGCATAATAGCCCTATTGAGAGGTTGGGGTCTGTCACACCCCAAAAAGAGGGGAGGTGCGACTGGCACCCAATACCGTTATTGGCTGGGTAAGCCACTAAACATGCTAGTTAACCAAACTAGGGACCAAAAGAAAATCGGGTAACATGACATCTAAAAGACTAAGCCTGGACATATTAGGTCATGGCCTGGTCAATAATAAATCATGTACATCAAGATAGATAAAAAAAAGACGATAGAGTACTACTTAGCCGACAAGGCTGCAACAATGGAGGTATAAGCACATACTATATATACATGCCAATCTGATGACCGAAGACTAAAAGACACAAAAGAACTGACCCACAATATCATGTCCACAATAGCCTCTAAGAGAAGCACTAACACTACCAGGACAGGGCCCCGTCAATACCTAACTATACAACAAAAAGTAAACATCCTGTGAAAGCTCCAGGTTGAGGTGGAGCTTACCAACGCACAGCTAAATGGGGCTCCTAGTTGAGGGGAAAATCAGAACCCCTACCTGAACCTGCACGCACGAAATAAAATGCAGCATCCCCAGGCAAAGGGACGTCAGTACGAATAAACATGTACTGGTATGTAAGGCAGGAAGTAAAATCATAGATAACCGCAGTGAAAAGGTTAATAGATATACCACCTATAACCAAAACTCAAGTAGCCTTAAAGGCCAATAAGCAACCTCCTTGTGATCAAATATCCATGGTATGCTCGAGTGTCGCATGTCGTGAATACATATATATAGATGCAAATGCATGACATACCCAACCAAATGCTAGCAATGGTGGTTCTTTTCGGTAGCTAACCGGTATTATAACTGCCAACTTGTGGCTATCTGTACCATACATATATAATCATTTGGGAAAATAGGCCCCATACCTCCGATTATAGCTCGGAGTCCATGCATAACGTGCAATGTATGATATGAATGTTGAATGCACATAGTAAGCCATAACAAGAACTTATCCAATCTTGGTTCATTGGTACACTTATTCTCATACCATTATAATCATTGTCATTTAGCCAATCATGGCTCATTGGTACACTTATTCTCATAACATCATAATCGTTGTCATAGAATACACACATGACTCGTGGAATCTTATATCTTTTTTACCTAGTTTGGGGACTTAACCAAACATTTAGAGTGACGCCTTAGCTTTGAAATGTTCATAAAGGTGCTTTACATAATGCTTATACTTGGTCCCATGTCAATTAGTAAAAGAAAGTATTTAAACAGGATCAAGTGCCTAGTCGTTTAAATTGGAGCATTTCACTGGAGAATATTGGAAACCAACGCGTTACTTATTAAATGCTTCAATTATATTTTTGGATGGAAGAAGGACTGATTATGAATACTACATTCCCATTGCATTCTACATTTATTTTAATGGCACTACACCAAGAAGAGAAACACCTCGAACATATGAATAGGTAGCCGGGAAAACCGACAAAATAATATATAGATATTGAATGTCCAGTTTAAGCGAACGAAAGAAATTTCAACCTAATACAATCATACAAATAACTCAGCTGCAATCCTAATGCCTTTCACAGAAGGTCTTTCTAGCAACAAAATAGTAAGATATCGCATTTGACTTTTTGGAATTTTTTTCGGATTTTGTGCTAAAAGGAGGGACGGAGCTTAGCCTTAACATACCTTCCCAACGATCGCCCAATTGCTCAAAGTTCCTTTACAAAAGTTGTTCCTTATGTCCTAAGCTTCACAACAACTATATATACGTAGCTTAAAGACACCTATAAACAGTCAAAAATTTAACATTAATGACCAGATTCAGCAAGGAGCATTTACGCGAGGAAATGTCCGTAAAACTTCTTAAAAATGACTGTGAAAGAGCACCAAAATTATTACCTGAAAACACCAGCTGCAAACCAATAATACCAGCAAGAACACCAATTTTTTTCAGCCCCAAACACAGCTAATAAGAGGGGAAAATAATTGCAAAGCGTAAGGCACGCATTTCTAGGAGCATAGACAAATTTTAACGGTAAAACTGCGAAAAACGTAGTCAAATCCCTTTGGCATCTTGAGGGAACTTTTTCTTCAGTTTCTAAGATATTTGGGGAAGAAATGGCACTAATTTGAGCTTTAAAAAGATCAAATGAGCCGATATTAAAGTGGGTCGACCCGACCCGACCCATGACCCAGTTTCCAGGTCGGGCAGTCTCGGTAAAATGGTCATAACTTTCTATTCTGTGGTCATTTTGATGCGTGGTTTTATGCGTTGAAAATTAGACTCATAGATCTTCAATTTGATAGGTCATGGATCTTCTAACGCCTTATATTTTGGGAGATATGGCCTATTATATTTAACCTAAATTCAAGAAGGATTTCTTAAAGAACGTTATGGTAACCTTGGCCAACCTTTATCTTGCCACTTTCTTGGTTTCAAAACATAATGTATTTCCTTTGTAATATTAAAATAACTTTAAAAAAATCCATTATTAGCAAATTATAAAGTTTTAGTCCCATTCGAAAAGTGAAACCTAATTTAAACCATCTGAAAAGGGCGAGGTGCCACTCAGGTCATTTCTTTAATCCCGAATGTGTATTTAGGGGATTGCTTTGACTTGAAACATTATGTCTATGATATTATCTCTTATTGCCAGCTTTATTATCCCTAGGTGCTAGTAAAAATCACATGTGCCTTATATAACGCCACACTATTTAAATAATGAAAGACGAGAAATACGAGGTCTCACAGTTTCTCCCATTAAGAAGATTCGTCCGCGAATATGTCAAGAGAGTTCCATTGGTTGCATTACCATCTACTAAAATGTTACTTTTTTTGATACATCTATTACCCTTGAAAATCGTAAATCAACTTCCCAAAACTCCAATTACTAAGCTTTCTATAGCTATCCCGCGACCAAACATACAAGTTACACCTCCAAATCCTTTAAAACTTAAGTTAGTTAAAAAACAATAATTGTCAGTTTTGGAACACCATCCACCTTAAATTATAAATACCTTGGGGTGATTCCTCATCATTTATTCTTTGGCTTCCCATGTTATTTCCTCAATATTTTTGTTCTGCCACAATACTTTCACGAAGGCCACTTTTCATTTTTTAAGCATTCTTATTTGTCGATCTAAAACAGCCACCTGTACCTCATCATAAATGAAGTCTTCAACAATGGGGGTATCCTTGATGCGAGTAATACAGGAAGGATCTCTAATATACTCCTACAACATAGATAGATGAGGCACTAAATGGGCTGCTCTCAATTCTAAAGGAAAATTAAGCTTGTATGTTACCTTGCTAATTTCTCTAATAATCTTATACGGTCCAACATATCTAGGACTGAGATTTTCTGTCTTTCCAAACCGCATGATTCCCTTCATAGGTGAGAACTTTAAGAAGACCCAATCTTCTACATCAAACTCTAAGTCTCGTCGTCGAACATCTGCATGAGACTTCCGCTGATTCTGGGCCGTATGCGGTAAGTCTCTAATAAGTTTCTTTTTTTCCATTGCTTGTTAAACTAGATTAGGGTCTAGCAACTTTTCCTTCTCAACTGCAAACTAATCAATCGGTGACCTACATCTTTGTCCATATAGTGCTCCCTAAGGATCCATTTGAATACTAGCATGAAAGCTATTATTATAAGCAAACGCAATAAGAGGTAGATGATCATCCTAGTTTCCTTTAAAGTCCAGCACACAGGCACGTAACATATCCTTAACGGTGTGGACAGTACGCTCTGCCAGCCCATCAGTTTGTGGATGAAAAAAAGTGCTGAGATTCACCTGAGTGCCCAGACCCTTCTAAAAAGACTTCAAAAATGTATGGTAAATTGAGCCCCTCGATTAGGGATAATAGATAATGGAAATCCATGAAGGCGAACAATCTCTTGAATGTAAAACTTAGCATAATCCTCCGCTAAATAAGTCATTCTTACTGGTAAGAAATGTGCAGATATTATCAACCTATCAATGATTACCCAAATAGAGTCATACTTGTGTGGAGTATGAGGCAACCTAGTGATGAAGCCCATATTTATCATGTCCCATTTCCAGAACGACGAATCAGTATACCCAGCTAGGCCTCTAGGTCTCTGATGTTCTGTTTTAACATGCTGGTAGTTGGGGCATTGACCACCATCTTTGGAATATCTTTTTCATGCAATTCGACCAATAGATATTTCGGAGGTCTCAATACCCCTTTTTTTGTTGCCCCAGGTTGAGCCGAATATCTAGGATAATGAGCCTTAAAGCGAATCTTGGCATAGAGCCCTCCAATGTTTGGCACACATAAGAGACCCCGAAGGACTCCATCGCAAGTTAGCTCAATTAGAGGATGTTGCTGTTGTGGAAAACTTTCCCTTGATATCATAAGCTTAGAATCCTAACGTTACTTCTCTTTTACTTTAGTAACAATGAAAGATTCTGCTGTATTTTGAACAATTACATCTCTATCCTCTGATTTCTACCAATCACACCTGCAAACTACCTAGCTGGCATAGGTCTTTTGTCATTTCAACCTTATCAGCTTCAACATAGCTTAGACTTCCCATGGACTTTCGGCTAAGTGCATCAACAACAACATTAGCTTTACCGAGATGGTGCAAAATGTCAACATCATAATCTTTTAGTAATTCTAGCCACCTCTTTTGTCTTCAACTCCTTCTACTTAAATAAATATTGAAGGCTCTGGTGGTTGGTAAAAATATCAACATGAACTCCGTATAGATAATGTCGCTAAATCTTTAGGGCAAATACAACCACGGCGAGCTCAAGATCATGGGTAGGATAATTTTGTTCATGCTTTCGCAACTATCTAGAAGCATATGCAATAACTCTACCATGTTGCATAAGAACACAACCTAGGATGATTCTTGAGGCATCACAATATACAACGTAGCCTTCGGTTCCATCCAGAAGAGCCAAGATAGGTGCAGTGGTAAGCCTTTTCTTTAACTCTTGGAAACTCTGCTCACATGATTCAGTCCATTGAAACTTAGCTGCTTTATGTGTCAATCTCGTTAGTGGTGCAGAGATAGAGGAGAATCTCTCAACAAACCTCCTATAATATCCTGCCAAGCCTAAAAAGCAATGGACCTCAATCGGATTCAATGGTATCGGCCAGGGCATTACTACTTCAATCTTCTGGCCATCGACCTTGATACCATTGCTAGCAATAACATGGCCATGAAAAGCTATTGAAGTTAACCAAAACCCAAATTTGGAAAATTCAGCTTATAACTTGTTGTCCTGGAGAGTTTGTAATATAACTCACAAGTGGTTTGCATGTTCAACTTCTGACTCATCCCAAATGCCTTTGGAATATTTACATCCCTAACTCGTAGCTGGTAGTACCTGGTCACAAGTCAATCTTTGAAAATCCACCAATCCACATAAAAGGATACTTATTTTTGATGGTGACTTTATTTAGCTATTTGTAATAAATACACATCCGTACAGAGCCATCTTTCTTTCGAACAAAGAGCACTGGAGCGCCCCATGGAGATGTACTTGGCCTAATAAAGCCTTTATCAAGTAAGTCCTTCAGTTGTTCCTTCAAGTCTCTTAGTTCTACAGGAGCCATTCCTTAGGGAGGAATAGATATAGATCGCATATCATGAAGAAAATCTATAAAAAAATTGAGATCCCTTTCGGGGGATCCCTAGAAGCTTATCGGGAAATATTATTGGGAATTCATTCACAGTAGGGACTGACTAAATGCCTAGTTGCTAATAAAATATCTTGTCCTCCCATGATGGTAACATGCACTTGAACCCTTTCTACACTTCCTAGCATGAAGCTTACCGCATTGTGTACATGGGGGAGAAGGTTGTCTCATTTGTGCAGAATGCTTATATCATGGCTATCAAGCTAGCCTAAACTCTGTCCTGGCCCTGACTGAATATAATGATGGAATCGTTGGCCTTGCATCTGTAGTGGGAAACTACCCACTGACTGAGGTGGATATTAGTGAAATGGGGGCCTAACATCACCCTGTGGCTTCCTATAAAACCTCATAGTATGAGCCCTCTTATTCTTATCCCTATCTCTATGGGTATCCCGACTCCGATGAGAAAGGTCCTCTATAGTCTAAGCAAAAGCCTAAATACGAGAAATATCTACACCATCCTGTAAAGAGGCTATCCTGCAGTCTTTGATCAAATGATCCCCCAAACCATCCACGTAACGATGAACTCTAGCACTCATCATACATACAATATATGGTGCATACCTAGCAAAAGAATTAAACCTAAGGCTATACTCCCTTACTCTCATATCTCCCTACCTTAAACTGATAAACTGGTAAAGACGGGCCTCCCGCACCTCCCATGGTAAGTAACGGGCTAAAATTGCCTTAGAGAAGTCCTCCCACTCTGCTGACGGAGCATCAGGCCCTCTGGATCTCTCCCACTCCTCGTACCACAAAATGGCGACATCACATAGTCGCAAAAGAAGCCAACTCCACTGCCTGAGTGACAGAGGTATGCATCACCCTCAATACTCTATACATATGGTCTATAAATAACCTGTGGATCCTCAGTGGAATTGGACACTATAAATCCTAGAGGGGCTAAGTGAAGAAACTCTCGTACCTTTGAACTTTCTGTTTGATCCCTTCTAGTATCTGCTCTTGCCTTGAATTGTCTCTCATTAATAGAAACCATCCTAGTTAGTAGCCGAATAGTCTCATTCATCCCATGTTCCCCAGTCTCTAATGGGGCTTTGGGTACTAGATCTCCTTGGGCCCCAACAAGTGCTAGTGAATCTAGTACTCAGCGCATTGGAGACTCCTTATGTGCCTTAATGGGGAATATATCCGCCTCACCAGGCAAGACATGATTGGTACCTTCTCTCGAATCAATACTTATCCTATGTTGTGCCATCTCCAAAGCTTAGGTAGCCCATTAAATAAGAAAAACATAACACGATATAGATTTCATATGTTCCTATAGCTTTGCTCTATAGCACGATCTATTAAGTGAAAAAATGTAACCATCCCTAAATGCCTCGTAGCCTCCTGATTATAAGTGTGGTGCATAACACACCCATAAGCAAGACTCTATAAGACACGGTATGGTGGACTCCTTGGGACATGACTTGCTCTAATACTAGAGGGGCCAAGTGTAGAAACTCTCGTACCTTTGAGCTTTTTGTTTGATCCCTTCTAGTATCTGCTCTCGCCTTAAATTGTCTCTCATGAATAGAAACCATCCTAGTTAGTAGCCGAATAGTCTCATTCATCCCCTATTCCCCAGTCTTTAATGGGGCTTTGGGTACTAGATCTCCTTGGGCCCCAACAAGTGCTAGTGAATCTAGTACTGTGCGCATTGGGGGCTCTTTATGTGCCTTAATGGGGAATATATCCGCCACACCAGGCAAGACACGATTGGTACCTTCTCTCGAATCCATACTTATCTCATGTTGTGCCATCTCCAGAGCTTAGGTAGCCCATTAAATAAGAAAAACATAACATAATATAGATTCATATGTTCCTATAGCTTTGCTCTATAGCACGATCTATTAAGTGAAAGAAATGTAACCATCCCTAAATGCCTCGTAGCCTCTAGATTATAAGTGTGGTGCACAACACACCCATAAGCAAGACTCTATAAGACACGTCATTGTGAAATCCCTGGGACATAGCCTGCTCTGATACCATGTTTGTCACACCCCAAAGAGAAGGGAGGCACGATTGGCATCCGATACCGTTATTGGCCGGGTAAGACACTAAACATGCTAGTTAACTAAAATAGGAACCAGAAGAAAATCGGGCAGCATGACGTTTGAAAGACTAAGCATGGACATATTAGGTCATGGCCTGGTCAATAGTAAATCATATACATCAAGATAGATAAACCAAAATGATAGAGTACTAGTTAGCCGACAAGGCTGCAACAATAGAGGTACGAGCACATACTATATATACATGCCAATCTGATGACTGAAGACTGAAAGGCACAAAAAACCAATCCACAATAACATGTCCACAATAGACTCTAAGAGAAGCACTAACACTGCCGGGACAGGGCCCCGACTATACCCAACTGTACAATAAAAAGTAAGCATCTTGTGAAAGCTCCAGGAAGAGGTGGAGCTTACCAAATCATAGCTGAACGAGGCTCCAAGTGGAGGGGTAAATCAGAACCCCTACCTAAAGCTGCACACACAAAATAAAATGCTATGTCCCCAAGCAAAGGGATGTCAGTACGAATAAACATATACTAGTATGTCAGGTAGGAAGTAAAATCATAAATAATCGTAGTAAAAAGCTTAATAGATATACCACCTGTAACCTAAACTCAAGTAGCCTTAGAGGCCAATAAGCAACCTCCTTGTGATCAAATATGCATGGTATGCTCGAGTATCGCATGTTGTGAATACATATATATAGATGCAAATGCATGACATGCCGAACCAAATGCTAGCAATGATGGTCCTTTTCGGTAACTAACCAGCATCATATCTGCCAATCTGTGGCCATTTGTACCATACACACACACACACACACACATATATATATATAATTATTTGGCAAATAGGCCCCATACCTTCGATTATATCTCAGAGTCCATGCATAACGTGTAATATATGATATCAATGTTAAATGCACATAGTAAGCCATAGCAAGAACTTAGCCAATCTTGGCTCATTGCTACACTTATTCTTATATCATCATAATCATTGTCATTTAACCAATCTTGGCTCATTGGTACACTTATTCTAATAACATCATAATCATTGTCATAGAATACACACATGACTCGTGGGATCTTATATCTCTTTTAAACAAGTTTAGGAACTTAACCAAATATTTAGAGTTGAGCCTTAACTTTGAAAATGTTCATAAAGGTGTTGTACACAATGCTTATACTTGGTCCCATGTCAATTAGTAGAAGAAAGTTTTTAAACAAGATCAAGTGCCTTAGTCGTTTAAATAAGAGCATTTCACCGGAGAATATTGGAAACTAACGCGTTACTTGTTAAATGCTTCAATTATATTTTTGGATGGAAGAAGGACTGATTACGAATACTACATTCCCATTGCATTCTACATTTATTTTAATGGCACTACACCAAGAAGAGAAACACCTCGAACATATGAATAGGTAGCCGGGAAACCCGATAAAATAATATATAGATAATAAATGTCCAGTTTAAGCGAACGAAAGAAATTTCAACCTAATACAATCATAAAAATAACTCAGCTGCAATCCCGATGCCTTTCACAGAAGGTCTTTTTAGCAACAAAATAGTAAGATATCGAATTTGACGTTTTGGAAAATTTTCCCGATTTCGTGCTAAAAGGAGGGACGAAGCTTAGCCTTAACATACCTTCCCAACGATCGCCCAATTGCTTAAAGTTCCTTTATGAAAGTTGTTCCTTACGTCCTAAGCTTCACAACGACTATATATATGCAGCTTAAAGAAACCTATAACCAGAAAAAAGTTTAATGTTAATGACAAGATTCGTCAAGGAGCATTTATGCGAGGAAGTGTCCGTAAAACTTCTTTAAAATGACGGTAAAAGAGCCCCAAAATTATTACCTACAAGCACCAGCTGCAAACCAATAATACTAGCAAGAACACCACTTTTTTTACAGCCCTAAATACAGCTAATACGTGGGAAAAATAAATGCAAAGCGTAAGGCACGCATTTCTAGGCACAAAGATAAATTTTAACGGTAAAAATGCTAAAAATGTACTCAAATCCCTTTGTCACCTTGAGGGAACTTTTCCTTCAGTTTATACGCTATTTGGGGACGAAATCACACTTATTTGAGCTTTAAAAATCTCAAATTAGCCAACATTAAGGTGGGTCGACCCGACCCAACCCATGACCCAGTTTCCAGCTTGGGCAGTCTTGGTAAAATGGTCATAACTTTTTATTCTGAGGTCGGTTTGATGTGCGGTTTTGTGCGTTACAAACTAGACTTATAGATCTTCAATTTGATAGGATCTTCTAACTCTTTATATTTTGGGAGATATGTCATGTTACATTTGACCCAAATTTAAGAAGGATTTTTTAAAAGAACCTTATGGTAACCTTGGCCAACCTTTATCTTGCCACTTTCTTGGTTCCAAAACTTAATATATCTCCTTTGTGATATTAAAATAACTTTAGAAAAATCCATTATTAGCAAATTATAAACTTTTAGTCCCATCCGAAAAGTGAAACCTAATTTAAACCATCTGAAAAGGGCGAGGTGCCACTCATGTCATTTCTTTAATCCCGAACGTGTATTTTAGGGGATTGCTTTGACTTGAATCATTATGTGTTTGATATTACCTTTTATTGTCAGGCTTATTATCCCTAAGCTCTAGAAAAAATCACATGTGCCTTATATAACACCACACTTTTTAATTAATGGAAGACAAGAAACACGGGGTCTCACAGGGTCGATCCCATAGGGAATAGTTTTTCATGATAGAAGTGACTCGTTGAAATAAATAATTATAGGATCTGGGTGATTGCAATATTCAAAAGTACTGATTGAACTGAACAAATTCTAATTAACAACTAAAATAATTTCTTAGAAGATATTGGGGATGTGCAAATGTGGGAACCGATCTACCAATTGGGACGCAATATTTGACTAAATGAGTTGGTATTGAGTGAATAGGCTAGGTTGCTTATAACCCATGTTCAGCTATGATACACGAGTGTTTCGCATGAATCAACTAAGAAATCATACACGGACTGCCAAGGACACTCTTGGCCTAAGAAGTCTCAAAAGAATTCCTAATACCTTGGCCATTGAATCCATGGTTGTAGACTTCAACTGAAACCCCAAGTGGTTTCTAGCCATCCATCACACACTCAAATCATTCCGTCTAAAGCAACAATCTGATATCTAGAGTAAACCCCATGTTTGGAACCTTGAAATTGTAGATTAAACATAAGAATGGATATAAAATCACTCATACCAACTACAGATAAGTCAAAATATCAAAACTCCAATAGATAAATCAATAACCCATATCAATAGCACACCCCAAGCATGGGAGTTTTAGCCACATGTCACGCCCAAAGTCCCATTAAGACAGAGTGGCACCTGTTGCCGACAAGGCTCGGGAGCAACATATAACCATACATTTTCTATGAACATTACAAGGGGTTTCCACATAAACATGCTTTCAAGAAAGTAGACAATAATAACAAGCAAAAAGGAAATGCATTTGACTACGCCATTGGAGCCACTATGTCTAAAGTACGATGCATGAAAACACTTTACTTTACATAGTGTACAAAGCCTCTAGATAAGGAAAAATATCTATTAAGGGTCGGGACAGGTCCCTCCTCATGACTAACTATACAATACAAAAATATAGGCTCTAGACGCACAAAGCCCAGAAGAAACGTGGAGCTCAGTAACAACAGCTGGATATCCTGTACTCCTACTAGGGAGATCTACTAGCTCCTGTACCTGTAGCATGAAATGAAGGTCCCCCGTAAGGGATGTCATTATGAGATAATGTACTGAATATGTTAGGAAGGAAGTATTATATATGAAATAAGAACTCAAATGAAATCATACACTGATGTGTAAGGATAAGATACCACCTTTACTCATACTATGGGATCATATATTTTATGACTTTTTTATTACTTTACCTTTCTTTACTATATAAACTGTGGCGCAGTATATCATATGAATGACCAACTGGTCAGTGGTAAATCAATACTGGGATTAACCCATACTAGGCTTTCCTTTCACCCCTGGGATACCCCATGGGATCGACCCATGCTAGGTGATTCTTCCACCCCTAGGATACCACCCATCAAAAAGCAACTTTGACTTATATTTTATTTACTTTCAAATGATAGTTTTGGTGGTTATAACATTAAGAGCTGTAGGACTATAGACATAACATATGACATGTAAACAATATGGCAAGAAAATACCATAATGAAAAGAGCAGGTTACACAACTAATGAAATATGTAGGGGATGAAATAACACATGGACTTTATTTAGCAAAAACGAACTCATGTATCTTCGTATCCAAACTAGTTATGCAGATTCAACATTGGCTATGTATGGGAATATATGAACATGTTAAACAGCGGAGGCACGATTATTAATTGTGTCAAAGTTTGTAAGTGCCTTTAGGTTCCAAGGAAGAACCTAGATTTCATGCCAAACAAGATGAAAGCGAGTAGCCTTACATACCTCATCGTACTACGTCGTTATTATCTCAAAGTAACCTCCTTTTCCCCTAGATATTTTTCTACAGTAGGGTAGGTAATAAAACTGCATCTACTAAACACCTCTTGGCAGTCCAATCTCATAAAGAAAACAACACTCGGGCGGTAAGCTTGTACTTATTAACTCAAGAGTACTCTTTCAATCTTTCCACTTCTAATCGTATTTTCTAGTACACACTCTCATGTACATGTCATATACAACTTGTTTTAGTCCCATAACAGTGTTACAATAGCTCACAAAGTACAACACATAACAATTCTACACAATACACAAGTAGGTAGCATAACAACATATCTTCTCGCTACATTTCGAAGTCATTAATCCCAAACCTATTTTAACTTCAACCAAACTGTATTCGATATATTTAAACAAAATTCCTAAAATAGTCAAAAAACAGTCCCAAAGTAGATGGAGGACGTGTAACAACATGTCTCAATTACCAGCCCACAAGTTCCTACTATGAGCGCAATTAAGATATCATACAAGAACTCATTTTTGTGGAAGCTAAAATGGTGAAGCAGCCTTATTACATCACTACAAAACTAAAACTTGTTAAAAAAAATAAATCTTAATTCATAATCAAGCCAACCAAGAAGAGAAAAGCCTCTTAATAAACAAGAAAAGTGTACAACAATCTTTGGAACACATGCTGTCTAAAATTCCAGCACAAGTATAATCAGCATACTCCTTATGTTTTTCATGGAAAAATTATACTAAACTATAGGTATTTCTACGTAACTTAGACTTCAAGGATTAGATCCTCTTCAAGAACCCTAAAGGTGTGCTTTGGCTGCTTTTTAAAAGCAAGAGAGAGCAAGGAGAAACTTTGGAAGAAGATTTGATTTTTTGGCTTTGTTAAAATGACTTAAAGTAGCTGACTTTTAACCCCTTTTAAAGAGCCACTCTTGGCCGAGTTTCTCTTGTGTTTTAAGCCGCATTTTAGCAAGGTGGTGATGCACCTTCTTGGCCTTTTTACTTGGGCCTTATTGGGCTCCAATTTGACGGGCCTTGGCTGTCCATTTTTCTCTTTTACCTTCACTTAGTTTGGGAGCGAATCGTCATATGGGTTTTGAATGTACTTGGGCCTTTTTTCTATTCATCTTGGGCTGAAAATATTTTCCTTTATAATTCTAAAAAATGGGCTAAAATTTCATCTTTAACTTGGGCTTTACTAATTATCAGACTTGAACAAATTCGGTGTTGGGTCTCGTCTCCGTCTACCTAACCTATTTAAGCTAAGTACGTAGGTGAATCGCCTGTTAGCTTCCTAAGTCCAACAAGCACCTCATTTTTTCCACTTCGTTTAAGGCCGCAATCTCCTCAATTTGGCTTAAAACCTATATACATTAACTCGTCTTAAGCATTAGACATAAATATAGCACTCCAATATAAAAGTTAGGCGCTTTTAAAGTTGGTGCTCCTTTTACCTAATCATATCATGTTGCATATGCATAGGACTGGTACACCTATGATGTGGGGTATTACATCCTACCCCCATTAGGAATATTCGTCCTCGAATGTTAGCATAATTGGATAGGTTAAATAGGTTTAAACCTTCATTTAAATAAACTTTTGACAACATAATAAGTATTCAAACATACGTACCTACTAATTTCCCAACTCTGCATCTTGGACTTCCTCTTTAGCTTCAGATAAATAAGGGTATTTAGATCTTATCGCTTCCTCATCCTCCCATGTAATCTCTTCTACTTGTCGATTTCTCTAAAGTACCTTTATTGAAGGTATTACTTTATTCCTTTGCTTTATAACTTAACGATCTAGGATAGCAATAGGTATCTTTTCATAGGTGAGATCTTCTGTAACATGTATATCTTCATTAGGAGTGGTACGAGATGGGTAACCTATGCATTTTTGAAGCATTGAGACATGAAAAATTGGATGAACCATTGAAAGAACCTGGGGTAGCTCTAATTCGTACGCAACATGTCCAAACCTTTTAATAATTTTATATGGCCCTATGTAACATGGGCTTAGTTTTTCTTTCTTACCAAATCTCATAACACCTTTCATTAGGGACACCTTTAAGAATACCGAATTTCCTATCGATAATTCGAGTTCTCTCCTTCTAGTATCCACATATGATTTGTGATGACTTTGGGCTGTTTCTAGCCGCTATCGTATTACCTTGTCTTTTTCCATGGCTGGTTAGACTAGTTCTTGTCCAAGCAAGGCAGTTTCACCCACTTCAAACCATCCTATTGATGACCTATATTTCCTTCCAGACAAAGCTTCATAAGGTGCCATCTTGATGCTTAATTGTTAGCTATTATTATAGGCAAATTCAATAAGTGGCAAATGGTCCACCCAACTACCTTTGAAGTCCAATGCACAAGCCCACAACATATCTTCAAGTGTTTGAATGGTGCATTCTGCTTAACCATCTATTTAAGGGTGGAAAGTTGTACTTAAATTCACTTGTGTCCCTAAGATCCTTTGGAAGGACTTCTAAAATTTTGTAGTGAATTGAGCCCCCCGATCAGATATAATGGAAATTGGGACCCCATGTAGCCTAACTATCTCTTTGAGGTATAACTTTGCATATTCTTCAGCTGTATAATCACTCTTAACTGGCAAGAAGTGTGCTAACTTTGTGAGTCTATCAACGAGCCATATGGAGTCAAACTTCTAAAATGAGCGAGGAAACCCAGTAACAAAATCCATATTAATCATATCTCATTTCCATGTTGGAAGCTCTATACATTACATATAACCTCCCAACTTTGGGTGCTCTACCTTGACTTGTTGGCAATTCGGACATTGAGCCACAAATTTTGCAAGGCCCTTTTTCATGCCTTCCTACCAAAACATTCCCTTCAGGTCATGATACATCTTAGTTGATCCTGGATGGATGGAATAACTTGAATGATGGGATTCTTCCATTATCCTCCTTCTTAGTCCATCAATATCAAGCAGACATAATCTATTTTTGCAATAAAATACTCCATTTTGTGAAAGTTCAAATCCCTTCATCGTACCTTTTAACTCACCTTTTCCTTAATTTGTCGTAGAATAGGATCCTTGAACCGCTTTTCTCTCACCTCTATTACCAATGAAGACTCTGTAACATTATGCACAACAACCCCTTCCTTTGGAGTTTCAAGGAGGAGAACTCCTAAATTGGCTAGTTGATGTAGATCCTTAGCCACTCCTTGGCTTACCACGGTTTGATCACTAATATTCATGATTGCTTTATGACTCAGAGCATTGGCTACCACATTTGCTTTCCCTGGATGGTATAGTACATCAACCTCATAATCCTTTATTAGCTCTATTCATCTCTGTTGTCTTAAGTTTAGGTTTTTCTGCTTAAAGATGACGATAGGCTCTTATGATCAGTATATATGTAAACATGAACCCTATATAATAGTGGCACCATATTTTCAAAGTAAAGGCAATCGCTGCTAGATCAAGGTCATGTGTTGGGTAGTTTTTCTCATGCGATCGCAATTGTTTTGAGGCATAAGCGATTACCCCACTATGTTGTGTCAGTACACACCCTAAGCCAACTCTTGAAGCATCACAATACACCGTATACCCTCTGTGCCTTCTTGAAGCACTAGCACAGGTGCAGAAGTTAGCCTGCTTTTCAACTCTTTGAAGCCCCTTTCACATGCATCATTCCTTTGGGACTTGGTTGCCTTATGTGTCAACTTTTTTAGAGTTGCAAAAATATAAGACAAACCCTCAACAAGCCTTCTGTAATAACGTGCCGACCCTAGGAAGCTTCAAACTTCCGTGGGTGTTGTTGGCCTTGGCTAATCTTTCACAACATTTACCTTCTGTGAATCAACCCTTATTCCTTCATTGGATACAATATGACCCAAGAATGCTACTAATTCTAACCTACATTCACATTTGGAATACTTGGCGTACAATTTCCGATCACAAAGAACTTGTAATACCTATCATAAATGATTTGCATGGTCCTCTTTTGATCTTGCATATACCAAAATATCATCTATAAATACTATCATGAATGCATCCAAGAATGGATTGAATACATGTTCATTAAATCCATAAAAACTGCTAGTGTATTTGTCAACCCAAATGGCATAACAAGAAATTCAAAGTGACCAAAGTGTGCTAAAGGCTGTCTTGGGTATATCTTTCTCCTTTACCCTCACTTGGTGATTACCTGATCTCAAATTAATTTTTGAAAAACATTTGGCACCTTGTAACTGAACAAATAAATCAATCTTGGGGAGGGGTTATTTGTTCTTAATTGTTACCTTATTCAATTGTCGGTAGTCAATACATATTCTCAAGGTGCCATCCTTTTTACGTACAAATAACGCTAGTGTACCCCAAGGGGACACACTAGGACTTATAAAACCCTTCTCTAGCAAGTCTTTTAATTGCTCCTTTAATTCACATAATTTTTCCGGGGCCATTCTATACGGAGGGATAAAAATAGGTTGAGTGCCTGGAAGTAAGTCAATACAAAAATCTACTTCTCGTTCTGGAGGTAAACCCGGATGATCTTTAAGAAACACATCAACAAATTCATTCACTACTGGAACATATTGACGAGTTGGTGATTTTGCCTCCATATCCCTTACTCTAACTAGATGACATAGATATCCCTTTGACATCATCTTCCTTGTCTTAAATTAAGAAACTAACTTACCCTTTGGTGCCCCAATCATTGCCTTTCAATTCAAGGACCACCTCATTTGGAAAGTGGAAGTACACTCTCTTAGTTCGGCAGTCCATAGTGGCATAGCAAGAAGCTAACCATTCTATACCAATTATAACATCAAATTCCACCATTTCTAGCTCAACAAGGTCAGCCAATGTGTCACGGTCACAAACAGTTACTACACAGTCATAATAGACACTTCTAGCTATAATAGATTCACCGGTTGGTGTGGACACTTCAAATGGCTTGTTCAATAATTGAGGTGTTCTCTTAAGCTTCCCAACAACTAGTGGAGTGATATATGATAGTGTAGAACCAGGGTTAATTAATGCATACACATTATGTGAAAAGATGAACAATGTACCTGTGACCACATCGGGTGAAGCTTTCAAATTTTGCTGAATCCCTAGAGCATAAGAGCGATTCTGGGCTCTGCTAGAGCTAGCTGCCCCTCTAACACCTTTACCATGACCTGTAGGAACTTGCTGACCCCTCCCTAATGAAGGAACTGATGATGATGATGCAACAGCTAACCCAGTAGGTTATGCTATATCACGCATACGTCTCCTCGGGCAATATCTCATCATATGCCCTCGCACCAAACCAATAACAAGCATCTATCTACACATGACATATACCTAAATGAATCCTCCCACATTGTTTGCAAGGCTACCTAGGAGGCATTTGCTGGTTTGCCGAATATCCTATTGTCTGTGCACCTTGATCTTCACTTCTTTGACCAAACTAATTACTCCTAGAACCTTGAAGTTGTGACGAAGCACTAGCTGTAGAGTAGGAGGATGATGGCCTAGGTGGTCTACTATAAATCTGAGGCCTAAACTCACCTTGGGACGTTATAAAATGCCCCGTAGATCTGGCCCTCTTGGACTGCCCCTTTTCTAACTCTTGTGTCCTTCTTCTTTGCCTCTGATCCTCAAGTTTTTTTGCAAATGCTTCCATCCTCGCTATATCCATGTACTTGTTCAAAGAAGCAATGGTACTGTCTCTGACCATATATGGATTCAACCTATCCACATATCTATAAACCCTATCTGCCATAGTAGTGACTATGTTAGGAAAATACCTAGAAAGGGAATTAAATTGAAGGCTATACTCCCTCAAGCTCATATTCCCTTGTGGAGATTTAGAAACTGATCTACATGAGCCTCTCGGATCTCTAATGGCGAGTAATTGTCAAGAAATGCCTCTTTGAACTCCTTCCAGGTAGTTTGAGGTGCATCTATACCCTTAGATTGCTTCAAAGCTTCATACCATAGTATAGCCACACCCTTCAATCTATATGTTTCCAGCTCCATAGCTTCTTTACCGCTTACGTGCATAACATCCAAAGTGTGTTGGATCTGATCGATGAAGTCTTGTGAATCTTCATTAGGATCTAAGTCGATAAATGATGGAGGGTCCAAATTACGGAAATCACGTGTCCTCGTGGTAGCTACCATATTCGCATCACCTGCACCTATAACTGGGCCTCCTTGTCGTTGAACTTGGTCAGCAACTATACGGGTCAATAGTTGGACTACATTTCTCAGATCCTGCACAGTAGCATCCGTAGGTGGTTTTGGGGAAATTTCACTACTTTCTGGTTTATCAAGAGTTGGATATTGTTTTGACAGAGACTTATCTTGTGCCTCATTTTGTTGTCCCACCCGACTGGGTGCACCAACTACCACTTCTACTTCCTTCCCTTTTTCTTTACTTTTCCTTGTTTCTGGCATACTTGTTGTACAAAACAATTTAGAGATTAGAAGCAATCCACCTACAACACTAGGCTCTATGGCACGATCTAAATAATGAAAAGAAAGTGAAAACTCCTAAATGCCACGTAGCCTCCTTCTTATAAATGTGGTGCACAACACATCTATAAACACGACTCTACATAGGCATGACTTTGTAGACTCCCTAGGATGACCCGCTCTGATACCACTTTTCTCATGCCTAAAGTCTCATTAAGCCAGACTGGCACCCGTTGCTGAAAAGGATTGGGATAACCAACATATAACTATACACTTTCTATGAACATTACAAGGGGTTCCACATTCAACATGCTTTCAAGAAAGTAGACAATAATATTAAGCCAAAAGAAAATGCATATGACTAGGCCATTGGAGCCACGACGTCTGAAGTATGATACATAACCACACTTTACTTTACATAATCTACAAAGCCTATAGATAAGGGACAATAACTATTAAGAGTCGGGGGAGGCACTACCTCATGACTAACTATACAATGCAAAAATATACGTTGTATACTCACAAAGCCCTTAAGCAACCTGGAGCTCGGTAACAACAGCTGGATATCCAGTACTCCTACTGGTGAGACTTACTAGCTCTTGTACCTACAACATGAAATGTAGGTCCCCTATAAGGGACATTAGTATGAGATAATTTACTGAATATGTAAGGCAGGAAGTACTGTATATGAAATAACTCAAATGAAATCATACACTGATGTGTAAGGATAGGAGACCACCTTTTGTCATACTATGGGATCATATACTTTATGTCCTTTTTATTACTTTACCTTTCTTTACTGTACAATCTGTGCACAGTATCATATAAATCACCAGCTGATCAGTGGTAAATCAATATCGGGATAAACCCATAATAGGCTTTCCTTTCACTACTAGGATATCTCCTGTGATAAGGGATTGACCCATGCTAGGTGATTCTTCAAGCCATGGGATACCATCCATCAACAAGCAACTTCGACTTATCTTTTATTTACTTTTGAGATGATACTTTTGGTGGTCATAATGTTTAGAGCTGTGCAACTATAGACATACCATGTGAAATGTAAACAATCAGGCAAGACAATACCACAATGAAAAGAGCAGGTTACACAACTAATGAAGTGCGTAGGGGATGAAACAAGAGGTGGACTTTATTTAGCAAAAAGAAACTCATATATCTTGGTATCCAAAGTAGGTATGTAGATTCAACAATGTCTATGTATGGGATATATGAACATGTTAAACAGTAGAGGCACGGTTATTAATTATGTTGGAGTTTTTAAGTGCCTCTAGGTTCCTAGGAAGAACCTAAATTTCATGTCAAATAAGATGAAAACGAGTAGCCTTACATACGTCGTTGTACTACGTCGTTATTACGTGAAAATAACCTCCTTTTCTACAAAATATTTATCTACAATAGGGTAGGTAATAAAACTAGTATTATCAGCTAATAAACACATCTTGGCAGTCAAATCTCATAAAAAACAACACTCAGGCGGTAAGCTTGTAATTATTAACCCGAGTACTCTTTCAACCATTCCACTTTTAATCGTATTTTCTAGTACACATCCCAATGTACATGTCATATACAGCTTATTTTAGCCCCGTAACAGTATTACAATAGCTCACAAAGCACAACACAGACAAATTCTACACAATACACAAGTTAGCAGCATAACAATATGTCTTTTCACTACATTTCGAAGTCAACAATCCCAAACCTGTTTCAACTTCATCCAAACTGTCTCCAACATATTTAGACATAAAAATAGTCCTAAAACAGTCCCAAAGTAGATGGAGGACGTACAACAACAATTCCCAATCACCAGCCCACAAGTTCGTACTAAGAGCACAATTGAGATATCATACAAGAACTCATTTTTGTGGAAGATAAAAATGGTGCAGCAGGCTTATTAAATCACCACAGAACTAAAATTTGCTAAACACATAAACTTTACTTCATAATCCAGCCAACCAAGAAGAGAAAAGCCTCTTAATAAATAAGAAATGTGTACAACAATCTTTGGAACACATGCTTTCCGAAATTCCAGCACAAGTATAATCAGCATACTCATATTTTTCATGGAAACATTATACTAACCATAGATATTTATACATACCTTAGCCTTCAAGGATCAGGTCCTCTTCAAGAACCCTAAAGGTGTTCTTTGACTGCTTTGTAAAAGCAAGAGACAGCAAGGAGGAACTTCGGAAAAAATCTGATAATTTCGCTTTGTTAAAATGACTTGATGTGGCTGGTTTTTAACCCCTTTTAAAGGGACACTCTTAACCCTTTCACTTGGGCTTTATTGGGCTCCAATTTGATGGGCCTTGACTGCCCATTTTTCTTTTTTACCTTCACTTTGTTTGATCCCAAATCATCAAGTGGGTTGTGAGTGTTCTTGGGCCTTTTTTCTATTCATCTTGGGCTGAAAATATTTCTCCTTTATAATGCTAAAAATGGGCTAAAACTACACCTTTAACTTGGGCTTTACTTATTATTGGACTTGAACGAATTCGGTGTTGGGCCTCGTGTCCGTCTACCTAACCTATTTAAGCTAAGCACATAGGTGACTCACTTGTTAAATTCCTAAGTCCTACAAGAACCTTATTTTTTTCCACTTCGTTTAAGGTCGCGATCTCCTCCTTTTTGGCTTAAAACTCATATACACTCACTCGTCTTAAGCATTAGACATAAATATAGCCCTCCAGTCTAAAAGTTAGGTGCTTTTAAAGTTGGTGCTCCTTCTACCTGATCATATCATTTTCTATATGCATAGAACTAGTACAACTAAGATGTGGGGTGTTATACCACACATGCTAGAAATTAAAGATTTGATGCCAAACATAACAACAACAGTCATGGGTAACAAGATAAAACAGAAATTAGTTGATTATCACCAATCAATCTTCTTTAATTTACTCCCCAAAAGCATCAAAACCCTAACTCCCCTTTGTACTATTAGAGGAAAGTTTTATGTACTCATACATAAGATTAATTATTCTGATATGGTATGAACTGATATGTACAATGTCCTTTCTAAAATTGCTAATATACTCCATGCAAATATGTGAATGTTTGTGCTACAAAATGCCATTCGGTGGTCAAGATCGACTATCACTGAGCACTCCGATGATGCGCCGAATGTACACTTGACCGCTTTCTATTGCATCTTCTAACGACTTTCTCTTTTGCAACATTAGGTGATGACTCTTCATTCTACCAATCCAATTCAGGGATGCGCTGAAGTATCCATCATATCAACTTCTTGTAAGTGTTTTGGAGATATGAGTGCTACAACTTTAGGTGATCTCCTGTGTAATCCGACAGTGTGCCAAACATGATTTGCGATATCGAATCTGACTGGCTTCTTGATTTGATCTGGAACCTTTGTTGCTGCAATGATAGGCGATCTCTCTGAGTATTTGGCGGATCGCCGAGTGTGTTGATGATACTGCATTTCTCTGCCTTTTAGCACTTTTTCTTCATTTCCTAGATTTAACGAAGTATTGTCCATTCGTACACTTTTAATCTCATTTCCTGTTATAACACATACATATTTGTTAGAATTTGAAAATAATAGCACACTAAGGGAAATATTTCTTCGTAAGCTAGCCCTAAAATGAATTCGAGATATGGACTCATCATGCAACACCAATCTTCATAGACCTCATGAGTAGGGTGTTCAAACCCTACCTTGACATGTTTGTGGTGGTATCCAGTGATGACATTTGATCTATTCATGGGATGAAAAAGATCATAAGAAGCATTTGAGAGTAGTCTTACAAATCTGGAGGGGTTAGAAGTTATTTGCCAAGTTCAATAAATATGAGTTTCGGTTGAAGGAGTTTTCATTTCTTGGGCATGTCATATCGGGTGATAAAATAAAAGTTTATCCCAAAAATATGGAAGCAATAAGAAATTGGCCTAGACCATTGACCCCTATGAATATTAGGAGTTTCATGGGCCTAGCTAGGTATTACAGAAGATTATTTTGAAGGGTTCTCCTCCATCTCATCCCATAGACTATGTTGACTCAAAAGAAGGTGAAATTTTTCTGGACGGATGGGTATGAGAAGAGCGCCCAAACATTGATGGATCGATTGACCTCAGCCCCAATCTTTACCTTGCTAGAGGGTACATACGGGATTGTTGTTTATTATAATTCTTCAAGAATTGGTTTGGCTTGTGCATTGATGCAACATGGTAAGGTGATTGTCTATGCTTTAAGGTAATTGAAAGTCCATAAGAAGAACTACCCAATATACCTTGAAATAGAATCTGTAATGTTTGCTTTGAAAATTTAGCATCACTGTCTATATGAGGTACATGTCGACGTATTCACCAATCATAAGAGCCTCCAACATGTATTTGTACAAAGAGATCTTATTTTAAGGTAAAGGAGGTTGTTGGAACTCCTTAAGGATTATGACATGAGTGTGAAATATCACCTTGGGTAAGGCTAATGTGGTAGCCGAACACTTAGTGGAGTGTCCAAGGGTAGTGTGTCATAACTTGAAAATGATGGAAAGAGGGAATTGGCAAAGGAAGTTCACAGGTTGACTAGACTGTGGGTATAGTTGAATGATGCAGGGAATGATAGTTTAATGATATTAAATGGCTCTAAGTCATCATTAATTTAGGATGTTAAGTCTAAGAAAGACCATGACCCCGCCTTGCTTGAGTTAAAGGCCTTGGTGAAGGAAGGAAAAATAGATGTCTTCTCACAAGGGAGAGATGGGGTATTGTACTACCAAGGGAGATTATATGTACCAGATGTTAATGGGTTGAGGAACTTGATATTGCAAAAATCTCACAGTTCCCGTATTCCATTCACCCTGGTTCCACGAAGATATATAGAGACTTGAAGGAAGTGTATCAGTGGAATGAAATGAAAAATGATGCTGCTAAAGTTGTGGCTAAAATCTCCAATTTTCAACAAGTTAAGGTTAAACACAAAAGTTTGAGTGGCTTGGCTCATGATATTGAGATCTCTACTTGGAGATATGAAGAGAGTACTATGGATTTTATATTTGGGTTGCCTAAGATTAAGAGGTATTGTGACTCTATATAGGTTATAGTGGATAGGATGTGCTTAAGTATGCTATATGGCTTGTTTGGGGCACCTTTGGGTTCCTCATCTATCCTATCGCTGCTAGCCCTAGGCTTGGGTTGTGACCTGGGGTAGGTTGCAGGAATTTAGAGATATACATTGTGGAGAAATTTCATGCGTTGCATTCACATGCATCTCCTTCATTGGTATTTTTTTTGTTATTTGGTCGCCTAGTAGTATGGAATGTCAGTCATAGTTCTACTTGATGATTGTACCATAGATAGAATAGGATGTTAGTTGCTTATTGTTTGATTATACATGTAAATCCTTGTGTTTCTTTGTTAGTTAGTGACATATTTCTTCATTTGTTGAATATGTACTTTTCTAGTTAGGTAGGTTTAATTATGAGATGGCTAAGTTGTGTATAGTCTTTTGATGTTTTTGTCGCTGTTTATTCCCTTAATGAGTAGACACTTTAGCCTTTCTTTCTCGCTAGTAGATGGTAGACTTGATTCTCCCCGATACACATCTTGCCTCATGTTCCTTAACTTATGTATCTTAACTATCATTTATTTTGTTGTTATTCTAATATTTGTGCTATACTTATTTTATTTTAATGATATATATACTTGCTTTATCTATGGAGCTAAGTCAGCCTATGCCTACTAGCACCATTTATTTGGTTCCCGTACTACTCTTTGTCCCCATATAGATTGTAGTCTGAGTGCTCACTGTTAATTATCTTTCAAGAAGAGCTATTATGGATCTCGAAGATCGGGATGTGCTCTAGGCATTCAGAGTCGCCAAATTCTATTTAGTTTTTATTTAGGCTAGTCTTTCATTTATATTCAGAGATGGCCTATACTATTATTGTATTTTGAAAAAGATATGTACTCCTTGTGTATTAGAAGCTCGATTACTAACTGATGTCAGGTCTTGGAAGGGGGCTCCTATTTATCATTTCCTTGATTGGGTAATTCTTCTCCTTAATTTGACAACTTTTACTTCATGTGGTTGTGTTCCACTGGATGCCGGTTGGTTATTGTTTATTCATATATGTACATGTTTGTGTTTCCAAGTTAGATAGTAAATTGTTACTCTATTGGCTGAATATGTACTTTTCTAGGCTAGGTTGGTTTATTTCCTAGGAAGTTAGGTTCTTTAAGGGCTTTTGATGTTGTTTAACTACTTGTTTCATTGCTGAGTAGACTCTTTAGCCTTTTCTCTAGCAGATGGTAGACCCAATTCTTCCAGGTACACTTTTTGTCTCCTCTTCTTCATTGTATATATGTTGACTACTATTTGATTGTTATTATCCTGACACTTATGTTATACTTGCTTTATTTTCATCTTATATATGTGCACTTTCTTTATTTATGTAACTCAGTGGGCATATGCCTACTGAATATCGTTTCTTTGGTGATCATACTATGCTTCTGCCCCCTGTATATCGTAGTGCGAGTCCCTGTGTCAACTTTCTTTCATGTAGAGCTGTTGCGTATCTCACAGATTAGGGTGTGCTCCAGGCGTCCAGAGTTGTAGATTTTCATTCTATTATTGTTTATTCTAGTCTTTAATTTGTATTCAGAGATGGCCTATACTCTTATTATATTTCGTAAAATCTTTGTACTCCTATTTTGTATATTAGAAGCTCGAATAGTGAATGATGTCTGGTCTTGGGGTGGGTTCCTATTTATTGTTTTTTTAATTTTGTATCCTTTCTCCTTAATTTGGCAACTTTACTTCTTTTTGTTGTTTTCCACTGGATGGTCTGTTGTCTAGGATTTTAGGTTATAAATTAAGCTTACCTGCCGATAAGCTAGGATGGGTGTCATCTTGACTTAAGTGATTGGCTCATGACAGATATATTTTAAATTTTTAAAAATTATAATTTTTATTTTTTTATTAAGTAAATATATGTAAACTTTGAAAAATCATCCATAGAACTGATAAAATATATATTCCTCTGTGAATCAAAATTATTCCAAGTTAAAAAATATCAGTATGAGCTAATTTCTAATAAAACATTTTTTTTCATCTTGAAAATCCAATACAACAACACTTCTTTCTCACAATTATTTAATGATCTGATTCAGTACTCTACTTGAAGCCTTCTTTATTAACAAGAAAAATAGACAACAAATTTTCTTATGGGTGGAGTATAAAATACAACATCTTTCTATTTTAAGTTCTTGAATGGTGTGAAAATCACAAAGCATGATAGTTTTGGGCTCCTCATATGGAGAATATTTTTCAAACTAATTTTCGTCATAACAGAGAAGATAGTTTGTTCTAGAATCAACCACCATCTATTGATCGTGCCCAAACTACTCTCCTATATTTAAAAGAGTAAGTAGTCTCTGTCAATATATACCCAACTATAAGGAGTCGAGGTCGATCCCACTAATTTTCGTCATAACAGAGAAGATAGTTTGTTCTAGAATCAACCACCATCTATTGATCGTGCCCAAACTACTCTCCTATATTTAAAAGAGTAAGTAGTCTCTGTCAATATATACCCAACTATAATGAGTTGAGGTCGATCCCACATGGATTTGAATTGTTCAATTCAAAATTTGAAGTTATTACTTCAATCCGTTGATTGTAATTGCTTTAAAAATTAAATTGAATAAAACTAACGTATAACTAATTGCAGGTTGGAAAGATTAAGTTGTAATCAATGGAAGAAAATATGTTGGAGATGTGCGTAATTAGATATAATTTCAATGGATGGGTATTCACCATTGAATCTAATATCTAATTTACTTGTGCATAGGCTAGTAACCATAACTATGGTTAAGTCAATTATGGTGTACCGATCTGATCAGTTAAGAATTTATATGCGATTCAAATAAGAGCCAAAGGAACCTATGCAAATTAATAGCTAAATGATCCAAATCATAGTTGATTGAATTCTATTATGGCAATCAATCTCAAAACATGATACCTATGACTATTACACAATCTATCCACTTTGAATACCCACTTTAATGCAATTCAAAGATCTAGGCGTGAAGCTAAGTTTGCAACCATATATTGACAATTATAGTTGAAAGAAAATGTAAACCCACACCAAATTAGCACATGATATTCAATTAAATTAAAGACCCATAACAGGAAATTAACATCCAACTACATAGCACGTCCCCAAAATAGGGGTTTTTTGCCAATCATAATCAAAAGAGTAATAGGATTACCAAATGGATTGTCCATGACTATGAAATTTAAAATCTAGAAGAAATTTAGTGTAGAATCCTCTTTTATTTCTTCAATTCCTCTTCTCAAAGCCAAGTACAAAACTCTTTTTGTCATAGCCAAGTATTCACTGATTTAGCTCTGAAACATTGTACTCTCAATGTGTAATTGTGTCAATGTGCACTCTAGAAACTTATCCCTTTCACCTTTTACACCTCAGAAAAAAATACCTTTCAATCTACCATGATACACCATTCGACAGTCAAAATTGATGTCATGGAAGACATTTAGTGATCCGGCGAATGTATACAAGACCCATCTTCTTGAACAACATCAAGCCTCCTAGAATTTGTAACTTTAGCCGACGACAATGTTCATCGCCGAACAATTTTGATGATCCATCGAGTTGTGATGGTCTTGGTCGAATTGTATATCAAATTTCAACTCTTTTCTTGCCAAGTTCAGTAACTTTAGGCAACGCTATAGTAGACCACCGGATAACTATTGAATTGCACATTTCGGTGCATTTTTTAAATCACACTTGAGGTTTGACCTGTGTAACATTAGGCTATTATCAATCCTATTCAACATCTCGCAAAACATGTCTACAACGGTTGATCTTGACTACCTTTTGGTCAATTTTGCTCTTTTTTTGATTTGTCCCTTGATGTATATTATTCCTCATTCCTAGCATCAAACACACATTTAGGTCAATATTTGAGGTAAATAATACATTGAAGACAATATATTAGGCAATTTAAGCTCAATATGAGTCCAACTTGTGGACTCATCAACACGCCCTACTTAAGCATTTTCTTGCCTTCAAGCAAGTCAAGCATCAATCAACCAAAGCACGATGCTTGCAAATATCACCGTAAAGAGCAGTATATACATCCCTCTCTTTGTTTTTGATCCTTAAAGCTTCCACAAACTACTTATATGATTTTCAAGCTTCAAAAGATGACTAAGGAGTACTCAAGATAAAGCGATTCTCACAATTGCCAATGCAATTTCTTATTAATACCCAAGAGACGTTGCCACTTGCCCTCACGACAAAGAAGATCTGCAAACACATGATATCAAAACCCTTAGTTGAATACATTCAAGGATCAAACAATGCTCACACTTCCAAAAGAAAAATGACATGGAAGTTTTTACCCATAGACTTTCCTAACTCTCAATGAATGTTGACCTAATCTCTTCCATATAAGAATCTCAAAGGACTTTTTTAGGCTTATAATGTAGACTTGGGAATTGGCTAGGATAATATTTGAGTACAAGTGATTGATCCCTCCTTGAACTCTGCGTATAATCCTCATGATTCTTTGTACTTCATTCAATTTCTTCTTCCTAATGACATTATTTTGTTCCTCACTTCAAAATAGGGTGCCCCACTTGCACCCATTTCTACATTTTGGAGGGTTTCATCTTGGATTAAATTCTCTTCTTCATTTTCTTTTCTTAGTCTTTTTCATCACAAATTAACCCCTCAGTTTTTTCAGTTTCTTTTCTTAAGCTTTCAAATGGAAGATACCACTTTCGTTTCACACCCCCAACTTTTGTCTTTGGCTACTACTTTCACACTTTCATGTTCAAGGAGGGAATGGTATTCAGCAAAAGTGTTATCTTTTCAATCAAAGATCAAGGCTTGTAATATGGCTGCCAACAAAAAGGATTTAAGCTCAACGGAGACTACTAAGGATATAATTTATGTCAAGGGAAGCTTTTTGGGCAAAACAAACAAATAAACAACAACAACATACCCAGTGGAATCCCACAAGAGGGGAAAGTGGACTTAAAAAACAAAGAGTGCTTAAGGTCATTTTCCTAATCAAGACTTAACCAAGCCAACACTTAAAGACAAACCAGTCAAGTTCTAGGTATTAACAAGCATGTCTTTCAATAAATGCATTACCTCTCATAGCATAATGGCTTTTGAATTCAAACCTCAACTACACAACGCACATTTACAACTATCGATCATGGCATACCCAAGCTTAGCACTCACTTAGTAAACTCAAGATGCTTCCAATCCATGCATGGATGATTTTCACATAAGATAAACTAATCAGCGAGTCAATACATGCTCCTCATCTATAGCACTATCCGAATCAAAGATATCAGCAAACAATATTCAAATTGCTAAGGGATTTGAGACATGATGATCTAGGGATGACAAGGGGGAAGGGCGGGACTGGTTGAGCTCAATCTGTAAATTTTTTAACCTGCCTCGCCCCTCCACCCCACATAAATTATGCCCTATCTAAATTCTTAATTTTTTTTAATTATATTTAATATGGAAAATGAAAATTTGTGATATTTTAAAATTTTTGCCAATTAACATCTCAACAACTAATTAACTATTTTTAGTTGATATTTCAACAATTATTTCTTAATCATTAATTAGATATTTCTAATTAACATTTCTACAACTAACAATTTAATGTCCATGTCTAGTTTAAATTTAGAAAAAAATGAAATTAAAGTCAATGTTTAGTATAAAAGATTTAAATCTTTGATTTTAACTAATCACAAAGATTTAATTTTCTTCGAATTCCTATTTGGTTCTTTAAACTGGTAACCCACCCCACCCGACTTTAGATTTAAAGAAATCGTTACTTCAACCCACCCACACCCGCCCCGCTCCTAATAACTTTAAACCTATCCTGCCCCGGATAGCTCTAAACCCCGCCCTACCCCTTTGTCATCCCTGTGATGATCATTTGCAAAATGACTTTTCATATATGTTCAGGTATTTGACATATCAAGAGGGATAGGAAAATTTAGCACATACATAATCTAAAGAGACCTCAAACACAACTTAAAAGAAAAACTTACTAGCTATTACAAATCAAAAGAATATTTACAAACTAAATTAAAAGATTGTCTCAACTTTGCGTCACCAATTGAAATGAGAATATCCAACCCATTATCTCAACATCACATCCAAGCATATAGCATAAACATTATAACTAGGACTCCAACATACTCACCCTCTCCTAAGAAATATTTTTCTTAATGTGTAAGAACAATATCATCAAAAAGCACAAAAGTAAGGAGTGAGCTAAAGAGTTCCCCAGGACAATCCATCTGTTGTAGTTGTTGAGGAGTTGAAACAGTGGTAGCAGGGGTATCAATGTCCAAACCTTGAGGTAACATCTCCAAAGTACACACTTGAGTAGTGGACTCGAGTGAAACTACCTATGGTTGTGCAAGCTCTAGCTCTACTGCACCAAAAGATCCATTTGTCCCGATCATAGACCTGTCCCGAAGTGATGCTCTAGTGATGGAAACAACAATAGCCTGTTCCGTCTCCATCAACCCCTAGTTCCTTATCATTAATCTCCAGGGAAGAAATAATATACTCACATTCAACCCCCATTTCCAAAGTGACACTCGTAACAACCTCGGGAGGTATGCCCACCAAACTACATAGAGAAGTGATATAAGTGAATTTCAACTCTACAACCTCTTTCTTAACTATATAAATATTGGCATTTACAGCTGTCACATTAGAACCAATGCCATTTTTCGCTTCAAGTACCTCCACCATAGTAGTCAAATCATCTAACATAACCTCATGTCCCTCTATACCACTATCAATTTATCGAGCCTAAACTTTTGCTCCTTAAGGAGCTCTTATTGCTTCTTTTCCTCATCAAATATTGGCAATAAAGTAGCCTCCAAGGATATCTCAATTAATGCTGGAATGGAGGACTCGACTTGTGCCATCCGAGTGTCGGCATATCTAGCCAACCGGTACAAATGATATATTGTGGCTTGGGTGATCAGGGTCAAGATATGATAGCTTAAGGCTAAGGTTGGCTAGACGATAAAGGGGCCAGAGTAGGAGAGGATGGGGTCGGAGTAGGGGAAGAGGGTATACCTGGCTCGTGAGCTGGCACAGGTGATGTGCTGCCAAAATACAACACTTTTGATGCTTAAAACATAGGAGTTAATGTGTTCTCAATGCATTGTTAGTGGGTTTTATGTTTTTGTTTGTGTTTAGATTTTAAGGATTACGGGTTGGTAAAAAATTTGGGGAAAGTTACAGAACTTGTTACGGATTTGCTGTTATACGAGAACCTCTATGGGTCATAGATCAGTTTTGATAAGTTTTCACCTAGTACTCAGATAAGTTTTGTCCTTAAATCTATTGTGTAAGTGTTTAATTATTTCTTCTCAATTCATAATCTCTTCGTCTATACATATCATGAGTAGCTAAATCCACTACTAGAGTTGTGGGAACCATGAAGAACTAACAAAGCAAAACAGGACAATTCACGATTCTTGGAAGGTGTATATGCATGTATTAATTAACTCTCTTCGTTTTGCGTGTTTTCTAGTGTGGCCAACATTAGAACGCGCCTAGTGTTATTGACTGGACCAAGGTAGTAATGAATAGGAAAAGAGATTAATAACATGATTCGATTGATGTGTTCTCATCTAATTAACCGAATTAGGCCAAGGGGAGGTTGTACTAGGACTAATAGGTAATGGTTAGTAATTTACACTATCGAGATAGGCCAAGTTAGATAGTGAAATTCACCTCTCACCTTTGACCAAAGGGCTTGGGGAACTCAAATTACTATCTGCATGCTATACACTAGACAAGAATTAGGTTATCCGGTGATATTGATTTGGGGAATCATGAGGAACACAATACCCAAGTTGCTCTTCATTATTGATTTTTCTCTTGCGATAGTTAGTTATTTTACTTTCTTATTGATTATTGTAAAAAAAACCTTTGGGGAATTAAGTTGGTTAATTATTCAAATTAAAAATTGGTGAATTTTCTTGAGTCTACGTATTCCCTATGGGATCGACCCAAACCTTGGTTAGGTTTTATATCTTTACAGTGACTACTTTATCCTCTAAAAGGGAGGTGCAATATGGGCGAAATCAACAAGTATATTAGTCTCTAACATCTCAGCATTAAAAACTAGTGTAGTGATAACTAGTATCTTCTTTGATCTATCCTCTTTATCTCTCTAAAAATTCACCTCAATGCATCTTATATCTGTGGAGATCGATAGAATGATCTCGGCATCATTTTTCCTCACAAATAGGTGTCTAACTCTCCTGGATAGGGTTGTGATAGGCTAGAAATTGTATAGAAATTTGTTACTATTTCACCCTTGTAAGAGTCTCTGGAGTATAATCGACCCAATGTTTAGTTTTCAGCATTCCATGATGCATCCAACCAATACTGATTTGTGATGATGAAAAATAGACTCATTTTTTGATGGAATAAGGTTTCTACAAATAAAATTGAACCAATGTCAGACAGGGATATTAAACTCCTTCCTCTCAGTCACCACTCCTTCCTCTAGCCATGATGGGGTTGCAATGTTAATTAGCAGTGTCAACCATGCCTCGAGGTCATCGAAGGTGTTCTTCTCAATCATATCAGACAATGCATGGTGTTTTTGGAATGTACAACCGAATAAATCATTGATATCTATTTTACTACATGGGACAGGTACACCTCAGACGTCCACCATATCAACAAGTTTGAGAAGAATCTTCACAGGGTGATTTTTTTTGGGTACAAGATCGGCATGTGCTTGATAGAATTCACGTACTTAACTAGGGATATAAGGGTCCCAAGGTGTAGAATAATATTGGAAACCATGAAATCTGATAGTGTCTCATTCCTCGGGTACTTGTTGATCCCCACTTCTGTAGAGAGTCTCCACTCCTCTAAAAGAGTTCTAAACCTGGCAACATTTAAATGGTGTAGATGGCATAGTGCAATAGTTTTCCGAATAACTCAGAAAGTTTATAAAAGTGAATCATGGGCCACCTTTTTTACCTCTCTTCTATGCGGCATTATTTGGAGGCTTATTCCACAGAAATAGGCTCATATACCAGTGTCTTTGACACTGCTTCCTCTTCCTTTGAGTTTGTCCAGTCAACATCTAACGACCTCACTTCTGGTGTCGCCATGCTCAACCAATTATCTCTTTCCCTTACTTTGTCCTTCTCTATGAGACCTTTGCTCCCTTTGGTCTTTACCACCTACGACTATTAGGGTCGCCGAGAAGCTCTAGATCCTCCATGAGAAATTTGGTTCTTTTGACATGGCATATATATAAAACATAGTAAAAACAAGTGTAAGAATCATGGATGTGAGAATATATGCAAAACGAACCATTAGAAAAACACAGGCAAGCTAGGATCAATTTTATTGTTGAATGCATTCGGCGGTCAAATTGATCATCGTCAAATGTTACGGAATTTAGGCTTCAGGAGATCGTCAACTTTGGTGATGAGTGTCACCATTCGATTCGACGGTCAAACTGACTGTCGCTTAACTTTGACAAAAAATCAAGGGTTCAAGGGTGACAAAAGAGTGATGCATGTGCTCATTTGGGGGACCGTCAAATCAACTCACCGGTGAAATAAACCATCGCCAAAGTAGATTGGCAACCCAAATTCCACGAAATTTAGATTTAAAGAATGGAAACAACAATAGGGGGAAATTCCACAATGCATGCCTCAAAATTAAATAACCAACAACAATATCAAATCCCTATGACTACCAAACTTCACACATTTAGCACGGATTCACCAAACATAAACATTACGCTTATGAAAGACGTTACCCGCTCTATTATCAGGCATATTTAAGTTGCATGGTAAAATTTGGGCTACTCAGGCTTCACCCTCATGGCAAAAGTCAAGTAAACCTATACAACATGCAACCATATCAATTTCAAACTCTATTAACCATATGAATCCAATTAATATCCTATGACAACCATGACTCGATCAAATTGACTCACATTGCAAACCATTACGAAAATTTGGCACTAAGAATTTAACGGCCCAACTCGCTAGTGATATTGTCCACTTTAGGCCTAGGCCCGCATAGTCTTAAAACACATCACTAGTAGGTAAGTTTTGCTACTAATATATACCCAACATCTCTCCTTTGTTTTGCCAATGTGAAACTTCTCATCTCAAGATGGGTTGTTACATACACCCCCTCTACGGACTTAGCGTCCTCATTGAGGTTTTCCCTACCGTATAGGATTCGCCTAAACTCATCACTGAGGTTTGCCCCACTTCATCGGGATTCACCTAAAATAAGTTAAACTTTAAGAAACATCAACAAGGGTAAAATAGGAGTGGCTCTTATACCATATGTAACGACCCAGCCCGCTAGTAATATTGTCCGCTTTGGACCTAGGGTCGCATGGTTTTAAAATGTGTCACTAGTAGGTAAGGCATGTTTACTTATATACCCAACATCTCTCCTCTGTTTTGCTGATGTGGAACTTCTCATCTTAAGATGGTGTTTTACAGGAAATATCAACCACATGCTTGACCCACTAATTATACACAACCAATGTCAGTATAAATCACAACAATCATTAACAATGAACATAGCCACGTACTAGAGAGCCGGGGTTCGTACCTATAATTTAACTAATCAAAACAACCATTTAAGTAATTTTTACACAATACATCAACCCACATGATTAAACAAACAATTTCAATCAATGTGAAGTTGAACACTTCATAAAGTTAACGAAAAGGCCGAAGAACATACATAAATGGCAAGCAAGGGACAAGAATGATGACTAAGATGATCAAATGGTCAAGTTAAGGCTCAATCCCCAAGGAAAATAATGAGAAAACTTAGGTTCCTACAGTGAAAAGTGGCAACGTGTGAAACAGTGAAAGTGAAAAGGTGTAAAAGTGAAAAGAAATTACTTTACTAAGAAGGAAGGTCAATATGCAGTGCAATTCATCAATGCCGACTTACAGAACCATACACATTTGGTGATTCACCGAATGTGTCATTTGACCCATAAACTTAATGAACCCAAGCTCTCGCTTCATGCACCAATCGGAGTTCATATTGTGCATCACCGAAAAACATCAATGATCTACCAATTGACAACTTTGATCAATAAAATTCACTGGAATCTCAAAGCTAAATTTGATCCAAAAAGACGGTGCAGAACAGGGTTGGTGAGTCAATTTGACGATCTGCCGAATGTTGACCTTACGTCGCCGATTGCTCACTTCTCGAAAATTCACTTTCGTGCACCTACACACATAACAAAGATTATTAAAAATCATTATAATCTGGGTTGCCTCGCAAAAACCACCTTATTTAACATCATGGAAGACTTGGCCAATTTTCCTAGGCCTTATTAAACTACACCAATTTCATGCCACCATTCACGTTAAAGCTTTCCTCTTTCTCATTTTTCTTTTCAATGGCCCCATTTCCCAGCACTTTCAAAACTCTATAAGGACCAAACCCTTTAGACTTCAATTTTTTCGAAAATAAACGTAACCTTAAATTATATAGCAACACCAAATCACCCACTCAAAGTTCACCTTCATGTCATACCACTTTTTCATCTTTTCCTTTTTATATTGTAGCATTTTCATAAGCTCCTAACCTAAATTCTTCCATTTGGTGCAATTGAGACAAACAGACGTTAGCCACATCATTCCAATCAAGGTTTGATTTCTATAAGGCCCACAATGTCTTGTTCTTTAGATCAATAGGAAAATGACATGCCTTTCCAAAGACAAGTTTGTTTAGTGACATGTCAATTAGAGTTTTGAACATTATGCAATAGGCTGACAAAGCATCGTACAGTTTTCTTGACTAATCTGTTTTATTTGCATTCACTATTTTTGCAAGGATGCTTTTAATTTCCCAATTCATTACCTCCACTTGCCAACTAGTTTGGGACGATAGGTCATTTCCACCCTATTCTTTATTCCATATTTTTTAAGCAATGATGCAAACACCATGTTGCAAAAATGATATGACCCGTCATTAATGATTGCTCTTGGTGTTCCAAATCTGGTGAAGATATTTTTCTTAAAGAAGTTAATCACTCACTTTCCATCATTGGTTGGTAGCGCAACTGCCTCAACCCACTTTGTGATATAATCCACTATGACAAAGATACATCAGTTCCCAAAACGAGCTCATAAATTTATCCATCAAGTGCAAACCCACATCTCAAACAATTTAACTTCAAGATCAAAGAATAAAGGATGTTCATGTTTCTAAGAAATATTACCTTGCATTTGGCATTGTGGGCAAGCCTTGGCAAAGGCATTTGCATCATGATAAAGCCCTACCCAATAATACCATCTTTACGTCAATTAGGCTGCCATTTGAATGCCTCCATAGTGACCACCAGTTGGAGAGTGTAACGTGCATCAAGAATATCATTCATCAATACCTCTGGAACAAACCTTCGTAGCATATTATCAATATATTCTCTAAATAAGAAATGTTCATTCAAAAAATATCTTTTCACATCGAAAAAAATCTCTTCTTTTAATTGTATGTCACAGCCCAAAATAGATCACAACTAAAGAAAAATAAATAAAATGGAAACAAACTTATAAGATCTAAGTAAACTCCCAAAACCTGGAGTCATGAGTATAAGAGCATCTAAAATAGTATGGAAGGTAAATACAACAGTCTCAAAGAAAATACAACACTATCTCATAAATATCTAATATATAGTCTAAGAGAAAGGAAATAAAAAAGGATCTAAAGATACACGGTGAGTCAGATTCTGAGCCCCACCGCTTAGATCTGGATGGTAGCAATAGCTTTCGGATGGAAAGATCAACTACCCTGTCTTGTACCCTATGCACGATCTGCAAGGAGGAAATAAAGCAGGGGTGGGTACAATGACATGTACCTAGTAGATTCCACTGACTAGGTAAGAGAAATCGAAAAAGTATGCAATAACGAAAAATGCTATCACCTGCAAAAAAGGGTTAGTGTATATTGTGAACAATATATAGAGGTAAAATAAATTCACAGTGTCAGTCAAAGATGCAATGCATATGTAATGTATGAAAGCAAGGCATGAGGAGGGAACACGATAGATGTTAGTACCGATATATATATATATATCTATCGAGCCGAAGCTACAAAGTAGAGCCCATGGGGGCCTTTTCAGACCATATACAAAGTCTTTAAAGTGTCACTATGGTCCTTGGTGCTGATGACACCTCAACAGACTCTGGTGCCGATGGAGAGGTCTCTAATACCTTGGCGGACTCTGGAACCGATGATACCCCGATGGACCCTGGAGACGGTAGAGATATCAAGAGGAATATATGTCAACGATAGAGTATATAGATGGACCAAAATAATAATATGCCTCAACGGACTCTAGCGCCAGTAACAATATGTAGATATATTAAAACAATAACATGTCTAGGCAGACTCTGGCATTATCAACAGGGATACTAAGGCATGAAACTCAATCAAACCATATGCACCCAAGGAATAATATCAAGTGTCGCAGCTAATAACCAAACCTTCATCATATTTTATATCATCATAATTATATCAATAATCAAGAATGTCAATTATATTAGACATAACTCATCCCAAGTATACAAGAATATCAATATTATGGACCTAATTCGTCCCGATAAGTCTCACAAGACTCATTTAGTCACATTCTATTACAAGTTCTTACTAATTCATTATAATTCAACTCAGTTCATTAATAGAATCAAAATAATAACACAATTCGGCTCAATCGGAATACCTCTTCATCATCATTTCAATGCACCAACTCAATTGCATAATTATCTATCTAAATCTCACAATTATCACATGACAAGATCAATAACTCAAATCCATTCGCAAAATGTTAGCCGAACCTACCTCAATGCCAAGATCGCACTTAGACAAGCTTTCATTCAACTCAAAACCTCAAATTGAGCCTTCAATTAGATCAACCACTATCAATAATAGTTGCTACATATCACGAGAAGAATTTTGATACCCATATTGACATAATTTAGGCTTTGGGGAAAAGTGGTCAAAATAAGGGCTAAAATTCAAAAGTCTCAAAAATCTAGAAATTGACTTCAAAATAGGATTCTACTGGGTGAAAATCCAATTAAAATCGAGTTCAAATCAATAGAGAAATCCTCATTTAAAGTTTCATGATCATACACTAAAAATCTCCAATTTTGGACATTCCAAATCATGAAATCCAATTCAAAATCAAGATAACAACCATGAAAATAAATCAAAATGATATTAGAAACACTTACCCAAAAGATTTCTCCAAAAATACTATTCAAAATCATCTCTCAAAGCTTGAAATATTGAAAATGGAGTGAAAATTAGGGTTTTATGTCTTTAAAATTGATTCAGCAAAAATGTACTCTACAAAGATAGATAATTGTCTGCGATCAGGGAGAAGAAAAAGTCATATACCTCCGTGATGACAGAGAACAAAAATGGATTGCACCACATAACCCACACCAGTGATGGCTAAAACTCCAAACAGACCCTCGAAACTTATTTGAACTCAAAATTTCTCAAACTTTATATGTATCCATGCCAGAAATAATGATCTGAACACAATGGAATCATCAGAATTTGATTCTGAGGTCTCCATGACAATTTTACCAATGCAATTCAATTAAACTAGTTTAAAACTCAAATATCAAAACTACCCTCACCAAGTCTAAAAATTATGATTAGACCATTTTTATGATTAGTTTCACCATCCAAAACTATTAGAACTGTTAGAACTTTGATCTGAGCTTCCGAACTTTGAATGTTGTTCAAAGTTAAAATTTGGTTTCAAAAATGACTAAAATCACAACATTCGGCCTACAAACCTCATTTGCGAGTGTAAATCCCAGATGGATTCGAGCGATATCCGCTATTATCCATCTGATTACCTTGATTAACTTTTTTAACACAATTACTAATGCCACCACTTAATGCTCCAACAAATCAGTCGCACAACCGATAGTATTTCACAAAATGAGAAGGAAATACTTTAAGCTCAAGCTTTGGAGGATCTTCAATTGAAGGCTTTCGAAGTGAAGTTTCCATATTCTTTAAAACAAGATCTTGTTTGTATGGACTTTTGAAATAAAAACATGCTCTTGCTCTATAAAGGGCTACCACCACCTCATCATAATCAACAATAATATCAACCTCAAAATTCAATAACATAGCTGAAATAGATTCACCAAGATACACCTTCTTTAACTTTTATGGAAACGGTGAATTAATTTTAACATTTAAAGCACTCAACTTTTGAAAATTAGGAGGGCTACTTTTGGACCCATCCCTTTTTTTTCATCACAATCAATTCTGGAATCGCCAAGAGTAGTAGTAGCATCGTTTTGCACTTCTTCAACATCATCCACATCAATTGCATCATCAACAACTGGAGTTTTAGCCTTATCACTCGCAACCACATCAACAATAGGGGGAACATCCTCAACTACTTTATCATTTCTAGTGGTTATAACCATTCATTAAGAAGAATTGTTTTTGGAATTCACTACCATATCACTAGACGAATTCCCTTTTTGACGAGCATTCATGTGAGCTAAAATATTACTCAATTCGGTATTCAATTGCTTGATAGAAGCCAAATGAGAATTCACGATTTAAAGCCTAAAAATCAAATTTCATTTTCTTCATCACTTTGTCAGCCTACTCAACCTTTTTGAGCATTTGAGTAAGCATATTCTCGATTCAGAAATTTTCATAAATGAGCAATGGATTCTTTGGCTTTATCCGGATATGAGGTGGAACATATTTCTCTCTATCAAACTCACGATCATGTCAAGTTGATGTCGCTCAACCTAGCTACTCAAAGAAAGCAATGGTGATCTTCATCATTATAAAAACCCAACTTTGAAGGTCGGGGTCAAATCCCACAAGAATCAATGTATCAGTGACTGAGTAAAGCAAGGATGAATAGCTACTTGTTTTTAATTCAACAAGTGAATACCAAGCAAGAATTCTAACTAAATGGAGGAAAGATTAAGCTAACAACTAATCTTAAAGGAGAGTTGAGGTAAGGATTTATCAAGAAAGGAAGCAAGGATATGGGACATGGGAATCAACCAAAACTCAATCAATCCATCACACTTAACATCGAATTAACTCTATGGGTAGGCTAGGTTGCTCGTAATCACCCCTTAACTACAATGAGGTAATGTTTCTCAAGAGTCCATAATGGCCTCTCTCGCAAGCACTCAAAGACACGCCTGACTTGAGCACCTCAAAGAAAAACTCCCAAGACCTTAGTCGTTGAGTCCCTTTTGAGGATCTCAACACAAACCCATGAGTATCATGAAGCCCTTCATTTCAACTACTCTTGCTAAAGCAATAATTGAAGATATAAGCTAGATTTAAGTTCATGACCTCAAATCTAAAGTTATTCATGAAGGTAGACATAAACCCATAAATCAATTTAATCAAGTCAAAGCAATTTTTGAGGAACCCACTTGATTTTGCAAGAAAATAATCAACTAAGCATGAAAGCAACAGAAATAATCAAGACCCATAAACAAATTAGAACCCAAGCTCAGTTAAATATACAAATTAGCATTCAAGAGCATAAAAGGAAAGAGGGAGTGAAAGATAACTACAAGTGAAGCCCAGACTCTTCAATCCACTCAAATATTTGTAGAAAACATTCTCTAAATCCTCACCCTAAACTACAATCTACACTAAGGTGTGTTTTCTCTCTTCAAGAATGTATGAATGTTCTTCTCTGAATTGAATCCTTTACTTTTTTGAATGATATACACGGGAGTGCATGTATATCAGAATTGGGGTTAAAATGGTGAATTTATGAATTTGCCATGATGTTGGTCACCGAAGTGCTCCACGTTCGCGGATCTTTGAGTGCGTGTATAGTAGTTACCTGCCTCTAATCCTTCCACGTTTGCACTTAAGTATTCTACGACCGTGAACAATGATAGCATTTTGTTCGCCTATGCACCAGTGTTAAGCATGTTTGAACCCTTTCAAAATCCGCTACTCCATGTACATGGGCCTAGAGGCCATGTTCATGGAGAGTAATGTTGCCAGGTACTATTTTTCACAGTTTCAGCTCTCCTTTGCTCCGACTCAGCTTCAACTTCAAATCTCTCCGGGCAAGCCAATTGCAAACTATATAGACCTGTAATATACACTATTCAAAGAATAATTGGTCTCAAATTATTGGATAAATAACACAAAGTTGTAAGGAAAAAGAGCAAGAAATAAGTGTAAATTATACAATTACAAACACCTCCAATTAAGAATTTGCTTGTCTTCAAGAAAAACAAAACCAAAAACAAAAGGTCAACAACTTAAGCACAACCATCCCAATTCAATTTAAATAACTAAATCATGATCATGACAACGGTTGGTACTAACAATTAGTACAAGTATGTGGATGCCTATCAAGTGACTCCCTCAGATTTCAAAACCACAGTTTTCAATTCAAAACAAACTTCCATGGATGACAAAGTGACAACACTAGTTCTCAAGGAATAATTCGAACCTCTAAGAGCATCAATGATGTCCCCCAAGTTACACCTCCTTTTTTAGGATAAAACGATTGTTGCCACAAAATAGAACGTAATCAAGGTTAATGTCAAACCCAAGGTAATACATAGACTTAAGAGAATTCAATGATTGCAAGTTAAGTAGTTAACCGACTTACTTCCCCAAGGGGGGGTTGCAATAATCAATGGAAAAATTAAACTAATTAATACAAGAGTGAAATCAATAGGGAGAGAAACTAGGGTATTGTGTTCCCCGTGATTCCCAAACTCAGTATCACTAGATAATCTAATTCTTTTCTAGTGTATAACATGCAGGACGATAAGTTAAGCTATTTAAGCCTTTGGCAAAAGGTGAGAGGCAAAGTTCATTATGTGACTTGGCCCATCTCCATAGTGTGCATTACTAACCCTTAGCTATTAGTCCCACTACAACCTCCCCTTGGCCCAGTTTGGTTGATTAGATAAAAACACATCAATCGAATCCTGTTAATTAATCTCTTTTTCTATTCATCACTACCTTGTTCCAGTCAGTAGCACTAGGCAAGTCCTAATGTTGGCCACCACTAGAAAACATGCAAAACGAAAATAGTTAATTAATACATGAAACCACACTTTTCAAGAATTATTAATTATCATGTTTTACCTTGTTAGTTCTTCATGGTTCCCACAATCCTAGTTGTGGATTTAGCTACTCATGCTTTATGTAGATGTAAGAATCATGAATTGGAATAACGTAATTGAGCACTTACACAATTGAATTAAAAACAAGCATATCCAACTTCAAAGAGAATCACAAGATTAAAGATAAAATTAAAGTTCAAGTGTTCTCTGAGTACTAGGCGAAAGACCCAGCTATCTTATTATGTTTAAGACTTGTATTTTACTTATTATAAATAGGTATTTTAGGTTATTTTTCATAAGTTTTTCTTGCACCCAGTACATGATTTTTCCCTTTTTCTCTGTATCACTAACTTCCCTCCTTACATTTGTGTTTCACCCTTACACCAACTACCCTCAACTTAGGCTTTTTGCCTCAGTCGAGGTACACAGTGTTCAAGGAAGGACCAGGGATAATTTCATGATTTTCAACTAAGATGGCTAGGTTAGTAAGGTGTTTTCAAAGAACAGGTACATGTTAGGGTCATACATTAGGAACTAGAGATATACTGCAATTTTGGTTGGTAATTTTAGGCTAAGTGAACTATTTAAGAAAAATGGCCTAAGATCCTTTCTTTATCCAATTAATCTACAATCTAACTTAGAGTAACAAGGCAAGTTCTTGATTAGCACAAAATACATGAATCTAGCAAATTATGCTTACACTCATATGGCACTACATACATTATCAACAAAAGATTCTCAGATCATGCTTTTTATCCCAATATACCCTCACTTATCAGAACAGATATTGTCACACACCTAAACATGCTTAGTTGTTACCTAACTACTAATCAAAATTTTTGGTGGGTATCATTTTTCAAACAAAACACAAAAACATACTATATGCCACAAGTATTGGTACTATATTTTACAAATATTATCTAAACATCCTAAACATGCTGGTTCAACAGAAAGTAAATATCCACGGAGAAAAAGAATACAGGCGAGAAAACTCAGGGATAAAAAATTGGGGTAGTTATGGATCCAAGCAACTCAGACTTCACTGAGGCCCATAATCACCAACACCCCATCAAAAAAGTTGTGCATTGTCCCTAATGCACAAGATCAAAACAAAATAACACATAAGGGGTCAAAAAGCATACCTGGGTGCCTAAGCGCCAAGCTCCACCTTGGATTTCCTCCCAAGCAGCTTCTGATTTATTGTCGCGGCATGACATAGATGGCTTGAGCACTCAGACTTCCTCAAGATCTCATTCCTCGGCCGTCTTTATCTCTTCCATATTTCCAAGGTATTGCTTGACTCTTTGTCCATTTACTTTAAAAGTTCATCCATTTCGTCTCTCCAACTCAATAGCCCTATGATAAAAGACGTGTGTGATACGAAAGGATCCCAACCATCTGGATGTGACTTTCCTAGGGAACAACTTCAGTCTTAAAGTGAAGATCAACACTAAGTCCCCTAGTGCAAATTATCAATTCTATATGCGATGGTCATGGTGTAGCTTCATTCTTTGTTTGTACAATGTTAAGCTCTCATATGCCTTCAACTGAAAATCATTAAGCTCATTGAGTTGGCTCAGCCAAGAGTTTGCTGCATCATTCCAATCCAGATTCAATTTCTTTAGTGCCCACATTGCTTTATGTTCAAGTTCCACTAGCAAGTGACATGCTTTCCCAAAAACAAGTTGGCAGGGAGACATGCCTATCGGGGTCTTGAATGTTGTCCGGTATACCCATAATGCATCATCAGGCTTTCGCGACTAGTCTGTCCAATTCACATTCACAGTATTTGATAGGATGTGTTTATTTTCCCTATTGGACACCTTTACCAGCCTGCTCGTCTGAGGATGATAAGGCGTCATCACTTGATGTTTTAGTCCATACTTTTCAAGAAGAGCTTTAAAAAGTCTATTGCAGAAGTGAGAACCTCTATCACTGAAGATTGCCCGAGGGGTGCAAAACCTTGAGAAGATATTCTTTTTCAAAAATGGTGTGACACTTTTTCCGTCATTGTTGGGTAGAGCCACTGCCTCAACCTACTTTGATACATAACCCACAATAACAAGGATGTACTTGTTTCTATGTGAGCTAACAAATGGTCCCATGAAGTCTATCCCCATACATTAAATAACTCAATCACCATGATGGGGTTTAGAGGGACCTCATATTTACGAGAAACACTACCCTCTCTTTGGCACCTATCACAAGCTTTTGGATAGTTGTGGGCGTCTGGGTGGATAATGAGCTAGTTAATACCCGTACTGTAAGATCTTGTGAGTAGTTTGAATTCCACTATGATGTCCAACCACCAATGATGAGTGGCATGCTTCAAATATGCTCATCATATCAACCTCCAGAACACAACGATGAATAATCCCACCAGTATAAACACAGAACAAGTATGGATTATCCCAAAAGAACTTCCTCACATCAGACAAACTTTTGACGCTGGTGTATGTTCATGTCAGGCAGCACAATGTCACTTACCAAATAGTTTGCATACTTTGCAAACCAAGGTATCAAATCATGGGATGCAGCCAAAACTCTCTAATATAGAAAAGGATCATCGATCTCCAATCTGTCATCAAGCATTATCATTGCCCCATCTTCCAATTTGGAGAGGTGATCTGCAACCTGATTCGTTGTCCCTTTTCTATCAATGGCATCGAAGTTGAACTCTTGGAAGAGAAGCACCTATCTAATAAACATTAGCTTTGCATCCTTCTTAGATATGAAGTATCTAAGTGCTGAGTGTTTTGTATGCACCACCACTTTGGCCCCTAATAGATATAATCGAAACTTTTCAAATGCAAAGACCACTCTGAGTAACTCCTGCTCGGTGACGGTGTAATTCTTTTGGGATGTGTTTAGGGATTTTTTCGCATAGTATATGGGATGTTATATCTTCTCCTGGTGCTTTCCCAATACCACACCTAGCACAACCCCACTTGCATCACACATGATTTCAAAGGGCTTGGACCAGTCTGGAGCTATAATGATTGGTGCTAAGATCAACCTCTTCTTCAACTCTTCAAAGGCTTTGAGACACGCATCACCGAACATGAACTTAGCATCGTTCTCTAACAATTTTCACAATGGATGTAAAATTTTAGAGAAATCTTTTATCAACCTCCGATAGAATCTTGCATGCCCCACGAAACTCCTCACACCCTTTACTGAGATTGGTGGTGGGAGCTTCTCGATCACCTCCACCTTAGCTTTGTCAAGCTCTATTCCTTTGTGAGATATCCTATGGCCCAACACAATACCCTCTTATACCATAAAGTGACACATTTCCCAATTTAGTACCGGTGACTCTCCTCACATCTTTTTAAAACTACATGTAGGTATTTTAAGCAATCCTCAAATGAGTCTTCAACCACACTAAAGTCATCCATGAAGACTTCAATATTTTCTTCCACCATGTCTGAGAAGATAGACATCATGCATCTCTGGAATGTTGGTAAGGCGTTACACAAACCAAATGACATCATCTTGAATACGAAGGTGCCATATAGGCATGTAAATATTGTCTTCTCTTGATCCTCTGGAGAAATGCTGATTTGATTGTATCCTAAATACCCATCAAAAAAGTAGTACCAACCTTTTCTAGCTAGTCGATCCAACATCTGATCCATCAATGCCATAGGGAAGTGATCATTTTCCATTGACGCATTGAGTTTCCTATAATCCATGCATACGATCCATCCTATAATTGGCCACATCAGGATCAACTCATTGGTGGTATTTGGTACCACTGTGATACATCCTTTCTTTGGAACACACTACACTGGACTCACCTATTCACTATCGACGATCGGGTAGATTACTCCTGCATCCAACCATTTGATGATCTCTTTACGCACCACATCTTGCATAGAGGGGTCGAGGCGCCTTTGGTGCTCAATGCTTCGCTTGTAGTCCTTGACCAGCATGATTTTATGTGTACATAGTCCGGGAAGAATACCAATGATATATGCAGTGAATGGCCTTTTTGAATGTTTAAGCACCATTACAAGGTCGCTCACTTGCTCATCATTCAAGTCCACAACAACTATAAATGGAAAAGTGTTGTTGGCTCCCAAAAATGCATACCTCAGATGTACTAGAAGGGCCTTCAATTCTAACACCGGTGGGTCTTCTATGGAGGGTTTTATGGTTGGTGACTCTCGATTCTACAAATCTAGCTCAAGCTTAGTTTAGTGTCTAGGACCCTACGACACCCTTAGAGAATTCACTGTCTCCTCATAGTCTAGGATATCATCACTATCAATGTTCAACGACACTGCATCCAACGTGTCAACAGCAATCATACTTCAAGTGGTACCTCTCGTTCCGCATCAACCACAGCCTTGATAACCGAAACCACTCTCATATCATTTTCTTTCCTTGGTTGCTGAGAATGTTGAACAAGACCACATCTTTCAGAAATATAAACTTGAGTTAGCCCTTCTCCATATCCACCAAGGTGTGTCCAGTGGCTAAGAAGGGCCTTCCCAAGATGATGGGGACTTCAAAATCGACCTCGCAATCAAGGATCAAAAAGTCTGCAGTGAATATGAACTTTTCAACTTTTACCAACACATCATATAATATCCCCCATAGGATTCTTCACCGTGCGATCCGCCATCAACAACTGCATGCTAGTTGGGGTAGGGGATCCTAATCCAAGCTTCTTGTAGATTGCAAGGGGCATCAGATTAATATTGGCACCAAGATCACATAGTGCCCTTGAGAACTCCACATAACCAATGGTGTAGGATATGGTGAAAGAACCTGGATCTTCTCACTTTTGAACCAAGGACCTTGTAGCAATATCACTACAATGTTGAAGCTCTTGGGAGAGCTCCTAATTTATAGTGCGATTTTCAATGACCAAGTCCATCATGTACTTAGCATACCCTGGCATCTCCTCCAATGCTTCAATAAGAGAGATGTTGATAGAGAGTGGCTTCAACATGGAGAGAAAGTGCTTGAATTTGCCTTCCTCCTCCCTCTTTTTGATTATTTGATTGAAGGAAGGAGGAGGACTAGGAATGGGCTTCAACCTTTGTGGCACGTCACCTACTTCACTCACCCCATCCTTGCCACGATCATCTCCTTCAACTTCATCCTTGGCCGCAGCCATCTCCTCTCCAACATCTTTTGCATCAACTGACATGGGAGGATCAATGGTGCTTTTACCACCCCGAGTAGTATTTGCCATACACTACCCTTCATTTTTAGGATTATGTACTGTGATTCTAGGTTGTCTACCCCTCTGATGCTGATTAAGCTGAGTCGACACTTGACAAACTGTTGCTCCAGCTGTTTGATAGCCGCAGAGTGAGACTCTATTTTCTGATTAATACGTGATATCTCTTATTTCATGTCTTTAGAGCCTCATCTTGTGTCTTAGCCTTCTTTAATAGGTGATCAAACATCTCCTCAATTATGGAACTGATTACACCTACATCACGGTTGTGTGGTGGCACATAAGGACCATTTTTAAGCCTTCTCTACGACCCCAATCTGCATCTTGACCCCTTTTCCTATCATAGTAATCTTCGCGGTTATCCCTATAAGCTCCAACTCTTCCAAAGTTCTGACCATTATTTCCTTGACCTTGGCGCCAATAGTTTGGATTAGACCCTTGGGCGTTGGTCCAAAAACCCCCCGTCTGATAAGTAATAAAACATGTATCCTCATCATAATATGGATCCTCGTACATGGGTGCACGTGGAGGTTGAGCACATTCACTCTCTCTTGGCTCTGCTTTATCATCACCTCTACACCTATGCGAATCTGAAGAAGCTATTGCAGAATATCTTCATTAATTCTCGCTTGCTCTGGACCTACACTGACAACACATAAACCCTTAGTGGAAGCTCTAACTTGTTGCACCCATGCACGATTTGCCTTGACCACTCTTTCCATTCTCTATGCAATACTTGCAAATGATTGATCAAAAAACATGCCCCCATGAGAGTGTCAGCAAAGGCCTGACTGTTCTCATCAAGGGCACGGTAGAAGATATCCATCAAGGCATCATCAACTATTTAGTGGTCAGGGATGTTCCTCAGACATTCTGTGAACCGCTCCCAAGTAGTGCTTATTCGAAACACCAAGAAGTTGCTCAAAGTTGTTGATCTGGTCCTTAAACTTGAGCCTCATCAATCTAGGTAAGTACCTCTCCAAAAAGTTCTTCTAGAAGTCTACCCAACTAGTGATCGAGCACTGTAGGAGCTCTGATAGCCGTAATGAAGCATTGCCCATAAGATACAATGGGAAGACATGAAGTCCCACAGTATCCATAGACAGATTTTATGTTCCCATCACACTCTTACAGACGAATGCCACATTGTGTAGGTTGCTATGAGGATCCTCTGATGGTAAGCTCACAAATAGTCATCGGTTGTACAACATCTAAAGAACAAGCAATCCAACTTCAATAAAATTCACAAGCTTAAAGATCAAATTCAACCAAAAGTGTTCTCAAAGACTCTTACAATTTTCTCTCAAAATATTGAGTTCTTTGAGTACTAGGTGAAAACTTTTGAAAAATAACGTAAAAGACCTATCTATAATTATGAAATTCATTTCCTAAATAAAATAGGAGAACTGGTTGGCACACCATACCAATGGTACTTTACAGCTGGTATTGAAGATTACGGCCCGTAACCAGACTTAAATTGTACGGCACCCCTCTACAACATGTAAAGTGGTTTACGACTCGTAATGGGGGTTTCATAAGATGACCTTCCTACAAGTCCACTTCTCTGATCCTCAGGGCAGGAATCCTCTTCTACAACTCATAAACTCTTCTATGACTCGTCTGTAAGTTCGTAGAATTATCACGCCCTAAGTCCCACTAAGGCGGACTAGCACCCGCTGCCAACAAGGCTTGGAGAACCAACATATAACTATGCACCTGCTATGAACATTTAAGAGGTTTCCATATTCAACATGTTGTCAAAAGAAGGTAAACTGTATTAACAAGCCAAAAGTAAATGTATAAGACTAGGTCGTTGGAGCCACGATGTCTACAATACGCTACTTGAACACACTATAATTTACGTAGTCTACAAAGCCTCTAGGTAAGGAACAATATCCATATGGGTCGGGACAGGCCCCGCCTCATGACCAACTATACAATATAAAATACAAGCTCTAGACACACAAGCCCCCGAGCAACCTGGAGCTCAGTAATGGCAGCTGGAAATCCTATACTCATACTTGGGGGATCTAGTAGCTCCTGTACCTGCAGCATGAAATGCAGGTCCCCCCGATAGGGGACGTTAGTACGAGATAATGTATTGAATATGTAAGGAAGGAAATATTGTATATGAAATAAGAACTCAAATGAAATCACACACGGGTGTGAAAGGATAAAAAGACCACCTTTAGTCATTACTGTGGAATCATGTACTTTATGTCTTTTTATTACTTTATCTTTCTTTACTGTATAATCTGTGCACAATATATCATGTAAATGACCAGCTGATCAGTGGTAAATCAATATCGGGATCGACCCATGCTAGGCTTTCCTTTCACCCTTGGGATACCCCCCGAAATATGGGATCGACCCATGCTAGGTGATTCTTCCACCCCTAGGATACCATCCATTAATAAGCAACTTTGAGTTATCTTTTATTTACTTTTGAGATGATTCTTTTGGTGGTCATAACCTTTAGATATTACATGTGACATATAAACAACTATACAAGATAATACCACAATGAAAAGAGAGTTACACAACTAATGAAACGTATAGGAGATTAAACAACACATGGACTTTATTTGGTAAAAAGGAACTCATGTATCTTTGATATTCAAGTACATATGCAGGTTTGACAAAGGCTATGTATGGAAGCATATGAACATGGTAAAGAGTGGAGACACGGTTAGCAACCATGTCGGAGTTTATATGTGCCTTTATGTGCTAAGAAAGAACCTAGATTTCATGCCAAGTAATAGGAAATCAAGTAGCCTTACATACCTCGTTGTACTATGTCGTTATTACCTCGGAGTAGTATTCTTTTCCTCCAAACACTTATCTACAATATAGTAGGTGATAAAACTAGTATTAGCAGCTAATAAACACATCTTGGTAATCCAATTTCACCCAAAAATAATCTCGGGGCAGCAAGCTCGGAATTAGCAACCAAAGAGTATTCTTTAAACATTTCCACTTCTAATGATATTTTCTAATACACATTCCCATATACATGTCATATCCAGCTATTTTTAGTCCCATAACAGCATTACAACATCTCATAAAGTACAACATATAACAACTCTACACAACACACAAGTAGGCAACGTAACATTACATCCTTTCGCTACATTTTGGTGTCAACCATTCCAAATATGTCGTAAATTCAACCAAACTATCCTCAACATATTTACACACAAATACCGTCCAAAAACAGTCCCTAAGTAGATGGAAAACATTAGACAACCATTCCCAATATTCAGTCCACAAATTCCTACTAAGAGCGGAATTAAAATATCATATAAGAACTCATTTTCGCGGAAGATAAAAATGGTCTAGCAGCCCTCTTACATCATTACAGAACCAATACCTGTTAAATACATACATATTACTTCATAATCTAGCCAACCAACAAGAGAAAATCCTCTTAATTAACAAGAAAAGTGGACAACAATCTTTGGAACACATGCTGTCCGAAATTCCTGCACAAGTACAACCAACATACTCTTCACGTTTTTCATGAAACAATTACACCAAAGCATAGGTATTTTTACTTACCTTAGCCCTCAAGGATTAGGTTCTCTTCAAGAACCCTAGAGGTGAGCCTTGGCCGATTTACAAAGTGAAGAGAGAGCAAGGAGAAACTTGGAAAGAAATCTGATTTGTGGCTTTGAGAAAATGATCAAAATTGCTGGCTGTTAGTCCCCTTTATAGGGCCACTTTTGGAAGACTTTCTTTTGTATTTTAAGCCTTATTTTATTAAGTTTATGATGCAGCAACTTTGCCTTTTCACTTGGGCCTTATTGGGCTTCAATTGGATGGGCTTTATTGCAAATATTTCTCACTTAAACCCACTTAATTTGGGCCCTATTTGTGAATTGGATTGTGAATTTAATTTGGCCCTTTTCCTATTCATCTTGGGCTGAAAATGTTGTCCTTTTATGATGCTAAACCATGGGCCCAAATGACATCCTTAACTCAGGGTTTAATCTTTATCGGACTTGAACAAATTCGGTGTTGGGCCTCGTCTCCGTCCACCTAGCCTATTTAAGCTAAGCACGTAGGTGACTTACCTATTAGCTTCCTAAGTATCACAAGCACGTCACTTCTTTCACTTCATTTAAGGTCACTCTCTCCTCAATTTGACTTAAAAATTATATACACTCAATCATCTTAAGCGTTAGACGTACAGATACCCCTTTAATCTAAAATTCACGCACTTTTAAAATATGTGTGGATTTGACCCCGCCATATCATGTTTCATCTGCATTGGACTAGTACATGTAAGATGTGGGGTGTTACATCCTCCCCCCAGGAACATTCGTCCCCTAATGTAAGCATAATTGAATAGGTTAAACAAGTTCAAACTTTCGTGTAAACAGACTTTTGACGTACCTACTAATCCCTCAACTGTGCATCTTGTACATCCTTTTTAGTTTCAACTAAATAAGGGTATTTAGACCTCATTGCTTCCTCAGCCTCCCACGTTATCTCTTCTACCTGCTGGTTACTCTAAAGCATTTTTACTGAAGGTATTTCTTTATTTCTTAGCTTTCTAACTTGACGATCTAGAATAGCAATAGGTACCTCTTCCGTAACCTGCATATCTTCAATAGGAGTGATACGAGATGGGTCACCTATGCATTTTCGAAGCATTGAGACATGAAAAATTGGATGAACCATTGAAAGCTCCTGGGTAGCTCTAATTCATATGCAACCTGCCCAAACCTTTTAATAATCTTATATGGCCCTATGTAACGTGGGCTTAGTTTCCCTTTCTTACCAAATCTCATAACATCTTTCATTGGGGACACCTTTAAGAATACCCAATCTCCTACTGGGAATTCCAGCCCTCTTCTTCTAGCATCCGCATATGATTTGTGACGACTCTAGGCCGTCTCTAGCCGTTGTCGTATTACCTTGACTTTTTCTATGGCTTGTTGGACTAAATCTGGACCAAGTAAGGTGGTTTCACCCACTTCAAACCATCCTATTGGTGACCTACATTTCCTTCCATACAAAGCTTCATACAATGCCATCTTGATGCTTGAATGGTAGCTATTATTATAGGCAAATTCAATAAGTAGAAAATAGTCTACCCAACTACCTTTGAAGTCTAATGCACAAGCCCGCAACATATCTTCAAGTATTTGAATAGTGCATTCTGCTTGACCTTTTGTCTGCGGGTGGAAAGTTGTACTTAAATTCACTTTTGTCCCTAAGCTCCTTTGGAAGGATTTCCAAAACTTTGCAGTGAATTGAGCTCCTCGATCAGATTTAATGGAGATTGGGACCCCATGTAGCCTAACTATCTCTTTGAGGTATAGCTTTGCATACTCTTCAGCTGTATAATCACTTTTAACTGGCAAGAAGTGTGCTGACTTTGTGAGTCTATCAACTATCACCCATATGGAGTCAAACTTCTGAGATGAGCGAGGCAACCCAGTAACAAAATCCATATTAATCATACCCCACTTCCACATTGGGAGCTCTATACATTGTATATAACCTCCCGACTTTTGGTGCTCTACCTTAACTTGTTGGCAATTTAGACATTGAGCCATAAATTCTGTAAGGTCCTTTTTCATGCCTTCCCACCAAAACATTCCCTTCAGGTGATGATACATCTTAGTTGATCCTGGATGGATAGAATTTCGTGAATGATGGGCTTCTTCCATTATCCTCCTTCTTAGTCCATTTATATTAGGAACGCATAATCTATTTTGGCAATAAAGCAATCCATTTTGGCTAAGTTCAAAGCCCTTCATTGTACCTTGACCCACCTGCTCCTTAAGTCATCGTAGAATAAGATCTTTGAACTGCTTTTTTTCTTACCTCTATTACCAATGCAGATTCCGCAGCATTATGCACAATAACCCCTTCCTTTGGAGTTTCAATAAGGCAAACTCCCAAATTGTCTAGTTGACGTAGATCCTTAGCGACTCCTTGACTTATCACAGTCTGATCATCAATATTCACAATTGCCTTGCGGCTCAAAGCATTGGCTACCACATTTGATTTCCCTGGATGGTATAGTATATCAACATCATAATCCTTTATTAGCTCCAGCCACCTCCGCTGCCTTAAATTTAGGTATTTTTGTTTAAAGATGTACAGTAGGCTCTTATGATCAGTATATATGTCAACATGAACTCCATACAAATAGTGGCGCCATATTTTTAAGGCAAACATAACAGCTGCTAGCTCAATGTCATGTGTTGGGTAGTTTCTTTCATGTGGCCGCAGTTGTCTCGAGGCATAAGCAATTACCCTACCATGTTCTGTTAGTACACACCCTAAGCCAACCCCTAAAGCATCACAATACACCACATACCCCTCTGTTCCTTCTAGAAGCACTAGTACTGGTGCAGAAGTTAGCCTGCTTTTCAACTATTGAAAGCTCCTTTCACATGCATCATTCCATTAAAATTTGGTCGCCTTATGTGTCAACTTTGTTAGAGGTGTAGAAATAGATGAAAACCCTTCAACAAACCTTATGTAATAACCTGCCAACCCTAGGAAGCTTCGAACTTCTGTGGGTGTTGTTGGCCTTGGCCAATCTTTCACCGCCTCTATCTTTTGTGAATCAACCCTTATTCCTTCATCAGATACAATATGACCCAAGAATGCCACTGATTTTAACCGAAATTCACATTTAGAAAATTTGGCATACAATTGTCGACCACGAAGAACTTGTAATACTTGCCGTAAGTGATTTGCATTGTAATGACCTGTTAGGTCATTTTAAAAATAAATACTCTCTTTCATAAAAGATTCTTTCCGTAAATTTAAATTGAAAATTTTGGACTATTCGATAATTACGGTCATTTAGTTGATGGATAATTTTAGATAATCAATGTAGTTAGTGAATTAAAATTAATATTTTTAATAAATACCCTATACTATTTATTTCATATTTATCAAAAATAGGTTAATAGAATTTGTTACTTTTAATATATTAAAATAAATAAATAGAAAAAAAGAAAAAAAAAGAAATAATAATAATAAAGGGCTGCGCAGCAGCCCTGAAATCAGAATAGAAGCAGAAGGCAACAAAAATTTTGACGCTCACGCATAAACGAAGAAAAATAAAATGCGGGAAGAAAAAGAAAGAAAAAGAAGAGAAGAAAAATTAGGATTTTTATTCCGAAACATCAAGGTAATTATTATCATCCTTTCTATTAAGTTTTCATGAGATTATGAATAAATTTTTAGGGTAGAAACGTGTATAATTTATGTTAAATTAAGAAAATATAGTCCTAGGGTTCTTAGAATAAAATTTTGATTTGGGGGTCGAATAACGATCCGTTTTAGCTGAAATTTAACATATGAGTGTATTTTATGATGGGTAAACATAATTTGAAAGAAATTTCCAGATTCGAATTTAAGGGCTCGGGGTGACTTTTTGACCCGATTTTTGAGCAAAAAAAATAAATATAGCAATATGGGTGTCATTGGATTCATATTCTTATGTAGATTATGTATTTGAACAGATTTTGATCATCTGAAAGCGTTACGAAAGACTCAAGATTCGGAGGGTTATTCTATTAATTGAGGCAAGTGAATTTTTTAACCTTTGTTAAGTATATAGAATCTTGTGCTTCCTTGTGTGAAGGTTGTAAATGATTTTTGACATATTGAGTTAGTGTTGACATTGTATTAAGACCATGTTGTTGTGAATTGTGCACTGTGTGAATATTAGTCATTTTTCCCGTTATCATGTAAGCATGCCTATTTGCATTGACCTGTGTGACAAGTGTTATGAGGACTGGAGAAAGAATAAGAATTAAAAAGGATGTACCATTTCGAGGGACGTGTCGCACGCCGCGACAGATATTATGATTCGAGGGTCGTGTCGCACGCCGCGACGGATACTATATATGATTCGAGAGTCGTGTCGCACGCCGCGACGGATACTGTATATGATTCGAGGGTCGTGTCGCACGCCGCGACGGATACTATATATGATTCGAGGGTCGTGTCGCGCGCCGCGACAGATGCACGGGCTAAAAGTCCCCCATGGGTCCCGGACTGCGAGGCAGCGGGTGTGTATCACTAGGTCAGACATGCATCATGATATTTGACATTGCATTGCATTGCATTGCATTACATAACATATTATCATTATCTATGAATTTGCGAGTACCTTTTATGCAACTTATGATGGATGCACTTGATCATTATGTTGTTGAACTATAAATATTGGTGTGAGTATTGAGTTATAGGCTATGTACATTGTGAACTGTTAGGTTGAGCTGACTTTATGCAGGTGGTAGTTGTGGAGGTTCCGTTGGAGTGTTAGGAGTACTTGCATTCTATATTACTTAATTTTGTATTTAGTAGTTCACTTGTTGGGTACCGTGTGTTTGGTACTCACCCCTTGCTACTACATTTTTGTAGGTTATGAGCCCGGATTTTCGTGATACCCTCTATATTTTCCTTGTTTGAGGCTTCCTGTGGAGATTGTGTGAGGTAGCTGTTTGCCATCCCAGCTGACTTATCACTCCTATTTATGATTTTGTTCTACTTTAGAAACAATGTCATTTAAGACTTATACTTTTCTTTTAAACCTATTGTAATACCTTAGAAGCTTGTGCACGTGACAACCAGGTCTTGGAGGATTTTAATTAAGTTGACTTGTTATCGGTAGTTAAAATTTTCACTTTGTATTATCCTTCCATATTTTATGGCTATAATTGGGTTTTAGGCTGACTTGTCTTGGTGGGATAAGACGAGTGCCATTACGTCTATTTTTGGGTCGTGACAAATGGTATCAGAGCCCCAGGTTCATAGGTCTCGCGTGTGTACAAGCCGAGTCTAGTAGAGTCTCGAGGATCGGTATGGAGACGTCTATACTTATCTTCGAGAGGCTATGAAGACTGTTAGGAAACTTCCTTTTGTTTATTCTTTTTCCATCGTGCGTCCCTGATTCAGTGTGACTCTTATCATTTTATTCGTTCTCTCTCATTTATAGAGATGATTCGTGCTTGGTTCTTTAAATGAGTAGTTAGTGGTTTATACATAACTTGAATGTTAGATCTAGTATTAAAATATAAGTGACATACTTGTAAAAAGAATGGGTGGTTACATTTAAAAGATTCAATTATTAGAAAAGGGTGAGTAAGGTGATGACTCGATAATACACTTGAGGATATTTGAGTGATGAGGTCAAACAATGAACTGAGCGATTTTATAAATATGTTATCCTTTTTGGGGTTAGTTAGGCAGCAACACAAATATTATTAATGTGGTATATATATGATTTCGAAAATGGTTTAACAATTTAAGGTGGAATGTTAAAAGGATAGGTAGAAGCATGCGGGCTAGTTTGGTGCTACCTTCTTGATAGGTATGATGTGTTCTAGTGGTGGATCTAATGGACTTTCACAATATAGTATTAGTGGTATATGAAAATAGATATGTCAATTGTCGAGAGTGAATACAAACTATTTTAGAAAATTTTAGTGTATCATGGGCTCATTTAATAATGTTTAATGTTGTACTCATATTCGAGAAATCAACTAGTTTGCTACTCTAGATACTTGTGTTAAGTATTATTTATAAGGCAAATTTTAGTGGTGGATCTTTGGTACAATTAATGTATTTAAGTTGTGAGGTGTGTTCGGGGAATTCTAAATGAGGACTATTACTCCATAATAAGATCCAAGGGAGTTAGTTCTTTATATTTGACCGATATAATTTTGGTGTCATATCAATGATGATAGTAACCTTGAGATGATGGCAATGGCTATAGAGCATAATGGTAATAAAAGTTGTGATGGATTATGATCAAGATGTAGTCATATGATGAGAATTTTTAATTGAGTGAATTATGTATGGCAAACACAATCTGCAGGTATCAAAAGTTACGTTTGCTACTATTTGATGAGTAACGTGATCATAAGAAAGATGTAAAATGTGTTGAGATATTGCTTCGATAGAATTGAAATGAGCTAGAGTCATAAATGAATAAATTAGTAAGATGTAGAGATATTCACTTCGATGGTAAAGGTCAAAAATGTAACTTTGGAGAGAGTAGGAAATCAAATTTAAAGCCATGTGATTCCATTTGTTTTGTTTTGATTATGGTGATAGTATTAAGTATCATTGGTTTTGGCTAGAAAACTGTTGGATAATATTTGAGGGAAAAAAAATAATCTACAATGTTGGGCTTGAATATGGTGATAATCTCTCTTTGTGATTTTGAGTATGATAATTAGTACATTAAAAATTTTTTACAAAGGATATTGTAGGGTCGATAAACAGGGGATCAATCATAAGTTAAGATATATGAATTCATAAAGATCTCAAGTATGAGCTAATGCCAATAGGTAAGGGAATTGGGGTACAAGTTAAAAATAAAGATTCGAGATTTTCATTGTTAATTAGTGTATATTTTTGGTAGTATATATAATTTGCCAAGATATTTATTGATAAGATAAGAAATAATGGATAGCCATGAGTATTCAACATTTGGAAGAACCTGCATGTGATTTGAGTCATAAATTTAGTTAGTTTTTTTTAAATTGTTGAAGGACCTAAAGAAGTGCTCCACTTAAAGTTTTAGCTTAGAGCATGAGGTAAAATGTCACGTGAATGAGAATCTAATATACTGAAGAGTTCAGGGTATCTGAAATTTGTGTCACAGGAAGAATTTAAGAAAGTGAAGGAATAAGACCTCCGATATAGATCCTTGGTTAGAAATTAAAGGTTTTACTTGTTTTCATCTTTGAGCTTAGATATGACCATGCAATGCGTACTTGTTTAGCACAAATTTTCTAGGATTTACTCGTAACTTTTATGAAGACTGGGTTTTGATCCGAGTGACAAATAATGATGTTTAAAATATGCTATATTTTTATATTGGTCTAGATTGTCCAATTATGATAGATGACTTATGAGGGCACTACGATATAGATCCATAGCTCTACACACTTATTGAGGATATTGAGGGGGTTGCAATTACTCTATTAATGGGACTACACACATTATTGTGATGCGTTACATAGATACTTGATGATGACTAGAGGTTATGTGCTTATGGTATGCAAAATGATTAAGGCGATTGAATTTCTCTAAGTTTTGGCATGAGGTATATGATGATTTAAATGGTAGTTGAAATTCGGGATGTGAAAGATTGCATGAAATTGACTTTAGAATTAAGTAACCTTACTTCGATGAGAAAAGTACTATCAAATTTAAAATTTACGCTATCAGCTTTGTGTGTCATTTATGTCTATAAAAAAAAGATAATACTTAAATAAAAAGAGAGGAAACCATAGTTTGAAATATTTAAAGGTGATAATGTGTAGCTAAGAAGACTTTGATACTAGTAATAATTTGAGAGAATGGTAAACGACTAGTATGATTATGATGTTCTGATAGTTTTAAGAGCATTGTCTTTGATGTAGTATTGTGAAGAGTATAAGAAGTTTGATAAATTAAGTATGTGTACGATTGTAATGGGGACCGGACAGGTTGATTGTGAGTAGCAAAAATGGGGTGAGATGAATGAAAACGTTTGATAGGAGCACTATGAAAGGAGTATCTTGTATCATTCGACCTCAAGTCTGTGCATTCTTATATGACTACCTACCTCATTAAGAGCATGTTTTAGAGTATTACTCCTTGCCTATTCCCACTCGTGTCTTCACCTTGGTAGACGGATCCTTAGTGGTGGATCGGGTGAACCGATCCTACAATTTTCTCTTAGTAAGATAGGATGCTTATGCAGATTTGATTATTTCAATATTGACATATTTAGTATTATTTGGGACAGTTGAGGTATACAAGTGGTTCTACACACACAACTTTGTTTATGTGAATTTATAAAAGAGCTACCATGAATATTTATAGTTGTCCAGCAGTTTTAAGGCTCATCTTGTCGTTGAGGTTATGTTCTGGCTATGTATGAATGAATGTGAGGCATATTGGGTCTAGCTCTACCACTCTTAAGGATTGTTTATAATCATTGCTATTGATATAGTATTCTTGATAGTGTTGTTAGAGAATCTGCTTGTTTTGGTGTATCGTTCACTAAGTGGTTACTAAAATCATTTTCATCATTGGCTCAGAAAAATCCGATTGTCTATGATGAGTATCCAATGTCTAAAGATCACATTTTATAACTTAAGATCGTGGGAAGATTTGACTATGAGAATGAAATAAAAAAAAATCTATGAGGGTTTGTGCAATTGAGGTGTGAGATGGTTGATTTAGGTTTGCTTTTGATTATGACTAGTATTGATTTAGAATTTTATCATGATTATGTGAGAAAAGATTTATTGAGTTATGGACTAGTGGGTTGTTATTCATAACGAATTCATGAGTTAGCCCGTTGCTTGAAAATCACCACCGAATTGTAAATCTATCAAGGTTAGATTCAAAAAAAAAAACAGTTCTTAATAGTGAATTTTGGTGGCATGGTCTTAAGGAGGAGCTTACTTGGAGAGATAAATACTGATTTTGGAAGATCATAACTTTGGATTTTGGTAATGTCCATTATTCTTCCTTCTCCTTCTTATGTTCGAGGACGAACATGATTTTTAGTGGTGGATAATGTAATGACCCGTTAGGTCATTTTAAAAATAAATACTCTCTTTCATAAAAGATTCTTTCCGTAAATTTAAATTGAAAATTTTGGACTATTCGATAATTACGGTCATTTAGTTGATGGATAATTTTAGATAATCAATGTAGTTAGTGAATTAAAATTAATATTTTTAATAAATACCCTATACTATTTATTTCATATTTATCAAAAATAGGTTAATAGAATTTGTTACTTTTAATATATTAAAATAAATAAATAGAAAAAAAAGAAAAAAAAAGAAATAATAATAATAAAGGGCTGCGCAGCAGCCCTGAAATCAGAATAGAAGCAGAAGGCAACAAAAATTTTGACGCTCACGCATAAACGAAGAAAAATAAAATGCGGGAAGAAAAAGAAAGAAAAAGAAGAGAAGAAAAATTAGGATTTTTATTCCGAAACATCAAGGTAATTATTATCATCCTTTCTATTAAGTTTTCATGAGATTATGAATAAATTTTTAGGGTAGAAACGTGTATAATTTATGTTAAATTAAGAAAATATAGTCCTAGGGTTCTTAGAATAAAATTTTGATTTGGGGGTCGAATAACGATCCGTTTTAGCTGAAATTTAACATATGAGTGTATTTTATGATGGGTAAACATAATTTGAAAGAAATTTCCAGATTCGAATTTAAGGGCTCGGGGTGACTTTTTGACCCGATTTTTGAGCAAAAAAATAAATATAGCAATATGGGTGTCATTGGATTCGTATGCTTATGTAGATTATGTATTTGAACAGATTTTGATCATCTGAAAGCGTTACGAAAGAGTCAAGATTCGGAGGGTTATTCTATTAATTGAGGCAAGTGAATTTTTTAACCTTTGTTAAGTATATAGAATCTTGTGCTTCCTTGTGTGAAGGTTGTAAATGATTTTTGACATATTGAGTTAGTGTTGACATTGTATTAAGACCATGTTGTTGTGAATTGTGCACTGTGTGAATATTAGTCATTTTTCCCGTTATCATGTAAGCATGCCTATTTGCATTGACCTGTGTGACAAGTGTTATGAGGACTGGAGAAAGAATAAGAATTAAAAAGGATGTACCATTTCGAGGGACGTGTCGCACGCTGCGACAGATATTATGATTCGAGGGTCGTGTCGCACGCCGCGGCGGATACTATATATGATTCGAGAGTCGTGTCGCACGCCGCGACGGATACTGTATATGATTCGAGGGTCGTGTCGCACGCCGCGACGGATACTATATATGATTCGAGGGTCGTGTCGCGCGCCGCGACAGATGCACGGGCTAAAAGTCCCCCATGGGTCCCGGACTGCGAGGCAGCGGGTGTGTATCACTAGATCAGACATGCATCATGATATTTGACATTGCATTGCATTGTATTGCATTACATAACATATTATCATTATCTATGAACTTGCGAGTACCTTTTATGCAACTTGTGATGGATGCACTTGATCATTATGTTGTTGAACTATAAATATTGGTGTGAGTATTGAGTTATAGGCTTTGTACATTGTGAACTGTTAGGTTGAGCTGACTTTATGCAGGTGGTAGTTGTGGAGGTTCCGTTGGAGTGTTAGGAGTACTTGCATTCTATATTACTTAATTTTGTGTTTAGTAGTTCACTTGTTGGGTACCGTGTGTTTGGTACTCACCCCTTGCTACTACATTTTTGTAGGTTATGAGCCCGGATTTTCGTGATACCCTCTATATTTTCCTTGTTTGAGGCTTCCTGTGGAGATTGTGTGAGGTAGCTGTTTGCCATCCCAGCTGACTTCTCACTCCTATTTATGATTTTGTTCTACTTTAGAAACAATGTCATTTAAGACTTATACTTTTCTTTTAAACCTATTGTAATACCTTAGAAGCTTGTGCACGTGACAACCAGGTCTTGGGGGATTTTAATTAAGTTGACTTGTTATCGGTAGTTAAAATTTTCACTTTGTATTATCCTTCCATATTTTATGGCTATAATTGGGTTTTAGGCTGACTTGTCTTGGTGGGATAAGACGAGTGCCATTACGTCTATTTTCGGGTCGTGACATGTATGGTCCTCTTCTGATCTTGAATACAACAAAATGTAATCTATAAATACTATCACAAATACATCCAAGAATGGCTTGAATTTGTCATCCCAAATGACATGACAAGAAATTCAAAGTGACCATAGCGTGTCCTAAAGGCTGTGTTGGGTATATCTTTCTCTTTCACCCTCACTTGGTGATAACCTGACCTCAGATCAATTTTGGATAAGCATTTGGCACCCTGTAACTGATCAAATAAATCATCAATCCTGGGAGGGGGTATTTGTTTTTAATTGTCACCCTATTCAGTTGTCGGTAGTCAATACACATTATCAAGGTGCCATCCTTTTTACGTACAAATAACACTGGTGCATCCCAAGGGGACACACTAGGTCTTATAAAACCCTTCTTTAGCAAATCTTTTAATCGCTCCTTTAATTCACGTAATTCTGCCGGGGCCATTCTATATGGAGGGATAGAAATAGGTTGAGTTCCTGGAAGTAAGTCAATGCCAAAATCTACTTCTCGTTCTGGAGGTAAACCTAGAAGCTCTTCGGGAAACACATCAACAAATTCATTCACTATGGGAACAGATTGAACAGTTGGTGATTCCGCTCTAACTAGATGACATATATATCCCTTTGACATCATCCTCCTTGCCGTAAAATAGGAAATAAACTTACCCTTTGGTGCCCCAACATTACCTTCCCATTCAAAGACCGCATCATTTGGAAAGTGGAAATATACTCTTTTAGTTCGGCAATCCACAGTAGCATAGCAAGAAGCTAACCAATTCATACCCATTATAACATCAAATTCCACCATATCTAACTCAACAAGGTCAGCCAATGTGTCACGGTCACAAATGGTTACTACATAGTTATAATAGACTCTTCTACCTATAATAGACTCACCGATTGGTGTAGACACTTCAAATGGCTCGTTCCATAATTTAGGTGTTCTTTTAAGCTTCCCAGCCACTAGTAGAGTGATATATGATAATGTAGAACCAGGGTCAATCAATGCATACACCTTATGTGAAAAGATGGACAATGTACCTGTGACCACATCATGTGAAGCTTCCGAATTTTGTCGAATCCCCAGAGCATAAGTGCGATTCTGGGCTCCGCTGGAGCTAGCTGCGCCTCTACCACCTCTACCACGGCCTGTTGGGTTTTGCTGACCCCTACCAAATGGAGGAACTGACGATGATAATGCAACAGCTGATCTAGTAGGTTGTGCTATATCACCCATACGTCTTCTTGGGCAATCTCTCATCATATGCCCAGGTACACCGCACCAATAACAAGCATCTGTCCCAATACGACATGTACCTAAATGACTTATCCCATATTGTTTGCAAGGCTATCTAGGAGGGATCTGCTGGCTGGCCGAATATCCTGTTGTCCGTGCACCTTGGCCCTCACTTCTTTGACTAAAGTGATTACCTTTAGACCCTTGAAGTTGTGGTGGAGCACTGACTGCAGAGTAGGAGGATGATGGTCTAGGTGGATTATTAGGAAATCGGTGCCTAAACTCACCTTGGGACGGTACAAACTGCCCTGTAGATCTAGCCCTCTTGGACTGCCCTCTTTCTAACTCTTGTGTCCTTCTTCTTTGCCTCTGATCCTCTAGATTTTGTGCAAATGCTTGCATCCTCACTATATCCATGTCTTTATTCAAAGAAGCAATGGTGCAATCTCTGACCAGATACGAATCCAACCTATCCACATATCGACAAACTCTATATGCTATAGTGGCAACTACATTAGGAGCATACCTAGATAGGGAATTAAATTGAAGGCTATACTCCCTCACGCTCATATTCCCTTGGTGGAGATTCAGAAATTGATCTGCCCGGGCCTCTCGGATCTCGTATGGCAAGTAATGGTCAAGAAATGCCTCTTTGAACTCCTTCCAGGTAGTTGGAGGTGCATCTATACCCTTAGATTGCTTCCAAGCTTCATACCACAATATAGCCACACCCTTCAATCTATATGCTGCCAGTTCCACAGCTTCTGTGCCGCTTATGTGCATAACATCTAAAGTGCGTTAGATCTGATCGATGAAGTCTTGTGAATCTTCATTAGGATCTAACCCGGATGGAGGGTCCAAATTAAGGAAGTCACGTCTCCTTGTGCTAGCTGCCTTATCTGTATCACCTGCACCTATAGCTAGACCTTCTTGTCTTTGACTCTGGCCAGCAACAATCTGAGTCAATATTTGGACAACATTTCTCAGATCCTGCACGGTAGCATCAGTAGGTGGTTCTGGGGGAGTTTCACTACTTCTTGGTTCATCAGGAGCTAGAGGAGTTGGAGATGTTTGTGATAGAGACTCATCTTGGGCCTCATTTTGTCGTCTCACCCGACTGGGTGCACCAACTACCACTTCCATTTCCACTTCATTCCCTTTGCTTTTACTTTTCCTTGTTTCAGGCATACTTGTTGTACAAAACAATTCAGAGGTTAGAAACAATTAACCTACAATACTTGGCTCTATGGCACAATCTAAAGAATGAAAAGAAAGTGACAACTCCTAAATACCATGTAGCCTCCTGCTTATAAATGTGGTGCACAACACATCCATAAACGTGACTCTAAATAGATACAGATTTGTAGATTCCCTAGGATGACCCGCTCTGATACCACTTCTGTCACGCCCTAAGTCCTATTAAGGCGGACTGGCACCCGTTGCCGACAAGGCTTGAGAGAACCAACATATAAATATGCACCTGCTATGAACATTTAAGAGGTTTCCATATTCAATATGTTGTCAAAAGAAGGTAAACTATATTAACAAGCCAAAAGTAAATGTATAAGACTAGGTCGTTGGAGCCACGATGTCTACAATACGCTACTTGACCACACTATAATATTACATAGTCTGCCAAGCCTCTAGGTAAGGAACAATATCCATATGGGTCGGGACAGACCCCGCCTCATGACCAACAATACAATATAAAATACAATCTCTAGACACACAAGCCCCGAAGCAACCTGGAGGTCACTAATGGCAGCTGGAAATCTTGTACTCTTACTGGGGAGATCTAGTAGCTCCTGTACCTGCAGCATGAAATGCAGGTCCTCCGTAAGGGACGTCAGTACGAGATAATGTACTGAATATTTAAGGAAGAAAATACTGTATATGAAATAAGAACTCAAATGAAATCACACACGAGTGTGTAAGGATAAAAATACCACCTTTAGTCATTATTGTGGAATGATGTACTTTATGTCTTTTTATTACTTTACCTTTCTTTATTGTATAATCTGTGCACAATATATCATGTAAATGACCAGCTGATCAGTGGTAAATCAATATCAGGATCGACCCATGCTAGGCTTTCCTTTCACCGCTGGGATACCCCCAGAAATATGGGATCGACCCATGCTAGGTGGTTCTTCCACCTTTGAGATACCACCCATTAATAAGCAACTTTGAGTTATCTTTTATTTACTTTGAGATGATTCTTTTGGTGGTCATAACCTTTAGAGCCGTCAGACTATAGATATGACATGTGACATATAAAAAACCATACAAGATAATACCAAAATGAAAAGAGAGTTACACAACTAATGAAATGTATAGGAGATTAAACAACACATGGACTTTATTTGGTAAAAAGGAACTCATGTATCTTTGCTATTCAAGTACATATGCGGGTTTGACAAAGGCTATGTATGGAAGCATATGAACATGGTAAAGAGTTGAGACACGGTTAGCAACCATGTCGGAGTTTATATGTGCCTTTATGTGCTAAGGAAGAACCTAGATTTCATGCCAAGTAATAGAAAGTCAAGTAGCCTTACATACCTCGTTGTACTATGCCGTTATTACCTCGGAGTAGTATTCTTTTCCTCCAAACACTTATCTACAACATAGTAAGTGATAAAACTAGTATTAGCAGCTAATAAACACATCTTGGTAATCCAATTTCACCAAAAAATAATATCCGGGCAGCAAGCTCGGAATTAGCAACCAAAGAGTATTCTTTAAACATTTCCATTTCTAATCATATTTTCTAATACACATTTCCATATACATGTCATATCCAGCTATTTTTAGTCCCATAACAGCATTACAACAGCTCATAAAGTACAACATACAACAACTCTACACAACACGCAAGTAGGCAACGTAACATTACGTTCTTTCGCTACATTTCAGCGTCAACCTTTCCAAATATATCTTAAATTCAACCAAACTGTCCTCAACATATTAACACACAAATATAGTCCTAAAACAGTCCAAAAACAGTCCCTAAGTAGATGAAAAACATTAGACAATCATTCCCAATATTCAGTCCACAAATTCCTACTAAGAGCGGAATTAAAATATCATATATGAACTCATTTTTGCGGAAGATAAAAATGGTCCAGCAGCCCTCGTACATCATTACAGAACCAATCCTTGTTAAATACATACATATTACTTCATAATCCAGCTAACCAACAAGAGAAAATCCTCTTAATTAACAAGAAACGTGGACAACAATCTTTGGAACACATGCTGTCCCAAATTCCTGCACAAGTACAACCAATATACTTTTCATTTTTTTCATGAAATTATTACACCAAACCATAGGTATTTTTACTTACCTTAGCCCTCAAGGATTAGGTTCTCTTCAAGAACCCTAGAGGTGAGCCTTGGCTGCTTTACAAAGTGAAGAGAGAGCAAGGAGAAACTTGGAAAGAAATCTGATTTTTGGCTTTGAGAAAATGATCAAAATTGTTGGCTATTAGTCCCTTTTATAGGGCCACTTTTGGCCGACTTTCTTTTGTATTTCAAGCCTTATTTTATTAAGGTTATGATGCAGCAACTTGGCCTTTTCACTTGGGCCTTATTTGGTGTCAATTGGATGGGCTTTGTTGCAAATATATCTCACTTAAACCCACTTAATTTGGGCCCTATTTGTGAATTGGGTTGTGAATTTAGTTTGGCCCTTTTCCTATTCATATTGGGCTAAAAATGTTGTCCTTTTATGATGTTAAACCATGGGCCCAAATGACATCCTTAACTCGGGGTTTAATCTTTATCGGACTTGAACAAATTCGGTGTTAGGCCTTGTCTCCGTCCACCTAGCCTATTTAAGCTAAGCACGTAGGTGACTCACCTGTTAGCTTCCTAAGTCTCACAAGCACCTCACTTCTTTCACTTCATTTAAGGTCACTCTCTCCTCAATTTGACTTAAAAATTATATACACTCAGTCATCTTAAGCGTCAGACGTACATATACCCCTTTAATCTAAAATTCATGCACTTTTAAAATGTGTGCGGATTTGACCTCGCCATATCATGTTTCATCTGCGTTGGACTAGTACATGTAAGATGTGGGGTGTTACAAGAATGAACTTTGGAAATCATCCCCTCATTCGAAATCTTCACGAAACCTCCCAACGGCCTATAGAATGGTCTACGAACTGTAAAGGGTCTCGTATCCCAGCAAATCTACAGTAACTTCTGTAATTTTCTCCAAAATCATGGCTCACCTGTAATCCTACAAATATAAACACAAAAACACATAAAACCCACTAATATTGCATTGAGAGCACACAAAATTCCATGTTTTAAGCATCAAAAGTGTTGTATTTTTGCAGCACATCAACACCCTCAATTTAAAATTGTTGCTTGTCCTCAAGTGATGGATTCTATCTATATAGAAAAGAAAGTAACCCACAGACCTCAACTCAATGACATAGATCACATAAATCTCAGACTCAAATACCTATACCAACTTTTCAATATAGGATTATATAGCTATTTAGCAAACTAGTGCATGTGATAACATAACTATGACAAGTAAGATATTATAAACAATCCACAATCACTGAACAAGCCTATTGCTAACAATGCAATGCAAGTGCCCTCACAAAAGAAGTCACATATTTGACACTCAATGACGTTTCCATGTTTAGCATTAGGATTTTGCAAAATCACTCACTCTCACAACAAATATTCATGTATAACATCTAATACCATAGGCTTGCCCTTATACTCATGACTCAGACCTCCAACTAAATGGACTAGGATCAATTTAGGACTTTCTTAGCTTGTAACGTAGCCTAAGGGGGCTTTGCTATGATATTTTTGGAAAATAGTAACTAAAGGTCATGCTTGAAACCGCGTTTATACACTTTTTCCCTACCAACTCTGCTATTTAACCTTATTCTACCATTCTCCTATTTCAGGCTTTTCGGGGTACTCTCTTTTCATTTTTCAACCTTTTTCCTTGTGTTTTCACTTCATTTTGCTTTTTAGCTCACATTAAGGCATCACTTAGTTTTTCTTGCACCCAATACATGATTTTTCGTTTTCTTTGTATTCCTAACTCACCCCCTTATTTTTGTGTTTCACCCTTACACCAACCACCCTCAACTTAGGCTTTTAGCCTATGTTGAGGTGCATAATATCCATCCTCAAAACTAGGGCCACTTATGGTAGCACCCTCAACTTAGGCTTTTCGCCTCTGCCAAGGTGCATAATGTTCAAGGAAAGACCAGGGCCAATTTCAGGATTTTACAACTAAGAAGGCTAGATTGATTAGGTGTTTTATAAGAATAGGCACATGTTAGGATCAAACATTAGGAACAAGGGATTATATCATTATTTTGATTGGTCATTTTTAGGCTAAAGTGGACTTACTCAGATTAATGGCCTAAGATCCTTTCCTAATCCAATTAATCTACAATCTAACTTAGAGTAACAGGAAAAGTTCTGAATTAGCACAAATCACATGAATTTATCAAATTATGTGCACACTCACATGGAACTACATACATTATCTACAAAAATACTCACAAATCATGCTTCTTATCTCAATGTACCCACACTTATAAGAACAGATATTGTCACACACCTAAACATTCATGGTTTTTGTCTAACTACAAATAAAAATTTAGCGGGTATCATTTTTCAAACAAAACACAAAAACATGCTATATGCCACTAGTGTTGGTACTCTATGCTACAAATATTATCTAAACATCCTAAACGTGCTGGTTCAATGGAAAGTAAAATATCCACAGGGAAAAAGAACATAGGCAAGAAGACTCCATGATAAAAAAATTGGGGTAGTTATGGACCCAAGCTAATGAGACTTCACTAAGGCCCATAACTACCCACACCCCATCAAAAAAGATGTGCATTGTCTCCAATGCACAAAATCAAAACAAAATAAAGCATAAGGGGTCAAAAAGATACCGCCTAAGCGCCAGTGTGGGGATGAGTCTGGCCACCCTCCTCCTGCAGGGTGGTCTACTCGGCAGTGGTACTCTGTCAAAAGGGGCCAGAACCCCTCACCTGCTCCATCTGTCGAGCTCGTCTCATCTCCTCATCCTGTCTTGATCTCCTAAAGGCAAGCTCAAGCTCCTCCTCCTTTGTGAGCTTCGCATGTATGCGTCACTCATCTAGATCATCATCCGTACAGGGTCTCTTCCCAAGGAAAGACTTGATGGGCTCCTCTAGAGCAAGCAAATCAACCACCGGCACCGGAGGTATAGTCGATGGTAGTGCAACCAGTGCCACTAGTGCTGCTGTCAAGTCAGCTCGAAGCTACTCGATCTCAGTTTGCATAGCTGACAACTTTGATGGCCGTGCCTTGTGCAAAATCTGTTGTACCCTGTCCATGAAGGCGTCAATGCAAGCATTCGCGGTAGAAGTATGATCTATGATAGTAGCGACTGTGAGTGCCTGACTCTGACCCCCTCGAGTCTGCTAACGCCTGGCGGATCCATGGCCTGATCTGATGAACAAACTGAGTCAACTATAACTCAGCATGTGATAACCTTTGTGCCAAGCCCTATATAGATGCGACAGACACGTAGATCATACCCTCGGTAGTAGTGTCACGCCCTAAAGAGAGGGGAGGCACGACCGGCACCCGATACCATTATTGGCCAGGTAAGACACTAAACATGCTAGTGAACTAACTAAGGACCAGAAGAAAATCGGGTAGCAGAACGTCTAAAAGACTAAGCCTGGACATTTTAGGTCATGACCTGGTCAACAGTAAATCACGTATATCAAGATAAGTAAACCCAGACGATAAAGTACTAGCTAGCCAACATGGCTGCCACCACAGAGGTACAAGCACACACCATATATACATGCCAATCTTATGACTGGAGACTGAAAGACACAAAAGAACCAACCCATAATAACATCTCAACAATAGCCTCTATGAGCATCACTAACACTATTGGGACAGGGCACCAACATACCCAACTGTACAATAAAAAGTAAACATCCTGTGAAAGCTCTAAGAAGAGGTGGAGCTTTCAAACTCATAGCTGAATAGGGCTCCTAGTGGAGGGGTAAATCAGAACTCCTACCTGAACCTGCACGCATGAAATAAAATGCAGCGTCCCTAGGTAAAGTGATGTCCGTACGAATAAACATGTACTGGTATGTAAGGCAGAAAGTAAAATCATAAATAACCGTAGTAAAAAGGTTAATAGAAATACCACCTGTAACCAAAACTCAAGTAGCCTTAATGGACAATAAGCAACCTTCTAGTGATAAAAAAAAATGCATGGTATACTCGAGTATCACATGTCGTGAATACATATATATATATATAGATGCAAATGCATGGCATACCCAACCAAATACTAGCACTGGTGGTCCTTTCCGGTAGCTAACCGATATCATATCTACTAACCTGTGGCCATCTATACCATATACATATATATATTTGGTCAAATAGGCCCCACACCTTCGATTATAGCTCGAAGTCCATGCATAACGTGTAATGTATGATATGAATATTGAATGCACATAGTAAGCCATAGTAAGAACTTATCCAATCTTGGCTCATTGGTACACTTATTCTCATAGCATCATAGTCATTGCCATTTAGCCAGTCTTGGCTCATTGGTACACTTATTCTCATAACATCATAATCATTGTCATAGCATATACATATAGCTCGTGGGATCATACATGTCCTTTTTAACAAGTTTGGGAACTTAACCCAACATTCAAAGTGAAGCCTAAACTTTGAAAATATTCATAAAGGTGCTTTACATAATGATTATATTTGGTCCCATGTCAATTAGTAAAAGAATGTATTTAAACAGGATCAAGTGCCTTAGTAGTTTAGATAGGAGCATTTCACTTGAGAAAATTGAAAACCAACGCTTTACTTGTTAAATTCTTCAATTATATTTTTGTATGGAAGAAGGACTGATTTTGAACACTACATTCCCTTTGCATTCTACATTTATTTTAATGGCACTACACCAAGAAGAGAAATGCCTCGAACGTATGAATAGGTAGCCGGGAAACCGGCAAAATGATATATAGGAATTGAATGTCCAGTTTAAGCGACTTAATGGAATTTCAACCTAATACCATCGTGAATATAACTCAGTTGCAATCCCAATACCTTTCACAGAAGGTCTGTCTAGCAACAGAATAGTAAGATATCACATTTGACGTTTTGGGAAACTTCCCGGATTTCGTGCTAAAAGGAGGGACGGAGCTTAGCCTTAACACATCTCTCCAACGAACGTCCAATAGCCAAAAGTTTCTTCACAAAAGTTGTTCATTACATCCTAAGCTTTGGAACGACTATATATACGCATCTTAAAGACAACTATAAATAGTCAAAAATTTAACATTAATGACCAAATTTGGCAAGGAGCATTTACGCGAGGAAATGTCCGTAAAACTTCGCAACAATGACCGTAAAAGAGCCCCAAAATTATTATCTGAACACACCAGCTGCGAACCAACAATACCAGCAAGAACACCACTTTTTTAACAGCCTAAAAGCAGCTCCAAACATAGCTAATACAAGGGGAAAACAATTGCAAAGCGTAAGGCATGTATTTCTAGGCACGGGGACGAATTTTAACGATAAAAATGCGAAGAACTTACCTAAATCACTTAGAGAACTTTTGGGAGATTTCTCTTCAGTTTCATACTGGTTTGGGACGAAAATGGCTCATTTTTTAGCTTTAAAATGTCAAAATAGCCGACATTAAGTTGGGTCAACCCGACCCGACCCATGACCCATTTTCCAGCTCGGGCAGTCTCGGTAAAACGGTCATAACTCTTTATTTTGAGGTCGGTTTGATGTGCGATTTTGTGCGTTGCAAACTAAACTCATAGATCTTCAATTTTATAGGTCATGCACCTTCTCACTTCTTGTAATTTTGGAGATATGTCCTGATACAATTTACCCAAAGTTAAGAAGAATTTCTTAAAGAAACTTACAGTAACTTTGGCCAACCTTTATCTTGCAACTTTCTTGATTTCAAAACTTAATGTATGACCTTTGTGCTATTAAAATAACTTTTAAAAAATCCATTATCAGCAAATTATAACTTTTAGTCCCATCTAAAAAGTGAAACCTAATTTAAACCTTCCGAAAAGAGACAGGTGCCACTCGGGTCATTTCTTTAATCCTGAACGTGCATTTAGGGTATTCCTTTGGCTTAAAACTTTAGATCCTTGATATTACCACTTATTTGCAGCCTTATTATCCTTAGGTGTTAGCAAAAATCACATGTTCCTTATATAACGTCACACTATTTAAATAATGGAAAACGAGAAATATGGGGTCTCACAAGTAGGCTATGAAAGTAGTGGCTTGTGGTGCAGGAACAACAATAGTGCACCCCCTCTCAACAAATGCCTCGGATTGTGGGGATCTTTCCTTAGTAGCAGCAACAGTAGTGGTGGTGGTATTCTCAGAATCCTTAGGTGGTGGCGCTGGGGCAAACATCTCAGGCATAAGTGGAGGATGTGCTTGCCAAAGTGCAACCGGTTTCTTTTCAGCCTTGATCAGGCTAGGATCCAATATGCGCTGGGCCTTAATCATCTGTTCCAACTGATGTACTATCTCCACCCTCGACTCTAGATAGAGCCTGTAAATCAAGTGCGTGAACAGGATGGAGGTGGACCTCTTTAGTGCGGCCTCATGAATCTGCTTAGAAATGAGGAGGGCCTAGTCAATCTCATAACCAGCTAAGATATTGGCAACAAAAATTGCATGCTCCAGCGTCATAGTATTATCAGTAAGTGTCATTCGGATGCATGAACGAACAATAACCTACCAAAACATAGCAGGGAAACTGAGCGATATGCTCTAAGTGAGTGGCGACCCAAGCAGGTTTCGAACCCTGCTCAACAATATACCTAGCCACCCATCTCATCAAAGTAGCTCCCTCTCTGGATCTTTCATCACAAGTGGCTCACTTATCTACCCCACCCTGTAGTCGAACTCTGTAGTGGATCTGCGGGAAGGAAACTTGGGACCAAATAACATATGGTGTATAGTGGCCTCTGATATATCTAACTGTTGGTCCCTCACTCTCGTCTCGGTCAGTATGGGCTGAGCGAGGGGCTTCTTCCCCTTGGGAAATGTGAGCTGGATGGTGGCTGCATATGAGGCATAGAAATCTTTTACCATGGTCTAGGAGTATAGTCCAAGAGATCTGGTCAGCCACTGGAGCCCGTATCTAATCATCGTATCCTGGAGGTCGAGTCTATAAATGATGACTCTAGGCTTCTCATAAATGGAGCGGGTTGGCTTGCCCCACTCTCTCTGCTGTATGCCCTTTGTATAAGTCTCTTCGATGCCTTCGACGCACCACCGACTAGTAAGAAAATCTGGTGTGGATGATGATTATCGGGGTGTGGCAGAGGTCTCTGCCTCTAATCTATCCTCAAAGCCTCCCTCAGGTCTAGACTCCTCTCTGAATGGAGTCATCTTTGGTAAACCGCTCTCATCGCTCCCTCCTCAGACTGGGAAGTGTGAGAAACACGAGCCTGAGTATGCCCAGCTCTGGCAGTGGCTCTGGTCTGTTTTCTATCAACCTCTTGATCCGCGTTGACATCCAATACTTCTAATGAGCCACTCATCTGAGTGTCCTGCTCATCCTCTGAAGGCTCATCCCTGAGCCTCCTCTGCATGTCCGGAATCTCGTCGCATTTGGCTTTAGGAGAAATAGTACCTAAAACATAGACATAAATGCACCTTGGTTAGCCCCACAAGTCAAAATTGGAATGCAAAAAATTATTTGAGTTGAGTTGCAAAATATTTTAGCTAAGCACCTTTATGGGTTGTAGTGGATACTACGAGCCGTAAAGAGCCATCATAAACAAGTGGTACAAACAATCTCTGTTACGTGTAAGGTCTACGAGACCAGTATGACTCGTAAAATGATTTACGAGTCATAGGCTGGGACATAAAGGTTTCCAGTAAGTAATTAATTCAAGGCAGGGATTCGCGAGACCTATCTACGAGCCGTAAAGTGATATATGACTCGTAGAAGGTCTCGCGTGATGGACATTCAGAAACATCAAGTTTTTGGAACATTGTATGGGGGCAATTACGGCTCGTGGAGTGATCCAAGAGCCTTAAAACCCACTCGTGAACTAGAAAACTCAGTCACTTGAGTTTCTAAGACCATCACGCGGACCCTAAATAACTTTTTCAACATATAAACTACCAACATCTAAGCAAAACATTGCGCACCCACATAATTTGCACACCACAACAATCACTTCCAACATGTTCCACACCAAAACACCCAATCGAAAGTGATTAAGCATGAATTTCCTATGATTCTGACCCCTTCTAATTGATTCAAACAAGATCATGTATCGATGTCAATTCACAAACACAATCATTCAATCACATATGGTGAGTGACTCAATAGGCACGAACAATTAACTTTCGCATAGGGCCAAAGTGCCCAATTCTGGACACAGTCAATAATTCAAAGATGGGCACCCCTATTTCAACTAATCACAAACTAGATTCAAGCATGGATGTTATGACTAAACACAATCCCCTACATAATTTTCAAATCAATCATTCTAAACAAAGCAAATTAAGAGTTTTAATTAAACCAAAAACTTACCAAGAGTTGAGATTTAACTTGAAGAAGATTAGAGAGATGAGTACTCACGAAACCCTACGATGTCAGAATTTTTGCCGGAAAAGGGCTGTCAATGGCCAGAGGTGATCGAAAATATGAGGGTATGGGGTAGGTTGGGTATATTTTGTAAATTAGGTCAAACATGAGGTCAAAATAATTTGACCCTCTATTAATATATTGACCGGTTCAACTGAAAGTTACCGGGCCTGGACTCTATGAAACCCCGATTACTGGCGTAGAGGGTTTAATGGCTAATAAATCATGGTTTTGTAGAACATCTAAACACTAAATTTTAGGAGTAGATTTCACGGACAAGTCCATGAGTCCTAAAGTATTTTACGGCTCGTAGAGTTGGTCGTATAGACCCTAACACTTAGCAAATTTTCAGAAAACTTACTTGAATTCCACGAGCCCTATTCACAACTCGTAGTTTGACCTACGAATCGTAAAGTGTTGTTGTAGACTGGAGTGCATAATTTCCTCCTTACTAGAATTCTCTACGAGGTAGGGTACGGGTGGTAAGTGTTTTACGGCAGATAAACCCAGTAATTGAGACTCAACTTGATGCTCTTCGTAGCCAAACTGACCGACTCAGTTCTGTACCTGCATACTCTTCATAAAGCACGTTGTTACCCTATATGCAACAAACTCAGTGCCCAAAATTACAACCAAAACATAAGAAAATTAATTACCTATGAATCCAAAAGATGAAAAATAAACCTATAATTATGCTATTACATCAAAAACACTTGGGTTGCCTCCCAAGTAGCACCTGATTTACTATCGCGACATGACTTGGAAAATTGGTTACTCAGCCTTCACCAATTGCCCAAACTTCACTCTTTAACTCATCCGGATGATTCATGGACCGACAGGTATTGAAGACGACTACTTCATCATTCAATCTAAACCTGAGTTGACTAGATTCAATATCAACTAGGGCTCGTCCAATGGATAGGAATGGTCTTCCCAAGATAATTTGGACGTTGAAGTCAAATTCGCAATCTAGGATCATGAAGTCTGCGGGGAATATGAACTTCTCAACCTTTACCAACACATTGTATAATATTTCCCACATGCTTCTTCACTGTGTGATCCACCATCTATAACCACATGCTATTTGGAGTAAGGCTCTAAATCCAAGCTTCTTATAGACCGCAAGGGGCATCAATTTATGTTGGCACCTAGATCACATAGTGCCCTTTTAAACTCCATATCTCCAATGGTGCATGGTATGGTGAAAGCATCAGATCTTATCTCTTCTGAACTAAGGACCTTGTGGCAATAGTATTGCAGTGTTGAAGCTCTCGGGAGAACTCTTGACTCACCAGTACGCTTTTTGGTGACCAAGACCTTCATGTACTTCGCATACCCTAGCATTTTCTCCAATGCATCGATGAGAGGGATATGGATAGAGAGTTGTTATAGCATGGAGAGAAAATTCTTTAATTTGTCTTCCTCCTCCCTCTTTTTTATTCTCTAAAGGAATGGTGGAGTAGGCCTAGGAATGGGCTTCAACCTTTGTGGCGCATCAACAGCTTCACTCACCCTGTCCTTGCCACGATCGTCTCCTTCATCCTCATCATTTGCCACAACCGTTTCCTCTCAAACATCTTCTACATCAACCAGCATGAGAGGATCAATAGTGATCTTGCCACCCGAGTCATAACCTTCATAAACTGCCCCTTTTTTAGATTTTACACTATATTGTTAGGGAGTGTACTCCTCGAAAGTTGATTAAGCTAAGTCGACACTTGACCAAACTGTTGTTCCAGCAGTTTGATAGCTATAGAGTGAGACTATTTTCTGATTAACACTTGAAATCTCTAATTTCATGCCCCTTTAGTCTCATTCTGTGTCTCATCCTTCTTCAATAGGCGATCAAATATCTCCTCAATTCTAGAATCACTTGCACCTGCATCGCAGTTCTGTGGTGGCACATAAGGACTATTTCTAAATCCTTCTCTGTGACCCCAATCTGTATCTGGACCCCTATTCCTATCACAATAACCTTCTTGGTTGTCCCTATAAGCTCCTTCTCTACCAAAGTTCTGACATTGGTTTCCTTGACCTTGATGCCAATAGTCCTTATTGGACCCTTGGGCATTAGTCCAGAAACCCACCATCTGATCAGCAACAAAACATATGTCCTCATCATAATATGGCTCCTCATGCATGGATGCACATGAACGTTGATGAACCAATGCATTCACTCTCTCTTGGCTTTGCTTCATCATCACCTCCATACCTGTGCGAATCTGAGCAAGCTACTGCATGATTTCTTCATTAATTTTGGCTTGCTCTAGACCCACACTAGCAGCACATGAACTCTTAGTGGATGCTCCATCTTGCTTCGCCCATACACCATTTGTCTTGACCACTCTTTCCATTCGCTTTGCCGTCCTTGCAAATGGTTGATCCAAAAATATGCCCCCCAAGATAGTGTCAGCATAGGCCAGTTAAGGGGACGGTAGAAGATCTCCACCAAGGCGTCATTAACTATTTTGTTGTCAGGGACGTTCCTCAGACATTTTGTGAATCGCTCCCCAAGTAGTGCTTATGGAATTACAAGGAAGTTTCTCGAAATTGTTGATCTGGTCCTTCAAATTGAGATTCTTTGAACTAGGGAAGTATCTCTCCAAAATGTACTTCTACAAGTCTGCGCAACTGGTGATCGAACACTGCAGGAACTCAGATAGCCATAATGTAGCATTGCCAGTAAGAGACAATGGAAAGACACGAACTCCCACAGCATCTATAGATAGATTTTGTATTCCCATCACACTCTTGTAGATGAATGCCACATTGTGTAGGTGGCTTTGAGGATCCTCTGACAGTAAGCTCGCAAATAGCTAGCCAACGGTTCTACAACATCTAAAGTAACCCACTCGAGACTGTGAACTTTGTATCTGCCGGTAGTGGTTGCAACACAATAGATCCAGTCACCTCCATAGCCATAGGATTCAACCTGTACTGATTCCACTAGTAAGCATTAGCATTGGAACCCTGAGGCGGTGTAGCAATATCCTCCAAAAGAAGTGTGTTCTCATTCTCAGCATCCCCATTATTATTCCTGTTGAGAGCTGCATTAGCCGCATTATTGGCATTGTCTTGGGCTATTCTTCTTTATGTTCTGTGAATCTCTGGATCAAACATAGTTAAGGGATTGCCTTGACCCCGAATGTTGGGCATACACTACACCTACACCCTAAAAAAGAACAAAAACAACAAACAAAAGTAAAATAGGGGAAGTAAGGATTAACACTCAAACTACTAATGAATTCACTAAGTCTAGCCGTATTCCCGGCAACGGCGCCAAAATCTTGATGTCACCCAAGATAGACCTCCTTTTTAGAGGATAAAGCGGTTGTTGTCAAGATATATAACCTAACAAAGGTTAGGGTTAAACCCACAGGGAATACACGATGTCGCCTAAGTTACATCTCCTTTTTAGAGGATAAAGCGCTCACTGTCAAGATATAGAATCTAACCAAGTTTAGGGTCGATCCTACAGAGAATATGTAGACTCAATAAAATTCACCAATTTGCAATTCGAATGGATAACCAACTTATTTCCCCAAGGAGGGGGCGGGGGTTACATTGATCAATCAGAAAATAAAACTAACTAACTATTATGGGACAAAAGTGAATAATGGAGAGAAACTAGGGAATTGTGTTCCCCATGATTCCCCAACTCAGCATCATTGGATAACCCAATTCTTTCTAGTGTATAGCATACAAGACGGTAATTTAAGTTCACCAAGCCCTCTGGTCAAAGGTGAGAGGTGAATTCACTATGTGACTTGGCCCATCTCCATAGTGTGCATTACTATTACCTCACTTTTTTAAAATTTCGTTTAAAGTCGCAATCTCCTCAATTTGGCTTGGAACTTATATACACTCACTCGTCTTAAGCATTAGACGTAAATATAGCCCTCCAGTCCAAAAGTTAGGCACTTATAAAGTTGGTGCTCTTTTTACCAAATTCATGTTTCATATGCATAGGACTAGTACACCTAAGATGTAGGGTGTTATAAACATGAACATATATGCACCTTGGTTAGCCCACAAATCACAAATTGAAATGCAAAAGTAATTCAACTTAGGCTTTAGAAGGGTCTACGAAAGCATCTTTACGGGCCGAAGTTGGTACTATGAAGCGTAAAGATCTTTCGTAAAATAGTGGCCCAAATAGTTTTTGTCACCGAAGAAGTCTACGAGACCAGGTACAACTCATAAAATAGTTTACGAGTCGTAGAGAATTCCAATGTGTGAATTTATTCCAGGCAAGGATCTACGAGACATGTCTACGAGTCGTACAGTGTTCTACAACTTTTAGAAGGTCTCGTCTGATGGATACTCGGAAATTTTATGTTTCTAGAATCTTGTACAAGGGGAAATTATGACTCGTGGAATGATCTGCGAACCATAAAACCCACTCGTAAACAAGAAAACTCAGTTATCTGAGTTTCTAAGCCCATCACAACGGACCCCATACGACTTTTTCAACATATATTCTACCAGCATAAAAGCAAAACAGACACACTCACATGATTCTCATACCACAACCAATACCCCCAACATGTTATTCAACACATATACCCTATCAAAAATAATTATACAGGTTCTCCCAACTATTCCGACCACATATGATCAATTTTGCTACAAAAACACGAACCTGTGTCATCACCCACAAATTTTCATACAAAATCAATTCATCCTACAGGTGGTTGATTCAATGGTTGCCAACAAACTATTCAAAACATATGATCAACGCAATGACATCTAATTTCGGACTTAGAAAAATATTTAAACATGGGCAACCATAATTCAAATTTCACACATGGGTTTTATGTCTAAACTACCGTTCCCTACATAATTTCCAATTAAATCATAAGAACATAGGCATATTAAGGATTTTTAATTAACCAAAAACTTACCAAGTTGTGTGATTAAATTGTAGAAGATGAAGGAGGTGAAGAAGCACTAAAACCTAGGTCACCAAAAATTGTTGGAAAATGGGGATACATCTGTCGTAGATGGTTGGAAATATGTGGGGGTGGGGTTGGCTAGGTAAATTTGTAAATTAGGTCTGAAATGGTGTCAAAATAATTTGACCCCATTATTTTTATATTGACCAGGTCAACTAAAATCTAATGGACCTATACTCTACGAAACCCCGATTATGGGTTGTACAATGTTTTACGGCTCGTGAACTATGGTTTTGTAGAACGTCCAAATCCTAGATTTTAGGACTAGTTTACATGGACCAGTCTATGAGTCCTAAATCAATTTATGACTCTTAAAGTTGGTCGTAGAAACCTCAACACTTAAAAAATATTTAGGAAACTTACCTGGGGTCCATGAGCCCAATTCACGGCTCGTAGTTTTATCTATGGATCGTAACGTTGGCTCATGGACTGAAATGCACATCTTTCTGCTCAATGGAAATCTCTACGAGATGGTATACGAGTCGTAAAGTGTGTTACAGCCAATAGAACAAGTTATAGAGACACTTTTTGTTGCTCTTCTCAGCCAAAAAATGGTTGACTTAGCCATACACCAGCATATTCTTCTTAGAACACATTGTTACCCTATATGAAAGCAGCCAAATGTCCAAAATTACAATCTAAATACAGGAAATTAAACTATCTAGGAGTCCAAAAACTAAAAATAAACCTATAACTACATTATTACATCAAAACCCTTGGGCTCCCTCTCAAGTAGCGCTTGATTTATTGTCACGGCATGACTTAGACATATTGGTTACTCAAACTTCACCAATTGCCCAAACTTCATTCTTCAAATCATCTGGATGCTTCATTGACTAAAAAATATTGAAGATGACCTCTTCGTCTTTCTATCTAAACCTGAGTTGACCGACTTCCATATCCACTAGTGCTCCTCCAGTGGCTATGAACGGTCTTCCCAAGATGATTGGGACATCAAAGTCAACATCACAATCTAGGATCACAAAATCTGAAGGGAATATGAAATTCTTTACTTTGACCAACACATCATACAGTATCCCCACAGGATTCTTCATCGTGTGATCATCCATTAATAACCTCATGCTCGTCGAAGTAAGGGCTCTCAATCTTAGATTCTTGAAGACCGCAAAGGGCATCAAATAAATATTGGAACTAAGATCATATAGTGCCCTTTTTAACTCCATATCTCCAATGGTGCAGGATATGGTAAAAGCACTAGGATCTTCTCATTTCTGAACCAAGGACCTCGTAGCAATAGCACTGCAATGCTGAAGCTCTTGGAAGAGCTCCTAAATCACAGTGCACTTTTTAGTAACCAGGTCCTTCATGTACTTAGCATACCCTGGCATCTTCTCCAATGCCTTAATGAGAGGAATGTTGATGGAGGGTTGTTTCAGCATGGAAAGGAAGTGCTTGAACTTGCCTTTCTCCTCTCTCTTTTTGATTTTTTAAGGGAAGGAAGAAGGAGGCCTAGGAATGAGTTTCAACTTCTGTGGTGCATCAGTAGCTTCACTCACCCTATCATTGCCACGATCATCTCCTACATCTATATCCTTGGTTGTAACTGCCTCCTCTTGAACATCATCCTCATTAACTGGCATGGAACAATCAATGGTGCTCTTGCCACACCTAGTAGTAACTACCATTCGATGTCCTTCATTTTTAGGATTCTGAACTGTGTTGCTAGGAAGTGTACCCTTCTGATGGTGATTAAGTTGGGTCGGCAATTGACCAAATTGTTTTTCAAGCTGTTTGATAGCCACAGAATGAGACTTAATTTTCTGATTAATATTGGAAATCTAATATTTCATGCCCCTCAGAGTCTCATCCTGTGTCTCAGCTTTCTTCAATAGGCGGTCAAACATTTCCTCAATTTTGGAACTACATGCACCTACAACGCAGTTATTCTACGACCCTAATCTGTATCTCTTTCTGGAGCCTTATCCCTATCAAAATTTCCTCTACAGTTTTCCCTGAAAGCTTCATCTATATTGAAGTTCCGACCATGGTTTCCTTGACCTTGGTGCCAACTGTCTTGATTGGACTCTTGGTCGTTGGTCAAGAAACCCCCCGTCTGATCAGGAACAAAACATATTTCCTTATCGTAATAAGACTTATCATAAATGTGTGCATGTGGAGGTTGAGGAACCACTGCATTGACTCTCTCTTGGTTCTGCTTTATTATCTCCTTCATACCTGTGCAAATTCGGGCAAGCTCTTGCATTATTTCTTCATTAATCTTCGCTTGCTCCGAACCAACAGTTACAGCGCACGAACTTTTGGTAGATGCTCTGTCTCTCTGCCCCCATGCATGATTAGTCTTACCACTCTCTCTATCCACTCTGTGATCCTTGCAAATGGTTGAACCAAGCACATGCCCCCTATGATAGTGTTAGCACAAGCATGATTGTTCTCATCAAGGGCACGGTAGAAGATATCCACGAAGGCATCATCAAGTATCTTGTGGTTTGGGATACTCCTCAAGCATTTGGTGAACCTCTCCCAAGTATTACTGATTGAATCACTTGAATATTGCTCAAAGTTGTTGATTTGGTCTTTAAACTTGAGCTTTTTCGATCTAGGGAAATACCTCTCCAAAAAAGCCTTCTAGAAGTCAGCCCAACTGGTGATCAAACTTTACGGGAGCTCAGATAGCTATAATGTTGTATTGCCAGTAAGAGATAATGGGAAGACACGAAGTCCCACAACATCCATAGACAGATTCTATGTTCCCATCATACTCTTGCAGATGAATGCAACATTATGTAGGTGGATATGTGGATCCTTCAATGGTAGGCCCGAAAACAACCCATGATTCTATAGCATCTGAAGCAACCCACTCGAGACTATAAACTTTGTGTCAACCGATAGTGGTGGTAACACAATATCTCCAGTCACCTCCATAGCCATAGGATTTAGCCTGTATTGGTTCCACTGATAAGCATTGGCATTAAAATCCTGGGGCTGTGGAGCAATATCCTCAAGAGGAGATGGGCTCTCATGATCAACATTTTCATTCTCATTGTTTTTCAGAGATGCATTGGTCGTGTTGTTGGCATTATCTTGGTCTATTCTTTTAAAATGTTCTATGGATCTCTGGGTCAAATGGAGTCAAGGGTCTGCCTCGACTTCTTGTATTGGGCATACACTACACCTACACCCTATAAAGAAACAAAAACAAAAACAATAACAAAATGTAAAACATGGCAAATAAGGATTAACGACCAAATCACTTATGAATCAACTAAGTCTAGCCATATTCCCCTGCAACGGCACTAAAATATTGATGTCGCCTAAGTTACACCTCCTTTTATAGGATAAAGCGATCGTTGCCAAGAAATAAAATCTAACCAAGGTTAGGGACGAATCCACAAGGAATACGTAGACTCAAGAGAATCCAATGATTGCAATTTGAGTAGTTAACCAACTTACTTCCCCAAATGGGGGGTTTTGCAATAATCAATGGAAAATTAAACTAACTACTATAAGAGTGAATTTAATATGGAGAGAAACTAGGGTTTTGTGTTCCTCATAAGTCCCTAACTCAGCATAACCAAATAAACTAATTCTTTTTTAGTGTGTAGCATACAGGATGGTAAGTTAAGTTCACCAAGCCCTTTTGTTGAAGGTGAGAGGCAAATTTCACTATGTGACTCGGCCCATCTCCAAAGTGTGCATACTAACCCTTACCTATTAGTCCTAGTACGACTTCCCCTTGGCCAAGTTTGGTTGATTAGACGAGAACAAATCAATCAAATCATGTTAATTAATCTTTTTTCCTATTCATTACTACCTTGGTCCAGTCAGTAATACTAGGCGGGTTCTAATATTGGCCACCATCAGAAAACATTCAAAGTGAAGAGAGTTAATTAATACATATATGCACACTTTCCAAGAGTTATGAATTATCCAGTTTTACCTTTTTAGTTCTTTATGGTTCCCACAACCCTAGTTGTGGATTTAGCTACTCGTGTTTTGTGTAGATGCAAGAATTATGAATTGAAAGAACATAATTGAACACTTACGCAATCGAACTAAGAACAAGCAAATCCAACTTCCAATAGAATCACAAGATTATAGATGAAATTCAAATACAAGTGTTCTCAAAGACTCTCCAAATCTCACTATTTTCTCTCTAATTACTAGGTTCTCTGAATAATGTCTCAAAACTTATGAAAAATAACCTAAAAAACCTATTTATAATAAGTAAAATACAAGTTCTAAACAAAATAGGATAATTAGTTGGCACGCCATACGAAAGGGGTTTACGGGTCGTATTACATTCCATTGTCCATAACCGAGGTCTCATACAAAGCTGTTAGAGAAGTGGAATTCAAGTCTACGACACCCCTCTATGACTTGTAAAGTGGTTTATGACTCGTAAAGGGGTTTCGCCTGATGAATCTTTAGAAAGTCCCAATCTTTGATCCTCAGGGCATGAAGCATCTTCTACGACTCATAATACATTCTATAAATCATCTACATATTCATAGAATCAACTTCAAAAAATAGTCTCTCACTGGAATTGTCCATGAAACCCACTTCACGGCCCGTAGAATGACATCAAAATTCAGCAACCTTTGTATTTCATCCCAAAATAAATGCCAAACCTGAAATCCTGCAAACATAACACAAAAACTCATAAAACCAACTAACATTGCATTGAGAATACACAATTTGCAATTTTTAAGCAATAGAAGTGATGTATTTTGATAGCACATCACTATGCTTCTAGGCAACTAAAGGTGCATGAGCAAAATTACCCCACTCATGATCTTGAATTTGTAGTCGTGGTATTTGCCTTGATGATATAGAGTCACTATTTATATGGGGTTCATGTAGATGTGTTCACTGACCATAAGAGCCTTCAATATGTGATCACCCAAAGAGATCTAAACTTAAGGCAAATGAGGTGGTTAAAACTCCTTAAAGATTATGACATGAGTTTGCACTATCATCTGGGCAAAGTGAATGTTGTGGCCAATGCCCTAAGTTGGGTGTCCGTGTGGAGTACGACTCACATAAATGATAGCAAGAGAAGTTCATCGATTAGCTAGGTTGGGATTTAGGTTGGATTAGCCAAACATGGAGGTGTGCAGGTTGTGGATGATTCTAAGTCCTCTTTGGTTGAAGAGGTCAAAACCAAACAAGACCTTAACCCCACATTGTTAGGATTGAAAGCTTTGGTGAAAGAGGGCAAGGTGAAGGTTTTCTCCCAAGGAGGAGATGGTATCCTTAGGTACCAAGGTAGGTTATATGTGACCGATGTCGATGGCTTGAGAGACATTATATTGAATGAGGCTTACAATTCATCTCATCTCATTCACCCTGGTTCTACAAAGACGTATAGGTATTTGAGAGAAATGTATTGTTGGGACGGTATAAGGAAGGATATTGCCAAGTTTGTGGCCGGTTTCCATAATGGTTAACAAGTCAAAGTTGAATGCCAAAAAATGGGTGGCCTAGCGCAATATCCTGAGATTCTTACTTAGAAGTAGAAAGAAATCAACATGGATTTTGTTTTGGGTTACCAAAGACTAGAAAGCACTTTGATTCCATTTGGGTTATTGTTAATATAATGACAACGTTGGCTGACTTCCTATCAGTTAAGGAGACTTATAGTGTCGAAGATTTTTCCAAGTTTTAGAGTTGGTTAGATTGCATAGGGTACCATTGACTAATATTTTGGCTTGTGGTGCTTAATTTACTTCATACTTTTTGAGGTTCATGGAAAAGATCCTTGGTACCAAAGTCAAGCATAGCACAGTGTTTCACCCCAAACGGATGGTCATGCCAAGAGGACCATTCAAACTCTTGAGAATATGCTTAGGGCTTGTGTCTAGAGTTCAAAGGTAGTTGGTATGAGAACCTTCCACTCATAGAGTTTACTTATAACAATAGCTATCACTCTAGCATTGGAATGGCTCCCTTTAAAGCTCTATATGGGAGACATTATAGAACTCTGATTGGGTGGTTTGAAGTGCAGGAGATGGCTTTGTTCGGTTCGAATTTTGTTATGGAAGCTTTAGAGAAGGTGAAGATGATAAGGGGAAGATTGAAGACGAGCCAAAGTCAGCAAAAGTCATATGACGACACTAGGAGGAGAGACCCTTAATTTGAAGTTGATGATTTGGGATACATTAAGGTTTCACCAATGAAAGGTGTAGTCCGATTTGGCAAGAAGGGAAATTTAAGCTCTAGGTGTGTAGGTCCTTATCATATCTTGATTCGTGTTGGTAAAGTTGCATACGATTTAGAGTTGCCTACGAAAATGAGCATGATTCATCTGGTCTTCCTTCTATCCATGTTAAGAATGTGTGTTGGAGAGCCTAATTTCGTTTTGCCCTTAGAGGTGATTAATATTGAAGAGAATTAGGCTTATGAGGAAGTTTGGGTGGAAATCTTGGATAGGCAAGTGAAAAGGTTGAGAAATAAAGATGTTGCATCCGTCAAAGTCCTTTGGAGGAACTAACAAGTCAAAACTGCTACTTGGGAAGCCGAAGTAGATATGAAGAAGAGATACCCCTATTTTTTCCATTCTAATCAAGCTTAAGGTACTAATATAATTCCTACATGAGAACCTCCCCATCCTTGCATGTCATGTTCATGTCACCTATGCATAAGTATCTGATTTTGAAGTTGCATTTTGTAAATGTTATTAGAGACATGGTTCAAAAATTATCTTAGTGATATGTTGCATTTTACATATGATGCATGGATTCTGTTTCTTAGAACATACATTTAGCACTATCGAGGATGAATGTTACAAGGCCCCACATGTTGGAGGGTGTAAAAGTACCTAGGAAATAAAATGTGGAAATTTTTCAAGTACCTATGGGTTTGACAGAAGGGCCTACGAGCCGTAAGTGGTTGTACAGGCTATAACCTATGCTCATGGAATGATGGCCAGACTTGTTGAATATGATTATTTAAAAAGTTGAGTATATGATTTTTTTGACGACCTGTATATTGACTTACGAGCCATGTCTAGTGTGGAATGAGATTTAGAGAAACGTTTTAAGGGTCCAAAATGTTATCAGACAAAACCCCATTCCTATAGCCCATAAACTCGACCACAGCCCATAATTGAGGTCTCGTGGTCCTGTCCGGCAAGATTTTAAAAAGGGTAAATTTGACATTTCTTATTACCCTAAAGTTATACTACACCGTTTAAACCCCCAAAAGATCTCTTATCAGTCCTTTATAACCCTAGTGTACACCATTCTAACTCATTCAAAAATACTCTAAGTCCTAAACTCCTCCCAAGTTCTTCAAGGTTCTCAAAGGAGAGTGCAAGCTACGGTTTTGGTTTCTTCATCTCCAAATCAGATTTTTCCTCCATTTAAATACTAAAGTATTTGGGTTTTATTGTTGAAACGTTTCCTCCACAAGTTTGACCATTCTCCATTTTCCACTACATAAAATTTATAGATAGTTATGGATATTTTTGTGAACGCTTTTATATGATAATATTATAAAGAACTTATGATGTTTTACCTTTGTACATGATTATGCATTGAAAACCCGTATGAAATTGATGGATTCTTTTTAGGGTTTTATGGTACTCTTGCTATGGCTTGTTATTCTATATGGTGGGTTATTTTGAGTAATGTTCAAGTAGTTCCATTTTTTACTCTTCTCAAATCATTTACTCATGAATTGCATTGTTTTAAACTCATGTATAAGTACCCACCAGGATTTGATGAAAGTTGTATGCCAAGCTTCTATGATGTTGAGGGCCTTATGAAAGGATTATGCAAACTATGAATGATATGAATTTTGAAAGGGTTGTTATGCATGTTATGAGATGTAAGAATATTGTGAAAGTTGTGAATGATTTGAAGCCTTATTCTTTAGTATTATGAAGCTTTAGTTTTGATGAGCTACTCCATGATATAATTATAATATTATGATGCTTTGCATATTATGACTATAAGTATGATTTGAATATTCCTTTGGATTATGACCTAGCACCGAGAGGACCTTGGTAGATAACTATTGTCTTATAACTAAGTTGACATCATAGGTTTGTGAATTAGCTAATGGATTCATATAACTCATGTTTTATGATTGTCCAAAAAGGTGGTGTTCCCATATGGTACATGTTAGTGAAATATTAAAATAGATAGTATTCTCGTAAGGTTGTTATCATAAGTTAACAGAAAAAGTTACCCATAAGGTGTTTATGAAGCACTTTCTGAAATGGGGGAGTTCCCATAAGGTTAACGTTTGGTTTTCCCCAGAAAGTTAGACCACTCCTAGTCCAGCATGGAATGAACATTGGGATTTCAAGTAGTAGCTCGCTTGGTCTTATAAATATATTATGGTCTCTTCCCATCTATGTATGATATATTATATGATCTTATGATTCCTCATGCATATTTTGACTAAGGCATTGAGCATTCATGACATATTGAGCTTCTATCTATTGTTTATGATTATGCATATTTTTTAATCATGGCATGTTCCTTTCTGTATTGCACCCTGCATACTTAGTATATTTTAAGTACTAACACATACCTTTTTTGCCTACATGATCTAACAATGTAGGTGCTAGAGCTCCTATCTATCCTCGTCCTCTACCTGACTAGGCGATTCAATTAAAGATCACTTTTGGTGAGTTCATTAGGATTTAGAATAATCATTAGGAATCAATTGAATAGACACATCGGTATAGTTCATTTATAGAGACTCATAAGACAATCAAATTCTATCAATTCATCATCATTCTCTCATCACAAATCAACAATCTCAACTCAAGGCTCTAGACTCAATTCTCAGTTCATTATCCATGCTTTTCAAATTAGTCATGTAGGGTTATGCAAGTTCATGAAAAATGTTAAATTCCAGAAACTAAATAGTGTGATGACCATCAACATAGAAAACATGTAATTTCAAATCAATTTTTCAAGAAAAACCATCAAGTATTCATGCATGTAGACTCTTCAACCATCAATGCATCTATGAAGATCTATGAGGCACATAAGAGAACAATCTCATACTTTTAGTTTAGCTTTACATTATTGGAAAGTTGATATTACAATCGAAATTTGATGAATACTAGCCTTCTAGGAGAAAATCCTCGATCTCGGTAGTTCTTTTAGAGTGGAAGAACTTGGAAAGACTTTGCTTTAAGGGCTTATCTTTGATTCCTTAATTCTTGACTTAGAATCCTTAGAGGTTTTGATGAAGAATCCTAATTCTTGAAAAAGAAGAATCAAGGAATCCTTTCTTAGAATTCTTGAATTCATTTTCTCGAAACCCCAGGTTATGATTTTAAGACTCTATTAGAGAATCATGAATAGATGAAGAAATTTGGGTTGGGTAGATTGAAATTTATGAAGAATAGCTTACCTTGATGATGAATCTTGAAAGTTATCTCTAACTTGATGATCTTCTTGATGATTCTTGAGCATTTATGTTTTAGGAGTGAATGAGAGGGTTTTAATTCTGAAAACTCACATTTTATGTGTTTTCGGACCTTAATTAGACCCCCAAAGGTTTTAGGATAAAAGTAATCTCAGAATAAAATAAAAGGACGTCATTTAGCTTATCCAGAAAGGGTTCGCGATAGGTCTGCGATGCGGAGCTATCGCGGATCTTCAGACAGCTCTGCAGGTCTTCAGTAAAATGGTCCTAACTTTCTACTCCGAACTCTAATTAAGACAAAATAAGATGCATTAGAAATCTAATTAAAAGTTATTTAATCTAATATATTACAAGTCACCTAACTCATTATACTTTAGGAGATATGGTCATTTGAAATTGACCCTTCTATCAACTCATACGAAAACTTAGTCGGTAGAAATTCTTTAGACTCAACTTGATGTAAAAGATCCCTTATGACTCTAAATCACATCTAATATACTTTAAATACTTAGGAATTGATCTTAGCATATATATACAACCTAAAGTTATTAGTCCATATGACTTTTATAAAATCTTACATTAGAACTGCGACCGTTTATCATCTCCAATTCTATTCTACACTAAGAAATTATTTTTAACATTTGTGTTCAATTAAGAATTATCAATTAAAATTATATATCATATGAAGGATTACTCGGTCTTAGCTTAGAAAAAATTGAAGTGTTACATTATCTCCTCCTTGGGATCGTTCGTCCTCGAATGATGGGTAAGGATGGACATCAAGGCACGAATAACAATCAAAGATCCTCTCAATACTCACTCAATCAATCAAACTGTCGACTCCTTATCAACCTTGATAATCGCTATTCTTGCTATTCAGACTCAAGAATAGCTACACCAACTCAGAAATAGACAACTCAATTTAAATGAAGAGTAAGGAAATTACCTCCAACACGCTCATCATCATCAGAATCAAGAACTCTCATTGTCTCTTGAATTCTTAAATCTCAAGCTCTTCCCCTTTTCTCTCAAGTCCAAGTCTTGTTCAATTGTTAAAAAAGAAGTATGGACGGGGATTTAGCCACTTTATATGTCAAAATGACCTAATTAGGTCGTGTATAAAGGTTAGGAGGGGTTGGGAATTGATCAGAATGCCCTTCGTAAAATTTAGAAATTTTCAGCTTGGAAAAGGCCCAATCCGCGATGCGGACTAGTCGCGCACTGTGTATTTTTAGAAAAGGTTTCTGAACGAGTTTTCTTAATCCTGTCGAAAATTTTCAAAAAAAATATAAGTGCAAGTCCGCGACAAAGGCGCGACGCGCCTCCATCGCTCACCAACACTGTTTTGCGCTTCGAATTAAAAAATTATCTTTTGATCGGGTCGCTCTAAAAATCGACTTAGACTATTTTCCCACTAAATTTTTCGTGTTGATCACAAATCCAAACTCGGATTTTCCATACGAGCTTTGGAAGATGTGTTATGCACATACCCTATAGGGGTATTTTGGTAATTTTATCGGGCGTTACATCATCTCCCCCTGGCTCTCAAGGTCATTACTGTAAGTTTGCGAATCAATTCCCTTCACTAGGCTATAAATACAAATCTCTACACAGTCAGAGAATCACTATCCACAAGAATATCTTAAACTCTTTTGTTATGCTATAGTCGCATATATAACTAGCCATTAAGACTCTCTTTATAGATACCACTCTTAGCTTCCTCCTTCTCTATGTAAATCTTTCTATGTTTGTTACTCTTATTGGCGTACATAACTACTCTCCATAACTCTTACAACCTAACATGTTCTTTCGCCTGCTAATGCTCAACTTTTGTGCTCCCATAAATTTATTTGTATAAGACTTAAACTATAATGGAAGCTCATCATCACCTATCCATAAGCCCCAATCAACTTAGTTACTCGTGATGATAGGGAATACTTACATCAACCTACTCCACTTCGACAACACGATATGCTACCCGGATTCTTATAGTTGTCATATCTTAGAGCTTCACATATCTTTACACAATCATGGGTACACATCTCAACCCTCTTCTTATCTATTGAGCTATCCTCGTCTCACTCGCCTTACCTAAGGGGCAATTGTACCCTACCCATAGCATCACTTCCTCACAAATAAACGTCTTCATCTTCGAACATACACTATGGCAAACCTCTTAGAGCAAATCTCTAACTAAGGCTATCCCACTCATGATGTTGTCTCCTCTTAAACTCTACTCAAAATTCAAGCTTAGGGTCTAGTACTAATATGAGAATCTATCACACACCTCTCTAATAACAACTTACAACTACTAGGTAAAAATTTAGGGAACATAAACCCACTAAGATCTCATAATGAGTATTCAATCACACACCCCTTCCTCACAACTCAGTATCATTCTCCTATTCAATCATATCTTCTTATCTGACTAAGCTCATAACTCGACAAGTCTCATGAACTCTCAATTAAAATCATAAGCCTAATTTAGATCAATCACAATGAGAGCACTCTTTTCCCCTATTCAACATCTACACCTCACCCTCCATAGTATGAATACTACAACACATCAACATAACTTCCTTCTAGTTTGAGCACGCTCTACCACATTCTAAAAATAACTCTTCCTCTATACCTCATCATGAAAATCATAGGGTACTTACGACTCCTTCATCAAACTTATGGCAGTCAACTCATCACCTCATTACTTGCCTAATAGGTACGTAACTCTAACTACAAGCCTCAATCAGCCATCACTCTAGTTATCTCGCCTCTTTCTTTCCATCATCATTGGGATGATTCAATTATACTCAGGGTTTAAAAGACCTCATATCTCACTCTTAGGTGGTAATAACTAACACTTTTAGAAATATAAGTTTTTTCTCTCATGGGTCACGTCGGAAGTAAGTTTTGAAAAAAATGGTATGGGTACATCTAGAGCTAACTCAAATGCACGATTCATATAGGTAATAGTGCATTCTTTCTAGTCAATCAACTTAGCACACTAGTCAGCTCCTCTTAAGCCTAGTGTAGTCTCTCTACCATTATGATTACTTTATCGCAGAAGATCCCATCTATAGAAGTTTGGACATTACTATCTCTATCACTTCGTAGATGAGCCATAGTTGAAAGGTTTAGAGCAATGCACAAATCATCGTAGATTTCTTAGGGAATAGCTATATCGCATGATTCAGAATATGAAAGAAGGGAAACTTTTCCTAAATGTCGTATAGCCTCAAAGTTATGGATGTGGAGATCTTCACACCAATAACAATGACTCTACTAGACACGACTTCATAGACTCCCTAAGACACTTGAACTTTGTGCTCTAATACCAAGTTTGTCACACCCCAAGAGGGTACCCTTGGCATGGCCGGCACTCACAGACTATTGCTAGTCCCCAATCGAACCACTTAACCTCATCATATCATTTGATAAAATAAACTATACTGAACAGCAGCAAATCTAAGTAATGGACAAATCTCATCTAAAGTCTCAAAAGAATATATAAAATATGAAGGCTAGTAGAAAGAACTAGCTCAAAATCTCAACATCAACGTTTAACCATCATCTATGAAGCCTCTATCACTAATCATGTTGTGCCAATGACAGATCCATGGCTACCCAAATCAAAATCAAAGAAATAGTCCAATCTAACTCTAAAGCATGATAAAATAAAAGTAGTGGACCCTCCGGAGTAGGAAAGGCTCACCAATTAGCTGCGAATCTCGGATATTCAATGGAGCGTCTGTTGACGATCTCTAGTACCTGTCTCTGTATCATAAAATGATGCAGTTCAGAGTGGATATCAGTATTTGAAATGTACTGGTATGTAAAATAGTTTAGTGAAACAGAAACCGGTAGAATAATATGGGAATGACATCGACTCAAAATAAACATTAAAGCACATCAAATAATCAAATGTCTATCTATGCAAGAATAAAGAGTAAACAAGTGACCCATCAATAACTCAAACTCATCACTCATCTCAGAGGAGCTCACCTCCTCTCATCTCATCTCAGAGGAGCTCACCTCCTCTCATCTCATCTCAGAGTCGGAGCACTCAAGGTAGGAAATTTATGAGATTTTCTCTTATCCGACAACACTCACTTATGAGCCAAAGAATGTACAACAATCACACTGGTGTTGCCACAGTCATTCCAAACTTTCTAGGTAGGGAACACTCTGAAACTATATCAGCTCACCCATTATTGAGTCAATACTCAACAAATCCGCTATTGCTTTCAGGGACTATTACTCTCGAGGAAACCATAATATATGTGATGGTTTTATGTCTCATCTATGTTTGGTGACATAGTTAATGAGTTCGAGTGGGACTCACGTTTATCCATTTCGGTGCTTGATACTCCTCCCGACTCAATGCTCATAAAACCTCTATCACAACCAATCTCATAGGGACTCAAACCCCATCAACGATCGGTATCTCATAAGGACTCAAACCCCGTCAACAATTGGTATCTCATAAGGACTCGAATCCCATCATCATTCAACTCATAGAAACTTTAACCCTCTTATCAATCAATCTCATCAATGACTCAAGATTTATAATAATCATTAGAAATCAATTGAATAGGCACATCAGTAGAGTTCATGTATAGAGACTCATAAGACAATAAAATTCTACCAACTCATCATCATTCTCTCATCACAAATCAACAATCTCAACTCAAGGCACTACACTCAATTCTCAATTCATTATGCATACTTTTAAAATTAGTCATGTAGGGTTATGCAAGTTCTCATGAAAAATGTTAAATTTAAGAAAATAAATAGTATGATGATCATCAACATAGAAAACATGCAATTTCAAGTCAATTTTTCAAGAAAAACCATCAAGTATTCATGCATGTAAACTCTTCAACTATCATCTCATCTATGACCATCTATGAGGCACATTAGAGAATAATCTCACGCTTTTATTTTAGCCTTACATACCTGGAAAATTGGTATTACAATCGAAATTTGATGAATACTAGCCTTCTTGGAGAAAATCCACAATCTCGATAGTTCTTTTAGAGTGGAAGAACTTGGAAAGACATTGCTTGAAGGGATTATCTTTGATTCTTGAATTCTTCACTTAGAATCCTTAGAGTTTTTTTATGGAGAACCCTAATTCTTGAAAACAAAGAATCAAGAAATCCTTTCTTAGAATTCTTGAAATCGTTTTCTTGAAACTCGAGGTTATGATTTAAGACTCTATTAGAGATTCATGAATAGATGCAGAAATTCGGGTTGGGTAAATTGAAATTTATGGAGAATAGCTTACCTTGATGATGAATCTTGAAAGCTATCCCTAACTTGATGATTTTCTTGATGATTCTTGAGCATTTATGTTTTAGGAGTGAGGGAGAGGGTTTTAATTTTTAAGATTCACGTTTTATGTGTTTTTGGACCTTCAATAGACCCCCAAAGGTTTTAGAATAAAATTACCTTCAAAATAAAATAAAAGCACGTCATTTAGCTTATTCAGACAGGGTTCGGGATAGGTCCGTGATGCGGAGCTATCTCGGATCTTCAGACAACTCTACAGGTCTTCAGTTAAATGGTCATAACTGTTTACTCCAAACTCTAATTAAGGCAAAATAAGATGCGTTGGAAAGATAATTAAAAGATCTTTAATTTGATATAGTATGGGTCACCTAACTCATTATACTTTAGGAGATATGGTCATTTGAAATTGACCCTTCTATCAACTCATACGAAAACTTAGTCAGTAGAAAATTCTTTAGACTTGACTAGATGTAAAAGATCCCTTACGACTCTAAATCACATCTAATATACTTCAAATACTTAGGAAATGATCCTAGAATGTATATACAACCTAAAAGTCATTAGTCCATATAACTGTTATAAAGTCTTACATTAGAACTGTGACATTTTATCATCTCCAATTATATTCCACACTAAGAAATTATCTTTAAAATTTGTGCTCAATTAAGAATCATCAATTAAAATCTTATATCATATGAAGGATGACTCGATCTTAGCTTAGAAAAAAATTGGGGTGTTAAAACAACATATCCATAACGTGAAGTTCGAAGTCTTGTTTCCCTTAGAAATTATGTGTTATTTAGTTTAATTTTTTCTTCCGCAACCAAGGATGTAATATGCATGCTCGAGGAGCTTGTTGGGCTTCCTTTGGGTTCTCCATTCATCGTGTCTTCCCTACGCCCTAGGCTTGGGTCATGACAACCTTTGTTGATTTAATCCTATCATGACATTTAATTCAAAAATAGTATACCCATGACTATTATATTGCATAATTCTGACACTTTGAATACTCATTTTCATACAATATTCAAAGATCTAAATATGAATCTAAGTTTGTAACTATAGATTAACAATTATTGCTATAGAAAAATGTAAGCCCTCATCAAATTAGCTCATAATATTCAATTAAACCAAAGACTCATTACATAAAATTAACATCCAACTACATAGCACATTCCCAACATAGGGGTTCTTAGCCAATCATACTCAAAATAGAAATAGAGTTACCAAAAGAATTATCTATGACTATAAAATTCAAAATCTAGAAGAAATTCGGTGTAGAATCCTCTTTTATTCCTTCAATTCTTCTTCTCAAAGTCAAGTAAAAAATTCTTTTTCTCCAAGCCAAGTATTCTCTGATTTAGCTCTGAAAATTTGTATTCGTAATGTGTAATTATGTCAATATGTATTCTAGAAAATCTTCCCTTTGGTATTTTATACCTTAGAAAAAAAATACACTTTAATTTACCATGATGCACCACTTGACAGTCGAAATTGGGGTCACCAATATAATCGGTGATCCTCTGAATGTGTAAAAGCCTATCACGCCCCAGGAGGGTACCCTAGGTATGGCTGGCACTCATAAACTATTGCTAGTCCCCAAGTGAACCACTCAATCTCAGGACAATCAGTCAACATCAGGCATAGCAGAAATAATAGAGTAAGGCAGTGAGCTACGTCATTCAGTCTACATCAATAAGAAGGCCAATGGTCAAGCAAACTCAATCTCAACATCGATAGTAAGCAAATGTAAATGCTAAATAAACTCAAAGGAAGAAAAAGACTTCAATGTCAAACCTCAACCTCATGTCTATGAAGACTCTAACTCAACTCAACTAGATAGTCTAAGAAGATACCATAATAGTCCATGGCTACCCAACTTAATAAAACGAAATAACTGATAACGAAAAAGGCTCTTCCAAATAGCAAGAAGGGCTCACCAATGGTCGAACACAGAATCTCTGAACCTCAACGAAGCATCTGCTGAAGTCATCTACCTCCTGTATCTTCATCATGTAACGATGCAGTGCTAGTGGCATCCGTACGTGGAATGTACGGTATTTAAGATGGCCAAATATAACAATACAGATAGAGCAGTAAAGGGGTAACATCAACTCAACATCATACTCTGTCAGAATGTCAAATGTTTGTCTAAAGCAAGAATAAAGAGTAGAAAAATGACCCATCAACATCTCTTCAATACATCATCAATACGTCAGACTCATCTCAAGGAATACTCGACTAAAATACATCATCAATACGTCAGACTCATCTCAAGGAATACTCGACTAAACTCACACCAATGGACTCATGGCCGTCTAGGACTAGGACAATGAGTAGATAACAAAACATCAACATCCTCAAGACTCATACCGTCATATTAATATCTGAATTCTATCAAAATGGGATCTAACTGGGATTTTCTCTAACTAACAACCATTACCTATAACTCGGTGATGATACAACGAAGCAATATCGTTACCACATCCATCCAATACCTTTTCATGGGTAAAGGACATCACCATTAGTGGATCCACAAGAAATAACACCATTAGTGGATCCACAAGAAATACATCACTCCTCTTTTGGGACAAGGAAACTTTCGCATTGCAGTTCGATCCTTTCTCCTACACAGGCTAAGTAGTTAATGAGTTCAAATGGGACTCACTCTCACCCATTTCGGTGCTCAATACTCCTCCCAAAACTAGACATGTATCATAAAACATCATCGTCATCAGTCTCATAGGGACATAATACATCAACATCAACATCAACATCAACATCAACATCATCATCATTGGTCCCATAGGGACTTAGTACATCAACTCATCAACATCAACATCCATATCGTAGACTCGAAATAATCTTTTAGAATTTAGTTTCAAGTTTTTTGACTCATGAACATCACTCTCATAAACATCATCATCAAGACTCTCATCAACATAGACCACAATCACAATATCACAAACATCATCATCATCAAGGCTCTAGACTCATCCCCTAAGCTCATTCTTGCATTCTTTAGTGCAATAGACATAGATTTTTGTAAAATTATTCATGAAAATAAGTTATGCAGTAAAATAGTTGGTGATGATCATCAATTTAAGAAAAATACATGAATTAAGTAAAAACTTAGTAGAATACTCAAGGATTTTCAAAAATAACTCATCATCTTCAATCATAGACTCAATTTACTCAAATGGGGCACTCAATTTACTCAAAGGGGGCACATGGAATAACAATCCCATGTTTTAGGTGAGCCTTACATACCTAGGATGATTTCAGACAACAATTTCCTCGTAGAATCTCCTCTTGACTCTTTAACCTCCACTTTCCTCAAGCCGTAACTTTGTGAATTTTCTAGGAAGAGGATTTTAGAATCGGTTTTGAACCCTATCATTACGAATATGAGCTATATTAATCGTATATGGGTTTTAGAAGATGTTAGGAATGGACTAAAATGCCCCTCAAAATTTTTAAATATTTCCCAGCAGTAAAATAACACAGTCCGCGACGCGGACTGGTCGTGGCCAGTTTCGTTTTTGGAAAATTCTTTCCTGAACGAGTTTTCTCAACCCCATCAAAAAATTTAGAAAAAAACATAAATGGGCCTCCACAATGGGTTCGCGACGCGGCTCTGTCGCAAACTCTCACTATTTCTTGTTTTGGAACGAATAATTATCTTGACTCGACCGCTCTAAAAATTGACCAAGACCTTTTCCCCACTCAATTGTTTGTGCTAATCATAAATCCAGCTTCGGATTTTCCATCCAAGCATCGGAAGATGCATTATGTACACATCTCTCCTATAGGGGTATTGTGGTAATTTTAGTGGGGGTTGATGACATAGTATTGATATATGAGATTCGAGCTAAAGTAAATGATAGGTTAGAGGTGTGGAGACATGCCTTGGAGTCCAAAGGATTCAAACTGAGCAGGACCAAAATAGAATACTTAGAGTGCAAATTCAGTGTTACAAGGGACGAAGCAAACATTGATGTGAGGCTTGCCAATAAACCTATCCCAAAGAGGGAAAACTTTAGGTATCTGGGGTCCATCATACAGAGTAGTGGCGATATCGATGATGATGTCACACATCATATTGGGGCAGCTTGGTCTAAATAGAGGCTTGCCTCTGGAGTATTGTGTGATAAGAAGATACCACCTAAACTCAAAGGTAAGTTTTAGAGAATGATGGTAAGACCATCTTTGTTGTATGGGGTGGAGTGTTGGCCAACAAAAGTTCCACATGTACAGAAGATGCAGGTTGTAGAGATGAGGATTTTGAGATGGATGTGTGGGCACAGAAGGAGGGATAAGATTAGGAATAAGACTATTCGGGAGAAGCTAGAGGTGGCCCTGGTGTCTGATAAGATGAGGGAAGCGAGACTGCGATGGTTCGGACATATGCAGAGAAGAGGTACCAATGCTTCTGTAAGGAGATGCAAGAGGCTGGACTTAGGAGGCGCTAGGAGAAGTACAGGTAGACCGAAAAAGTACTAGGGAGAGGTGATTAGACAGGATATGGCGAGACTTAATCTAACTGAGGACATGACCTTAGATAGGAATGATGGAAGTCGCGTATTAGAGTAGAAGGCTAATAGGTTAGCAGGGTTAGGTTGATGTCTAGTCGCGGGGTAGTGTAGGGTGGTGTCTTTATCTATGTTAAATTTATAGTATTTACACAATATTATGTGCTTTCCAGTAGTTGTCGCTCTTCCTATTCCTTTCTTTTCCTTTCATTTTTGTCATATCTAGTTTATTCCGCCTATGGGTTGTTGAGATGAGGGTTCCCAGGAAGCAGCCTCTCTACTTTTATGAGGTAGTGGTAAGGTCTGCGTACATTTTGCCCTCCCCAGACCCCACTTGTGGGATTCCACTAGGTATGTTGTTGTTGTTGTTGTTAGTAGGGGTTACATCATCTCCCCCTTGGGACCATTCATCTTTGAATGATGAGTGAGATGGGTATTATGGCACAAATAGACTTAAGACTCATCTCGATACTCACTCAACAACTCAACTTCTTAACTCCTTATCGGCCTCAATAACATCTACTCAGAACATCAAAATATACACGTCAACTCAGGATAGAAAGATCAAGTAAAGGTAAGAATAGGAATATTACCTTCGATATTCTCGTCATCAGGCACAAATAGGTTTGGGCATTTAGTTCTCATCTCTTCCTCAGCTTCCCACGTGACTTCCTCAACAAATTGGTTCCTCCACAAAACTTTAATGGAGGCTATCTCTTTGTTCCTCAGTCTGCAAACCTATCAATCCAGGATTTGGACGGGAATTTCCTCATAGGACAAGCTATCTTTTACTCTAATGCTCTCAACCGGGATTACCAAGGCAAGATCTCCCAAACATTTCTTCAGCATAGAGATGTGGAACACCGGATGGATTCCATCTAACTCAGAAGATAACTCTAGCTCATAAGCAACCTTCCCAGTTTTTCTCACAATCTGATAAGGGCCGATATAGCGAGGGCTTAATTTTCCCTTTCATACCTCATGACACCCTTCATAGGGGATACCTTCAAGTATACCCAATCACTCACCTCAAACTCCAGGTCTCTTCTCCTCACGTCGGTGTAAGATTTCTGATAGCTTTGTGCAGTCTTTAACCTCTCTCTAATAATCTTCACCTTCTCTATGGGCTGGTGGACAAGGTCAGGCGCAATCAACTCAGCTTCTCCAACCTCAAACCACCCAATTGGTGACCTACACCTCCTCACATACAAGGCCTCATAGGGGGCCAGTTGAATGCTTGCATGATAATTATTGTTATATGCAAATTCAATCAATGGTAGATGGTTATCCCAATTTCCTTTGAAGTCAAGGACACAGGCCCTGAACGTATCTTCTACCGTCCGAATAGTACGTTCTGCCTGACCATCTGTCTATAGATGAAAGGTTGTATTCAGATTTACCTTGGTACCTAATCCTTTCTGGAAAGACCTCCAAAAGTGGGAAGTAAATTAGGCTCCTCTGTACGAGATGATGGACAATGGAACTCCATGCAACCTTACAATCTCTTAGATATACATCTCAGCTTACTCATCTATTGTATTAGTCATCTTAGCTGCCATGAAGTGCGCTAATTTAGTCATCTTGTCTACAATTACCCATATGGAATCATGTTGCCTCCGGGATCTCAATAGGACAATGATGAAATCCATGTTGATCATCTCCCACTTCCACTCTGGAATCTCAAAGTTTTTATCCAAGCCATTTGACCTTTGATGGTAAACCTTTACTCGTGGGCAATTCGAGCACTTTGAAACAAACTCAGCAGTGTCCCTTTTCATTCCACTCCACGAATAGACTTCTCTCAAGTCATGGTACATCTTGGTGGAGCCTGGATGAATGGATTATCTAGTGTTGTGGGCTTCAGCCATCATCCTCTCGCGGACACCATCAACATCAGGAACACATAGTCTACTTTGGTATCTCAACACCCCATCTCCCCCTTTCGAGAAGACCATCACTTTTTGTTTGTGGACAGCCTCCTTCAACTAGAGTATGATAGGATCTAGATCTTGCTTCTCTTTTACCTCTATTACTAGGGATGATGTAGATCCATTCTGAACATTGATTCCTTCCTCGTCATTCACCTCGAGTTGGACTCCTAGCCAAGCCAATCTATGCACTTTCTTCACTAGCTCCTTCTTTTCTTCCTCAACAAGGGTTGTACTACTCATTGACAACCAGCTAAGAGCATCAGCAACAATGTTAGCTTTACCTAGGTGGTATAGGAGCTCATGTCATAATCCTTGAGCAACTCCAACCATCTCCTCTATCTCAGGTTGAGCTCTCTCTGGCTAAAGACATACTGCAGGGTCTTGTGGCCAGTGAACACGTCCGCATGCACTCCATACAAGTAGTGGCGCCAGCTTTTAAGTGTGAACACTACCGCCGCCAACTCAGGATCATGGGTCGGATAGTTCCTCTCATGAACTTTAAGTTGCCTAGAAGCATAGGCTATCACCTTCCCTCTCTGCATCAATACACATCCCAATCCATCTCTTGATACGTCACAATATATCACAAAGTCTTTCGTCCTATCGGGCAGAGTCAAAACAGGTGCGGTGGTCAATCTAGTCTTCAACTCTTGGAAGCTCTTCTCACATTCCTCAAACCACTGAAACTTGACTTTTTTCTGAGTCAGTTTGGTCAATGGTGCGGATAGGGAAGAAAATTCCTCAAAATTTCTGCGGTAGTAGCCTGCCAACCCTAAGAAACTTCTTATGTCAGTTGGAGAGGTCGGTCTTGGCCAGTTCTTAACCACTTCAATCTTCTGGGAATCTACTCAAATTCCATCACCTGAAACAACATGCCCTAGAAAAGCCACTGACTTGAGCCAAAACTCACATTTTGAGAACTTCACATACAACTCATGGTCCTTAAGTGTTTGAAGGAGAATTCTAAGGTGTTTTCCATGCTCCTCCTCATCCCTCGAATACACCAAAATATAATCAATGGACACCATTACAAACATTTTAAGATAGGGTCGGAACATCCTATTTATCAAATCCATGAAAGTTGCAGGTGTGTTCGTCAACCCAAAGGACATGACTAAGAACTCAAAGTGGCCATATCTAGTCCTGAAGGCTGTCTTTGAAACATCATATTCTCTCACTTTCAACTGATGCTGACCCGATCTGAGGTCTGTCTTCGAAAAGCATGAGGCACCCTGAAGTTGGTCAAACAGATCATCTATCCTAGGGAGAGGATATTTATTCTTGATCGTGACCTTGTTTAGCTGCCTATAGTCTATGCACATCCTGAGAGACCCATCCTTCTTTTGTACAAACAGGACGGGAGCACCCCAAAGAGAAACACTTGGCCTAATAAAGCCCTTCTCTAACAAATCCTTTAACTCCTTCAACTAAGCGGGAGCAATCCTATATGGGGGAATTGAAATAGATTGCGTCTTGGGAAGAACATCAATCCCGAAGTCGATCTCCCTATCAGGAGGGACTCTAGACAAATCCTCAGGGAACACCTCAGGAAACTAATTCACAATCAGAACTGACTCAAGTGTAGGGAACTCAATATCATCAAATTTAACTCGCACGAGGTAGTAAATACAACCTTTAGAAATTAGTTTTCTAGCCCTCAAGTAGGAAATAAACTTACCCTTAAGTGCAACAGAACATCCCCTCTACTCTAGGATCGGTTCATTCAGAAATTGGAATTTGACAACTCGAGTCCTACAATCTATTAAGGCATAATAGGCATGGAGCCAATCCATACCGAGGATTATATCAAAGTCAACCATGTCCAACTCTACCAAGTCAACGAAAGTATCCCTATGATAGATGGATACTACACAATCTCTATGGACCCTCTCGTCTAGGATAGACTTTCCAGTGGGAGTAGAAACCGTATAAGGCTCAAGCAAACACTCTAGAAACATCTCAAATTTATTGACTATATAGGGAGTGACAAAAGATAAGGTGGTACCCAGATCAAGCAGTACATAATGATTAAAAGAAAAGACTCGGAGCATACTTGTAATAACATCTGGTGCAACCTCTTGGTCCTGTCGATGACCCATCGCATACAGACGGTTCATCCCGCCTCCTACACCCATAGTAGTAGCCTTCTGGTGATGACCGTAGGTGGCACTATAGAAGACTGAGCTTTGTTACTTCAACCACCCTATCTCCTTATAGGACACTCACCCAGAAAATGGCCTAGCTGTCCCCATAAATAACAAGCATTTGTGCCCTCACGGCACACACCAAGGTAAATTTTTCCACATCTTCAAGGTAGCTTTCCTCTCGGGTTTTGGGTCACTCTAGCTTGGAACTGAGGACCTTGAGCTCTAAAATTTTGGAGACCATAAGATTTCTGATCATACCTGTTTTACTGAACAGGAGCACTTGCCATGGAGGGTACATAATTAGAAGACCTATTCTGAAAATAGGTTCTATCGCCCTTATTCTACTTCTGTTGGCTAGGCTCATGCCCTGCCGATTTGGCCTTCTTACTCTGCTTCTCATCTTTGTCCTTCTTCTTATCCTCCTCAGTTTGTTGTGCGTAGACCATAGGTCTAGAGATATCCCTACCTGGAATCAGCAATGCTGTCTTACACTCTCTTTTTACATGCCTGCCCAATCAAGACACGAACTTTCTCATTTTCGCTTTCATATCCTGGACCATCTCCGAAAACTCCTCCCACTCAGCATGTTCAGCATCCTCACCTATACCATCTACCCATTGATTATACCAGACATTAGCAACATCCTTAAGCTGATAAGAGACTAACTCAACTCCCTCAACCTCATTAGCATGCATAGGCCCCAAAATTTTGCACATCTCATCAATAAAATTTTGTGGGTCCTCCTCAACCTTCGACCCCGTATAGACTGGCGGGTTCATCCTTAAGAAATCTCTAAGCCTGGTTGCAGTCGTAAGCTCTTAGGAGCTGGAGATAAGGGCCTAGGGGCCTCGGGTATTACTCTGGGAGGCAACCAACTGAGTAAGCATAGCAATGGCTCCCCTGAAGTCTGCTTTTGAAAATAGAGGTTGACTGAGTAGGTGGTGCCTGTGGGATCTCAGTAGCCTTGGCAGGTTGGCCCCGTCTCCTCGTCTCAAGATAGGTAGGGACCTCAAGTGGGGAATTCTCAGTGTTTGGGGCTAAGGCATCTCTTTAGGTAGTAGTGCATTTAGGAGGCATGATCTACAAATGCGCAACGTACGAAGTAGAAGAAAGTTTCTTAGAGTCAAACTCTATCGCACGAACTCAGAATGCCAAAGAAGTGTAACTATTCCTAATGTCCTATAGCCTTCTATTTATGAAGTGTGGTGCACAATACACACACATAAATAAGACTCTACTAGACAAGTCTTCATAGACTCCCCTAGGACTCTTGAATTTTGTACTCTGATACCAAGTTTGTCATGCCCCGGGAGGGTACCTTAGGCGTGGCTAGCACCCAGAGACTATTGCTAGTCCCCAAGTGAACTACTCAATCTCAGGACAATTATTCAACATCAGGCATAGCGTAAAGAAAGAGTAAGGTAGTGAGCTACGTCAATAAGAAGGCCAATGGCCAAGCAAACTCAATCTCAACATCGATAGTAACTAAATATAAATGCTAACTCAACTCAAAGGAAGAAAAAGACCTCAACGTCAAACCTCAACTCATGTCGATGAAGCCTCTAACTCAACTCAACTAGATAGTCTAAGAAGGTACCATGATAGGCCATGTCTACCCAACTCAATAAAACAAAATAACTGAAAATGAAAAAGGCTCCTCCGAATAGCAAGGAGGGCTCACCAATGGTTGAACACAGAATCTCCAAACCTCAACGAAGCATCTGCTAAAGTCATCTACCTCCTGTATATGCATCATGAAACAATGCAGCACCGAGTGGCGTAAGTACATGGAATGTACGGTATGTAAGATGGCTGAATGTAATAATACAGATAGAATAATAAATGGATAACATCAACTCTACATCATACTCCGTCAGGATGTCAAATGTCGATCTAAAGAAAGAATGAAGAGTAGACAAATGACCCATAAATATCTCATCAATACGTCAGACTCATCTCAAGGAATACTCTACTCAACTTACATCAATGGACTCATGCCCGTCTAGGACAAGGATAATAAGTAGATAACAAGACATCAACATCCTCAAGACTCATACCATCACATCAACATCAGAGTTCTATCAAAATAGGACCTAACTGGGAGTTTCTCTAACCGACAACTAGCCGGTGATGATACAACAAAGCGATGTCGTTGGCATATCCATCCAGTCACTTATCCGGGGTAAAGGACATCACCATCAGTGGATCAACAAGAAATAACTTTAATCCACTTTTGGGATAAGGAAACATCCGCATTGCGGTTCAATCCTTTCTCCTACGTAGGCCACGTAATTAATGAGTTCGAGTGGGACTAATTCTCACCCATTTTGGTGCTCAATACTTCTCCCATAACTCAACATACTCATAAAACATCATTATCATTGGTCCCATAGGGACATAGTACGTCATCGGTCCCATAAGGACTTAATACAAAATGGGATATGTTTCTGTAAGGTGGAGTACTATTATGATATGATATGAAAAATCCTTACCGAAATAGGATATGTTCCTGTAAGGGGGTTGCTTCATACGAAATGGGATATGTTCCCATAAGGTGAAGTATGGTTTACCTTTGGCAAGTAGACCACTTTTGTACTGGTGAGGGGTATTCATCGGGACTCCAAGTTATAGCTTGTTTGTTCTTACTTATGTCGGTTAAGGTCACATCCCCGTTATATATGAGCATCATTTCATTCATGCATCATGAAGGTCATGGCATCTTGTATATATTACTCCCTTGATTATATGATTCTTTCTATACTATGTGCCCTTGTCATCTAACATTTAAGTGCAGGTTTAACAAGTTATATGCATTGCATGCCCGTATACTTAGTACATTCAAACATGCTAACGCATACTCTAAGCCTATTTACCATGTAGGGGCCGAGCATTTCCATTACCAACCATTCGGCAAGTAGTCCGATCCAGAAGAGTAGTTGTGGTGAGTCTCATCCTCTAAGGACAAGCCATCTTCCCTCTACTTATGTTATCTCAGATTTACTTTCTTATTTGAGGGTGAGCTTGGAACATGTCTTGGCCCCCGTTCCATCTTGATTAGAGATATTTGTTGGACAACATGTAGACTCTCTAAAATCATTATGCTATGTGTGGTATTTGGTTTATTTATACATGTGGATTGATCTATGGATATGTCGTATTTGGTTATATGTATATTTAACTTTGAAATGTGGAAAGTCCCAAGCCCCGTATTGCCCCCTTAGCATGAATCCTATCCTCCCATCCCTTAGAACTATGTGGTACTATTTGAATGTTCTTTTCGAACTGATGATGTGAATTTGGATACTTGAGGCTTCTTTGGGCACTCTTGGGTTCCCATTCACCGTGTCACATCTAGGCCCTAGTATCGGGTTGTGACAAAATATGGTATCAGAGCACTACGTTTTTAAATCATCCTCGTAGTCCAACATATCGCATCAAATAGAGTCCTATTCGTGAGTGTGAAGTGCACCAAGTCTATGAGAGGGAGGCTGCGTAGACGTTCTAGCAATTGCCATACCTCTTCATGTCCTATGTCATGCTAAGACTTGTGAAATTGGTTTCCTAATCTTGACGGCGTCGTTGCTCCATTACAGAAGATGCCTTGAGGAAGACCCCACCAAAGGTCGGCTCCAGCTAATGAGGAGCAAGCATCTCAAGAGCCTATGAATGAACCCATCTAAAATGGTGAATTTCGCACAGGATCCTACGCCAGCTTCTAGGGTGAGGGATTTCACCTGGATGAATCGTCCAGAGTTTCATGGGTCGAAGGCTGATAAGGATGCATAGGAGTTCATTGATGAGCTCACCAAGATACTGAACATTATGGGTATCACTTTAGAGTAGAAGGCTGAATTGGTTACTTACCAACAGAAAGATGTAGCTCAGGTGTGGTATACTCAATGCTCTATAGAGAGGTTTTGCAGTAATGAGGTCAACAAGGAAGAGTTCAGATTTGTGTTCCTGGATCGCTTCTTTCCACTTGAGCTTAGGGAGGCCAAGATGACTGAATTTATCAAACACATGCAAGGAGGTATGAGTGTGAGGAAAAATGCCCTCAAATTCACAAAGCTCTCTAAGTATGCTACATCATTTGTGGCTGACCCCCGTATAAGGATGCACAAGTTTGTTTCTGGTATCTCTGATTTTGGTTGTAAAAGAATGTCGTACTGCAATGCTCATATGGGATATATCTAGACTCATGGTGTATGCTGAACAGATTGAAGGGGAGAAACTCAAGGAGAGAAGGGTACACGATCCTAAGAGGGCCCGTTTTGATAGTGGATTCTTTGGTTCTCGAAGTGCTAGCTTCGATCACTTCCAGCAGGGCCAAGGTTCTGGTGCTCAGGTACTAATGCTTGGGTACCTCCTCCTAGGGCACTGGTTGGTGGTGGATAAAATTATCCTCTGTGTAACAAATTTGGGAAGCCCTACACGGGAGTTTGCTGGAGGGATTTGGGTGTTTTCTATGGGTGTGGTGATAAAAATCACAAGGTTGTCGATTGTCCTAGGAATGGTCGTAGAGGCCAAATTCAGGTGGCTCAAGGTGAGTAAGGCCAACAAAGAGCTCCCCCAGGTGTTTCCCCAAGGAACAACAGGTTCTATGCCCTCCATGCCCGCCAGGATGTTAAGGAAGCTCCAGATGCCATGACTAGTATGTTAAAAGTCTTTGATTTTGATGCTTATGTTTTTTTTTGGCCCGGATACAAATTTATCTTTTGTGAATCCTCTGTTGGCTGTTAAATTTGGTTTGAGTCCCAAGATTTTGAAGGATCGTTTCTAAGTTTATACCCCCGCGGGTGAATTTGTTATTGCACATAGGTTCTATCATGGTTGTTTTATTTTGGTGTTGCACAAGGTTTTCCCTTGTGACCTTGTGGAACTTGAGATGTTCGACTTTGACGTGATTCATGGGATGGATTGTTACATACATCATATGCCTCTATAGATTGTAGAACCCGGAAGGTCAAGTTCCAATATCCCGGTGAGCTTGTTCTTGAATGGAAGGGTAGTGACTCCTCTATTAAAGGTCGGTTTATTTCCTACCTCAAGGCACAGAAAATGATTTCCAAGGGATGCATTAATTATATTGTGAGGGTCAAGGATATAGAGTTCGAAGTTCCTACTCTTGAGTCGGTTCCTATGGTGAATGAGTTTTTGGATGTGTTCCCCGAAGACTTGCTCGATATTCCTCCTAAAAGGGAGGTAGATTTCGGCATAGATCTTCTTTTGGATACTCAGCCTATCTCTATTCCTCCTTCTCATATGGTGCCGGCAGAGTTGAAAGAGTTAAAAGAGCAATTAAAGGATTTTTCGGAGAAAGGTTTCATCAGGCCCAGTATATCACTGTGGGGTGCTCTGGTGTTGTTTATGAGGAAGAAGGATGGATCTCTTCGGATGTGTATTGATTATAGGCAACTGAATAAGGTCACCGTTAAGAATAAGTATCCGTTGCCTAGGATTGATGACTTGTTCGACCAGCTTCAAGGGGCTACTCATTTCTCAAAGATTGACCTTCGTTCTGGGTATCCATTGCCTAGGATTGATGACTTGTTCGACCAGCTTCAAGGGGCTACTCATTTCTCAAAGATTGACCTTCGTTCTGGGTATAATCAGCTGAAGGTTAGGGAGTGTGACATTCCTAAAATAGCCTTTCAGACAAGGTATGAGCACTTTGAGTTCATGGTGATGTCGTTCGGCTTAACCAATGTTGCGGCCGTGTTCATTGACCTGATGAATCAGGTGTTGAAGCCATTCCTTGACAGTTTTGTGGTGGTCTTCATTGACGACATCCTTATTTACTCTCGAAGTGAGTAGGAGCACGGGGATTGTTTGAGAGTGGTTCTCCAAACCATGAGGGAGAAGAAATTGTATGCCAAGTTTAGCAAATGTGAATTTTGGTTGGGTGAAATGGCTTTCCTCGGACATATGGTGTCCGGTGATGGTATCAAGGTGGATTTGAAGAAGACCTAGGCCGTGAAGAATTGGCCCAGACCATTGACTCCTTCAGATATTTGAAGCTTTTTAGGGTTGGCTGGATATTATAGAGGGCTAGTTGAAGGGTTCTCATCTATTGCATCTCCGTTGACTGAATTGACCCAAAAGAAGGCTAAATTTGTATGGTCAGATGAATGTGAGAGGAGTTTCCAAACTTTAAAGGATTGGCTTACATCGTCTCCTGTCCTGACTTTACTGAATGGTCTGGAGGGATTCATGGTGTATTGTGATGCCTCGCGGATTGGGTGGGGTTGTGTGCTTATGCAACATAGTAAGGTAATAGCATATGCATCAAGGAAGTTAAAGGTGCATGAACGTTATTACCCAACGCATGATCTTGAGTTGGCGGCGGTAGTCTTCGCCTTGAAGATTTTGAGGCATAATATGTATGGGATTCATGTCGATACGTTCACCGATCACAAGTGTTTGCATTATGTATTCACTCAAAGAGATCTCAATTTGAGGAAAATGAGATGATTGGAACTCCTAAAGGATTACAACATGAGTATTCAATATTATCCCGGCAAGGCCAATGTGGTGGCCGATGCTCTCGGTAGGCTACAATGGGGAGTGTGGCGCATGTGGGAGAGAAAAGAAAGGGGTTAGCAAGGGATGTTCACCGGTTGGCTAGGTTGGGTGTCAGGTTATCCAATTCAAGCGATGGTGGTATCCGTGTTCAAAGCAAGGCCGAATCTTCCATGGTGGTTGATGTAAAAGCTAAGCAAGATTTAGACCCATCATTACTTGAATTGAAGAATTTGGTTGCCGAAAAGGAGATAGAAATGTTCCCAAGGGGGAGATGGTGTGCTCCAGTACCAAGACCAACTTTGTGTTCCAGATGTGGATGATCTTATAAGGGTGATCATGAGTGAGGCTCATAACTCTCATTATTCTATTCACCGGGGGTCTACTAATATTTATCCAGATTTGAGAGAAGTGTATTGGTGGCATGGTATGAAGAAGGACATTGCCAAGTTCATATCCGAATATCTGAGTTGTCAACAAGTGAAGGTAGAGCACCAAAGGCCCGGTGACTTGGCTCAAGATATTGATATTCCCACATGGAAGTGGGAAGATGTGAACATGGACTTTGTGGTTGGATTGTCTCGGACTCGAAGGAAATATGACTCTATTTAGGTCATCATTGACCGGATGACCAAGTCGGCTCATTACCTAACGGTCAAGGCTACCTATACCGTCGAGGGGTATGCGAGGTTATACATCCAAGAGTTGCTGAGACTGCATAGTGTGCCTAGATCTATCATATCAGATCATGGCGCCCAATTCACCTCCCACTTTCGGAGATCATTTTAGAAGGGACTTGGAACTAGGATTAAGTTAAGCACTGCTTTTCACCCTCAAACCGATGGGCAAGCGGAGAGGACTATTCAAACCTTAGAGGATATGTTAAGGGCTTGTGGGTTGGAGTTTAAGGGTAACTGGGATGATCACCTTTCACTCATTAAATTTTCTTATAATAATAGCTTCCATGCTATCATTGGTATGGCACCGTTTGACGCCTTATATGGGAGAAGGTGTAGGTCACCAATGGGATGGTTTGAGTTGGCAAAGGTGGCACTGATTGGCCCAGATTTAGTGTCAGAGGCTATGGAAAAGTGAAAGTAATTAGGAAAGGTTAAAAACGGCACAAGGTCGCCAAAAGTCCTATTCGAATATTAGGAGGAGGGATCTTGAGTTTCATGTTGGTGATTGGGAACATGTGAAGGTTTCGCCTATGAAAGGTGTGGTGCATTTTGGTAAGAAAGGCAAGCTAAGCCCCAAGTATGTTGGCCCTTATGAGATCGTTGAGTGGATTGGGGGTGTGGCTTATAGGTTGGAGTTACCTCCGGACTTGAGATCCATTCACCCAGTCTTTCATGTGTCTATGTTGAGGAAGCTAGTTGGTGATCTTAGCACCACTGTGCCTTTGGAAGGAATTGAGGTTGAGGAAAACTTGTCTTATGAGGAAACCCTGGTAGAGATCTTGGATAGACAAGTGAAGCAGCGTCGTGACAAGTACGTGGCTTTGGTAAAGGTGCTTTGGAGGAATCAACACGTGGAGAGTGCTACATGGGAGGCAGAGTTAGACATGATGAAGCGATATCCCCATCTTTTCCAATCTTCACAAGCCTAAGGTATTAGGTCGATCCTCTTCTAAATAGTCCTAATTCTTTCACTCTTGAGTCGCATGAAATGACATGTATACATGGGCACGAAAATGATTTTTTTTATGATGTTTGAATGATTTGTATACATTTGAAATGGATTTTCAAGACTTTATGATTTATTGAACGACGCATTATACCTTGTGTTTGAATGTTTCATGTCCCAAGTCAAGCTTTCAAGCCTTGTCATTGCACATTCGAGGACGAATGTTCCCAAGATTGTGTTTGAATGTTTCATGTCCCAAGTCAAGCTTTCAAGCCATGTCATTGCACATTCGAGGACGAATGTTCTCAAGAGGGAGATGATGTAAGGATCCGAATTTTTGAGCGGCCTTGTTGGACCCCTTAGTGTCACCCCGAGTGAAAAATTTGCCCAGCGTCGCTCCATGGAAGGCCCACACGGGCCGTGTGAAGCCGCACGGACTGTATGGCCTCTCGTGGAGGGGTGCTTGGCCAAGATTTCGGCGGAGTGGAATGCGACGGAAGATTTCGGACTAAGTGAGGGCACACAGCCACCCACACGATCCGTGTGGTGAGTCACGAGTTGTGTGGCCTCCGTATGGCTCGCTACGTAAACTTTTTCTAAGTACAAAATTACCATCTTGTAACTTTTCATGCAGGAATTTTCTAAGTGATGATTCACGACCCGTATAGCGCCACACGGGCCGTGTAGTCGTCCGTATGGTACCCCTTAGCTACGGATAGATTTCAAGTGTTGGCACCACGTAATTTGACTAAGTGCAAGTTCACGGGCACTGTTCACAGTCTGTGTAACGAGTCACGGACCGTGTATAGGGCCATATGAACCTGCCGGTTCAAATTTCACATGTGTCATTAATGGCGTTTATGTAATTACGGTTTATTTTAATTATGAATTGTGAACTTTTCCCTATCCAAAACCCCTAAACTCAGCTAATATCCCTCCGCTCTTAATTCATTCTCTTTCTTTTCCTAAGATCAACTCCCAAATACTCTCTACTCTCCCTCTCAAGACTCAGAGCTAAGGCTTAATTGGAGTTCAACTCCAAGCTAGGTTCTTCCCCAAATTTCAGCTCCTCAATCAAGGTATGTGGGATTGATTCTTGGTCCCTTACAACCAAGAAGACCCAAAAATTCCTTTCAATTAATTTCATGGATTTTAATTCACTTTAAATATGGGTTTCATTATTTGATTTTATTACATCAAATTGGTGTATGGGTTGTGCTTTGCCTATGATTTTAATTTACTTTGATCACTATTATGATAATTTACATTGAGATGTGAAGTTATGAACATGCATGTCCCTTTTAAAGTTGATTTATGCATGGGTGATTTATATTATGGTTTAGATGATGATTGAATTTTGGATTTATTCAATTTCATATTATGATGTTGATTTTAATTTGAATCTATGTTACCCATATTATCCTCACATCATGCATTGCATTTGCATTTATGAACATTGGTATATAGAAATTATGAAGTGTGTTAAGCCCAATTATGTTTTATGAAATGATTTTGATATGATTATGATAAGGCATTGGTTATGACAAGAATGTGATCACATAGATGTCTTATGATTATGGCTCTTTGAGCATCTCGGGTGCTTACACCATCTTGTATATGGGAATTAGCTATTCCTTGCATGAATATCATGATTATGACTTATGATTTGGCATTTGAGCCTAAATGTGTGTTCAACGGTTTTGAAATGAATTATGATTTTGAAATGAATATTGTATCTCTTGGAATCACATATATGTATAAGTATTCTCGTGGGATGCCGACTTAGCACCGATGGATTCGGGGCATCAAGGCTATCCCCAAGGATCCTCTCTCTTTCGTAGAACTATGTGACTAGCATATGTTATAAGAATCCTCCGAAATGGGATATGTTCCTGTAAGGAAGGTTGCTTCATACGAAATGGGATATGTTCCCGTAAGGTGGAGTACTATTATGATATGATATGAAAAATCCTTATCAAAATGGGATATGTTCCTATAAGGGGGTTGCATCATACGAAATGGGATATGTTCCCGTAAGGGGTTTGCATCATATGAAATGGGATATGTTCCCATAAGGTGAAGTATGGTTTACCTTTGGCAAGTAGACCACCTCTGTACTAGTGAGGGGTATTCATCGGTATTCCAAGCTATAGCTCGCTTGGTCTTACTCATGTCGGTTGAGGTCACATCCCCTTTATATATAAGCATCATTTCATTCATGCATCATGAATTTCATGGCATCTTGTATATATTACTCCCCTGGTTATCCGATTCTTTCTATACTATGTGCCCTTGTCATCTAACATTTAAGTGCAGGTTTAACAAGTTATATGCATTGCATGCCCGTATACTTAGTACATTCAAACATGCTAACGCATACTCTAAGCCTATTTACCATGTAGGGGCCGAGCATTTCCATTACCAACCATTCGGCAAGTAGTCTGATCCAGAAGAGTAGTTGTGGTGAGTCCCATCCTCCAAGGACAAGGCATCTTCCCTCTACTTATGTTATCTCAAATTTCCTTTCTCATTTGAGGGTGAGCCCGGAACATGTCCTAGCCCTCATTCCATCTTGATTAGAGGCATTTATTGGACAACATTTAGACTCTCTAAAATCTTTATGCTATGTGTGGTATTTGGTTTATGTATACATATTGATTGATCTATGGAAATGTCGTATTTGGTTATATGCATATTTGATGTGGAAATGTGGAAAGTCCCAAGCCCCTTATTTCCCCCTTAGTGTGAGTCATATCCTCCTGTCCCTTAGAACTATGTGTTGCTATTTGAATGTTCTTTCCGAACAAATGATGTGAATTTGGATACTTGAGGCTTGTTTGGGGACTCTCGGATTCCCATTCGCCGTGTCACATCTAGGCCCTAGTCCCGGGTCATGACAGGATGATTGCTAGCAATAATTTCTCCATAGAATCTCCTCTTGACTCTTCAATCTCAACTCTCCTCAAGCCCTAACTTTGTGAATTTGCTAGGAAGAGGATTTTATAATGGGTTTCTTCACGAATATGACCTATATTAATCGTATATGGATTTCAGAAGATGTTAGAAATGGACTAGAATGCCCCTCGAATTTTTTAGAAATTTTCCAGCCGTAAAATAACACAGTCTATGACGCGGACTGATCGTGGCCAGTTCATTTTTGGCAAAACTTTTCCTGAACGAGTTTTTTCAACCCCTCAAAAAATTTAGAAAAAAAATAAGTGCGCCTCCGCGACGCGACTCTGTCACGAACTCTCACTATTTCTCGTTTTGGAACGAAAAATTATCTTTTGACTCGGCTGCTCTAAAAATCGACCGAGACTTTTCCCCCACTTAATTTTTTGTGTTGATCACAAATCCGACATCGGATGTTCCATCCAAGCATCGGAAGACGTGTTATGCGTACATCTCTCCTCTAGAGGTATTTTGATAATATTATCGAGCGTTACAAAGACCACTTGTTTGGACCAACTTTAACCCTGCTAGAATCATTAACTTTAAGCGACGAAACTATTCATCGTAACAACGTCAATGATCCACTGAGTTGTGATGGGTATCGCCGAATTGGACATCAAATTTCAACTTTTTTCTTGCCAGGTTTTATAACCATAGGTGACACCACTGTAGACTACCAAATCACTTTGACGATCCGTCGCCCATTTCATCACTCTCTTTAACATCACACTTGGGGTTTGGACTCTATAACTTTAGGCGGTCATCAAGCCTATTTGGTGTCCCGCCGAACATGTTGGTGATGGTCGATCTTGAATATCTTTTGGTCATTTTTGCTTTGTTGACTTGATTTGCTATGATTTGTCCCTTCATTCATTTTGTTCCTCATTCCTAATATCAAACACACATTTAGGTCAATATTAAGTAAATAACACATTGAGGACAATATTTTAGGTAATTTAAGTTCAATAAGAGTCCAATTGACAGACTCATCACCCATCACCGTTTTCAACCATACATATGTCTATTATAATCACTACAAATGACGCTTTTATAATATTATTCTAAGGTTTAGGATCATATTTTTTGAAATTTATGAAATTGACCAATATAACTACTCTTTTCATGGACAAAATATGATCCCACATCTTGTCAAAAAAAAATTATGATTATATCCATAATTATTTTTCTTTTTAAACTTCATAGAAGTATCTTTTTAATTATTTTAAGTAGCACAATTTGATGTAATTGGATATATCTTTGTTGTAACTCTACTCTCTTCTAATTTTAAAAGGTGCATCAAGGCCTCTTGCCTCCTCATCCATGTGGACTTTTTTTTTCTCTTTGTCTCAAGGAAGGTTTTCTTTTGTTTAGGGCGCATAACTTATAAAATTCTTTCAAAAAGATAAGTTTATCTACTATGCCACAAAAAAAGAAGATTTTCTTAAAATTTTATCTCCTCAAATCAAAAATCTTCCAAAATCATGATAAAGTCTTGTGTTTTGTCTACCAGTAATTTGTTGTCCAATATTTCAAAACGAAAAGATCTACAAGCTGCATATTTTTTGGCTCTATGTACTTCGGTATTATAGTTATTCTACAACTTTAAATTTTCTTTGCACTAGAATAAGTTCTATTGTAATAATCATAAAAGTTATTAGATAGACAATTATAAAGATAATATCGACACATGTAGGAATCATCATAATACTTATTCACTTTCTCTTGAAGAGAAATAAATTCATAATTATTCATGGTGGTGGTGTCTAGCTAACTAGAGTTCTTCTTAGTTAACACATAAGAATCATTGAGAAGATTTAAGTATAAAAGTACTTTGCCCTTCCATCTCTTGAAATGGTTACAATTGAACCGAATATCTTGTTAAGATCTCCCATTTAGAGTTGAAACTTCATGTCAGCCAGGGGATCCCGATCATAAATTGATTGTTTGTCCCCATGAAAGGAACGCTCTCCTTTTAATCACTCTGGCACATTATCTTCAGATTTTTCAATTGCAGCAATTGAATCTCCATCAAATTGTTGTAGAAATTAGAAAATTACAATTTAAAAATCAAAATGAAGATAACAAATAGATTGATTTTGAGCCTTGAATATTTCTCTTTTTTAAGGTTTTTCAGGTCTACTTTAGCAAAATTTTTCACCAGTCCTGTTGTAATAATCTTTATTTATCCCCTTCATGATAAACAATTCAATCAAAATGTATTACTGAACAAACTCTAAACAAGAGTTGAGGTCAAAGCTGCGCCAAAAAACATTTTCCTTTGCCATAAGTAGAACTCGCTTTTTTACTATGTTATTTTTGCACTCTTTCTTTTGTTATATACATAAAATAATGAAAAACCATCACTATTTAAAAAAGACAACGAATAAATAAAAGATCACTTTATTTGTCGATCAAAATCAAACACAAAAGAAACACTAATAAAAAAATAAAGGATCATTATAATTTTATTAAAAATAAGTAATGGAAAATTATCATTTTAGTGGAATTAATTATGAATCTTTATCATTTTATTAAAATTAATAATGGCTTATTATCATTTTATTAAAACTAATAAAGTAGCATTATCATTTAATTCAAAATAAAAGGCCACAATAATAACTTAAAATGCCACACTAACAAAAAGTAAGCAACTTTAAAAGCTAACGCTAATGTTTACTGTCAATTTTCGATGACTATTGTTCAGTCAATTAAATTATTTATATAAGTTGATCAAAATTTAGATATTTGAATATTCAATTGTCTACTACATAAGTTAACTAATCGAACAATCCCAGAAAATATCTGAATCGACAAAAGAAATTTGTTTCAACCACCACAATTTGTAGCATACCAAATTCTTCCCAAAGTTCTCAATTGTTATATACACAAATATTTGTCACTCTTCTGATCAATTTACTTTAGTTACTCTCTTCGTTCCAAATTAGTTATTATATTTTTCATCTTTAGAGTTAAGGTGACTAATTTGTAGAGCTAGATTGGATTCGATCAAAATTATTTCTGACCATTAAAATTTAGATACTAAAATATCAATATATATTCTAATTTTTTTAATGATAGTTTGATGAACAAATATATTTCAAAAGGGATTGATCAAAATTCTCCGAAATAACTAAAAAAAAAATAGAAAACTACGGTCATTTAATGAAATATGCAATAAACCAAAGTTTTCAATCACAGAAATTAGTAAAAGATTTGTAATAGTAAAGCTTCATTGCATCAAACTATACATGCTCCACTTATAATACAAATTTCTAATTAATAACTTGTGTTGAGAGGCTTCATTATCTTTTGCTAAATATAAATAGTAAAGAATGTACAGAGAACCACAATATCGAAGACAACGTGCCTCAATGTTTCTTTCTAACCCAAACATAATATAGTCGTTCTCAATTAGAATTTTTCGATTGACTAAAATTTTCTTTAGGCTTCTCATAATTACTTCTGGTTATATTTTGCACAAAATTACGGCTACTCACTTAAATTGGCCTTAAAAATTCTTGCTTTATTTACTGCAAGATAATCTTGAATTAAAATCACTTAGATCATTCCTTACTTCTTCTTTTGAGAAGTTTTGGAGACCTTGGCACCAATTGGGTCTTTCATATCATCATTTTGACAACACCAATAGCATTTGCTTCATGTCTCTCACAGCTAAATGACCCAATGGTGGGTACTACTCAGAAAAGGACCCAACAATAATCATATCTTGGCGAGAAACATGTAGACCATGCCAACATTGCCATTCTTCAAGGATAGAATCACTTACTACAGCAGAATAGTTGTATTCGAACTCAGCCAACGACTGAAATGGGTTTTTAAGGAGAAGAGTAGAAAACATAGGAAATTCATAGTTTTAAAATGAGAGAAAACACCATATTTACAGCAAACAAAGGGTAACAGGAACAAGTATTTATAGTGCCTTACTAGAAAAGTTACAACAAGTCAAAAAAAAATCATAACTCATTAAAAAAATCATAACTCATCAAAAAAGTCACATCCCTTTGAAAAGGTCAAAAGGTCACAAAAAGTACCAACTCTTTAGAAAAGTCACAGCTCACCGAAAAAGTCACATCTCTTTGAAAAATTCAAATTCGTTCGAAAAATTAAACTCACAAATTTCCAATATAAAAAGACGTCTGGTTATAATATAATATAATATAATATAATATAATATAATATAATATAATATAATATAATATAATATAATATAATATAATATAATATAAAGAGATAAGTGTGTGAAACACAGCTGAACTATTCTCTTTTCAGAGTTTCATACCTTAACTATTAGGAGTGTGAGATTCATATAGGTAAAGTATGATTTATTTATTTGAGAAACACGCATCTCACTTATATTCCATTCATCATGGTGTGTGTATTATACACTCTCTTTTATTCAGAAAAAAAAAAAAAGGCCACATCACATTTCACATGGACAAAATATTCAACCTTGACAAAAAATGATTATAGTATTAGTTAAATTTAAATATTAAAGTATTATCATATTAAAAATTATAAAATAAAAATTAGAATATTTTTTCACCTCACTCCACCACTTCCTCTCACCATAAACACCCCCCCCCCCCCCACCCCTGCACCCACAAAACCCCAAAATAATAATTTGATATCATTTTATTTTATTTTATTTTGTAAAAAATGATTCTATCATACTCACGTGATCCTCTGCTTTTATTTTTTCTCATTTTTAAAAAAATTATTTTTTACTTTCCACAAGATTTTTTAAAAATAATTTTTTTATTTTTGTTATATTGAATAAATAAGAATAAAAAATATTTTTCTAAAAACATATGTGCTAATAAATAAAAAGAAAAAATATTTAAAAAATGATAAAAATAAATTGGTAAAAATAATATCACTATTTATAGAAAGGAGTAGAGGAGAAGGTGAAGTTTGAAATTTTTTAAAATACTTTACAAAAGAGAATTGCAAAAAATTAAAGGGTGGGGATTGTTTGGGAGTGGGGGTGGAGGGGGTACGCGGGGATGGGTGGGGGCAGAGTAGGTAAGAAAAATATTTTAAACTTTATTTCTTAAAAATAATTTTTTGGGAGAATATTAATGCTTTAAGCTTCAACTTTAACTAGTATTAAGAGTTTATTTAATTTTTCTCAAGGTAAAATATTTTATCCATATGGCATGCCACGTGGAAAAGTTTTTTCCAATAAAAGTGTGAGAATATTATATACACTATTGAGTTGTGTTTCTTAAATCAATAAGTGATAGTTTAGGCATGAGACTCTCTCTCTCTCACTCTCTCTCTCTCTCACTCTCTCTCTCTCTCTCACTCTCTCTCACACACACACACATACACTCACTCATTGACTCTCTCACACACACACACATAAAACACACAAACACAGACATATAGTCAGACTCTCAATATTTAGGTATGAAACTAAAAAAAGAAAAGGAATAGTTTAGATGTGTTTTTGACACTTATTTCATAAATAAATAAAAATAAATAAAAAATATAGAAGATATACTAAATTAGATGTTTTCACTTGGGGGTATTATAGCAATTTAATGTTTATATAGAGTGTACTTAGTTGGGGGAATTATAAAATAACTTAAATATATTGGACCAAAATTAATATTGAGGATTAACATAATTAGGTTAATTAATTAAATCTAATAAAATATGGATTTAATTAAAAGTCCAATTTTATTTATATGGGCTACAAAAGATGACCCACTTTATTAGGCTCAATATCCTCTCATCCTAGAGGTCAACTTGATGCCACATGCCGAATGACATGGTTTGCCAAGTCAAACAAAGAAGTCAATAGAATCATGTCAGGTGTCAAAATGACATGACATTCCCATATCAAACAATGTCACATGTACAAGTGATGTACCAGCCAATCAAATATCACCATGTCACATGAAAGGAAACATATGTTAATCAATTTTCCTGTGTCATGTCACCTAAATCTGATTGGTAGAAAGAAAGTTTGATTCCTTCACGCCCCAGGATGGTACCCTTGGCGTGACCGGCACTCAGAGACTAATGCTAGTCCCCAAGCGAATCACTTGGACTCATCGTCACATCATACTAGACAGCGGAAGAATAATGCTCAAGAAAAGACTGTAAAGTAAGTAAATCAAGTCTTTAATAAAAAGTGAATTTCCAATAAACAAGAGTTTGGAAAAACAATACTCAACATCCTCTACTCAATGTCTGTGAAGTCTCTACCTCTAACATCTAGATTGTACCATGGCAAGCCATGGCTAACCAACTCAAAGAAAACAGAAGTAACTAATCAAATAAAATAAAGGATCCTCCGGATAGCAAGGAGGGCTCACCAACTCTGGAACTCGGGAACTCTGAACTTCAATAATGTTCCTGCTAAAGTCCTTTATCACATGAATCTGCATCATGAAATGATGTAACGTCGAGTGGCGTCAGTACGTGGAATGTACGATATGTAAGATGGCTCAAGAAACAAGTAAGGCTCAGACTCAATCAACTAACTCAACTCAAGACTCAACTCCTCATCTCATGTCTCATCTAAAATAAATAATGCAAGTTTAAAGTTTAAAATCATGCTTTTCCTCATCTCATACCTCAACTCAAATGAATGATGCAGGTTTAAATTTTGAAATCATGCTTTAAAATTTGACTCAATGTTTAATGCGACTCAGTTTTTAAAATCATGATCGGCCGGCCCAACACATGTGTTTCTTGGAAGTTTCTCTAACCGACAACTCCCCACCCCCCAGGGCTTGGGTGGTGTACAACGAAGAGATGTCATTGCCACGTTCGCCCTAAACTTGACAAGGAATAGGACGTCAACCTCTACCTTTCTCTTTTGGGTCCAAAGAAAATGTCCATCTATTGATACATGGTCCACCAGAATTATCCTTCGCGACCATCCTACACTGGCAACGTAGTTCTTGGGGTACCCCTCAATCACCCGTTTGGTGCTCAATACTCCTTTCAAGACTAAAATGGGCTCATAGAAAATCAACTCAAACTCATCTCTTTGATTCATCTCAACGAGCCAAGTCGTCTCTCAATAACTCAACTCAGCGTCTCAATAACTCAATAACTCGGGGCTATCATTTATGCAATGAAACTCATGACTCTAACTCATACCATGCAATACTCCCAATGACTTCGGTCAAGAACATCATATTATCCAAACTTAACTCATGAGACAAAATATGTATTCTCTATATACATATATGAAACAAGAAAATATACTTTTCGGGTTTAATTCATGTGTTTAGAAGATTTAAATTCATATTTTTCAATTCAGTACATAAGTAAGAAAAATACTATATTTAGGGCTAGAGTATCAAACCTTCGAATAACATTCATATTTCAAGGTAATAACGATGCAACTTATAAATTGCCTCAAGTAAATTCATTAAAAATCCAACATGTACAAGAATTTAGAACTCAAGAAATCACAGATTTAAAACATGCGATTTATACTCATGATCTTGACTCAAGAAACGAAGGGGCACGTTGTAAGGACCCAGATTTTTCAAGCAGCTTTGCCGGATCTTTTGGTACTGTTGCGAGTGAGGTTGCCACGCATCACTCCACGAAACGCCCATACGGGCCGTGTGAAGCCACACAGACTGTGTGGCCTCCTATGGAGGCACACTTGGTCCAGCTCACGATAGGGGAAATCTGAGATGGAGGAATTTCGGACCAAGTGAGGGCACACGGCCACTCACCGGTCTGTGTGATGTGTCACCGGCCGTGTGGCCCTCCATGTAACTCGCTACGTAATTTTTTTCTAAGTATAGATGTACCGTCTCATAACTTTGTTGTGCGAAAATTATTTCATGTGCTATGACACAATCCATGTCACAGCCCGTATGGAGTCACACGAATCGTGTAGTCGTCCGTGTGGTACCCCTTGGCCTCGAATATATTCCTTAAGTTGGCGCTGCAAAATTTTCTAAGTGACGATTCACGGTCACTGTTTACGGTCCATGTGGCAACTCACGAACCGTGTGGGTGACTGTGTGGACCTGATAGTTCCAATATTTGCCCGTTTTATTAATGGCATTTATGTAATTTCAGTATATTTTAATTATGAATTATGACCTTTTACCTATCCTAAACCCCTAATTCAGCTGATATCCCTCCCCTCTTAATTCATTCTCCTAAAACCTTCTACCCCCTCATAAGATCACCTCCTAAATACTCTCTACTCTCCCCTATCAAGGTTCAAGGCCAGAGTTTAATTGAAGTTCAATTCAAGCTAAGTCCTTCCCCAAATTCAGCTCCTCAATCAAGGTATGTGGGATTGATTCTTGGTTCCTTTCAACTAAGAAGATCCAAAGGTCTTTCAATTGATTTCAAGAATTTAGTTTACTTTAAATGTGAGTTTTCATTATTTGATCTTAATAAATCCAATTGATGTATGGGTTGTACATTACCTATGATTTTAATCTGCTTTGATCACTATTTATGATGATTTACATTGAGATATGAAGTTTAGAGCATGAATGCTCCCTTTTAAAGTTGATTTATGCATGGGTAATTTATACTATGTTTTAGATGTTGATTTAATTATGGAATTACTCAATTTAACATTATGATATTGAGTTATACTTGAATCTATGATACCCAAGCCAACCTCACATCATGCATTGCATTTGCATTCATGCACATTGTTTTATATAGAAATTATGAAGTGGGTTAAGCCCAATTATATTTTATCAAACTATTATGACATAATTTTGGTAAGACATTGGTTATGACAAGAATGTGATCACATACATATCAATGTTTATGGCTCGTTGAGCATTTTGGATGCTTGCACCAATCCGTATATGTGCATGAGCTATTCCTTGCATGAGCATTATGATTATGATTTATGATTTGACACTTGAGCCTAAATGTGCATTGAACGGTTTGAAGTGAGCATTGTATCTCTTGAAAGCACGTATATGTCTAAGTATTCAAGTCGGATGTTGTTGACTTAGCACCGATGGATTGGGGGCGTCAGGGCTATCACCAAGGGCCCTCTCCATTTCCTTGAAGTATATGCCAACATAGGAACGTTAGCCATTACCGAAAAGACCAGGTTGTTAGGAATGGTTATTCGTTTATTATGTTTATAATATGATATAATTATGAAAAATCCTTCTGAAAAGCGATCGTAAGGAAGGTGACCATCCACTGAAAATCATGGTCGTAAGGTGTGATGTAGATTACCTTTGGTAAGTAATCTTTTCTTACCGATGGAAGGCCTTTATCGGACTAATTCATGTAATAGCTCGCATGGATTTGATTTTTCGGTTATAGTCCATCCCCACTATATATGAGCATTGTTGCATTTCATGCATCATAACTTTCATGGCATCTTGTATATATTATCCATTGGATATATAATTCTTTCTATATTATGTGCCCTTGTCATCTAACATTGAAATGCAGGTTTGGTAAGTCATATGCATTGCATGACCGCCTACTTAGTACATTTAAACGTACTAACGCATACTTTATGCCTACATGATTTTACCATGTAGGGGCGAGCACTTCGAGTATGAACCATTTGATGAGTAGTCTGATTCAGAAGAGTATTGTGGTGAGTCCCATTTTCCAAGGATGAGCCATATTCCTTTACCTTTACTATCTTGAGTTCCTTTTTCCTTTGAGAATGAGCTCGGAACATGTCCGGGCCCGCGTTCCATCTTGATTAGAGACATTCGTTTGATAATATGTTGACTCCTTTGAAAACCACTTGTTATGCGTGGTACCTGTCTTATGCATTTGTTGGAGTGTTTTACGGGAAATTCTTATTTGGCTCTATACATATTTTGGTGTGGAAATGTGGAAAGTCCCTAGCCCCGTATTGCCCCCATAACATGAGTCTTATTCTCCCGCCTCTTAGAACTATGTGTTGCTATTGGTATATCCTTCCTGAACCGATGATATGGATTTAGATACTTGAGGCTTGTTTGGGGACTCTCGAGTTCCTATTCATTGTGTCACATCTAGGCCCTAGTCCTAGGTCGTGACAAAAGACGTCAGAGCCCTTGGTTTATAGATAGTCCTCGGAGTCTAACATGGCCCGTCAAGTAGAGTCCTATTCATGGGTGTGAAGCGCACCATCCCTATGACAAGCTATGAAAACGTTCTAGGAATTTCCTCACTTCTTCATGCCTTATGTCGTGCTATGGGCGTTGCTCCGTTTCAGAAGATGCCTCGAGGAAAACCCCTCCAACCAAGGTCGGTTCCGGCTAATGAGGAATAGGCTCCTCAAGGGCCTATGGATGAACCCATCTCAAACGGTGAGTTTCGTACAACCTTTGCCATGCTCGCTCAGGTGGTGACTTCTCAGACAAGGTAGGCTAACCTGCCACGGGATACTACGCCTGCTTATAGGGTGAGGGATTTCACCCGGATGAATCATCTGGAGTTCCATGGGTCAAAGGCTGAGGAGGATGCTCAAGAGTTCATTGATGAGCTTACCAAGATACTGAACATCATTGGGTGTCACTTCTGAAGAGAAGGCTGAATTGGCTTCCTTCCAACTGAAAGATGTGGCTCAGGTATGGTATACTCAATAGTCTATGGAGAGGGTTTGTAGTGGTGATGTTAATTCGGAGGAGTTTAGATTTGTGTTCCTTGATCGCTTCTTTCCCCTTGAGCTTAGGGAAGCTAGGATGATTGAGTTTATCAACCTCAAGTAAGGAGGTATGAGTGTGAGGGTTTATGCCCTCAAATTCACAAAGCTTTCCAAGTATGCTTTGTCACTTGTGGTTGACCCCTGTGCAAGGATGCACAAGTTTGTTTTGGGTATCTCTAATTTTCTTGTAAAGGAATGTCGTACTGCTATGATCATATGGGATATGGATATTGGCAGACTCATGGTGTATGCAGAACAGATCGAAGGGGAGAAACTCAAGAGAGAAGGGTTCACGATCCCAAGAGAACCCATTTTGATGGTGGATTCTCTGGTTCTCGAAATAGTGGCTTCGATCACTTCTAAAAAGGCCAAGGTTCTAGTACTCAAGTCGCTAATGATCGGTTACCTCCTCCCAGGGCACCGGTTGGTGGCGGTGAGGGGTATCTTGTGTATGACAAGTGCGGAAGGCCTCACCCGGGAGTGTGTTGGAGGGAATTGGGTGTTTGCTATGGGTGTGGTGATGAAGATCAGAAGGTTGCTGACTATCCTAGGAATGCCCGTAGAGGTCAAGGTTAGGTAGCCCAAGGTGGGTAAGGTCAACAGAGAGCTCCCCAAGGTGTTTCCCCAAGGAACAATTGATTCTATGCACTCCATGCCCGCCAAGATGTCGAGGAAGCTCCGGATGTTTTGATGGGTGTGTTAAAAGCCTTTGATTTTGATGCTTATGTTTTGCTCCATTCGAGTGAAAATTTGTCTTTTGTGACTCCTCTGTTGGCTGTTAAATTTGGTTTGAGTTCCATTATTTTGAGGGACCCTTTCTCAGTTTATACTCCCATGGGTGAATTTGTTGTTGCACATAGAGTCTATCATGGTTGCCCTGTTTCTGTGTTGCACTAAATTATTCCATGTGATCTTGTGAAACTTGAGATGTTTGACTTTGACGTGATTCTTGGGATGGATTGGTTGCATGCATCATATGCATCTATAGATTGTAGAACCCGAAAGGTCAAGTTCTAACCTCCCGGTGAGCCTATTCTTGAATGGGAGGGTGGTGACTCCTCTGTTAAAGGTCGGTTTATATTTCCTATCTCAAGGCGCATATGATGATTTCTAAGGGGCGCATTTATCATATTGTGAGGGTCAAGGATATAGAGTTCGAAATGCCTACTCTTGAGTCGGTCCCTATAGTGAATGAGTTTTCGGATGTGTTCCCTGAAGACTTGCCGAGCATTCCTCCTGAAGGAGAGGTAGACTTCGACATAGATCTTCCTCCGGATACTCAACCTATCTCTATTCCTCCTTATCGTATGGCGCCGATGGAGTTGAAAGAATTAAAAGAGTAGTTAAAGGATTTGTTGGAGGAAGGTTTCATTCGGCCAGTATATCATCGTGGGGTGCGCCAGTGTTGTTTGTAAGAAAGAAGGATAGGATTCTTTGGATGTGTATTGGTTATAGGTAACTGAATAAGGTGACCGTTAAGAATAAGTACTTGTTGCCCAAGATTGATGACTTGTTTGACCAACTTCAAGGGGCTACTTATTTCTCAAAGATTGATCTTCGTTCCGGGTATCATCAGTTGAAGGTTAAGGAATGTGACATTCCCAAAACAGCCTTTCGGAAAAGGTATGGGCACTTTGAGTTTGTGGTGATGTTTTGATAGTTTTGTGGTGGTCTTCATTGACGACATTCTGATTTACTCCCGAAGTGAGCAAGAGCACGGGGATTACTTGAGGATGGTCCTCTAAACTTTAAGTGAGAAGAAGTTGTATGCCAAGTTTAGCAACTATGAATTTTGGTTGAGCGAAGTGGCTTTCCTTAGTCATGTGGTGTCCGGTGATAGTATCAAGGTGGATCCAAAGAAGACCGAGGCCGTGAAGTATTGGCCCAGACCATTGACTCCTTCAGATATTTGAAGTTTCCTTGGGTTGGCTGGGTATTATAGAAGATTTGTTAAGGGGTTCTCATTTATTGACTCTCCATTGACTAAGTTGACCCAAAAGAAGGTTAAGTTTTTGTGGTCGGAGGAATGCGAGCGAAGTTTCCAAACTTTAAAGGATCGACTTACATCGACTCCCATCTTGACCTTACTAAACGGCTTGGAGGGATTCGTGGTGTATTGTGATGCCTCCGGATTGGGCTGGGTTATGTGCTTATGCAACATGGTAAGGTAATAGCGTATGCATCAAGGCAGTTGAAGGTTCATTAACGTAATTACCCAACACACAACCTTAAGTTGGCGGTGGTAGTTTTTGCCTTGAAGATTAGGAGACATTATTTGTATGGGGTTCATGTTGATGTGTTCACCGATCACAAGAGTTTACAATATGTGTTCACTCAAAGGGATCTCAATTTAATACAAAGGAGGTGCTTGGAACTCCTAAAAGATTACGACATGAGTTATCTATATCATCCCGGCAAGGCCAATGATGTGGCCGATGCTCTTAACAGGCTATCTATGGGAAGTATGGCGCATGTTGGGGAAGAAAGGAAGGAGTTAGCAAGGGATGTTCACAAGTTAGCTAGGTTGGGTGTCAGGTTGGCTGATTCGAGTGATGGTGGTATTCATGTTCAAAGCGGGGCAGAATCTTTTGTGGTGAGTGAAGTAAAAGCTAAGAAGGATTTAGATCCATCGTTACTTAAATTGAAGAAGTTGGTTGCCGAAAAGGAGATCGAGGTGTTCTCCCAAGGGGGAGATGGTGTCCTCCGGTACCAAGACCGGCTTTGTGTTCCGGATGTGGATGATCTTAGAAGGGTGATTATGAGTGAGGCTTAACTCTCATTATTCTATTCACCTGGGGTCTACCAAAATGTATCGGGATTTGAAAGAAGTGTATTGGTGGCATGGTATGAAGAGAGACATGGCTAAGTTCGTATCTGAATGCCCGAGTTGTTAACAAGTGAAGGTAGAGCACCAAAGGCCTGTGGCTTGGCCCAAGAGATTGAGATTCCCAAGTGGAAATGCGAAGATATAAACATGGATTTTGTGGTTGGTTTGCCTCGGACCCGAAGGAAATATGATTCCATTTGGGTTGTCGTTGACCAGATGACGAAGTCGACTCATTTCCTACCGATCAAGACTACCTTCAGCACCGAGGATTACGCGAGGTTGTATATCCAAGAGTTGTTAAGGTTGCATGGTGTGCCTAGGTCTATTATATCGGATTGTGGTACCCAATTCACTTCCCACTTTTGGAGATCATTTCAGAAGGGACTTGGAATTAAGATCAAGTTGAGTACCGGTTTTAATCCTCAAACCGATGGACAAGTTGAGAGGACTATTCAAACCTTAGAGGATAGGTTGAGGGCTTATGTGTTGGAGTTTAAGGGCAACAGGGATGACCACCTTTCACTCATTGAGTTTTCTTATAATAATAGTTTCCATGCTAGCATTGGTATGGCGCCATTTGAGGCATTATATGGGAGGAGGTGTAGGTCACTAGTGGTTTGAGTTGGGAGAGATGGCACTAGTTGGCCCGGATCTAGTGATGGAGGCCATGGAAAAGGTGAAAGTGATTAAGGAAAGGTTGAAAATGGCTCAAAGTCATCAAAAGTCATATTCGGATGTTAGGAGGAGGGATCTTGAGTTTCGTGTCGGTGATTGGGTATATGTAAAGGTTTCGCCTATGAAGGGCGTGATGCATTTTGGTAAGAAGGCAAGCTAAGACCCTGGTATGTTGGCCCTTATAAGATCGTTGAGCGGGTTGGAAGTGTGGCTTATAGGTTGGAGTTGCCTCCAGACTTGAGTTTTATTCACCCAGTCTTCCATGTGTCTATGTTAAGGAAGCTAGTTGGTGATTTTAGCACCATTGTGCCATTATAAGGGATTGAGGTTGAGGAAAACTTGTCTTATGATGAATTCCCAATGGAGATCATGGATACGCAAGTAAAGCGGCTTCGTAACAAGGACGTGGCTTCGGTGGAGGTGCTTTGGAGAAATCAACATGTGGAGAGTGCTACTTGGGAGGCAGAGCTGGACATGGTGAAGCGATACCCTCATCTTTTCCAATCTACTCAAGCCTAAGGTACTAGGATCCTCCCTTTTCTAATGATTCCATTTCTCGCCCTCTTGAGTCTCATGACATGACATGCATACATGTGCACGAAAAGGATTTTTATTTTATTTTGAATGACTTGAATACAATTTTGATATGAGCTTAAAGGCTTTATGATTTTCAAATAATGAACTATGCATTGTACCATATGTTTGAGTGTTTCATGCTCTAAGTCAAGCCTTTAAAGCCTTGTTCTTGCACATTCGGGGATGAATGTTCCCAAGGGGGAGATGATGTAAGGACAAAGATTTTTCGAGCGGCTTTGTCGGATCTTTTGGTACTGTCTCGAGTGAAGCTGCCAGGCATCGCTCCATGGAAGGCCCACACGGGCAGTGTGAAGCCATACGGACCGTGTGGCCTCCCATGGAGGCACACTTAGTCCAGCTCACTACAGGGGAAATCTAAGACGGAGGAATTTTGGACCAAGTGAGGGCACACGGCCACTCACACGGTCCGTGTGATATGTCACGGGCCATGTGGCCCTCCGTGTAACTCGCTACATAAATTTCTTTTCTAAGTATAGATGTACCGTCTCATAACTTTGTCGTGCGAAAATTATTTCAAGTACTATCACACGGTCCATATCACGGACCGTGTGGAGTCACACACACCGTGTAGCCGTCCGTGTGGTACCCCTTGGCCTCGGATACATTCCTTGCATTAGCACAGCAAAATTTTCTAAGTGACGGTTCACGATCACTGTTCACGGTCCGTGTGGCGACTTATGGACCGTGTAGGCGATCGTGTGGACCTGATGGTTCCAATATTTGCCCATTTCATTAATGGCATTTATGTAATTTTAGTTTATTTTAATCATGAATTATGACCTTTTACCTATCCTAAACCCCTAATTCAGTTGATATCCCTCCCCTCTTAATTCATTCTCCTAAAACCTTCTACTCTCCCTCATAAGGTCACCTCCCAAATACTCTCTACTCTCCCCTCTCAAGGTTCAAGGCTAGGGTTTAGTTGAAGATCAATTCAAGCTAAGTCCTTCCTCAAATTCAACTCCTCAATCAAGGTATGTGGGATTGACTCTTGGTTCCTTTCAACCAAGAAGAACCAAAGGTCTTTCAATTGATTTCATGAATTTAGTTTACTTTAAATGTGAGTTTTATTATTTGATCTTAATAAATCCAATTGATGTATGGGTTGTACATTACCTATGATTTTAATCTACTTTGATCACTATTTATGATGATTTACATTGAGATATGAAGTTAAGAACATGCATGTCCTTTTTTAAAGTTGATTTATGCATCGGCAATTTATACTATGGTTTAGATGTTGATTTAATTATGAATTTACTCAATTTAATATTATTATATTGATTTTTACTTGAATCTATGATACTCATGCCAACCTCACATCATGCATTGCATTTGCATTCATGCACATTGCTTTATATGGAAATTATGAAGTGGGTTAATCCCAATTATATTTTATGAAACTATTATGACATGATTTTGGTAAGGCAATGGTTATGAAGAGAATGTGATCACATACATGTCAATGATTATGGCTCTTTGAGCATTTTAGGTGCTTGCACCATTCCGTATATGTGCATGAGTTATTCTTTGCATGAGCATTATGGCTATGATTTATTATTTGGCATTTGAGCCTAAATGAGCATTGAACGGATTGAAGTGAGCATTGTCTCTCTTGAAAGCACGTATATGTATAAGTATTCAAGTCGGATATTATTGACTTAGCGCTAATTGATTGGGCGCGTTACGGCTATCCCTAAGGGCCCTCTCCCTTTCCTTGAACTATGTGCTAACATAGGAACGTTAGTCATTGCCGAAAAGACCGGGTCGTAAGGAATGGTTATTCGTTTATTATGTTTATGATATGATATGATTATGAAAAATCCTTCTGAAAAGCTATCGTAAGGAAGGTGACCATCCATTGAAAATCGTGGTTGTAAGGTGTGATGTTGATTACCTTTGGCAAGTAATCTTCTTCTACCGATGGGAGGTCTTTATCGAATTAATTCATGTAATAGCTCGCATGAATTTGATTTTTCGGTTATAGTCCATCCCCACTATATATGAGCATTGTTGCATTTCATATATCATAACTTTCATGGCATCTTGTATATATTATCCATTGGATATATAATTATTTCTATATTATGTGCCCTTGTCATCTAACATTAAAATGCAGGTTTGGTAAGTCATATGCATGGCATGCCCGCATACTTAGTACATTCAAATGTACTAATGCATACTCCATGCCTATATGATTTTACCATATAGGGGTCGAGCACTTCGAGTATCCACCTTTTGACGAGTAGTCTGATTTAGAAGAGTATTGTGGTGAGTCCCATTTTCCAAGGATGAGACATCTTCTTTTACCTCTACTATCTTGAGTTCCTTTTTCATTTGAGGGTGAGCCCGAAACATGTCCTGGCCCCCGTTCCATCTTGATTAGAGACATTCGTTGGATAATATATTGACTCCTTTGGAAACCACTTGTTATGCGTGGTACCTAGCTTATGCATTTGTTGGAGTGTTTTATGGGAAATTCTTATTTGGCTCTATACATAGTTTGGTGTGGAAATGTAAAAAGTTCCTAGCCCTGTATTTCTCCCATAGCGTGAGTCCTATTCTCCCCCTCCCCCCTAGAACTATGTGTTGCTATTTATATGTCCTTCTTGAACCGATGATGTGGATTTAAATACTTGAGGCTTGTTTGGGGACTCTTGGGTTCCCATTCGCTGTGTCACATCTAGGCCCTAGTCCTGTGTCGTGACACGTGTGGATTAACATAGTCCAACGCTATAGGTAATCTTACATACCTGGAAAGTTGATAATACAATCAAAATTTAATGAACACTAGCTTTCTTGGAGAAAATCCTCGATCTCGGTAGTTCTTTTAGAGTGGAAGAAATTGGAAAGACATTGTTTTAAAGGGCTTCTCCTTGATACTTTAATTCTCGACTTAGAATATTTAGAGTCCTTACTGAAGAACCTTAAATTTGAAGAAGAAGAAGAAGAATCAAGAAATCATTTCTTATAATTCTTGAATTCGTTTTCTTGAAACCCTGGGTTATAATTTAATATTCTATTAGAGATTCATGACTAGATAAAGAAATTTAGACTGGGTAGATTGAAATTTATGAAGAATAACTTACCTTGATGATGAATCTTGAAAGTTAATCCTAACTTGATGACTTTCTTGATTATTCTTGAACGTTTATGTTTAGGAGTGAAGGAGAGGGTTTTTATTTATGAAAACTGACGTTTTATGTGTTTTTGGACCTTAAATAGACCCCTAAAGGTTTTAGGATAAAAATAACCACTAAATAAAATAAAAGGACGTCATTTAGCTTATCCAGAAAGGGTTCGCGAAAGGTCTGTGATACAGAGCTGTTGCGGATCAAACTCTGATTAAGGCGAAATAAGATGTGTTAGAAAGATAATTCAAGGATCTTTAATTTGATATATTATGGGCCACTTAACTCATTATACTTTAGGAGATATCGTTATTTGAATTTGACCCTTCTATCAACTCATACAAAAACTTAGTCGATAAAAATTCTTTGGACTTGACTTGATGTAAAAGATCCTTTATAACTCTAAATCACATCTAATATACTTTAAATAGTTAGGAATTGATCCTAGCATGTATATACAGCCTAGAAGTCGTTGGTCCATCTAACTTTTATAAAATCTTACATTAGAATTGCGACCTTTCATCGTCTTCAATTCTATTCCCACACTAAGAAATTAATTTTAACATTTATGCTTAATTAAGAATTATCAATTAAAATCGTATATGTTGTGAGGGATGATTCAATCTTAGTTAAAAAAAGTTGGGGTGTTACAGATTCCATCATAACTCCTCTATTCTACCACTATATGTAGGGATCCTCATAATTCATAATTCACTTACAAGAATTCTAACAAGAAGCGAGAGAGAACTTGTGGTCAAACCCAGTAAATTTCTCTACAAGTTGAAGGATTCAAGAAATCAAGCATTCAAGTTCAAGAGTCCAAGAAATCAACCATTCAAGTTCAAGTAGAAGGTCGAGACCAAATACATGAAGTTTCACAAGATTTAAGATTAAGCAAAAGAGTCCTTGAATTTATGTTTGAAAAGGTGAATTAGAGAATTTATAGAAATTGTAGAACTCACTCCTTGAAATAAAATACAATGACTGTTGCAATATTTTTCATTCGTTAATTGTTAGTTTCTCAATGCAAATTTTATTGTCATACAATTATTTTTAAATGTTGATGAATAATTTGTTATTGAAAATAATATGCTCAACTTCATAAATTGGAAGAGTTGTACCTGTATAAAAAAATTGAACTTGTTCACTATTCTTACATCCACATGGAACCTGTATCAAGCTTTCATAGTAACTTGTTCCTCTCAAACTTGTCGGACAACCATGTGAATTGAATTCCTTGAGTTTATCCAACTTTAGATCATAGCAAATTAGAAAACCATTCCTACTTTGGCAAAAGCATCCAATAATCCTTCCAAATTGCTAATGGAGATTCAATAGGAAGAGGTCTAACTGTGTATATCTTGATCCAAGTATCATATAACCCATATTTGCATTAAATCTTGTGCTGGATCCCATTCAGGATTTGGATGGGGATAAAGAATCATTGTTAAAGAGTCGCTTATGATCACTAAACCATAATGTGGTCCATTTAAGAATTACTGTTAAAAATTTCTGTACTCAGATCAAAGTGGAGAATTGTCATTTTATGATTGGATGCGAATGACAAGCACTCTTGTAAAATACCATAGAACAAGGAGCCACCCAATAAATCTTAGGAAAATCCTTATCCAGAAATCAGTGCTCATGTCATAAACCTCGACTTTTATCTCTACTCAATCTGGGTTCCTCCTGCAAGGACGAGCATCATAAACTCTACAAACGCGATTGAGGCAAATCCAAACCCGAAAACCTTTTGGAACATCACTAGGGCAAGGCGGTACCAACCTGTAACTTCTAATAGTTGGATTAAATAATACAGTGTTCACAATATTCATCAAAGCTATTAAACCATGACAAGGTCCAATAAATTGGTCATAATTACTCAACAAAGGTGGATGCCAGATCTGGTGAAAGAATCATCACCAAAAAGAAAAGACAATATAGTTTTATGGTGAAAGGGACCTTCTTGGAAAGAGCGGTGAATTCGATCTTTTTTTGCAGTTTCAATTTGGTTGATCAATGTGGAGGATGGAATGAGAATGTACAAAGTTTTAGAACTACACTTAAATCACATGAGTCATTTTACTGGAAGTCTCAAAAGTATATAAGTTTTCATGTACCATCTTGGATCCTCTCAAATGGATTTTGAATTATACTAGAACAAATGATGTTTCTATGTTTAGTCTCAATTGTATAGCCGAAATGCAAGGGGATCTCTATCTCATTTGAAAAATAATCTCTTCCTTCATATATTTCTTTCTTTTGGTCATGAGGGTTTTCAAATGTTCAATGGCCAACCACATATACAACGTCCTTAATTTGTCTTAAAAATTTATTTTGACCCTTCAATTTGTACCATTTTAAACCCTTCAACTCTATTTTGCATATATCATTTAAACATAAAAAGATTTATGTAGTATAAGTGTCAAACATATGTTAGATAAATATTAAAACAGTATTACAAAATCAAATTGAATATTCATATGTTTGTTTTCTTCATGTCATCCAAATTTACTTGGTATTTACATTAATTCTATCATGTTGACATATGTACGTAAAATAAGAATATATATTAATTAGTTATATTTAATTGATCTTAAAATTTATTGGTGAGATGAATTAGTGACACAAGTTATTGTAAAGATCATGTTTATTTTACCGTTAATTTTGTAGTTCTCTAACGGCTACTTTTTCATACATAATTATATTTTTTAAATATATTTATAAGGTGGAAAAACTTATTTATTAAATATTTTAAAATTTTATTAGAAAACTACATTTTAAAAATATTTTAAAATCAAATATGAAATAGTCTAAAGATATGATTATTTATTAGGTGGTAACATATATCTTTTTTTATTAAAAAGTTTTGTACTAAAAATACAAACCATAAAAATAAATGTTTGAAAATTTCACATCATTTAATGCTGGAAAATGAATAATATAGTAAAAATTTTAATTTCAATTATAAATTTTATCATGATTAGTAGTTATCTGTTCCTAGTGTTTAGGAAGATGTAAAAGTGAGGTAGAATTTATTTCATATTTTTTACAAAAAAATATTTTTGAAATCCAAAGTTATTAATTTTAAAATTTCTTGAAAATTATAAACAGTAAAAGATTTTGATGGTTATTTTTTAAATTTTAGTATTAACTTAAATTCTAATTAATGATGGTAAATATTCAAATATTGTCAAATATAAACTGTATTTCGACGTCAAAAAATAAAAAACTATAATTTTTTTATTAAATATTATTTCTTCATAAGGAAAATCTATTTCTATGTTTATAGTTATATATAATGGGAATGGTAAAAAAAAATCACGCTAACTTCCACATTTATTCATTCTCTATAGCAAAAATAATGTTGATTGTTATAATTAAATTTTAATTAGCACATTTAGGATTCTAATTATCAATTTTTATATTCTAAATATTTAATTATAAGAAAGACAATCTCAATCCAATGAATAGTCATAAAGAGTAATAGAATTTAAGAAAAATAGATATCAATATTATCACAGTCAAATAATACTGTCAAGAACAAAAAATTAATAAAAGAAGACTAAAAAATCATCACTACTACCATTTTTCACATTTTTCTTCTTACGGATAATTAAATTCATGTTCATAAAATCTTCTATCTCACCAAAATATTGATGTTGGAAGTGAAGATAGCAATAAAAATTACTTAAATTATAAAATAACATGAAAAGTATATAAATAAAATAATTATCGAAAAAATATACATTAATAAAGAAATAGTTAAAAATACATAGGTTAAATTAAAAAAAAATAGATACGGAAAAAAAAAAACAACTAACCTAAATATTCTTTGTAGTTCCAAATTGCAACTATTAAAATTAGTTTACAATTTGCTCAAACTTAGACAATTAAATTAGTGCTAAGTTTTTAAATTTTGAATCTAAATTTGAATTGGAAGTTACAGGCATAGTGTCTCTTAAAAATGAAATTAAAATAACTCTATACTAAATAAAATTGAATTTTGACCTTTTTTTGGGAGGTTATATATATGCTTAATTTTATTTATTTCAAATATGCTAATTAATAAATTATAAAAATTAAGCAATTTAATAATTTTAAATAAGAAACAATGCAATGAAAAAAAATATAAAAAGATAAAAATTTATTCAATAATTACATGATTGTTTGTCACTATTCATATACATTTGATTATTGAAGATGGGGATGAATATGTTTCATTGAGGAACAATATGATAATTAATTTTTCTTTTTAAAGATAATATTATTTAATATACTTGAAGAAAGTATCAATTTATAACAATAAAAAAATACTTTTATATTATCCGCGCATTGCACGGGCACATATACTAATATCATTTAAACGTAAAAAGATTTATGTAGTATAAGTGTCAAACATATGTTAGATAAATATTAAAACAGTATTAAAAAATCAAATTAAATATCCATATGTTTGTTTTCTTCATGTCATCCAAATTTACTTGGTATTTACATTAATTGTATCAAGTTGTCATATGTACGTAAAATAAGAATATATATTAATTAGTTATATTTAATTGATCTTAAAATTTATTGGTGAGATCAATTAGTGGCACAAGTTATAATAAAAATCATGTTTATTTTACTATGAATATATCTATCTCTTTTTAATTTATATCGCATCAATAAAATATTTAACATCCTTAAAGTAATTCTAATTCTAAATTTTGATATGATATCATTCTTTTCAATCTAGCTCTTTGCTTATTATTTGTAATATTTTATTCAGACTTTTATGACATAGAATAAAATTTATTTGTAAATTAGGTATAGGCAAAATGAGTTATATAAATTAAAAGAAAGAGCATATTATCTTTGCATATAGAGATAAATATAAAAGGAGGTAGATAAAGAAAACAAATGGATAAGTAAAGTAGATGAAGAAGAGATTGATAAATAAATAATGAAGAATATTGTTAATGATAAAAATATCAAATATTATCGTTAAAAACAAAAATTCACGCATTTTAGATAATGAATAATTCCACTAATCAGTTCGGTCAGCATTTTGTGTTTGTATGATAAATTCAAAATGTAGTTGGAGAAATAAAATAAAACAAGAATGAATTAGAGTATCAAAGTGAGAATTAGGAACAAGTTAAAGGGGCTATATGTGTGTTTGGACATTTTCAATCTATACCTATATCATTGTATATTATAATTGTTGTATAAAAGAGAAAATTTGAGAATGATTCTTCATTCTTTTTTAATGATTCTTCATTCTTTTTTGGTCTTTTCCCTTCCTTTCTACTTTCCCAAGTTTCCATTTATTTTGTGTTATATTAAAAATCACAAAAGCCATTATTTTATTCTTCTTAATAACTGTTCAATCCTTTCCTCTTAATTCCTTTTATCAATCCTCATAGCAATAACTAGTGAATTTATCTGTGCTTCAAACATCTATAAAAGATGATAAGATATTAAAAAAAGTTATACATTATATAGAGCTAAGATGTATTTACAATTTTATTATTATGATCTAAATTATTAAAAATACAAGAAAAAGAAAAAAATACGAATCAATGCATAATCGTTTATGTTATTGTAGACATCCACTTCCATAAATAGTCTTCATCTTAGTTTTTGAGTCAAACAAAGAATATGAATATAAAAAGCATCGAATAAATAAAAATTTAAAATATCAATAAGAACATTTCTTATAAAGTCTTACAATATCTCTATCTATAGACTACAATATTAGATATCAAGCAATGTTATATGACTATTAATAGTATGATCCTACGGGTCATTTTCTCCATTTCTGTAATGCCCTTGAAGTTGGAATAAGTAACAGAAGTTTTAGAAATTTTTAATGGTGCTGGATTCACAAATCATTTCTATACCCCCTAGAAAAATTCCACAGGCCATTGAAGGTGTTCATGGAACCTACTGACAATTTTGAAAAATTGAGTGTTTGACGAGCTGGGCCGTAAAAGAGACTACAATTCATAAAAAGTTGTCATAGAAAGGGTCTAGGATTTTTAGAAATTAATGAATTGTAGTACTTTTTATACGGATTGACAGAAAGAGTTATAGTTGCGCTGACAAGCTATCAATCAAGCTCATAGATTGGGTCCTGAGGATATGAATATTTATTATGTGCAGGTGTTCAACCAGAAGGTTCTACGACCTATGAAAAGAACTATAGTATTTCGGGCATTTGAAGGTTGAAATATGATATAGTAAGGTAAAATAATGGAAAAATAGCTTCGGAGGATTTTTAGGTCTAGTATACCAAGAAATAAAATTTTCATCAAAATTTTACTTTCCAGAGGGGTGTACGACCTCTCCGCATCACAGTGATAGTCAAGCACAGGACAAATTCATCCTTGATAAAAAAAAAAAGCATTGGCCATAAATTGCATGCACTAAATGCGATTTACTTGATGTTCATAGAACACGTGTCCCGAGTGCGATTTACATGTCGCAGAGAAAAGTAAACAAAATTGGAACAAGCCTATGTTAGACTTGTCCCAAGACAATTAAACTTTTCATACAATTTTATTTTTAAGTGGGGGAACTTTTGGACTTTTTCCTACTTATTAGTTGATTAACCTGTAAAGTTTTGGTGACTAAATTCTATTTTATAAAATATCCTATGCCCTCAAAATTCTCTCATTCTCACACGTCTCTCAATTTACAAAACTTCTCTCTCTAGAAAATACTCTGAAGGTTTTCTTCTTCTTCAAGCAAGACTCCATTGATGTCATGCCTAGAGATGATATCCTATGCATGGGTGGAACTAAGCAGTCATTGCTGATCTCCAAGGAAACCACTTTATTTGATCACTCATTCGATCATACAATAGAAAATACAATTTAAGAGCTAAACAAGTAAGCGGCTATCCAAATACACTCAAAGGAACAATAGTTTAAAATCAGCAAACCAATTCAACTCAATATTAAGAAATAATTTATAAAGATACAAGTCTTGATACTAGAGACATCGACTCAAATCAAACACTATGTATGAAGCCTATATTACTATCAGGTATATTGCTACCTCAAGCAAATAAAAGAGATACTAAACTCTAAGAAGAAATTGTCAATGAATCTTCCGAGTGCAAGAAGGTCTCACCACAGTATCTAGGATGAAATAGATCATCAATGTAACGCTTGTTGATGATCTTCAACACCTGTATCTACATCAGAAAAAGAAGCAGAATCGAATTTCATTAGTACATGAAATGTATTGTATATAAAATAGCCAAAAACCACCATGGGCACAAGAAATACTCAAATGAGATCTTCAACTAAAAAATAACACAAGTTTAAAAGTAAAACTATGTTTTAGATATAATAAGTGACTCAGACAAATTATTTTTTAGAGTACTATTGGGTCCTATTTGGTCATTTCTCTAATTGACAATCATCACCTATAACTCGATGATGTACAGTGAAGCGATATTATTGCCACACCCATCCAATACTTTGTTAAAGTAAGGGACGGTCATAATCATTGAATCCACAATCAAATCAAGTCCTCCTTTGGATAATGAGGAAACATCCAGCTTTTGTGGTTCAGTCCCCTCCTATGCTGGCTAAATAGTTACTAGGTTTAAGTTGTTATTTACTCTTATCCAATTTGATGCTCGATACTCCTTCCAAGATTCAATATGCTCATAAAATGTCAAACCAATCAATTCATGAAAGTCATTCAATTAGTATCATTGAGCTCTTATCAACTCAAAAACCATCTCATAATCAATTCTTTCAACCAATCATACTATCATCCCATTCCATCTTTCAAGGACCGTTGAGTGATCACGTCCAAATTACATCTCCAATTAAGGTATAAGTGGCCACTATTTCAAATATAGAATCTAACAACGCTTAGGGTCGATCCCTTGAGAAATAAAGTTTAGACTTGGAATAATTAAAATTATTTCGAATAATTAACCAACTTATTTCTAAAGGGGGGATTTATATTGTAAAAAGAAATAACTAAAACCTATTGTAAGAACCATTAGAATTTAAGTATTACTAGTTCAGTGAGAGAAGTAACTAGGGTATTGTGTTTCCCATGAATTCCTAACACAATATAATCTCATAACTATAACCTTTTTCTGGTGTGTAGCTGTCACGACCTGAAAATGGACGTGATGGTACTCACCTAACCCCACCAAGGCGAGTCAGCCCAAAACCTACTAATCCAAACATAACAATAATCGCGGAAGAGAAAATAGTTTAATATGACAAATAATCATAGGAAGACCAAACTACAATCATCCCAGAACTGGTGTCACGTGTACAAGCCTCTAAATACATAGTACTCAAATAAAATAAATGTCTCAAATGTCTAGTCCTCAAATAGAACGTAACATAATAATGGATTCCTTGAAGGTCCACCAGTGACATAAGCAGCTACCTTAAGGATAATCTGGAAGCTCGGTCTTGCAATGAGAAAATTCTAACTAGAGGGACCGGGCTCGCAACCTACAAAAATATAGCAAGGGGGTGAGTACCAAATCAACGCAGTACTCAGCAAATGGAACTAACCTAGAGTAAAACAATAAAGAACCAAGTAACTCCTTAACACCCAACCACATACCGTCGAACTACAAGCCTGCACTCAGAAAAGTCTCAGCCCAGCAACACATAATACACAATAAAGATAGTTTTTAAGTATATCACAATTATCAAATCACAAGCCATAACTCACAAGTGATAACATAATCAATCATATGAATAACATCATGCCACATAATAATATGCAAAGATGAGATGCAATGTCGTGCAATGCAAGGTGGTATCAAGACCGTCGCACAGTCTTTCGTATATACCCCCGTCAAGCTAAGGCTCCAAGACTAAGGGGACCCATGAGGACCTCGCAGACCATACACCTCAATCACAATATACTTGCCACCCAAGTGCTCGTGGTCAAGGACTCATGATAAGAATCTTGATGTATCAACTACCTTGCCACCCTGGTACTCGTGGTCAAGGACTGATGATAAGAATCTCGATGTATCAACTACCTTGCCACCCAAGTGCTCGTGGTCAAGGACTCATGATAAGAATCTCGATGTATCAACTACCTTGCCACCCAGGTGCTCGTGGTCAAGGACTCATGATACGAATCACCATTCATAACTTTCCACAATATCATGACATGTAGTATGAGGATGCATACAATCAAGGCACAATTATGGAAACAATATTCCTCTCAATAAGCACAATAAATATCAAAGTTCTCGAGTTTAGCAATTATAATATTCATCCTCTTTTATACATATTTGGATACAATTCTCTTTTAAAATATTTCACCCTATTTTAGTAACTTTATTTTCTCAAACCAACAATGATCCTCAATACATATCTCAATTATCTCCCTTTCCCAACATGTCATGTTCACACTATTCTCAATTTAGGATTCACATGCTCTCGAAGCAACACATACACAATTAAAGCCCTTACACTAGCATCATAATAAGAATTATCAACCCAACACATGATACGATCTCATCCTATGAATTATAACATATGGAAGCATACGAGGTTCAACATATTTAACAAAAGTTTAGAAATCCACTTGCCTCAATTAATAGAATCACACTCCGAATCTTGTGTCTTTCGTAACGCTTTCATATGATCAAAATCTGTCCACATACATAATCTACATAAGAATACGAATCTAATGACACCCATATGGCTATATTTATTTTTGGCTCAAAAATCGGGTCAAAAAGTCACCCGAGTCCTTAAATTCAAATATGAAATTTTCTTTCAAATTTTGTTTACCCATTATAAAATAAACTCATATGTTAAATTTCAGCTAAAACGGATCGTTATTCGACCCCCAAATCAAGATTTTATTCCAAGAATCCTATGGCTATATTTTCTTAATTTAACATAAATTATACATGTTTCTACCCTAAAAATTTATTCATAATCTCATGAAAACTTAATAGAAAGGATGAGAATAACTACCTTGACGTTTTGGGATGAAAATCATAATTTTTCTTCTCTTCTTTTTCTTTTTTTTCCTTCCCGCACCTTTTTTTCTGCTTTTCTGCGTTTCTGCGGTTGTTTGTCTCGTTTCATTGGTTTCTGCAATTGTATTGGGGACTTTGGGCATTCAGCCCTTTGTCCCCTGCTATATATATATATATATATATATATATATATTATTTTTTTCTTATTTATTTATTTACTTATTTTAATATACTAAAAGTGATAAATTTTATTAGCCTATTTTAGAGAAATATGAGATAAATTATATAGGATATTAATTAAAAATATTATTTTAACCCACCAACTAAATTAATTATCTAAAATTGTCCGTCAACTAAATGATCGTGATTATCGAATAGTTCCAAATTTTATCGGATGTCCAGTGCAGGGACGACGATACGTAATGCTTGGCTCACTTAGGCAAATCCCACATCGGAAAAGAGAGGGAGAGTCCTGGGCTATTTAAGTAAAGGGTTGGACCTAATACTATGAGGCGCCTTTTGGGATGAGCCCAAAGGGACAAATCCGTGATGGGCTAGGCCCGAGAGCGGACAATACTTCATGGTGTTGGGTCAGGTCGTTATAGATGGTATCAGAGCCGACTCTCGACTAGTATGATGGTGGGGCAAACCTCAGCAAGGACGCTGAGTCCCTACGGGGGGTGAATGCAGGGACGGCGATACGTAACACTTGGCTCACTTAGGCAAATCCCACATCGGAAAAGAGAGGGAGAGTCCTGGGCTATTTAAGTAAAGGGTTGGACCTAATACTGCGAGGCGCCTTTTGGGGTGAGCCCAAAGGGACAAATCCGTGATGGGCTAGGCCCAAGAGTGGACAATACTTCACAGTGTTGGGCCAGGTCATTATAGTAGCATGTAGAACTAGTAAATAAGAGAAGTTATGTTCATTAAGGAATACAAATTATTCAATTTACTTTGTTAGTTCTTCATGGTTCCCACAATCCTAGTTATCGATTTAGCTACTCATGTTTGAATTAGATGAAGAAATCATATTTGATGTTTGCATAATTAAACACTTACAACATAGAATGGAAGAATAGGAAATCTAAAATCTCTGGGTAAATAGCAATCTCAAGATCCGAAAGTAGGCACAAATTGTATCAACTCAAAATCTACAAGAACAACTCAAAGAAAAGTAATAATATCTATTCTGATAGTCTACATGTCCAAAAATAACTAAATCCCTAATTATAGACATAAAAACCCAAATCCTAAATGGACAAGAAAAATTGGATTTAGGCCTAATCACAAGCCAGTGTATGGCTCATGAACTAATCCACGGCTTGTGGCCGGGGTTCGTAGACTGTCTTCCTAAAACTAGGGTGTGTGTACGAGACTCTATGATTTGAAATTTGAACTACGAGTTGTGAACCTCTCTGTCCTACTAACTTCCTTGAACTTAGAGCTTTAATTTTCATCCACGAACAAGTACACGAGTCATGGAATGAACTACATCATGTCTTCTTAATCGTCAGTGGAGTCCCAGAAATCCTTTTAAACTCTATATCAAACCATGAACCTCCACCTATGGCTCATGGATCAAAACACGGGCAGTAAGTTGTCTCGTACTAAGCAAAAAATTGCAATAATGTGGAAATCTCCAGAAAACATCCTGCATATTGTAATCATGTAAACACAACACTAACACACATCAAAGCCACTAACATCGCTTAGAAAACACATAAAATTCTAAGTTTAAAGCATTAAAAGTGACGTATTTTGGTGGCACATCAACACCCTCAACTTAAAAAAAAATTATTGCTTGTCCTCAAGCGACAGACTCAATCTATCATAAGCACTACAATAGACAAATATACATCATGGCATATATCATATCTCAGTTAATCACAAATATCCCCACAAACCCTCAGTGCATATACAAGATATTTATCAAGAACTCATGTGAATCAATACATGACAAAGTAATTTTGTTAGATAAGGCAATGTAAATAGGCCACAATCACCGAAATAGACCACAATTAACAGTGTAATTCAAGTGCCCTCATAAAAAGAAGTCTTGTATTTCTCAAAAGCTGATATATTTCTATTCAATGCCAGGGATTGCACAAATACACTCACACTCCTAATTGATATTCAAATACTGTGTACAATACCATATCCTTGCCCCTAATTTCTCGACCATGATGTTTAAGTAGTTAAAATAGTATCACTATAGGACTTTCTTAGCTTGTAACGTAGCTAAGGGAGCTTGGTACGATGTATTTGGAACATAGTAACTAGTTTTTCTCTTAGACAATGTGCTATTTTGCACTTATCCCTACCAACACTGATAATTTTACAACTCATTGTTCCCTGTTTTGGGTGCATTCATCTACTTTTCAAGCACATTGCCTTCTATTTTTCTCAATTCTTTTTCGTTTCAATTCTCTTTTTAGCAATTGTATGTTTTTTTTTCAATTCAATGTCATATTTTCCCTCTTTATTTGCACTACTTTGATTCCTATCCTGAGTTGTTGTGATTTCTTTGTAGTAGTCACACTTAACTATCTTGAGTTGTGATTTCTTTGCACTAGCCACCCTCAACATAGGTTTTTGGCCTGTGTTGAGGTACACAATGTCCTATCTATGAACCGTGGCCACTTTTGGTAGCCACCCTAGACTTAGGCTTTAATTTTATCCTAAGTCAAGGTGCAGAATATTAAAGGAGGGACCAGGCCCAAATTCAACATTTACACAGACAAAAGGGTTGGTGACTTAGATATATACAAAGAAAAGGTACACATATGGCTCAAACATTTGGATTAAGGGATACACACTATTTTGGTTGGTCATTTTCGCAAAGTGAACTATTGTGAACAATGACCTATGATCCTTCCCAAACCAACTAACCTACAGTATTGAAATACAGTATAAGAATTAAGCAATGAAGCTCACACACACTCGACACTGAATAACACTATCAATTTAGGCATTTAGATCATGTTTTTTTTATCACAATTAAGCTTTATTCTTATTAGAATACACAATGTCATATATTGATCCGACATGGTTACTATCAAAACAATCTACAAGCACATTATTCTAAAAGAAATTAAAAATAGAGAGGTGTCCTTTTTCAAGGTAAATCAATATATGCCACAGATATTAGTACAATATGCTACTAATACTACCTCTGCATCCTAAACATGCCAATTTAATAAAAGATAAATATCCTTTGTGAAAGAACACAGGAAAGAAAACCCCGTAAACTAAAAAATATGAGTAGATATGGGCCTTGGTGACTCAGACTTTGTCAAGGCCTATAACTACCTACACCCTGTTGAAAAATTTTTGCATTGTCCTCGATGTATCAAAATAATTCCAAAAACTCATATAGGGGTAAAAAAGAACATATATGGGTGTCTATACGCCGGTGTCAGTTTAGGATGCAGTACCCTGAATCTCCTGGGTGGTCTCCTCTATCATGGAGGCCTGTAATGAGGGTCCAGCACCCAATACTATCTCACACTCATATGTGGGCCGCATCTCCTCATAAAAAATAGAGGCCTATATGGCGGCCCCAGTATGATGACTCTCTGCCCTTTAAGCACATCATAGTGCAGGCTCTGGATAATCATTTCCACTACGTCATCTCTTTCCTGAGGCAAGGATGGTTGGTTTCTCTATGAATAAGTCTAGCACCGATGGAGCAATAGTAGGAATGGGAATAGTCAACAGTGCTGGTGCTGCCACTCTCATCTCCTTGTGGAGCTGCTGGATCTCCATCGAAATGGCAGAAAAATCTAGTGCCTGAGTCGTACTGAGGCAATCCTCTAAATACCTCTCAAATGCATCACACGACCATAAAGAATGCTCATTCTATAATCAAGTGTGGTCGTGTAGTGCTCAGTCATAGGCTCCTCTGACTCAGTAATGGCCTTGTGAACCTAAGGCCTTATCTTCTGTACCAACTGGGAGTCAGTCTGAGCCTAGCATTGTACCATGGCATTAATAGAAACCATGGATATGTAGACCCCACTAGAATAGTGGAGGATATGGAAGTGGGCCCTGTCTCTTTGTCATCACTTGCCAATGCTCTTCTCTCAAAGTCAGTTGTAATAATAGTAGTAACAGCCTTTGGATGTGGAGGATCGGCTAACATCTCGGGTAATCTGACGGTGGGATGTGGTACTCACCTTGGTGTGATGGAATTCTCATTGGCCTTAATCACTATAAGGACCCGAATTTTTTGAGCGGCTTACCGGACCTCGTGGTACCCTCCCGAGCAAAGCTGCCAGGCATCGCTCCACGGAAGGCCCACACGGACCGTAAGAAGCCACACAAACCGTGTGGCCTCCCGTGGAGGGACACTTGGCCCAGTTTACGATAAGGGAAAATGAGACGGGGGCCTTTGGACCAAGTGAGGGAAACACAGCCACTCACACGGTTTGTGTGATGTTTCACGGGCCGTGTGGCCCTCCGTGTGGCTCGCTATGTAGAAATTTTTTAAGTATGAAAGTACCGTCTTGTAACTTTGTCGTACAGAAATTATTTCAAGTACTATCACACGATCCATGTCACGACTCGTGTAGCGTTAGATGGGCCGTGGAGTCGTCCGTCTGAAACCCCTTAGCCTCGAATAAATTTCCAGCATTGGCCTATAAAATTTTCTAAGTGACGGTTCATGGTCACTGTTCACGGTCTGTGTGATGACTCACGGACTGTGTAGGGGACCATTTGGACCTGACGGTCCCAATTTTTGCCTATTCATTAATGGCGATTACGTAATTTTGATTTATTATAATTGTGAATTATGACCTTTTACCTATCCTAAACCCCTAATTCAATTGATATCCCTCCCCTCTTAATTCATTCTCCTAGAACCTTTGACCCCTAATAAGATCACCCCCCAAATATTCTCTACTCTCCCCTCTCAAGGTTCAAGGCTAGGGTTAATTGAAGTTCAAATTCAAGCTAAGTCCTTCCCCAAATTCAACTCCTCAATCAAGGTATGTGGGATTGATTCTTGGTCCCTTTCAACCAAGAAGACCCAAAATTCCTCTCACTTGATTTCATGAATTTTAATTCACTTTAAATATGGGTTTTCCTTATTTGATTCTATTAACTCCAATTGATGTATGGGTTGTACATTACCCATGATCTTAATTTACTTTGATCATTATTATGATGATTTATATTGAATTATGAAGTTATGAACATGCATGTCCCTTTTTTAAGTTGATTTATGCATGAGTGACTTATATTATGATTTAGATGTTGATTTAACTATGGGTTTATTCAATTTCGTATTATGATGTTGATTTTAACTTGAATCTATGTTACCCATGCTATCCTCACATCATGCATTGCATTGCATTCATGAGCATTGGTATATGGAAATTATAAATTGGGTTAAGCCCAATTATATTTTATGAAACGAATATAATATGGTTTTGGTAAGGCATTGATTATGACAAAGATGTGATCACAGACATGTCTTATGATTATGGCTCTTTGAGCATTCTGAGCGTTTGCACCATTTTGTATAGGTAGATGAGTTATTCCTTGCATGAACATTATGATTATGGTTTATGGTTTGGCTTTGAGCCTAAATGTGCATTGAACGGTATTGAAATGAATATAGTATCTCTTGAAAGTACGCATATGTATACGTATTCATGTGGGATGTTTTGACTTAGCATCGACGGATTGGGGGCGTCGGGGCTATCCCCAAGGGTCTTCTCCCTTTCCTTGAACTATGTGCCAATATAGGAACGTTAGCTATTTCGAAAAGACCGGGTCATAAGAAATGATTATTCGTTTATTATGTTTATGTTTATAATATGATATGATTATGGAAAATCCTTTTGAAAAGCGTGGTCGTAAGGAAGGTGACCATCTACCGAAAAGCGTGGTCATAAGATGTGATGTAGATTACCTTTGTCAAGTAATCTTCTTCTACCAATGGAAGGTCTTTATCGGACTAATTTCATGTAATAGCTCGCATGGGTTTGATTTGTCGGTTATAGTCCATCCCCACTATATATGAGCATTGTTACATTTCATGCATCATAACTTTCATGGCATCTTGTATATATTTCCATTGGATATATGATTCTTTCTATATTATGTGCCCTTGTCATCTAACATTGAAATGCAGGTTTGGTAAGTCATATGCATTGCATGCCTGGATACTTAGTACATTCAAACGTACTAACACATACTCTATGCCTACATGATTTTACCATGTTGGGGTCGAGCACTTCTAGTATTTACTGTTTGACGAGTAATTTGATCCGGAAGAGTATTTGTGGTGAGTCCTATTTTCTGAGGACAAGCCATCTTCCTTTACCCTTACTATCTTCGAATTCCTTTTATATTTGAGGGTGAGCTCGGAACATGTCCTGGCCCCCGTTCCATCTTGATTAGAGGCATTCGTTGGATAATATGTAGACTCTTTTGAAAACCTTATGTTATGTGTGGTATCTGGTTTATGTATTTGCTGGATCAATTTATAGGAAATTCGTATTTGGCTATATGCATATTTTGATGTAGAAATATGAAAAGTTCCTAGCCCCGTATTGCCCCCATAGCGTGAGTCCTATTCTCCCGCCCCTTAGAACTATGTGTTACTATTTGAATGTTCTTCCCAAACCAATGATGTGGATTTAGATACTTGAAGCTTGATTGGGGACTCTCGGGTTCCCATTTGCCATGTCACATCTAGGCCCTAGTCTCGGGTCGTGACATACTAGCACATACTTTTTGCCTACATGATCTAACCATATAGGGACCGGAGCTCCTATCCATCCTATTCCTCCACGTGGCTAGCCGGATTGTTTGAAGATTGCTATTGATGAGTCCTCCACTCCAAGGACAATATCCACTTTACTTTCATGTTTTTATGAAGACTTGACTATTCTTGGGTACTTATCTTTTGTGGGTGAGCCTGCGAGATGTCTTGGGCCCCCTCTCATTCGTATTAGAGATGTTGTTCGATGTGGATATTTATGTATTGATCTTGACTCCTATTATGACTATGTAGTTATGAAAGACTTCCCTTAGTCCAACTATTTTCTTCGATACTTGTTGTATGTTGATGATGAAATGGAAGTCTTAAGTCCCTAAAACATCCCCACAGCATGAGTCATACTTATCCGCCTCTTAGACTTTATTTGTTATGTGATTCATGTAAATCCTCTTCCTATAACATCCCCATAGCGTGAGTCCAAAGTCCCACTTCCCTTAGAATTATTTGTTACTTGCTTGTTGTTTAATTATACTTCCGCAACCAAGAATTTGCCAACGATATGTTAAGAGACTTATTTGGGTAGCCTTTGGGTCTCCCATTCGTCGTGTCACGTCTAGGGCCTAGGCTCGGGTCATTCCTTTTCGAAAGGTGGGACAAGCTAAAGTATCGTGTAATCAGAAGTGATGTCTTTTTAATTTTGTTAACGTCTATTGAGTTATTTAGTTAATTTTAAAATATTGAATTATTTAAGAAAAATAAATAAGAACTATGTAAGAATGCCATGTAAACGGACCTTACATTCTCTTTTATATTATACTAGATATGAGGAAGCCCGTTAACGAGCCTAATATTACATGTTTAAGTTTTACTTGTACATGCTCAATCATATTTTTAAATAATAAATAAATTTTTCATATTTTTTCGGTAAATACCATGAAAAGTGATGATGAGTATTACTTTGCAAGGAAATTATTTTCTTTTAGTTTTTATAAAACAAAAAATCATTTATAACTTATTTAAGTTGTCATGACCAACATTAAAGATTACACAATCTAATATTTATTTTAACAATATTTTAGATATAAATATTGAATTGAATAATAAATATGCGTTGGATAGAAAGTATGTGATCTCCTTTAATTATATGTATTAGCCTCATATCAAAAAGTAGTAAATATCAAGCATATTTTAATTGGGATGGGCGCATATAATTAAATGAGATGACATATTTTATGTGGTTAAGATAATTATGTTATAAGCATTTGTGAACATGTGCACAAAGTTTTTTCACATTTTGAACAAAAAAAAATATTTAAAGCTAAATATTTATATGAGTTGACAAATTTATCCTCGATCATACTTCTGTACCATTCTATGTAATAGAATTCAAATGTTATTGTAGATAATAAAATTTTGCATCGAGAAAGTAATAATTAAGAGCGAAAATCCCTGAATGAGAAAGCGATATGTATGGTTGGCGTATGCCTGGAAACTAATTCAAATATGTGAGTGTTATAATCTCTATAAATCCTTTGATTCACCTTTTCAAGTGTAAATTCAAAGACTCTTGATGAGCTTGATCTTGAACTTTGAATTTGTTCTTGATATTGATCTTGAAATTTGAATTTGTCCTCGATCTTGAAATTTGAATTTGTTTTTGATCTTGATCTTGATTTTGAAATGTGAATTTGTTCTTGAGCTTGATCTTGAAACTTGAATTTGTTCTTGAGCTTGATCTTGATTCAAGAGCTTTTAAGTTTGTTCTTGAATTTGAATGTTTGAATTTTTGAACTTGTAGAGAAATTTGTGGTGTTTAATCCACGAACTTTCTCTAGTTTTTTTTGTTAGAGTTCTTGATATGAACTCCTATATATAATTGTAGAATAGAGGAGTTATGATGCAATCACACTTTCTTCCGACCAATCAAATTTAAGGTGACACGCCGCAAGAAAAGTGATTAGAATGAGTTTCCTTTCAAGTGACATAGCTATATTTAATTGGTCAGAATACATCACTTATACATGTGACACATTTTTATTGGCCTTTGATTGAGATAGGAATGTCATGTCATTTTGACACATGACATGATCCTATTGACTTCTTTGTTTGGCATGTCACGTCATTCGACATGTGGCATCACGCAGGCCTCTAGGATGAGAGGATATTGAACCTAATAAAGTGGGTCACCTTTTGTAGCCAAATAAATGAATTTGGGGTTTTAATTAAATCCGTATTTTATTGGAGTTAGTTTATTAAACATAAGTTGTGTATTTCTGTAATTTTTAGTTATATTTAATAAATTTGATATGATTACAATTATATTATAAAATAGAGTTTGGAATGGTATTATATTCTTAAATATTTTTTTCTTTTATCTTTCTATTTTATAAGATAAAGTTATCATGATATAAATAGTAACCTAGTGTGGCAAATAAAATTTTAAAATTTGTATAAAATGATATCAATTGTAAATAATATAATAAACATTTGATTGTTAATTTATATAAATTATATGTATCGTCAACTTTGTTTTAAGAAAACAAGTACAATCTTCTTTATATAATATAATCCATAAATAATGTAAATGTAATAATATCTCTCAAAGTGTTTTAGAACCCCATTTTAATTTATTCAACTAATTTTGACTTGACACAGAATTTTGAAATATAATAAAAACTTTTGAATCTTGTGACCTTGATCTAAAAATATGCAATAAATAAAATAAAATCTAAATATCCTTTAATCTTGTAATCCTAACCTTTTCAAGTGGAAGTTAGAACTAAGAGTTGGCAAAAAGAAAAAAAAGACATATTTTTAAAAAAATGATAAAATAAAGTATTAAATTAACAGAAACAGAAAGGAGTAAAATTTTTATACTTCCTTCTTTCTAAAATAGTTTTCTTTTATATCTGGCTTTGCTTCTCGAGAGTCGATCTAACTAATTTTTAAAGTAAAATTTGAATAAATTAATTTAATATTCTAAAATTAAAATTCACATTTTTTAAAACTATACGGAAAGTTATGTCGATTACAATTTTTTTCCTTATATCAATATAATGAAAACTATATTTTTAAGTGTTGGTCAAATTTTAAATCTTAAAAACAATTGGGACAAGTATTTTAGAATGAAGAAGGTATATATATAAAAAATCATATCATGCCCTTTTTAGAAAAAAATAAAATTACAAAAAAATAATTTCTATAGTTTAAACACTTACGAGTTTGTATTGAAAAAACTAACTTGATTTTAAATTGTGCAAATAGAAAATATAGTGAAGATTGCAATGACAAATGGGTTCACAAAATATAAATAGAGTTGATAATAATTAAGCACCTAAATTTATAAACAAAAACTTAATAAAATTGAAATGATCACGTATATTACATATGTTTAGAAACAATTGATAAGAAAATAAAATAAAAGAAATACATAATATAATTTATATGTATAATTTTTTATAGCCATAATTGTCCTTGTATATAATACATATAGAAATAGATGATTTTTTGTTTAAGAATTGGGTGAAAGTATTAACACTGTTTTTTTCATTTAAATGAACGTTGTGTATTTTAACGTGCGTTGTCATTTTATACATAAAAAAATAATAATTTATTAACAGGCACCCGCAGATAAGCATACCACACCGTCAAACAAGCTGTTGGATTTTTCCCCTCGAATGACCAAACTAGGCGAGTAGCCATTTCCCCTCTGTTTTAGCAAAAACCCAAACATGGCTTCGAGGTTTATCTCCCTCCTCGCTACTCCATTTCCCACATTCCTTAATCACCTACGACGCCCCTCTTTCCTCCACTTTCGTCGTTTGGCATGCGGTTCTCGCCGCCTCACAGTCTTCATTCACCCCAATATAACCCCTCCTTCACCCATCAATTCCTCCCAACAACAATTCCACGCCCAACCCATCAATAATAATACCCCACTCGACTTTTCCTCTTTTACCTCCCATCCCTGGCCTGAATGGCGTAGCTTTATTAGTATTCTGACTGACAATGACCAGCTACCTCCTGCAGTAGAGGATTCCTTCGTGGCATACCAGGAGTTGTCCCAAGACTTCCTTCGTGCTGCTAGCCTCTGCTTACATTTTGCACGGGACCGCCCAAATTCCATACGGTTTGATTTCTTTTCTTTCATCTCTTAACAATGTTATACTGCCTATGAAGGTGGACATTTTCCGTTTGGAGACCCTTTTCTTAAGAACTGAAATAGCCTATGACATTATGAAGATTGGTTACAACTTCAAAAGGTTATAGGATTATTTTGCTTTGCAGTGTGAGCAAGACTATTGGTTACTTACTTATTGGTTGTTAAGTAAAGATTAACGTGATGATGTTGCAAGGAAGAAGGAATCAAATGGAGTGAGAATTGAGGGAGTGAGATACAGAAATAAATAATCAAGGATATATGTAGATATATATATGCAGATATTTTGATATGTGTTTGTATTGGAGGGTGTTGTTTTGACGTATTTCATGCATTTCTATGCGAGTATGTATGTCGAAGATTCAATATATCTTATATATCACTTATTTGATTCGTCTAAATTTACTAATGATTAAATCTTGCAATTTTAAAATATTGGATTTCTGAATTGTCTGCCAAGAAAATTTAGTACTTCTCCAGAATATAAATTCTGCTCTGAGCAGTTGGCTTTTGACAAAACATTGAAATTTAGGTTCCAGATATTTGTAAGATAAAATAAACATTACTTTCATCTTTGCGTGCATCTGTTTCATGTATTACAGGTTGCTTTCAAGGAGGGATATTGAGGTCGTTGTATCAAATGGGACACCATTTTTGTTCAAAGCTTCTCTGCAGACGACAAGAAGAATGAGGGCATTCTTGGGTATTGACGGGAGCACGGTAAGCGCAATGCTATTCTTAATTGATGATAGAATATAGTATTATGTTGGCACTACAATGGTTCCTTCATTAAATAAGTTAATTTCAAGAATTTGTAAGTCCAATCAATTTGGAAATAAGCTTAAGGATTCAGTTAAATTTGTGGACATTATATCTATTTGAAATAATTTCATGTGTTGAGTGGAAACAACCTTTCTACCTCTATGAGGTAGAGGTAAGGTCTGTTTATATATTCTGCCCTCCCCACTTGTGGGATTATACTGGGTATGTTGATGTTGTAGTGCAAACTAAGCAATGTTGGATCAATTTAAGGCTGAACTTCCTTAGCAAACTCAACTAAGCTCAAAATTAAATTACTTAACTTGATGAGATATTTGTGATACTTAAGATTATTTTGATATAGGTAAATAATACTATTAATGAGTTTTGTGATACTTAAGTTGATGCCCAATTTTTACTATGGTTGAAGCTAGGGAATGCTTCTCTTACTGCCTTAAAATCCTGTTAACTGCAATCAGAAAACTTGCTCAAATATGATTTAGATATACAACTTTTATCAAAAGGGAAAAAAAGATTTAAATCTCCAATCAAATCTTTTGTGAAATAACTCAAAAGTTACTATTGACATAATCTTTATTGACACTTAGTAGGCGTTTGGACAAGTGTCATTGTTAGAATAGAAATATACAAACCTATTTAGAATAGAAATAGGAATAGAAATAATATGTAGTATCCTACTTGCTAAAGGATTGAAATAAAGTCGTCGTGTAATAATGTAGATACACAATTCAATAATAACTTTTTCAATATTTCTCACGTGGTATCAGCGCATTGGTGAGAAACTTAGAAGAAAGAAAATCCAATCAGTTTCTGGTAACCGTCAGAGGTTGGTTTGGAGTTGAGGTTGGAGAACTTGGAGGAATTTGTGCAGTAGCTCTACTTGTTCTTTAGTGAATGGTGGCATTTTTAGAGAAGATCTCAGCCCTAATTCTTTGCTAGTACAATGAAAGCTTGGCTTCTATGGTTGTCTACCCTTTTTTTGTTCAATCTAGGTGGTTTCCCATGGATATTCCATTAAGTTTTACTAGTATGCCCCTTTTTTTGCAAAAATCACACCACAGCTTCATTATTGTCTCTGTTGGAACTTCGTTAAATAGAATCATCTCCATTAAACTCTCTACATCTGGAATGCATGCTCGGCCTTGGCAGCGAAGTACACCATCTCTCCTTTGGGAGAAAACCTCTATCTTCTTTTTGGTAACCAATTTCTTCAACTTCTTCCAATGCTGGATTTAGGTCCTGTTTTGCCTTGACATCTACCACTACTAATGATTCAACCCCATTTTACACATGGATACCACCTTTGGAGTCACTCAACCTAACCCTCAAACGTGCCAAATGGTGCACATCCTTCACCAACTCCCTCTTGGCCTCATCCACATGAGCCACACTACCCATAGATAATCTACTGAGAGCACAGCTACAACATTTGCCTTCTCGGATGATATTGCACACTGATGTCATAATCTTCAAGGAGCTCAAGCCATTTCCTTTGCCTCAAATTTAAGTCCCTTTGACTGAATACATATTTGGGGGAGGTGATCAGACAAGATATGGTGAAATTTGATCTCACCGAGGACATGATCTTGGATAGAAAGGAGTGGAGGTCACAAACTAGAGTAGCACGCTAATAGGTTAGTAGGGTTAGGTTGATGTCGGGTCGTGGGGCATAGTAGGGTAGTAGGTTTAGCCGTGCCTTTATACCTTGTGTTGCCATATCTGTATTATATATCAATTTTATCGTATTTGCATACCATCATGTGTTTTTAGTTATTAGTTGCTCTTTTTGTTTCCTTTTCTTTTCCTTTCCTTTATTTCATATCTAGTTTATTCTGCTTATGGATTTTCGAGACGAGGGTTCCCAGGAAATAACCTCTCTAACTCTATGAGGTTTGCGTACATTCTACCCTCCCCAGACCCCACTTGTAGGATTCTATTGGGTATGTTGTTGTTGTTGACTGAGTACATATTACAAACTCTTGTGATCGCTAAACACATCAACATGCATTTCATAACGATAATGACGTCAAATCTTCAAAGCAAACACCACCACCGCTAACTCAAGACCGTGGGTCGGATAATTCCGTTCGTGCACCTTTAGTTGCCTCGAAGCATATGCTATGACCTTACCATTTTGCATTTGAACGCAATCGAAATTAATTCGTGAAGCATCACAATACACTACAAATCCATCCAAACCTTCTGGGAATATCAAAATAGGAGCCAATGTAAGATGGTTCTTCAAAGTCTGGAAACTTTTCTCACACTTATCCAACCATTGGAATTTCTCCTTCTTTTGGGTCAACTCGGTCAATGGTGCAACAATGGATGAGAACCTCTCAACATATCTCTAGTAATACCCAGCCAAACCCAAATAAATTCTAATAACTGAAGGAGACAATGGTCTAGGCCAATTCTTCACTATTTCGGTCTTCTTTCGATCAACCTTAATGCCGTCATTAGAAAACTACATGACTAAGGAATGCCACTTCCTTAGGCCAAAACTCACACTTGCTGAATTTGGCAAACAATTGCTTATCCCTTTGGGTCTGAAGCATTACCCTGAAATGACCCATATGCTCTTTCTCACTACGAGAGTAAATGAGAATGTCATCTATGAAGACAACCACAAATGCATCAAGGTAGGGCTTGAACACAATTCATAAGGTCCATGAACATCGCTGAAGCATTGATCAACCTAAATGACATAACCACAAACTCAAAGTGACCATTGTCTGCAATGTCGTCTTGGAAATATCACACTCCCTTACCCGCAACTAATGATAGTCGGAAAGGAGGTCGATTTTGGAGAAATGAGTAGCCCCTTGCAACTGATAAAAGAAATCATCTATCCTTAGTAGGGGATACTTGTTCTTTATAGTCACCTTGTTCAATTGCTGGTAGTCCATATACAGCCGAAGCGACCATCCTTCTTCCTCACAAACAACATAGGAGCACCACAAGGTGAAATGTTGGGCCTAATGAAACCCTTTTCCAACAAATCGTTCAATTATCTTTCAACTCCTTTAACTCTGCAGGGGCATATGGAAAGGAGGAATAGAGATAGGTTGGGTATTAGGGGAAAGATCTATGCCTAAGTTTACTTACCTCTCGGGAGGAATACTTGGTAAATCTACAGGAAAGACATAAGAGAATTTATTCACAATGAGAACCGACTCTAGTAAGAGACTCGGAATTGACATCCCTAACCTATACAATATGGTAGATACACTCCTTGGAAATCAGCTTTTGGGCCTTAAGAGATGATTCGACCTTTGAAAGTTGAATCACTACCTACCCATTCAAGAATTGGCTCGTTCAGTAATTCAAATTTGACCTTATGGGTCCTAAAATCTACAATGGCATAGAAGTATGCAATCAATCCACCCCAAGAATAACATCAAATCAACTATATCAAGCTTTACAAGATCACAAGGAATAACTTTATGCAACATTGACACAGGACAACTTCGGGCTATAACTGCCTCACCCACAGGAGTTGGACTAGGAAAGACTCTTAACAAAATTTCAGGACTTACATCAAATCTGGTGGCTAAGAAAGGAGTGACAAAAGATAAATTGGCACCTGCAACAAACAATGCATACACATTGAAATTAAAGACCTTCAACATACCAGTAACCACATCAGGAGTCTCTTCCACCTCTTTTCTAGCATGAAGGGCACAAAATCTATTATTGTGTTGAGCACCACTTTGTTGAACCCTCTGTTGCCCTTGATCCCCTTTAGCAACCTATCCTTGGGGACGACCTTTTTTACCCTTATTTGCTACATTTGGACATTCAGATAGTTTGTGGCCCACTTTACCACACTCATAGCAAGCACCGAAGCCTGCCAAACACCTACCTCGATGGTTCTTTCCACAAATAGTGCACTTAGAAAAACCTCATTCACCACCACCTTGAACCTAGGGTATGGTGCCCTATCCTTGTCAAACCTTTGATTTGGAGCTTGAAATGACCCTTGGCCCGGGAACCTTTGGCCTTGTTGAGGACGACCACTTCCACCACCGGACCTTGCATTAGAGAACCCACTTTTGAACCGAGCCCCGTTCGACTCTCTCACCCTTCTCTCCTTGAGCTTCTTACCTTTAGTTTACTCAACATAAGTCATGAGTCGAGAGATGTCCATCTCTTTCACAAGCATAGCACTTCGACACTCTTTGACAATCAAGTCGGATATTCCTGAAATGAACTTGCTCATTTTGGCACAGGGATCAATAATCAAGGCGGAGCATATCTGGAAAGCTTTTTGTGTACTTGGGGTATACAGCTTCACACTCATATTTCCTTGCTTGAGATTGATAAATTTAGTCATCTTAGCCTCCCTAAGCTCAAGTGGAAAGATGCGGTCAAGAAATACAAGCATGAATTCTTCCCAGCCAATCGTCCATCCTCTTGGACGCCTGTTGAGTGAACCACACGGTCACTCCGTTAAGTTGATATGCTGTCAATTTGCCTTCTCTTCTGAAGTCACTCCCATGATAGCCAATATCTTGTACACCTCATCGATGAGCTTTTGGGCATCTTTATCTACTTTTGAACCATGGAACTCAGGAGGGTTCATTCAAGCAAAATCCCTTACCCTAGTTGTTGGAGTAGGCACATGAGGAGGAGCAACCACACCTTGATTAGCCTGGGTAGCCATAGCTGTTTGAAATTCAGCATTGGTGACTTGTTCTCTGAAAGGGTCACGAGGAGTTTGATCCTTATTAGCATGTACATCTCTTTAGTTTAGGTGCTCTTGTGAAGGCATTTTCTGGAAAGCACAAAGAACAATCATTAGAGTTGGGAAGCCTTAGGACACGTTCTGTAGCATGACTCAAATCATGAAAGAGGTGAAAAATTTCCAAAAATGCCTTATAGCCTCCTATCCATAGATGTGACATGCTTCACACCCATGAATAAGACTTGGATACGGAAGCGTTGGACTCCCTAGGACACTTCTAAATTTTGGGCGTTAATACCAAGTTTGTCATGACCCAAGTTAGATCCTTGGGTGTAACACGGCGAATGAAGTCCGTGAAGGAACGCCAAACTAGCCTTCTTAGCACATCATAAGTGTTCAAGGTAAATAAAGAAGATACATGAGCGGAATCCAAACATATTCATAAGCTGAAGCATGAAATCAAAGAGGTACAAACCCAAAGAGTAATACATCATGTCCAACCAACCTCTAAATCATAGACTAGGCGGGGGCTAAGACATGTTCCTAACTCACCCTCAATGTAAATAAAAGTCTGTCTCAATCATAACATGAAAGCTGAATAGTAGTAGCTTTTTTGTCCCCGAAGACTCACCCAATCTGTCTCTAATAACAATCCAAATCTAACCACGAGGATGAGGAGGAAGATAGTCACCTGCACCTACATTGTGATATAATGTAGGCAGAATATGCGTTAGTATGTCTGAATGTACTAAATATGTGGGCATGCAATACAATGTAAATAAATACTATCAATAACGGCACAATACTGATACATGAGCAAGGACACATAAATACACACACACATATATAGAACCAAAGTAGAGAAGAGAATCAATATATCTATACTAGATGTTGGCGTGGGCCAAATATTTGTTATTTTTGCGTCTTAATTTATGTGATATAGATAGAATTTAGAAAGTCAATTAAATTTTAAAATGATTTTTCAATATTTTAAATTATTAATTATTGTGAACTATAGTGCTTTTTTACATAATTTTTAAATAAACTATTTTATTCCTCTTGTCCCAATTTATGTGGCACTGATATATTTCGAAAGTCCAATTTTTTTGTCTTTTACGTTTAAATTTTTTAATTATTATGATCTACATCATGTTTACGCCATTTTTACATAACATATGTTATTCATCTATCCTTATTTATGCAACACTGATTTCAGTGTTAATTGAACTTTTTGTATGTCTTTTAAATATTTTAAGTTGTTAATTCTTGTGATTTATAATATTTTTTATTTAATTTTCATATATAGATATGTTGCTATTGTCAATTATGCAGATTCATGGTAATTTTTACATAGTTTTCTAATTAAATAATACATGCTATTTCTTTTGTCTCCTTTTATGTGACGCTGATAGATTAATTTCAATAATCATTTAAATTTTGTATTTGTTTATAAAAATTTTGAAATCATCAAATATCATGATTTATAGTATTTATTATACTTATCTAGATTCATGGTGATTTTTACGTAGTTTCCTAATTAAATAATACATGTTATTTCTTCTGTTCCCTTTTATGTGACATCGACAGATTAATTTCAATTATTAATTGAATTTTTTATTTGTTTTTAGATTTTTTTGAAAATCAAGCAGCTGAAGCAGGCACGTCAATGGGCAACTACTTGCTTAAGCAAGCAGTTGAAGCAGACATGTCGTCCAACAGCTGCTTCCGTAGCCTTTTATTATATATAATAATGCCATATGTGTGATGATGCATGATATTATAGTACATACACATGTGAGAATGTCATTGTAACTGACAATAAGACCATGCGATAACATGGAATCCTGGTGTTGCCCCTACATCGTAAAAAGGGAGTCTACTTGCCAAGGTAGAAGTCTACATGTCATATCATAAGCTATGTGGGTCCACTAGCAACCTGAATTGGGAACATCATCATACCTACAGTGGTATGTAGTTATGGGACAGTAGGATTTACTTCAATGGGTCATGCCTCAACTAACGGGTGAGCTATAATTTCAGGGTCCTCTCGGTGCTAAGTCAACATCCCACGTAATACATAATATATATACATAAAGTCATACTTGTCATAAATCATGATAAGTCATCATAGTTTATCATAATTCATACTTGTACATCATCATCATAAGCTTAATCACAGTCTCATAGTTCATATCATGCTGCATAGGAGAAGCTCATTTCATGCTAGGCTCCTAGGTCGCCTTTCGGAATCTTGAATCTCCCCGTAAGGACCCTAGGTCAACCTCAAGGTCCTAAATCCCTATTCATGGCATACTAGGGTCCTAGTCGTCTCTCGGAATCCTGAATCTCCCCGTAGGGATCCAGTCAACCTCAAGGTCCTAAATCCCCTATTCATAATCATAAGCTCATTTGAAAACCTTGTACATGCATGATCATATAATGAAGTGAAGAGAAATAGCATGGGTTCATGTACATCAAGTTCAAAATCATGAGAATAAAGCAAATTCATGCTTAATCATTGAATTAAAGATCATTTGAGTCATAGTTGAAGTAGCCCATGCAAGGTTTCCATAATCAACATAGCATGCTTGAGTAATCTCATGAAATTCATATATTATATAATTCAATGTAAATTGAGAGTAATTCATGCATATTCTAGTATACAAAGGTAATCTATATCATTTTAATAGCATTTGAAATCAAAGTCATGAAAATCCTAATTTAATCATACTTGAAATTAGATGAAATAGTGCGAGGCTCCATGGGTGAAAGGTACCCATGGATGAATCCCACATATTTTAATGAGGATTGAAGAGCTAAGGATGAATTTGACTTGAAACTTGAGGGTTCTTCAATAAGTTCTCACTTGAGCTTGAGAGTAGATTTAGGAGTGGAAATTGATAAGAGAATCATGAATTTAGGAGAATGAGAGTGCATGGAGGTTAGTTAGAATAGCATGGGAGGGGGAAAAACGTCCAAAAAGAGGCCTAAGACATTAAACCATGGATGGGAGAAAAGACCAAGAAGCCCTCACTTAAGTGCCCAAAGTTCATTAGACGAATCCCTTTCAAGAGACCCTCCACGAGTCGTGAAGGGCACCACGACTCGTGGTGTGTCTCGTGGACTGCATGGGCATGGAGGGCCTGGGGAGGTGCCTCACCACGGACCACTCCACGAGGCGTGGTGTGCACCACGATTAATGGAGGGTCTCGTGGAGTGCACTCCCACTTCGCAGCCTACAAAATTCACTAAGGGTATCTTCCACGACCCCTTCCATGGACAGTGGTGTGCACCTCTACTGTCTGGGAAGGGTGTCTTGGTGAGTACCTTGGGCCAAAACTTCCGGAAAATGCCTTTTCAAGCCTCGGTTTCATCTTTCGAATTATGGGACCTTACACTTATGATGCAATTGCTTTGTTTAATGAATTGGTTTTCTTCCTTTGAATTAATCCTTTAGGAAGTAATACATCTGGTCAAGTTGATCTCTATCTATCCAGTGTCTTTTAATTTGCTTCTTACACCTCTTGACTATTCCTTGACCCTTTGGAGAAAACTGAAGGAAATACTATATTGAGCTTGTATCAACAATTTTTTCTAATTTTTTTTTTTTTGGAGTTACTGAAATAACTGTAGTAATTGCACCTATAAAAAATACACATCTGATATAGTGTTGCTGAACATTGTTTTTCCTCTTACTTTTTGGTGATTTATTCTTTTGGAAACTTAATCTTGATTGAAATATCAGGTGCTGGATCATGACAATGCATGCACGGTTGATCTCATGAAATACATATTAAGTTACGCGAGTAAACCCACTGTTTCTTTGGAAAAAAACTCTCTGTATAGTAGGGAACTTATAGAATCATCTTGCCGGAATCTTCTGCGTGAGTTGGTTGAAGTGAGCTGCGGAGCTCCAGCAATGAACCTGCCTCCTGAGCAATATCATTTTTCAGGTAGAGATGGACAAACACCAAGGCCTACTAGACAAAATATTGTTATGAAGAGAGGCGACTGGATATGCCAAAAGTATGTACAATTGTCTTGTTCTGGCCTTTCTTGTTTCTAAAATTCTTATTGGTTTGTAGTCTGTTTCTATTTCAGCTTTGTGGCCCCGTATTTTTTAGGAGACAAGGGCAATCTCACTTATAGTGTCCCTTCATTTTCTTTGACTAATTCTATATTTCCATTAGGACATGAAAAAACATTTAACTCTCCTATTAATATTCGTACATTGAAAAAGATATTCATACCGAAAAGATACATTTTAAGGAGATGAGGGATATCCTACTTTTAGTTTTCCGTTTTTTAAAAATTTTTTTTTTGGATGAATTCTGTTGGGACATGAAAAAGCAATATATTCTCCTATTAATATTTATGCATAAAAGGTTCCCAATTTGCTTGAAGATAATCTTAAGACTATTATATATAGTATAATTTATTTCTCTTTCTTGGTTCCTCACCTTTTATACTGTCTTAAACATCTTGTTTTCCATGAATACAGAGCTTGAATATGTAGAATGATTTACATTACTGTGGTAAGTAATCTTATGGTTGTGTGGATACTGTTGTATCTTAGCCTAGTCCTGTCTAGAGTTTATAAGAGAGGGGCGGGGGTGGGGTGGGGGACTGCTGTTGTTCTTTAGCATACGTATTATGGTTGAAATGAAATTAGGTTGGTGGGATCGTTCCTGAAGCAGAAGTGGAAGGTGTGCAACAACTTCGGATCAACATTTTCAGTCCTTCGGATATTAGACAGAAAATAGAATATTACTTTCCATTTTTAATTGTCCTTCAAACTATTTCCTTCATATACATCTTCCTCTAATTCTTCTACCAGACAAGGGAATGTGCTGACCCCAAAGTAACATTATCTCTGTCCACCTCTGCCCTTCTCCTTTCCTTATTCTTAAGCTTGTTAATTTGTTGGTTCTTGTACTTTGATAATTTTTAATGATCCAAGACTGCATGAATATTGAGCAGGTGTAATTTCATGAACTTTGCAAGAAACGACAAATGCCTTGAATGTGAGGAACCTAGACCAAGGAGACAGCTGACAGGCGGGGAGTGGGAATGCCCTCAGTAAACACTAATAAGTCTTTTTGTTTATGTATTTCAGCCATTAGCTTTTTGCATTTCATTATCATGTAGGACATGTTTCTTATCATTGCGTTGATATCGCAGATGTTATTTCTTCAATTATGGGAGAAATGTTGTCTGCCTGAGATGCGACTTTGGACGACCAGCTGGGGCTTCACCTAGAGCTACTCACTCCAGTATAGAGGCTGGGTACAATGGGAACTCTGCTTATCCAAATGGAATTGATCTTAAGTTGGCTGAAAATGAGGAGAAGGCACAGTGGTGGTTTTCTAAAGTTTCTCAGATGAACAGTGCCTCTGATATGGATAGTGCAGCGGCTGACGAAGACTTTCCTGAAATAATGCCTCCGAGGAAAGGAGAAAATAAGTTTGTTGTGAGCACAAGGAAAACACCCTTGGAAAGGAGGTTAGCCAACACCCAATACAAAAGCAATTTTGGTTACAGTGGTATCCCAGAAGGTGACACTTTGACTGGTGGTGCACATAGTATCCTTGACTCTTCAATGAAGCAGAATATGGATCAAATATCTGGAACAAGTCATAAGGACATTGCTGCTGACAAAAATAGTGAGTCAGCCATCCAACATAGTGGAAAAGGTTGTGACTATGTTCCTTTTGTGCCATTACCAAAAGACATGTTTAAGGAAAAAAATCGGACTTCAGTAATGGATGAGAAAGTACAGGAAGAAGTTGGTGTTGTCTCTCACACTCCTGAGGTTAGTCACCAGACATGCTCAGCAAGCCTTGACAATGACTTTGGAAAGTCCATGGAGAAGTTGCAGTCAAATCATCCACCCAGTGAGGATATAAAGAGAGAACAAACTGAGAAGTCAGAGAGCTGGTTCAAGAAAATCGCAGAACTGCATGATGTCAAAGACTTACCGAGTGTCATCTCTGATGATGACTTCCCAGAGATTATGCCAATGCGTAAAGGAGAAAATAGATTTGTAGTTAGCAAGAAGAAAGATCGTTCTTTGACTTCTCCACTGTACAAAAGACAAGTGGCCATGGAGCAGGCAAACAACTGTAACTTTGTCCCATTTGTTCCCTTCCCTCCAGGCTACTTTGCGAAAACGGACAGACAACAGGAAGATATCACAGATTCTTCCTCTCTGTCTAGGGTTGGAACTTCATCTACATTGAGCAACTCAGATCACAAGGGATCACCCTTGAATCCTCGTTCGGAAACCTGTTGTGAGAAGGATGCAGAGAAGACACATCAGCAATCAGATGATCCTGGGTTTATGTTCACAGATGATATCACTGCACGGACACCTGATGATCAATTTACAAGCTCAAGGTTTGTAAGTCCAAATTTCTCTGGGGATCAGGGGGTCCCTTGTGTTAGGAATCCAGGTGAGACTTACCTCGCTTCAGATGCTTCCAGCACTGATAGTCACTACAGTAGAAACTCCGTGAAAGAGGATGTATCATCGTCCAAGACTTTGGGAGTGGATACAACCAAGCTGCCTGGAAACCAGAATGTCAGAAGTGGATGGACAGGAAAGAGTTTGGAGGGGTCTGCTGTGAAGGAACCAAATCCCTTAGACATGTCTGAAGAAGCTAAAGCTGAGAGGTGGTTCCAGCGTGTTGCTCAGATAAAAGACATATCTGAATTGAGTCAGATCCCAGATGAAGACTTCCCTTCGATTATGCCAATGCGCAAGGGAGTTAACAGGTTTGTTGTGAGTAAGCGAAAAACTCCTCTTGAGAGAAGATTGACATCTACTCAGTACCGGAGAAATCTTCCCATTGTGAGTTCTGATCCTGTGAAAAGAGGAGACAATAGTGATAAATGAACCAACACAGACACCGTGCCTAAATTTTTGTTCGGTTGATTTTCTCAGAGCATTCAAGCTAAGCATCATTATGCACTTACTGTATGTGTAGTCAATATAAGCAATAAACTAAAAATGTGCAACTTCACACAGTTTTTTATGGCTTATTTACTGTATCAAATTGCATATATAGGAAGCCAACAGATAGGGTTCTTATGTGTGTCTGGTTTTGATTGATGGTCTCCAGATTTACCATTTGTGCCCTTGTTGACTGATGCATGTCTCTATTAATCTTCAAAGACTAGTTCTTTTTTCTTGCTATCTTTGTTCTTGCAACCGTTTTTACTGTTTGGTCTCTACACTTGTGATTTCTGTTAGTGAGAGGGGAGGGGATTTAAAGGATTACGTGTTCTACCTTTCGACCAGTGAAAGGGACTGACAACTAATTAAGACAAAAATTCTATAAGACTCTAATTCAACCTTCAATATGCCATAAACTTTTGAGTATTCACAAAGATATCAAGACATCAAATATTGTCTTTCTCAAAATTAAATTGCAGCAAATCATCTTGAAATTACACAAACTTCTTAGATATTCCGATTGATCGTATGGGCGAAGCGAACATTTCTTGGGATTATGACTCCCGTCGCAATCAAGCTTTATTAACAGTTTCCAATCTTGGGATTGTTCTTTGGGAATACGACGCTGTGCGATTCTCGTATTGCGCCCCTGAACAAATTTCTCCATTCACTCCTTTGGGAATTTTTCCTCTTTATCTTTTGGGATTTAAGTGATTGATCATCAAGGTTGTATAAACTATCATTGGGGATTACCAATGTTCCATTCTGGTGTGAGAATTCCGACAGTGTCAAGATACCGGCGACCTACAGTATTTCCCGACGACCTTCAGAGTTTTCCGACAATGTCTAGTTTCAGTGTCTAATCAGATTCTTTCTTGATACAAACATTATTTAAGTGATATCTTCCATTTTTTTCGGTTTATATATATTTCTTGATTCCATCTTGTTCAAATTTTTGCCATTTCTTGTTTCCTTGTTCAGTTTTTACATATTTCTTGCAATATTTCTTGCTTGCTAATACTATCTTGCACTAATTTTCTTTCTTGCAATACTTTTTGCCTATAATATATTTTTGAATATTTCTTGCTTGTTACATCTTTTTTAATATATTTTATTTCTTGTTATATTACTTTCTTGTTACATATTGTGGTTGTTTCTCATACTTTTTGCATCCTAGTGTTGCGGGTTGTTGCAAGCATTTTATAGGATTATTGTTTTTTGTCTTAATTTTTTTGTATTTTATAGGATTTTAGGATTGGTTAGTTGATTATTATAAATGATAGTTTAGATTTTATTGTTCTGTATTGTTGGGCTGTTGTTTTCGTGAGATTGTTTATTCTTTACCTTTTATAGTTTGTTGAATTAGTAGTTCTTAGTGTAGTTTAGTGGCGTTCTGATGGTGGATTGTGGTCATGTCGTCGGTTGGGGTCAGAGGCTAGGGGTAGTAGTGGTAAGAGGGGAACGGGCTTACTTCGGTTGAGAGTAGGGACATGGAACATAGGACCACTTACAGGGAAGTCCATAGAGCTAGCGAAGAGTTTTAAGAGGAGACAAATTAATATAGCTTGTGCTCAAGAGGCCAGATGGGTAGGTACCAAAGCTTGAGACGTAAACGGGTTTAAATTATGGTATTCGGGTGGTTCTAGGGATAGAAATAGAGTAGATATCCTAGTAGATGAGGACCTTCAAGGAGTATGTGGTTGAGGTCAGGAGGATTAATGATAGGATGATGTCTATTAAACTTGTGGTCGGTAGTCATATTATGAATATAGTTAGTGCCTATACGCCACAAAGTGGGCTTGGATAAGGAAGTCAAAAAACTCTTTTGGGAAGATTTGGATAAGCTTGTGAGAGGTATACCGGACACAAAAAAGATCTTCATTGGAGGAGATTTTAACGGACGTACTGGTGCTACTTCTAGTAGTTTTGACAATGCCTATGGAGGCTTTGGTTTTGGGGAGGGAATAGAGGTGGGAATAGCATGTCCATTTGTGAAATTAAAAAGAAGGATGTATCTCTTGGACTTTGCTTAAGCCTTTGAGTTGACTATTGCTAACTCATGTTTCCCGAAGAGAGAAAATCACTTGGTTACCTTCTGTAGTACGGTAGCTAAGATCCAAATTGATTACTTACTCCTCCGGAAGGGTGATAGAATCCTTTGTAAGAATTCTTAGGTTATTCCAAGTGAAAATATTTTCACACAACATAGGATTTTAGTGATGGATTTAAAGATAAAAAGGGTTATTTATGCCCAATCGAGGATTAGATGGGGTGGCCTGATCCTGCCCTTTCTCGGGAGATGGGGGAAAAGTTGAGTAATTTGGGGGTTTGGAGTAGTAGTGGAGATGTGAATACTATGTAGCATACCACGGCTGGTTACATTAGAAAAGTAGCCACCGAGGTACTAGGGGGTTTGGAGATAGACCTTTGGTGGACGTCAAGGTGATTGGTGGTGGAGTGGACAAGTTCAAGGCAAAGTGAAAGCTAAGAAGATTGCCTATACGAAATGGTTGGATTGTAAGAATGAGGATGAAAAACGAAGGCTTAAGGATATCTATAATACGGCGAAGACAGAAGCGAAGATGACAGTGATAAGTTCTAAGACAACAATGTTTGAGCACTTGTATGTTGAGTTAGGTGAAAAAGGCGAGGACAAGAGATTGTATAGGCTTGCAAAAGAGAGAGAGAGAGAGAGAGAGAGAGAGAGAGAGAGAAAAGCTCGCGAATTGAACCAAGTGAAGTGCATTAAGGATGAGGAGGGTGAGGTGTTGGTGGATGAGACTTCCATTAAGCTAAGGTGGCAAGCTTACTTTCATATACGCTTAAAAGAAAAAGGGAACAGAGATATTAAGTTGGGTGATTTGGCGCACTATAATATTCATCGAGATTTCGGTTATTCAGACGTTTCAAAACTGAGGAAGTTAGACGTGCAATTAGTAGGATGAACAGAGGGAGAACGATTGGACCTGATGAGATTCCAGTGAATTTTTGGAAGAGCATGGTCAAGAATGGTATTGAGTGGTTGACTAGGTTGTTTAATGCTATTATGAAGGTTGTTAAGATGTCTGATGAATGGAGGAGGAGTGCAATGGTTCCATTGTACAAGAACAAGGGTAATATTCAAACTGTAACAATTACAAGCGTATCAAGTTGTTAAGCGACACTATGACGGTCTAGGAGAGAGTGAAGGAGATGAGGGTGAGAAAAAGAGTGTCTATTTCATAGAATCAGTTTGGATTTATACCGGGACAGCCGACTACTGAAGCAATCCATCCTGTTCGGAGACTAAAGGAGAAATATAGGGAGAGAAAGAGGGACCTTCATATGGTGTTCATTGACCTTGAGAAGGCCTATGAAAAAGTTCCAAGGGATGAGTTATGGAGATGTCTAGAGGCGAAAGATGTTATAATGGTGTATATTAGGATGATAAAGGACATGTATGACGGAGCCAAAACTCGTGTAAGAACGGTGGGAGGAGACTTAGAGTATTTTCCCATTGAGATGGGAGTTATCAAGAATCTGTATCGAGCCCTTTTCGTTTTGTCTTAGTAATGGATGAGCTAACATGGTCAATCCAGGAGGAGGTGTCATGGTATATGCTATTTGCATACGATATAGTACTGATTGATGAAACTCGGGCTAAAGTTAATGATAGATTGGATGTTTGGAGATACACTTTGAAATTCAAACGGTTCAAACTGAGCAAGACCAAAATAGAATACTTGGAATGTAAATTCAATGTTGCAAAAGATGAAGCAGACATTGAAGTGATGCTTGCCACTCAACCTATTCCAGATAGAAAAAACTTTAAGGGCCCGTTTGGTAGGATGTATTATATAAAAATAGTCCATGGATTAAGAATAGTCCTTGGATAATTTAACTAATCCATTGTTTGGTTAATTTATTTGATTTAACCCATGGATTAATTATACCTCATTCATGGTATTATTTTATCCCTAGAAAATGAGGGGATAGCTAATCCAAGGTTTAACAATCCTTGGATAAGCCCCCTAAATGACCAAACTATCCCTCAATCCCCTCAAATTCTTTTAATCATTTTTTTTAATTTTCTTGATGTTATGTTTTATATTTATAGTTTTGTACTAAAAAGATTATTCAAATAAATTAACTTACAATTTTTTTTTATAATTTTTTGGTTCATATTTACATAATATAAAATAATTTTTTTGTCATATCAAATTTTTAAATTTTATCTATTTATGGGTCCAAATTTACATAATATAAAAAATAAAATTGGCATGTCAAAAATTTATTTCGATAATTAATTTAGTTGAGTTATTTTATTGATACAAATGCCTTATTGAGTGATTTTATTATACAAAAAAAGCTCAATAGATAAATTTCCAAAGCTCAGTGATTTAAGATATTAACTCCATTTAAAACTATAATTTGCATTTTTTATGTGTAAAAGTAGATGGTTTATTCAATTTTATTATTATTTATGGTCTTTTCAATTTTAGAAGTAGATATTCTATCTTTATTAAATTAAAACTTGATGTTTGTGAATAATCAATTTATTAGGATGACAATTATTTATCTTCAAATAACTCAAGTGAGAAATTAAGTAGAAAACATGACAACAAATTTGTTCTTCTCCTAACTAGTTAGAAGGCTAAAAAAAATCTCCGCAATTATCTACTTGACCCAGTTACGTGAAATATAATATCCCATAACAATTCTAGGATATAATTGGAAAAGAAGGTTTTTGTAAAATTTTAAACCAACCACAAGATCAGGTGAGAAGTAATAACCAAACACTTGATAAAAAGTAATCCCAACATTATTAATCTCTGCATTATTAATCCCTGCACTATAGTCCCTGCATTACTAATCCTTGCGTTATTGATATTTGTACCAAACGACCCCTAAGTATCTTGTGTCCACCATTTAGACTAGTGACGATATCGACAATGATGTCACACATCGTATTGGGACAACACAGACGAAATGGAAGCTTGCCTCTGGAGTATTGTGTAACACCTCAACTTTTTTTTAACTAAGATTGAGTCATCCTTCATATGATAGGATCAATTCATAAGTATTTAAAGTATATTAGATGTGATTTAGAGTTATAAAGGATCTTTTACATCAAGTCAAGTCCAAAGAATTTCTAGCGACTAAGTTTTCATATGAGTTGATGGAAGGGTCAACTTCAAATGACCATATCTCCTAAAATATAATGCGTTAGGTGCCCCATAATATATCAAATTAAAGATCTTTGAGTTAGCTTTCCAACACATCTTATTTCGCATTAAACAGAGTTCAGAGTAGAAAGTTATGACCATTTTATTGGAGACCTGCAGAGCTGTCTGAAGGTCCGCGACGCGGACCTATCGCAAACCCTTTCTGGATAAGTTAAGCGACGTTTCTTTATTTTATTTTGAGGGTACGTTTATCCTAAAGCCTTTGGGGGCTTATTTAAGGTCCCAAAATGCAAAAAAAGTCAATTTCATGAGTCAAAACCCTCTCCTTCACTCCTAAACATAAAACGCTCAAGAATCATCAAGAAAGTCATCAAGTTAGGATTAACTTTCAAGATTCTTCATCAAGGTGATTATTTTTCATAAGCTTTAAGCTAATTTCTCTATTTATTTATGAAATCCCTAATAGAATCTTAAATTATAACTTAGGGTTTCAAGAAAGAGAATTCAAGAATCCCAAGAAAGGATTCCTTGATTCTTCTTTCCATGAGTTAGGGTTCTTCATCAAGAAACTCTAAAGATTCTGAGTCAAGAAGTCAAGAATAAAAAAGAAGCTCTTCAAACGATGTCTTTTCAAGTTCTTCCATTCTAAAAGAACTACCAAGATCGAGGATTCTCCAAGAAATGAGTATTAATCAAATTTTGATTGTAATATCAAATTTCCAGGTATGTAAGGCTAAACTAAAAGCATGTGATTGTTCTCTCATGTGCCCCATAGAGGTCAAAGATGAGTTGATCGTTGAAGAGTATGTGTGCATGAATACTTGAGAGTTTTTCATTGAAAAATTAATTTGAAATTACATGTTTTCTATGTTGATGATCATCATACTATTTGTTTTCTTGAATTTAACATTTTTCATGAGATTTTGCATAACCTTACATGATTATTTGAAAATCATGCATAATGAACTTAGGGGATGAGTCTAGAGCCTTGACGATGATGATGTTGTGATGTTGTGATTGTGTTTCAAATTTGATGAGAGTCTTGATGATGATGTTCATGAGAATGATGTTTTATGATGTCTTAAAATTGCAAGTTTAATTTCTAAAAGAGTATCTTGAGTCCATGATGTTGATGTTGATGTTATGAGGTGAGGTACTATGTCCCTACGGGACAGATGTTGATGTTGAGGTTTTATACTATGTCCCTACGGGACAGATGTTGATGTTGATGTTTTATACTATGTCCCTCTGGGACAGATGTTGATGTTGATGTTTTATACTATGTCCCTCTGGGACCGATATTGATGTTGAGGTATTATATCATGTCCTTATGTGACTGATGATGAGGTATTATGTCCCTATGGGACTGATGAGGTTGATATTTTATGAGCATGTCGAGTTCTGGGAGGAGTATTGAGCATCGAAATGGGTAAGAGTGAGTCCCACTTGAACCCATAACTATGTGGCCCGCGTAGGAAGAGAGGATTGAACCGCAATGCGGATGGCTCCTATCTTGTCCCAAAAGAGGACTGAGGTTTTTTCTTGTGGATCCACTGAGGTTATGTCCTTTACCCCGGGCAGGGTATTTGATGGATGTGGCAACGACATCGCTTCGTTGTATCATCACCGGCTCATAGGTGATGGTTGTCGGTTAGAGAAACTCCCAGTTAGGTTCTATTTTTATAGAACTCTGATGTTGATGTTGATGTGATGTTTTGAGTTGAGTTTCCTGAGTTGAGTTGATGTCTATATTCCCTGAGCTGAGTTGATGTTGATGTTCCTTGAGTTGAGTTGAGTTGAGTTGAGTCGAGTCGAGTTGAGTTGAGTTGAGTTTCCTTGAGGTGAGTATGATGCACTGATGATGCATTGATGAGATATTGATGGGTCATTTGTCTACTCTTTATTCTTTCTTTAGATAGACATTTGACATTCTGATGGAGTATGATGTTGAGTTGATGTTATTCCTATATTATTCTACTTGTTTCTGTTTCACTCAGCTATTTTACATACCAGTACATTCCAAGTACTGATGTCCCCTTCTGGGACTGCATCGTTTCATGATGCAGAGGCAGGTATTAGAGATCATCGACAGGCACTTCGTTGAGGATCTATTCACATTCAGCTGATCGGTGAGACCTCCTTGTTTTCGGAGGATTTCCATATTATTATCATCTAGCTTGAGTAGTACTTTATTTTCATTGAGTTGGGTAACCATGGCCTTTCATGGTACCATCTAGATGTTTGAGTTAGAGGCTTCATAAACACTGAGTAGAGGATGTTATGTATTGTTTTTCCAACTCTTCTTTGTTGGAAATTAACATTTTGTATAAAGACTTGATTACTTTAATTATATTAAAGTCTTTTTCTTGAGGATGTTTCTTCCGTTGTTGAGTATGAGGTGATAATGAGGCCAAGTGGTTCGCTCAGGGACTAGCAATAGCCTCTGAGTGCCGGCCACGCCAAGGGTACCCTCCCGAGGCGTGACATATTGTATGATAAAAAGATATAACCTAGACTTAAAGGAAAGTTTTATAGAATGGTGATTGTCTCTGTTATATGGGGTGGAGTGCTGACCAATTAAAAACTCATATGTCAAAAGATGCAGGTCGTGGTGATGAGGATATTGAGATGGATGTGTGGACATACTAGGAGTGATAAGATTAGAAATGAGATCATCCGGGAGAAGTTAGAGGTGGTCCCTGTGGCTGACAAGTTGAGGGAAGCGAGACTGCGATGGTTTGGACATATGCAGAGAAGAAACATCGATGCTCCTGTTAGGAGGTGCGAGAGGTTGGATTTAGGGTTTACACAGAGGGGTAGAGGTAGACCGAAGAAGTATTGGGGGGTGGGGGGAGATGATCACACAAGATATGGTGAAACTTTATCACTCTGAGGACATGACCTTAGATAGAAAGGAGTGGAGGTTGCGTACTAAGGTAGAAAGGCTAATAGACTAGTAGGGGTAGGTAATGTATGGCCTTGTAATAAAGTAGGTTAGTAGGAGTTGTCATTTCTTTATATCCTTTGTTGTCATTATTTGTCCTATATATTTGTTACTTTTCTCGTATTTACATACTATCATTTGTTTTTCATTATTAGTCCTTTTCTTTTTTCTTTCCTTTTTCCTTTTTTTTCATATCTAGTATCTTCTGCTTATGGGGCTTGATATTGTAGACAATGGTTTTCTAGAAACAACCTCTGTATCTCTATAAGGTAGTGGTAAGGTCTGCACACATTTTGCTCTTCATAGAGCCCACTTGTGGGATTTCACTGAGCATGTTATTGTCATTGTTGATGTGTTCTACCTTTTATCTCATTGCTTTTGTTTTACATGTTAGTATAACAATTACTATTATCATTATCATATTCAAGTTTACAACTAAAACGAGCAAATAGAAAAACTTTCACAAGTTATAATGTGAATATTGTTAGACACAACGGTTGTACATGGACGGGGTTGATTTGGATTTTCAAATATCAAATCAAATCATTTATGTCGGATTGTTAAATCTATAAATCAAATTAAATTAATAAAACTCAGGTTTATCAACATCGAGTTTTTTTTTTTTTAGATTTCTAGAGTTTTTGATTTTTTTTGTTTTTCATTATGGTATTCATACATACTCCACCAACTTTTGCTTTAAATATTTCTTTAATCCTATCAAAATATAAATATCTAAAGTGTCTTTTTAAGAAAATAAAATAAAATATTATCAATGATGACACCAAGATATTAAAAAAAGATAATGAAATTGCACAAAATAAATGCAAATAAAGAAGTCATAATGAAAATAACATAATTTAAAAGTACTAAATCATGCTAAAATAAGTCTAGTAAATATCAATAACATGACTAAACATTAAAGAAAAATTAAAATTAGGTTATATATTTTAATTGTCTAAACCAATGTAAAACCAAAGAACAAATATTCAACATTATTCTCATTATTAGTGTTGAATTGATTTTTAGCATTAGTATTAATTTGATTATGATTTGAATTTTATTAGAGGTACTAATATCTGTGGACTATAATCTCTATTGAACTGTCACGACCCAAAAATGGACGTAATAACGCTCGTCTTATCCCACCAAAACAAGTCAGCCTAAAACCCAATTATGACCATAAAATATGAAAGGATAATACAAAGTGAAAATTTCAACTACCGAAAAATAAGTCAATTTAATTAAAAACCCCCAAGACCTGGTTATCACGTGCACAAGCCTCTAATGTGTTACAATAGATTTGAAAAAAAAATACAAGTCACAAATGATGTTGTCTCTAAAGTAGAACAAGATCATAAATAAGAGGATGAAGCTCGCTGAGATGACAAATAACTACCTCACTAATCTAAAAAAAAAGCCTCAGATAAAAAAATAAGAAGAGAGAGTATCACAAAGATCTAAGCGCATAACCTACAAAAATGTAGAAGCAAGGGGTGAGTACCAACCACACGGTACCCAATAAGTCAACTAACAAAACAAAGAAAATCCAACAGAATACATAAACTCCTTTCAACCCAACCGACCTCTACAACTATAACCTGCATAGAAAATCAGTCTAGCCCAGCAACACATAATACATAATAAAGATAGTTTTCACAATGTCACAATTCAACATCGCTAGCCACAACTCACAAGTGATAACACAGTCAAACACAGTAATAACATCATGCCACACAAGAATATGCAAGGATGAGATGCAATGTTTATGCAATAATCGCCGGTAATGGCCTCGGCATCATAATATCACTGAAAAATACCTCAACATCAGAACATCGCCCGTAAAGACCTCGGCATATTATCATCGCCAGTAAAGACCTCGACATCATAATATCACCAAAAAGAATCCCTCAACATCACAATATCGCCGGTAAAGACCTCGGCATATTATCATCACTGGCAAAGACCTCGGCATCACAATATCACTAGTAAAGATCTCAATATCACAATCTCGCCGGCGAAGACCTCGGCATCATATCTCGACCAGTAAAGACCTCGACCGCAATTTTTACCATCTCACTCATATCAATATCCAGAACCAATGGAAATATGTGTGACATAGAATAAATGAACATCAGATGAAGTCCACAACAAATCCACTCATAATCACCAACCACAACAATATATCTCAAAAATAGAATTCTCATCACTTAGCCACATTTTCAAATTCAAGTGTCACAACACCACACCAACTCACATTTACATCTAATCACCTCATTTTTATAATATTAAAATATTTCACGAATCACAGATAGAGGAAAGAAATATTTGAGAATTCTACAAGAATTATAAAGTTTTGAAAGTTCACTTGCCTCAATTAATATAATAACACTCCGAATCTTAAGTCTTCCATAACGCTTCAGATGATCAAAATCTGTTTAAATACATAATCTACATAAGAATACAAATCTAATGACACCCATATTGCTATATTTATTTTTGACTCAAAAATTGGGCCAAAAAGTACCTCGAGACCTTAAATTCGAATCTAAAAATTTCTTTCAGATTATGTTTACCCATAATAAACTAAACGTATACGTCAAATTTCAGCTAAAATGGATCGTTATTCAACCCCCAAATTAAAATTTTATTCTAAGAACCCTAGGGCTATATTTTCTTAATTAATATAAATTATACACGTTTCTATCCTAAAAATTTATTCATAATCTCATGAAAATTTAATAGAAAGAATGAGAATAATTACCTTGATAGTTTAGTACGAAAATTCTAATTTTTCTTCTCCTCTTTTTCTTTCTTTTTCTTACCGCATTTCTTTGATTTCTCCATCGTATGTGTGTGCGCATCCTCCCCTTTTGCTTTCTGTTTTTGGGATTTCATAGCCCTTTCAACCAACTCTTCTTCTTTTTTTAAAATTTTTTTTCTCCTTTTTCTTTCTTTCTTATTTATTTACTTATTTTAATATACTAAAAGTAATAAATTCTATTAGCCTATTTTTGATAAATATGGGATAAGTAGTATAAGATATTAATTAAAATATTATTTTTATTTCACCAACTAAATTAATTATCTAAAATTATCCGTCAACTAAATGACAGTAATTATCGACTAGTCCAAAATTTTCAATTTCAATTTAAGAAAAGGGTCCTTTATGAAAAAGTGAAGATTCGTTCTCAAAATGACCTAACGGGTCATTACATTATCCACCACTAAAAATCATGTTCGTCCTCGAACATAAAGATGGAGAAGGAAAAATAATGGACATTACCAAAATCCAAAGTTATGATCTTCCAAAATCAGTATTTATCTCTCCAAGTAAGCTCCTCCTTAAGACCATGCCACCGAAATCCACTATTAAGAACTGAATTTTTCGAATCCAACATTGAAAGATTTACAATTCAGTGGTGATTTTCAAGCCACAGGCTAACTCATGATTTCGATATGAATAACAACCCACTAATCCATAACTCAATAAATCTTTTCTCACATAATCATGATCTAAATCAATACCAGCCATAATCAAAAGAAAACCTAAATCAACCATCTCACACTTCTAATGCACAAACCCTCATAGATTTTGTTAAGATTTCATTCTCACAGTCAAATCTTCCCACAATCTTAAGTTATAAAATGTGATCTTTAGACATTGGATTCTCATCATAGACAATCGGATTTTTCTGACCCAATGGAGAAAATGATTTAAGTAACCACTTAGCGAATGATACATCAAAACAAATAGATTCTCTAACAACACTATCGAAAATACTTGATCAATAATTGTGACTATAATAACCTTTAAGAGTGATAGAGATAGACCCAACATGCCTCATAGTCAATCATACATAGCCAGAACATAACCTCAATGACGAGATGAATCGTAATACTACTGGGCAACTATAAGTATTTATCATAGCTCTTCTATGAATTCACATAAGCAAAGTTGTGTGTAGAACCACTTGTACACTTCAACTGTCCCAAAAAATACTAAGCCTATCATAATTGAAATAATCAAGTATGCACAAGCATCCTATCTTACTAAGAGAAAATTACAGGATCGGTTCACCCAATTTACCACTAAGGATCCGTCTACAAAAGTGAAGACACGAGTGGAAATAGGCAGGTATTCCCATAATAAAGTAGGTAGCCACACTAGAATGCACAAAATCAAGGTTAAATGATACAACATGCTCCTTTCATGGTGCTCATATCAAACGTTTTCATTCATCTCACCCCATTTTTTTAATTATTTTTGTTTTTCTACTCACAATCAACCTGTCTGGTCCCCTATACAATTGTACACATACTTAATTATCAAATTCCACATATTCCTCACAACAGTGCCACAAAGACAATGCTCTTAATACTAACAGAATATTATAGCCATACTTGTCATTTACCATTCTCTCAAATTGCTACTAGTATTAAAGTCTTCTTAGCTACACATTATCACCTTCAAATATTTCAAACTGTGGTTTCATCTCTTTTTATTTAAGCACTTCTTATAGATATGAGTCACACCCAAAGCTGATAGCATTGATTTCAAATTTTATAGTGGTTTTCTCATCGAGGTAAAGTTATTTAATTATACCTAAAGTCAATTTCATGCAATCTTTTACATACCAAATTTTAACTACCATTGAAATCATAATACACCACATGTCAAAACTTAGAGAGATTCTTGGTCACCTTAATAGCTTTGCACACCATAAGCACATAGTTACCATCAAGTGTCTATGTAATGCATTACAATAACCTATGTAGTTTCATTAACAAAATAGTTTCAACCCCCTCAAAATCCTCAATAATCATGTAGAACTATAGATCCATACCATAGCGCCCCCATCTACCATAATTCGAACAATCTAAACCAACATAAAAATGTAGAATCTTTCACACATCATTGTTTGTCACTTGAATCAAAACTCAGTCTTCATAAAAGTTACTAATACAATCCTAGTAAATTTGTGCTAAACAAGTATGCATTGCATGGTCATATCTGAGCTCAAAGACGAAAATAAGTATAACCTTTGATTCCTAACCAAGGATCTATATTGGGGCCTTATCCCTTCACCTTTCTTAGATTCTTCTGGTGACACTAATTTGGATACCATGAGCTTTTCGATATACCAGACTCTTGTTCCTTCACTAACTCATTATAAATTTTATTCTCTGACCAATAATACATGATGTTTTACCTCCTACTCTAAGCCAAAGCTTTAAGTAGAGCACTTCTTTAGGTCATTCGACAATTAAGAGGAACTAAATTTATGACCCAACCCATATGAGAGTCTTTTCAAATGCTAAATACTCGATGCTATAAATTATTTCTTATCTTACCAATTCATATCTTGACAAAATATACTACCAACAATGTAAACGAACAATAAAAAACTTGAATCTTTATTTTAACTTGTACCCAATTCCTTTATCTATCGGTATTAGCTCATAGCTTGAGATCTTATGAATTCATGTATCTTAACTTAATATTGATCACCTATTTATCGACTTTACCATATCCTTTATAAAAATTTCAATATACTAATTACCATACTCAGAATCACAAAAGAGATTATTACTATATTCAAGCCCAACATTGTAGATATTTTTTCCTCAAATATTATCCAACAGTTTTCTAGCCAAGACCACTGATATTTAATACTATCACCATAACCAAAGAAAAATAAATAAAACTGGGTGGCTTCAAATTCAATTCTTGACTCTCTCGAAAGATATATCTTTGATCTTTACTATCTGAGTGAATGTCTTTTGTTCTTGTCTCTTTCTGAAAGCATACCTACATCTCATTAATTTTTATTTATTTGTGACTTTAGCTCCTTTCAATTCTATTCGAGCAGTGTCTCAATACATTTTACATCTTTTCATACGATCGCGTTACTCATCAAATAGTCTTAAACATAACTTTTGATACTTGCAAATTGTGTTTAGCATACTGAATCCATTCAATCAAAAGTCCTTATCATATGATTGCATCTTGATCATAATCCATCACAAACCCTTATTAATATTATGCTCTATAGCTGTTGGCATCATCTCAAGGTTAACCTCATCACCGATATGACACCTAACCTATTATATCGGTCAAATCTAAAGGATTAATTCGGTTTTCTATACACTTTTTTACTAAAATTCTTAATTGGCTTTGCACGAGTATACTCACTGGGACTTTCCTTGCCCATAAGCTTATCATTCTGATATTATCCACTTATTATTTCGATATTGATCCACTCTCTTGGTTCTTATTATGGATTAATAGTCCTTGTTTTGGATCCCCCCCAATACAACTCACAACCTAAATACATTAATTGTGCCAAAGATTCACCACTAAAATATTCCTTATAAATAATACTTAACCAAACATCCAGAGTAGCAAACTAGTTGTTTTCTCGAATATGAGTACAACATTAAACCTTATTACATGAGACCATGATTCACTAATAATTTCTAAAATAGTTTGTATTCACGCTTGACAATTTACATATCCATTTTCATATGCCACTAGTACTATGTCGTGAAAGTCTATTAGATCCACCACTAGAACACGTCATACCTATCAAGAAAGTAACACCAAAGTAGCCCGCGTGCTTCTGCCTATCAATAGCTGCAAAACGTTATCAAATCCATCATGACTCTATCCTAAGTAATAAACATTCTTTTCATAAATTCAGCCGCTAGCAAAAGTAACATACTCCATAACTCTAATCAAGTAAGCATTGGTATCGTGGTGATAGTCGTTTCATGACCCTCCTTGATATCCACTCGATCTATGAAACCATAATAGATATTCTGACCTCAATAGGCACAAGATCATTCTTATCATTATTGTAACGCCCGCGAAATTACCGAAATACCCCCCAAGGAGAGGTGTGCGAGAAACGTGCCTTTCGATGCTCGGATCGGAAATCCGAGAGTGGATTCATGATCAGCACTGATAATGGAGTGGGGGAAAGGTCTCGGTCGAATTTTAGAGCAACCGAGTCAAAAGATAATTTTTCGTTCCAAAACGAAAAACAGTGAGCCTCCGCGATGGAACCGCGATGCGGACTGGTCGCGGAGACACACTTACCTTTTTCTGAAAATTTCGACGGAGTTGAGTTTCCGAAAATACACTGTCCGCGACCAGTCCGCGTCGCGGACTGTGTTATTTCAGGACGGGATTTAATTTCTTAAAATTTCCAAGGGCATTATGGTCCAATCTCACCTATCCTAAACGTACACCTATGACCTATATAGGTCGATTTTCACGAAAAAGGGTTGAAAAACCCCATTGAAGAAGTCTTCCTAAGGTTCTTAAGGCTAGGGCTTGAAGGAGGTTGAAGAGATCAAGAGGAAAGAAGGTGCTTTAGTGTGACTATCTTCTTTCAGGTATGTAAGGCTAAACTTAAAGCATGGGAATGTCCTCCCATGTGCCCCTTGAGTAAGGTATTAAAGTCTAATGGTGAATGATGTTAGGGTAATGAAGTGGAACATGTTAATTCAGGTAATGTAATGAATAAATGCCATTATTTTATGCATAAACCTATATATTTTCCTGCATTGATGATGACCCTCATAAAAACCCTCATGCACCCTTTTAAAACTATTTTCTTGAAAAGCATTTAGTTGAAAACCTTATATCTATCGCATATGTATTCTAGAAAAGCATGCATGATGAACATGGGTGTGTGTGTATAGTCTAGAGTAATGACAAATTAATGAATGATGAATGTTGAGAATGGGAGTGTGGGATTGTCTCTAAGTTGAGAGTCAAAGTTCCTAAACTAGTGTCCCTAAAGTCAATGATGTTGATGTTAATGAGATGGAATGACAATGATGTTAATGTTGATGTAAAGGAGATGCTAATGACAATGTAATGTGTCCCTATGGGACAAATGAATGTTGATGCCAATGATAATGTATTGTGCCCCTATGGGGACTAATGATGATGAAATGCATCCCTATTGGACTAATGAATGTTAATGTTTTATGAGCATGTCGAGTTCCGGGAGGAGTATCGAGCACCGAAATGGATAGAAAGGTGAGTCCCACCTGAATCCATTAACTACGTGGCCCGCGTAGGAAGAGAGGATTGAACCGCAATGCGGATGTCACCTTTCTTGTCCCAATGAGGACTACTGTTTCATTTCTAATGAATGTCCTTTGCCCCGGGCAGGGTATTGGACGGATGTAGCAACGGCATCGCTTCGTTGTACCATCACTGGCTCATAAGTGATGGTTGTCGGTTAAAGAAACTCCCAGTTAGGCCTCTCAGAAAAGGTTTCCCTAATAGTACTCTAATGTAAAGGCCAATGTTAATGCAAAGGTCAATGTTAATGTAAAGGCCAATGTTAATGTAAAAGTCAATGTTCATGTTTCCCTGATATAAATGTTAAAGTCTCATGATGATGTAAGTTATGTTCGGATGATTCTAATGATGTGTTCCAGCTATTTTACATGCCAGTACATTCCACGTACTGACGCCATTTAGCGCTGCATCGTTTCATGATGCAGATATAGGAGCTAGAGGACTTCAGCAGCCGCCCCGTTGAGGTCAAGTGTTTCCAAGTTCTGACTGTGGTGAGCCTCCTTGTTTCCGGAGGAAACCTTTATTTATGAATGTTATCCTGTTCTTTTGAGTCGAGTAGCCATGGTTTGTCATGGTCCTCTTCTTAGACGTTTTAAGGAATGTTAGAGGCTTTGTAGACATAACGGTGTAGTCAAGGTGAATGTTATGATACCTGAGCAATAGTCCTTTGCTTGGTGAAATGAACAGTTGTGATGTTTAGCCACTGGCCCACTTTGTTTAGGTATTATTTTCTATCTCCTTCCGCAATGTTTATAATGAATGATGTGATGAATGCTAAGTGGTTCGCTTGGGGGCTAGCAATAGCCTCTGGGTGCCGGCCACGCCTAGGGTACCCTCCCGGGGCGTGACAATTATCTAAGCAATCCATACATATTTATGAAAATTTTAGTAGTATTAGTTTACAGAACAAAATTTGTGATCCACCTATCCTTTTAATATTCCACCTTAAATTGTTGAACCATTTTCGATATCATATATACCACATTAATACTGCTTGTGTTGTTGGATAACTAACCCCCAAAAGGATAACACATTCATAAAATCCCTCAATCCATTGTTTGACCTTACCACTAAAATATCCTCAAACTGCATCATCGAGTCATCACCTTACTTAATATTTTCTAATCGTCGAACATTTTAATTCTTATAAGTATACCACTTACCCTTTAGTACAAGATCTAACATTTCAGTCATATACAACCCACTAACTACTCATTTAAAGAACCAAACACGAATCATCTCTATAAATGAGAGAGAATGAATAAAATAATAAGAATCAAACTGAATCACGGACGCACGATGGAGAAAGAATAAACAAAAACAAGTTTCCTAACAATCTTCATAGGCTCTCAAAGATAAATATAGACGTCTCCATACCGATCCTCGAGATTCTACTAGACTCGGCTTGTACACATGTGAGACCTATGAACCTGGGGCTCTGATATCATTTTGTCACGACTTAAAAATGGATGTTATGACACTCGTCTTATCCCACCAAGACAAGTCAGCTTAAAACACAATTATAACCATAAAATATGGAAGGATAATACAAAGTGAAAATTTTAACTATCGATAATAAGTCAACTTAATTAAAAAAATCCCAAGACCTGGTTATCACGTGCACAAGCCTCTAATGTGTTACAATAGATTTGGAAAACAAAAATACAAGTCACAAATGATGTTGTCTCTAAAGTAGAACAAGATCATAATGGGGATCGCTGAGATGAAAAATAACTACCTCACTAATCTCCAAAGAAAGCCTCGGATAAAAAAAGAAGAAGAAAGAGTTCACAAAGATCCGAGCGCATAACCTACAAAAATGTAGAAGCAAGGGGTGAGTACCAACCTCACAGTACCCAGAAAGTCAACTAACAAACAAAGCAAGTCCAACAAAATACAAACTCCTTTCAACCCAACCGACCTCCACAACTATAACCTGCACAGAAAATCAGTCTAGCCCAGCAACACATAATACATAATAAAGATAGTTTTCACAATGTCACAATTCAACATCGCCAGCCGCAACTCACAAGTGATGACATAGTCAAACACAGAAATAACATCATGTCACACAAGAATATGCAAGGATGAGATCTAATGCTTATGCAATAATCGCCAGGAGTGAACTTGGCATCATAATATCACTGAAAAATACCTCAACATCACAATATCGCCAGTAAAGACCTCAGCATATTATCATCGCCGGCAAAGACCTTGGCATCACAATATCACTAAAAAAATCCCTCAACATCACAATCTCACAGGCAAAGACCTCGACATCATATCTCGACCGGTAAAGAACTCGGCCCCAATATTTACCATCTCACTCATATCAATATCTAAAATTAATGCAAATATGTGTGACATAGAATAAATGAACACGAGATAAAGTCCACAATAAATCCACTCATAATCACCAACCACAACAATATATCTCAAAAATAGAATTCTCATCACTTAGCCACATTTTCAAATTCAAGTGTCACAACACCACACCAACTCACATTTGCATCTAATCACCTCATTTTTATGGTATTGAAATATTTCATGAATCACGAATAAAGGAAAGGAATATTTGAGAATTCTATAAGAATTACAAAGTTTTGAAAGTTCACTTGCCTCAATTAATAGAATAACACTCCGAATCTTGAGTCTTTTGTAATGCTTTCAGATGATCAAAATCTGTTTAAATACATAATCTACATAAGAATACGAATCTAATGAAACCCATATTGTTATATTTATTTTTAGCTAAAAAATCGGGCCAAAAAGTCACCCTGAGCCCTTAAATTCGAATCTGAAAATTTCTTTCAGATTATGTTTATCCATAATAAACTAAACGTATACGTCAAATTTCAGCTAAAACGAATCGTTATTCGACCCCCAAATCAAAATTTTATTCTAAGAACTCCTAGGCTATATTTTCTTAATTTAATATAAATTATACACGTTTCTATCCTAAAAATTTATTCATAATCTCATGAAAATTTAATAAAAAGAATGAGAATAATTACCTTGATAGTTTAGTACGAAAATCCTAGTTTTTCTTCTCCTCTTTTTCTTTCTTTTTCTTCCTGCATTTCTTCGCTTTCTCCGTCGT